>VDFB02353493.1:231201975-231265999 GCA_007258455.2 Sequoia sempervirens | reverse complement strand
AAAAATATTAAAAAATCACTAAAAGCTCAATTGGAATCATAGATAAAAATTTATGACTTCTAGAAGTTTCTACATCATTCTACTTTGGTTGAAAAAACTCAACTCTTGTGAGTTTCTTGAAACTTGTGCCATTTGTATAGTGCAATTTTAGTTTATCTACTATTTCTTTAGAAACCATATTTTCACAACTGCCACCATCAATAGTAACTTGACATACCTATCATCCCAAGGTGCATCTGGTTTGAAAGATATGTGTTTGAAGCAAAGGGTCATCATATCCTTTGTTTTGGAATTGCTCTTTATTTTCTATCACCATTATTCTTCTCATCATGAGGCTCTCTCCCACATTTGGTAGAACTTATAGATCTACCTCTTCTTCCTCATCATCATCTTGAAACAAGTTCAACTTGGGTCACTCTCCTTGTCTCCTTTCTTGCATGTGATAGTTTGGATATTCAAATGCTCCATAACCCTCTTCACCACAACTAAAGAAAATTAAAGGTCTTCATGGGTTTTCCCATCCTTTACCACCACCATAATATCTGTCTCTCTAAAACCCTCTTCCTCTTTGATGATTTTGAAAGTCTTGTTGGTATCATGTAATTTATCTACTCCTTGAGATGATTCTCCCATATCATAATTTAAATCACCCTACAATGGATATTCTATACCTCTTCTTGCACCCTTATTCCTTCATAAATATTTTTATTGTGTTTTTATTCTACCTTTAAATCTAGTGGTATGATTCTTCTATCTTTGCTAATTGTATGCATACTTGGTTCGTTTTTAATGAAAATTTAGATAATTTACAAACCTTTACAACCATCTATTCACCCGGATATGTGATGTTTCCACGCTTGAATGAATTTTTTTCATAAATTTTTTTTTTACATATATATAGTCTTGCACAATAATGCAAATTTTTGTCAAACTAAATGAAATTGATGAAAAGAGTTTGTGCATAATCCACATGAAAAATTTCTCTCTCAAATTGTAGTGCCCTCAGGTAATGGGTTGTTACGGACTTTTGTGTGAGTATTTGTGTGTGCTTCTTTGATTATTGTGTTATTTATTTGATTTATTATTGAAAAATATAATATGTTAGTAATCATGTTTAAATAATTAATTAAATCGCAGTGATTTGCAAGGTTATTTAAAATATATGATTAGAAATTAAATAATAATCAATTAAATTAAATCAAATGATTTAGAGCAAATGATCAAATTAAACTAATTCGTTAAAAGTAAAAGTGATATTATTAGATAAATTGATTTAAATTGTTGAAGTTAATAATAATTATGAACAAAATAGTCTTGAAAAGATAATTATTATAATAAGAAATTTAAATGGATAAGAAGTTAGGAAGCTGAAGTGTTTTAAAGCCAGAAATGAAACTTCACCTATAGAGCTTTTGGAAGTCGAAGAGAACTGGAGAATATGAAAAATAAATAAATAAATGTTGTAGTAGTTTGCGAAAATATTAAATGTGTTTTGAAGAAAATTTTGCAAATGGTTGATTTTAATTATTTTAATGTGGAAGTAATTAATTATGTATTGTGGTGATAATGAATATATATTCAAATAAAAGTTTAATTTTGAGGATTTAAATTTATTTAATTTTAACCATATGCATGATAAAAGAAAATGAAATATAAATATATAAAAAAACAACAAAAGGAATTAAGGATTAAATGTTATGTTGATTTATTTCTTGAAATGTGACCTCTGGTATTCACGGGAAGAGGAAATTGAAAGGGTTTCCTGGGCATGGATTTTTATAAGGGGTTTTCTTTGTTTGAGGGAGGGGGTTCGAATGCGGGAGAAATTTTGCTTTCAATCATTCTCTATCCTTGGTTTCTTTTTCTATTTTCTGGAGAAATTAGTGAAGAGGAAGAAAGACTTGGAGCTGTTGCTGGAAAGATCGACAGCAAGGAATAAGCTTCTACAGTTTTCTGCAAGTGAAGGATGCCAGGTTCTTTTCTTTTAATTATTTATTCTCTATTAAAATAGGAATTGTTCTCTGTGAATGAAATTTTTATCTGGTGTTGAAAATCAAATAACTATAGGAAGAAAATCTATTAGGGTTATGGTTTAATCAAAGAATATTTAGCCAGGAATTGGGAATTGTTATTTGTTAAATGGAATTTCTGAGGGTTTTCTAGGTTGTTGTTTATTGAAAAGGGTTTTGTTGCAATCTGGAAATGAACAATAGTTTTGTTGTTTCATTTGCTTTAAAAAAATAAAATATACATATTTGTTTAAGGGCAATTTCCTTTCAACAAATTTCTGGGTTGTGATATTCTGGTTCATACATATATTTTATAAAAACATTTCTTTTTATTTCATTTATGCACAGTGAAATGTACAGTATATATATATCTTTCACTATTTTTTTTGAAATGTTCAAATTCCAGTATATATATTAGATATATAAATATATAAATATATATATACCCACATGTATTTAAACATATGAAAATTTTAAATGAAGAATTTAATTGCGTCGGCACTGTTCATAGCAATTTTGGGTTTTATAAATATATATTGGAGGCTGTGTGGTGGTTCGGCCTCGGCCGTACCCACCACACCGCCGATGGTACCATGTGACAGTCTGCGGACTGTCCACGGCAGTCCGTAGACTGCCCACGGCCGGGCGTATTCCCCCGTGCCCCTTTTGTTGGGATTAAAAATTCCCATTTAAATTGTATGTATTTAAAATTCTTTTAAAACACGAATTTTGATTTTATTCACTATGCGAAATTTATTTTTATAAATATATTTCATTTATGCATTGCAAAATTTACTTTTATAAATAAATAAATAAATATATATGTATGTATATATATATATATATATATATATGTACGTATATATATATATATTTATATTTGTATATATATATACTTATTAACTCATTTATTCAGATTGCACCGATTTAACTGTTGCTGTAACCATTTAATTTAGTTAGTAAATATTCTGTTTCTTTTCCTCGTTAAAATAAAACAGAATTTAGTTATAGTGGAAATAATAAAATAGAAAGAAATCTTTTGTTTATCATTATTATTGATTTGTTAACTTACAAACTTGAGAGGATAATTTAGTAGAAAAAAAATCAATTTATGAATATATGACAGCATTGTTTATTTAATTCTTGTTTTAGTGTGAATATTTTGGGAATAGAATTTATTTTGGAAATTATTTTGGAATTAAATAAGTTATCGTTTTATGTGGTTGAGTCTTGTAGACTTGTCGGATTCTTAGAACAGACCTATTCTCTTTTTACATTCCCTCCTTAAAAGAATTAAAATATATAAATACGTAGTGGTTTTAAAAGGTATTTATGTGTGTAAATTTATTTAGATAGATTTAAGATTTTAAGGTGGTAAGTTCTAATATGTAGTTTAAGTATTTAGAGTATTGTTATTATTGTCTTTTTAAAGTATAAACAATTGGTCTTAAGTGGTTTTCACAATTAATCTAAATATTGGAAGTGAGTGTTAAATTAGTATGATGAAAGGAAAATGGAAATAATGTTTTGGACATAAGTAGTTATGGAATAATAATGAGTTAACTATCCAGCTATTAAGTAGTTTTCAATTATGTTGATAGATGAAAGGAGAAATTTAAATGCATGGACATGACTAGAGATTGATTAGGGTATTTTCGAATTGGATAGTTTATTGGTGAAATGGAATTTTAATCTTTTGAAAATTGACTTCCTTTATATTCATTTAATGGTTGATTTGTAAGTTCTCTTTATGGATAAGTCTTTTAGAATACTTGTGATGGTTATCATGAATTGTTTTAGTATGGGTAAGTTGTAAAGTTATTTAGTTCTGGTCGTTAATTGATTGGTTAATAAATATTGTTCTCGATTGAATTTTTGGTTGTTGTTTATTATGTAAGTGTTTTTGTGGAGTTGTGAGTGGTTGAGTATTTAAGGTGTTCTTAAATTTGGTGCCTTGGATGCCTAGTTGCATGCTTTTACCTCTGTTGTTGAAGGATTGTTTTTGGATGGTTCCATGTTGGTGTGAATGCCTTTGGAGTTTAGTTTTGATTCAAGGAATCCTTTTTCATTTAGTTTGTGTTGCAATGTAATTGGGAACTTGTATTTTGTTGATGAGTTGTGGGAAGTTGATCTTCTTGGATTTCTGATTTATTTTGTATCAAAGTTGTTTATGTGGTTTGGATGGGGTGGTTGATCTTATTTTAATGTATTCACTCATTATATTTGAATTGAAAATAGTTCTTGTGGCCTTGCAATTATTGTTGTCATTGCTATGTTGTTGATTTTATGAAGGTGATTTGCGTACCACTATAAGGGGGTTCTTGTGAGGAGAAAATTGAGGTCTCCCGTGGAATACCTAGTTGGTGGCTTTTGGTTTTATTAAGTGATTTTGTTTAAAGGTTGATTTTCTTTTGCGTTTCCCTATTTGAGGTGACACCATTGTTGCTTGTGGATGGGTCTTGATGAATCTTTCCCTTTTATGGCTTTTCTGAGTTACTCTCATATTTGAGGAAATTTTATCCTTGTGTTGGAATTTTTAGGGAAAAGCTTGTGTTGCTTCATTTTTACTCTTGTTTGTGGGTTTTCATTCTTTTGGCTTCCAGAGGCTTGAGATGATTGACTTTTGATGTTCTCTCTCTTTATGTGCCCTTGATGTGGCAAGTGTTTTGGTTTCATGATTTTGAAAAGGGTTATACGGGAATTGTTGAGACTTTGATTATGTATTTATCGCGAGATGGGTAATGCCTCGCATGTTTCTCTATTGTGATCTAATGTTCTTATTATGATGGTACAACCCTTGGTTTCTTGGTTGTTATGTTGTTGGGTCTCTAGGGAGAGTGGCTCCTTGTGGGGGCTGGTGCCTCGTTTAAGGGGAAGGGCACAGGATAACCCACGAGTGAGTTAGTAATCAAGTGAAAACCTAATAATTAACTTAGGTGGGACATGTAATAATATCATTATAAGATAAAAGAATGGATGCCTCATCTTCATTAGTGCTTTCGCAGACTAATGGAAGGCTGAGAAGGCCGTGGTTGGCAAGGTCGCGACCTCGTCTTCACGAGAGGTTTTACAGCTCCGCATGAGTCACCCTATGGACTGGCGCCTCCAGTTGGGAGGAAGGGCATAGGATAGCCATATATGGGGGCCGACACCTCCAGTTGGGAGGAAGAACATAGGATAACCCATGTAGGACTATGCGATGACACTCTCCCCTAGTTGCCCATGTGTTTTACTTTATTGCGTTCCTCTGGAAGTAGGTTGTGGGAGTTGGTTTAGATTGTTGATATATGGATTTATATTGATTAGTGATTATTGCCTTGATACATCTTTGGTGTAATGTGTGGTCTTATATGATCTCATTGATATTTGACTTATGACCTTGTACTCTTATGGTACTGTGATATGATGTTATTGTGTTGCTTAATTGCAATTTGGAATTGTATTATGTTTATTAATTGAGTTGATTTGGAAGTGTTTCATGATCATCCTTTGGTTACTTGTTACTGGTCATTACTTTGATTTATGTGATGAGATTTATGATTTTAAGTTATTTTAATGACTCTTGGATGTTGTTGATTATGTCTTTGTAATTCTTGAGTCTTATGATACTTTTGTATGGCGTTGAGTCTTGTGGTTCCCTATTTGGATGTTCTTGGTTGCAGTCTCTTTCTTGTTAGCTCCTAGCACGGGGGGTGGGTCTTCGGACTCACATGGTCGGGTGGAACGTGCTAAGCACCCCATTGGGTCCCCAGTCGAGGATCGAGAGGTGTAGATTGGTGCTGTTGCGGTGACTCCATAGTTGTATCCGTCTTGGAGCCAGTTATGTTACTGTGTATTTATCTGTTTATTTGTATCATGTTATCTTGTGTATGGTTTCCATACTGGTTTGGAAACACTATTGTATCATTGTATCTCTAGAACATTGTACTGTAATGTAATGTTAAACTCGGTGTGGTTATTGGCCATGGCAGTTGTTATTCATTGTGTTAAGTTAATCATGCATATGTTGTATTTATGTACTCAAATGGTTTCTTATCAATGCTTTATCATGTATGTGTTACATTTGTTAATGTTTATTTTGTTATGGATTATATCTTTGGCTTTTATTCTTTATTGTCGTTGTGTGGATCTAAGTCTCGTAATGACTCCTCGTGTACCCCAAGGGATGCATGTGTTAATGAATCTACTTAAATGAAATTCATGTCATGTCTTAATGTGTATTACATGTATGTTATGTTTAAAAAAAAAAATTGTGCTGTAATTATTGTTTGTTTGTCCTTTAGGGTCCGCACGACGGGGTGTTACAACATTGTATTAGAGCCTAGGTTCATACACTAGGCACTATGTGTGCTCACTATGTAACCTTGCACTTAGACCCGTGAGTCTTGAGTTTCACTTTTCTTCTATCATTGTTGTGAACTTGAATTTCTTGTGTTAGATGGTGTCGGGTCGATGGTGCAGGAAACTGATGGGAAAGGATAGGACCCTCGGTGTAGTGCGCAATGCACCGATATCCTTCCTGTCAGGGATGCTCTATGGACCCTTGAGTTTTAGTGTGATGTGTTCTTGGTGATGTGTTTCATGTGTGTGAATAGGTCAAGTGTGTGTGGATTTTGCGATTTTGTTGTCCTTGAGTGATGAATTATGTTTTCTTGAATTTGTGAAGGTGTAAAATTTTACCCTTTTTATTGAAATTGATGTGAGTTTTGGTGTAGAAAAATGGTTAAAGTGGAGTTCTTTGTGTGAAAATTATGAGTTTTAACGAAAATGTAAGGTTTTTTGGATAATTATTCTATGATTTTTAGCAGAATATAGTATCTTGAGGCTAAGATGCAACTTGAATTATTGGTACTAATGTGCAATGCTCTATGGTAGCTTTTGAGTTACAAGAAGTGGGCTTCAGAAAGCATAGTGACGAAGGTAATGTAATTGTAATATGCAGGTATAGATACTTATAATGTCAAGTAGTAATTCATTTTGATATAGTAGATGAATTAGGTTTATGGTTAGTATCCTTATACGAATATTTCCTAACTAATTAGAAGAAAATTGTTTACGAGTTACTAGAATTGTTTTGACTACTATGTGTGGTTTGGTGGGAGGGACAGTGTGGTATCACTCGCTTGTGAGTGCCCTACTATGCTGGGAGTTCCTCTCACGATGTATTTGTGATATATATATGTATTGTGCACAACGTTTGTTTGCATGCAGGATTGCAGGAACTAAGTCTCGATTCCACCTGCATTGTCAGGATAGGGCGAGCATTATATACACCCAATGGGTTTGACGTTGAACGTAGGAGCTGACAAGAAAGTTTCCCCAATCTAGTTCATCATCTGTCCTGGTGTTTGACCAATTTGGTCTGGTTGCAACCCCGTCACCATTTTTGTTTTGGTATCCTTTCCTTATTTTTGGTTTGTTTAATTTTTATGGCTTACTTGATGACGTTTAATTGATGTTTTAATTTATGGTGATGATGTGCTTTTGATCATTGATATTGTTGTGTTACCATGTTTTTGATTGAGCTCGACTTCCAGGAGTAAGTCGATGTCTAAGGGGGGAGGATGTAATGCCCCTCCGTGTCGGTTGTTTTGGTCTTGTGTGTGAGTATTTGTGTGTGCTTCATTGATTACTGTGTTATTTGATTGTGTGAAAAATATCATATGTTAGTAGTCATGTTTAAATAATTAATTAAATCATAAGTGATTTGCAAGGTTATTTAAAATATGATTAGAAATTAAAATAATAATTAATTAAATTAAATCAAATGATTTAGAGCAAATGATCAAATTAAACTAATTCGTTAAAAGTAAAAGTGATATTATTAGATAAATTGATTTAAATTGTTGAAGTTAATAATAATTATGAACAAAATAGTCTTGAAAAGATAATTATTATAATAAGAAATTTAAATGGATAAGAAGTTAGGAAGCTGAAGTGTTTTAAAGCCAGAAATGAAACTTCACCTATAGAGCTTTTGGAAGTAGAAGAGAACTGGAGAATATAAAAAATAAATAAATAAATGTTGTAGTAGTTTGCAAAAATATTAAATGTGTTTTGAAGAAAATTTTGCAAATGGTTGATTTTAATTATTTTAATGTGGAAGTAATTAATTATGTATTGTGGTGATAATGAATATATATTCAAATAAAAGTTTAATTTTGAGGATTTAAATTTATTTAATTTTAATCATATGCATGATAAAAGAAAATGAAATATAAATATATAAAAAGGCAACAAAAGGAATTAAGGATTAAATGTTATGTTGATTTATTTCTTGAAATGTGACCTCTGGTATTCACGGGAAGAGGAAATTGAAAGGGTTTCCTGGGCATGGATTTTTATAAGGGGTTTTCTTTGTTTGAGGGAGGGGGTTCGAATGCGGGAGAAATTTTGCTTTCAATCATTCTCTGTCCTTGGTTTCTTTTTCTGTTTTCTGGAGAAATTAGTGAAGAGGAAGAAAGACTTGGAGCTGTTGCTGGAAAGATCGGCAGCAAGGAATAAGCTTCTACAGTTTTCTGCAAGTGAAGGACGCCAGGTTCTTTTCTTTTAATTATTTATTCTCCGTTAAAATAGGAATTGCTCTCAGTGAATGAAATTTTTATCTGGGGTTGAAAATCAAATAACTGTAGGAAGAAAATCTATTGGGGGTTATGGTTTAATCAAAGAATATTTAGCCAGGAATTGGGAATTGTTATTTGTTAAATGGAATTTCTGAGGGTTTTCTGGGTTGTTGTTTATTGAAAAGGGGTTTTGTTGCAATCTGGAAATGGACAGTAGTTTTGTTGTTTCATTTGCTTTAAAAAAATAAAATATACATATTTGTTTAAGGGCAATTTCCTTTCAACAAATTTTTGGGTTGTGATATTCTGGGTTGGGATAGAGTAGGCGACAAATACACGGTTTCAGACAGAAAGAGACAAAGATCAACTTTTTGGAGCATCTTCTACTCAAATTTTTCATAAGCAATGATTTTTTAGCATCTTTTATGAGGTATAATGGGGAGCAATAGTCATCGAAAAAAAAAATGTAAGAGAAAGCTTACAAAAGAACAAATTGAAGCATATAGACAAAGAGATGAAGAAGGTCATAGGAAGAGAAGACAAGGTATGTTAAATATTGGTGAACCTAACCCCTATGGTCTTTCAAGTGAAGAGGAAATTGAATATGTTCAAGGTGCAAATGTTGGAATTGAAGATGTTGAACATGATATTGAAATTGGGAATGAAAATATTGAAATTGATAATGAAAATGTTTAAGGTGAAAATGTTGGATTTGAAGATGTTGAACATGATATTGAAATTGGGAATGAAAATATTGAAATTGATAATGAAAATGTTCAAGGTGAAAATGTTGTATTTGAAGATGTTGAACATGATATTGAAAATGGGAATGAAATTATTCAAATTGTTATTGAAAATGTTCAAGGTAAAAATGTTGGAAATGAAGATTTTGAACATAATATTGAAGCAATTGTAAATTATGTTTCACTAGATTACATGAGAAATGAAGAACCTTGTTTGGAAGAAAGACATATTCCAAATTCAAGACCTTCAAGAACCCCTAAATGGTTACTTGAAATTGATGAGAACATTATAAACAAATTTGAAGGAAAGATGTCAACATGAATTGTTCGGTTGTGGGCTAAAAGAATTTTCAACCAATATTTTAGCAATAAGACATTGACCGAGCAATGCCAAATTTTTGTACAATTGCTAAAGATGCAAAAGATGAGACCTTTGCCAGCTAAATTGAAGATTCGTGTGAATAAGAAGACCAAAAAAAATTCTATTATTGTCAAAAATATTTTTAATGCTCTCAAGTCTATTGGAAAAAATAACAAGGAAAAGGATAAGAGAGCTGCTCGGAGATTCATTACAACTGCCCTAGTAAGCCATCAATTGAAAAAGGCTCACTTTATGAGACAAACTTGTATTGATTTTGACATAAATCGTAAAAATTTGGATAGAGCACTTGCAAGAAGAGAAAGAATAGATGATCCTCTTCAAAATGATACATGGGATTTTGCCGGGAGGCTTCCACGTGTTGATAAAAAGCTAACCGATAATGTAAAGTAGGTAATTCAACAATTTTGGCATGATAAATCTAGAGTATCACCCAATGCAAAGGATGTTTTAAAGTTAAGAATTGGAAATCGAGACTGTACACTGCATCCTAAACATTTCTTGGAATCAAGCTAAACAATGTTGTTCAATTTTTTTATTGAAACACATCCAAATATGGAAATATCGCAAAGGACTTTTGAAGGTTTGAAGCCATTTTATTGTGTGCCTCTTAAGATTCGTAATACTTGTTGTTGCAAACACCATGTGGAGCTTTCATTATACCATGAGCTATTATGCTATATCCATTCTAATTTGCATACTAATGAAATATTGCATGAGTGCGGTGCAATGCATCTTTCAAAATCATTAAGGGACTTGCTAGATCTATTTTTATGTTCTAGAGATGATGGTTGCTTTTTCTCTAGAAATGATTGTTTAAATGCGAAGTGCTCACAATGTGGTGGCTTGTCAAAGTTTGTTCAATGTTTTCATGAGATTTTTGAACATGAATTTGGAAAGAAGCTTGTTGAGAAAAAGAGATATGAGATAGACAAATATACTTTATAAAGTGGAGATGAAGGTTCTAGATGTGAGTTGGTTACAAAAGAATGCAGTGTTGCTAATTTTATTTTAGATTTTAAGGACAATATTTTTTACAAGTATGCAAGGCATAGTCATAGGTCTCAGTGGTTGGATCAACAATTTAGAATGTGTAAGGACTCTTTTCCGATTGACACTATTATATCAGTGGTTGATTTTGTAGAAAACTACACATTGCAACCACAAAATGAGGTACAATCTCAGTATTACAATTCCATTCAGATTGGTATTTTTGTCCACATAATGTTTAGACATGCACCTGATAGTACAGAGGAGGATCGAAAGATAATAAGAGAGTATATTTTTATATGAGTGATGATAGATCTCACTCGTCCGAGTATGTCTAACATTATTTTGAGAATTTTTTTGAGTTCTTGTAGGAGCATGATATAGCACTGGGCCAACATCTCATTTGGTCAGATAATTACATAGGTCAATTCAAGAATGCTCGTATGTTTTATTGGTTGAGTAGAATGCATGTAGAGAGGGGTCTACCTCATATTTGGAGTTTTTTTGAAGCTGGACATGGGAAAGGGGAGCATGATGGAGTAGGTGCATGCGTAAAGAGAGCTCTAGTTAAGGAGCAATTGAAGATTTCAGGAGAAAAATTCAGCGATGCACGTTCTATTGTTGATTGGTGTAGTTCAATATTGTCACAGGGAGGGACACTTGATTCAACAGTGCACAAATTCTTTTGGTTGGTTGAGGAGGGTACAGTGGGAGAAAAATTGGATTGTCATACAATCAAAGATTCTTCAAGATTCATTCATTTCAAAGCTCAGATGCAGGCACATGGACCATTTGGACACAAGAGTTGGCTTGTTTTTGTCAGAGTTGTATTCAGTGTGAGTGGGATCAAAGCGAGTCAAGTGAGTGGGTGGATACATGGGTTCCACAGTATCTGGGTTCCATAGTATCTAACTCCTTTATCTCAAACAATATCCATGACAAATGACACAATGGAAAGTTCAATTGATTACAACTGGCTTTCAGATCTACTATAACCAGGACATGTTTTTACAGTTATTGCACTGTAGGGGAATGAAGAGAGATCAGACTATTGGTTGGATTGATGTGTGCGGGTAAAGCATAAGCTAACACAACCAATGGAAGATGATGATGGTTTCGTGTATCCTATAGGTTCAGTTGTGGTTGCAGGAACTTGGTTGCGAGCATACATGATTAGAAAGAATGGAATACCTACATTTGAAGACTATGAGAAACAAAAAACCATTCTCATGTATTCACACCTTCTTATAGCAACAAATGTTAAGTTTTTGAAGCATCATGCGAGACCAAAGACAAAACAACTGTGGACACTTAGTAATGTTGATCATGAAGCAATATTGGATACTCTTAAGCAAAGAGATGACCCTTCAGGCACACTTGAATAGCATTTTCAAGAATGGAATGTACAATTCTTACATTCATTATGCTTAAGTTCATTAGTGTTCTTTATTTAATACTGATATTTTGTATACTATTGCAATGCAGGTGTCTTTAATAGTGATATTTTGTATGCACTTTTGCAATATTTTTGGCACAATTGATCATGGACCTGCTGCAACAATAGCCAACTCTGATAATTTCAGAGAGGTATGCGACATATTACAACAATATAGATTGGTTATTCTAAGCGTCTTTTATAGTTTGCATTACCATCTCATCATATTTTGTGTCATTTAGAATAATATAGATTGGTTATTCTATGCATCTTTTATAGTTTGCATCACCAATTCATCATCATTCAGGTTTTTTAGATTAATATAGATTTGTTAGTCTAAGCATCTTTTCCATTGTGATAATATAAATTTCTCATTTTCCCATTTTTGCGATATTCCTGGCACGATTGATCATGGACTTGCTACAACAATAGCCAACTCTGATCCTTTCAGAGAGGTATGTGATAGATTACAACAATATAGATTAGTTATTCTAAGTGTTTTTTATAGTTTGCATTACCATCTCATCATATTTTGTCTCATTTAGAATAATATAGATTGGTTATTCTAAGCATCTTTTATAGTTTGCATCACCAATTCATCATCATTCAGGTTGTTTAGATTAATATAGATTTGTTAGTCTAAGCATCTTTTCTATTGTGACAATATAGATTTCTCATTTTCCCACTTTTGTGATATCCTTGACATGATTGATCATGGACTTGCTACAACAATAGCCAGCTCTGATCCTTTCAGAGAGGTATGCGACATATTACAACAATATAGATTGGTTATTCTAAGCATCTTTTATAGTTTGTATTACCATCTCATCATATTTTATGTCATTAAGAATAATATAGATTGGTTATTCTAAGCACTTTTTATAGTTTGCATTACCAATTCATCATCATTCAGGTTGTTTAGATTAATATAGATTTGTTAGTCTAAGCATCTTTTCTATTGTGACAACATAGATTTTCTCATTTTCCCACTTTTGCGATATTCCTGGCACGATTGATCATGGACCTGCTACAACAAAAGCCAACTCTGATCCTTTCAGAGAGGTATGCAACATATTACAACAATATAAATTGGTTATTCTAAGCATCTTTTATAGTTTGCATTACCATCTCATCATATTTTGTGTCATTTAGAATAATATAGATTGGTTATTTTAAGCATCTTTTATAGTTTGCATCACCAATTCATCATCATTTTAGGTTGTTTAGATTAATATAGATTTGTTAGTCTAAGCATCTTTTATTTGTGACAATATAGATTTCTCATTTTCCCACTTTTGTGATATTCTTAGCACGATTGATCATGGACCTGCTACAACAATAGCCAACTCTGATCCTTTCAGAGAGGTATGCAACAGATTACAACAATATAGATTGGTTATTCTAAGCGTCTTTTATAGTTTGCATTACCATCTCATCATATTTTGTGTTATTTAGAATAATATAGATTGGTTATTCTAGGCTACTTTGATGGTTTGTATAGGTGCTTGTCAGTCCAGAATGTGAACATACTACTATTGTGGAAGACTGTGCCCTGAATGCCTCCAATAGGCAAATTTTATAAAATTTGAATTTTTAAATGTGAATCAATATAAAAAGGTCATAACTATGTATGGGCATAATCTATATCTAGTGATGTTTTTTGAAATGTGGGTCAAATGTCTGGCATTGTATAAAGGGTATGTTTAAAATGTAAAGGGGTTTGTATTTTGGAGACTCATAAGTTGAATTAGTCATACGGGTGTATGCTTTGTTACTATTATTGAGACAATTTTGTAATAACTTTTTGTACTTAATTGAGCTACAACCGAAGGTTTTCTTCCCATTTCTTTCATGTCGGTATGCTCATTTGAACCAAGTTTTGTAATATTTCCTATTTATATATAATAAATTATAGTGGCTTGCCACTTTTTCTCCTCAAATCCAACTTGGGTGCAACTTTATTTTTAGCAACTTTCATGAGGTTTTTAAGGAAATCAATGTTTCCTACCTTGCCACACCCTATAAACTCATTAAACATGTCTATTAGGACCTGCACAAGCTTGATCCAACCTTAAATCTCACAGCCCCCATGTTTCATTGATATTAGCAAGTTGTAACCACCATTTTCACCTAATTTCACTCATTTTTGCCATGCATGGCAACTCACCAACTCAAGTACAGACCTTTCCAGCTCTCTAAACCCACATAGTCACTTTATATAGTCCTAATAAAATCTACCATGGCCATACCATCCAGCTATAGACTGCACTATAGATGGTATGGCCTTTTAGCACTTTGGACTCTTAAGGAAAATTATCGGTCCAATGTAGTTCATAGTGATTCAATGTATTTAGGTGCAAAAGAGGACCATCCCTAGTGTAAACTTACCCATCCAGATGTGTTGGAACAGTTCGTTTGGTCGTACAAGTTACAGAATGAAAGTTGCACCACTTTGCAACTTTACATTGCTTGCATTTAACAACTTTTCCCTCAACTAAAAACTTGCTACCACAGGAAAATGCCTTTGAGATAACAAAAACTGAGAGAGGTTATTGTAGATGGGCCAAACACAATCCCATAGCCTCAAATGGAGAGTATGTAAACATCACGGTTTCTAAGAAATAACCCTTCAAATATTGTTGCCTTTTAACATTTTGGACTCTTAAGGGAAATCGTCGGTCCAATATAGTTTAGAGTGATTCGACATATTCAGGTGCAAAAGAGGACCATCCCTATCATAAATGTACCCATCCGGACGTGTTGGAGTAGTCCGTTTGGTTGTACGAATTGCTAAATGAAGGTTGCACCACTTTGCAACTTTACACTGCTTACATCTGACAACTTTTCCCTCAACTGAAAACTTGCCACCACGGGAAAACGCCTTCGAGATAGAAAAAACTGAGAGAGGTTATTGTAGATGGGCCAAACACAATCCCATAGCCTCAAATGGAGATTCTATAAATGTCACGGTTTTCAAAAAATAGCCCTTCAAAGATTGTTGCCTTTTAGCACTTTGGACTTTTAAGGAAAATCGCCAGTCTAATGTAGCTCAGAGTGATTCGGCGTATTTGGGTAGCGTAAACGTACCCATCTAAACATGTTGGAACAATCTGTTTGGTTGCACGAGTTGCTGAATGAAAGTTGCACCACTTTGCAACTTTACACTGTTTGCATCTGACAACTTTTACCTCAACTAAAAACTTGCCACCATGAGAAAACACCTTTGAGATAGCAAAAAATGAGAGAGGTTATTGTAGATGGGACAAAAACGATCCCATAGCCTCAAACAATGTCACGATTTCTGAGAAATAACCCTTCAAAGATTGCTTCCTTTTAGCACTTTGGACTCTTAAGGGAAATCATCAGTCCAATGTAGCTCAGAGTGATTCAACGTATTTGGGTACAAAAGAGGACCATCCCTAGTGTAAACTTACCCATCTGGATGTGTTTGAACAGTCCATTTGATCGTACGAGTTGCTGAATGAAAGTTGCACCACTTTGCAACTTTACACTGCTTGCATCTGACAACTTTTCCCTCAACTGAAAGCTTGCCACCACGGGAAACGCCTCTGAGATAGCAAAAATCGAGAGAGGTTATTGTAGATGGGCCAAACACGATCCCATATCCTCAAACAGAGAGTCTGTAAATGTCACGGTTTCTGAGAAATAGCCCTTCAAAGATTGCTTCCTTTTAGCACTTTGGACTCTTAAGGGAAATCACCGGTCTAATGTAGCTCAGAGTGATTTGGCATATTTAGGTGCAAAAGAGGACCATCCCTAGCATAAACGTCCCCATACAGACGTGTTGGAATAGTTCGTTTGGTCATAAGAGTTGTTGAATGAAAGTTGCATCACTTTGCAACTTTAAACTGCTTGCATTTGACAAGTTTTCCCTCAATTGAAAATTTTCCACCATGGGAAAATGCCTCCAAGATAGAAAAAATTGAGAGAGGTTATTGTAGAGGGGGCCAACACGATTTTGTAGCCTCAAACAAAAAGTTTGTAGGCATCACATTTTCCATGAAACAGTCTGTCAAAGATTGATGCCCTTTTGCACTTTGGACTCTAAAGGGATTTCACCGATTGAACATAACTTGAACTGCTTCGGCCTGTTTGGGTGCGAAAGGGGACCATACCTAACCTAAACACAACCATCTAGACGTGATGGAACAGTCAGTTAGGTCATACGAGTTGTAGAACAAGATTTATTTATGCACTTATGAGTAGTTTTCAGCCTCCAACCAAACTCTAATGATGATTTTCGTGTGAAAAAAAGCCATGAGACCATAACTTGTTGCTTTCTTTTTAATGGAAACTAGTGGGCAATAGAGTTAAATTCTTCACAGATTTAGCATTTGAGATTGCAATAAGACATCAAAATGGCTGGTGTACTAAATAAATTCTTATGATTTCTGAAGAATGCTGATAACTCTACTCAGTTGGCTTCTTTTTTTAAAATCATACAAATTGAACCTTGGCATCAATAGACTTTGTATATCAAGCTACCAAAATTCAAGTTTCAACGATGAATATTTATCATGCATGTTTTAAATGACATTCAAGTTTATGGTGGTTTTGTTGTTTATATGATGTTATGTGATATTCTAATCCTAATTCATGCTTCTAGGATGCATATACATATTTTATTTTTACATGTGTTTTTTACTAATGAACCCAAAACAAACTGAACCACCCCCAAATTTTTTTTAGCCGAACTGGGAACCAAACCCCTGAACCCGAACCCGAACATGTAACTTAGTTTGTAAGTTAGTTATTGGGAGTTGGTTGCTTGTTTTGTGTGGTCGAGTCTTAAAAAAGGTTGAGGAAGTCATTTTGGGGATTGATGAATGTAATTTTCTAAAGAATAAATAAGATCATATTGAGTTACTTTGCAAAAGTTGTGGTTTCTACAGAAAAAAATGTGTTTTCTCCATTGTTCAACCCATACACAACAAGTAAATGGCTGCATAGCATGTGGAATGAGGGGGAAGCAAGCCTGAGACCCCTTTAAAGTTGGTTTGAGTGCTTTCTTTTCATTTTTTGTGAGTTTTGTGCCAAGTTTTCTGAAGGTAGGTAGTGAACCTAGATTTTGCATTTTGAGTAAATTATGAATTATTGAAGCCCTCCACCTACTGTACCTTTCATGTGGCTTGGTGGAGAGGCTATGTACAATATGCTTTGAATGTGTGTAGGTCCATTTAAGAAAGGGGAAATGATTTGTGAGTCTTGGAGTTGCTGTCCTAAGCAAATCATTGCTTAAATTGCATGAAAATGTAGCTTGTAGCCTAGGGTTTGATAAAATCAATGAGAATGGGGGAATCTCTTTAATGTTTAAGCATATTGGGGTCATAATAGAGGTGTCTGAGTCAGTGGCATGGTTAGGGGAGTTCTGTAAGTGGGAATTTTAATAAACCCTATGCATTTGCATGGTAAACAGACAGTTTCATGGGACAACCTGCTAAAGGACCTGTAGGTGCAAAATAATATTAGAATTTGTTGTTTTATTGGTGCAGGAGCATCAACACCTTGTGGTGTTAATAATAGGAGTTCAAAAGGTTTAAAAGGTGGTTATGGCTTGTAAATATTATAAGAGGCCTTCTCAGGCTCGAATCAAGTTGTTGAAGGGGTAATAAACTCACACAATAAGAATACCACATTTTTTGGTGCATTTTCTGAGTTTTTTCACTATTTTTCAAAATTGTTTGTTGTTGTACGAACTGTACAAACCCAATCATGATTTTAAATTTTTAGAGGTTGAATGTTTATGAGTTTTTTTGATCTAAACTCGGTTTGGAGTTCTAATCTTCTATTTTGTAAGAGAAATTCAAAAAAATACAGTGTATACCCTGTTTTCCCTTTTGTGAAGGGTTTGAAAGCAAAATAATGAGTTTTTGACCAATCCACCCACTGTTTTCTCTTGTAACTTAGTGGATTGGTGAAAAATTTATTAATCTAGATTTATCAATGCATTTTATATCAGAATAAAGCATTCTTGTGGTGATTGTGTGATGCCCTAGGGCTAGAAATGCAAATTTTCCCTTGAAAAGTGATGGTTTTGAAGTGCTTTTCAATGAAATGTTGATGAAGTTGAGTTTGTAAGAATTTAAAATGTCAAGGTAGGCACTATGAAAGGTGTTTGGACCATTGATTTGTTTATTCAAGCCTAGGAATGAAGATTTTGACAAAACCCTTGTTTTTGCATTAGAAAAGGAGGTTTTTTTGAGTTGGGAGTGTTTCTGACCATATAAGTGCAAAATAGTGGTGGATTCTGTGGTTTTGGTCCATTTAATTTTCTTCCTCAAGGTTTCAAGGTGATTGGATAAGTTTGGAAGGTACTTTCTTTGTTAAATTGACCTCTTTTCCTTGATTTTCCCATGGTGAGTGTATTGGAAGTCTAAACTGGTCCAAAGGAGTTATATTTGATCTTGAAGTATGTTGTGTAAGTACTTAATGGGTGTTTAAATCCATCATTTAATTGACAAGTATTTTGGGAAAGTTGGGTGAAAAGTCCCTTGAAGCCATTTGGCACTACTGGTAGAAAGAATGTACCTGACAAGTGAAATTGTGAAGTTCTTTTGAATTTGCTTTGGATTTTGGGTTGATAATCTTGTATTTTTCATTTTAAGTTGATCTCCACCCCGGGTCTGCATCATTTATGACACAACTCAAGATTGTTTGTAGTGTTCTTGTGAAGATCAAGTGTTTAAAGGGCACTCACTTTGTAAAAGAGGGCTAATTCACTAGCCTAGGATAGGGATATGTTATTGGTTCTCAAATTTGGTCCAAAGGATTCAAGGGTAGTTTTTACATATGTTTTCAGCCCCACTCTACATCAATCCATAGCTTGTTTGAAAGCACTTGTTTTAGGCTTTTAGCCATAACAACAAGCCAGTGAATTGTTTGATAAAAAGCTTTGGTACACATGTATGAAAAATGTGGTAGCATAGACAAGGCAGTGAACTATTTGAAAAAATGCCTCAAATAAATGTGGTCTCATAAAATTCCATGACAAGCAAATGCAATTGACAATTGCTCCTAGTTATTAGTTATGTAATGTGAAGTAATTGCATAACTGCTTAGGTTGACTTTGTAAAAACTATATTGTAATTGAAATTTTTTCATCTATCAGCATCTAGTTGTTAGTTATGCAATGTGAAGTAATGCTTTGACTTTAAAAGATGTGCAATGCAATGCAATCAATGATATGCATATAAACTACATAATACAACCATTCTTTTTTATGCTATTGTACATTGATATTTAACCATTGCTCACATGATTAAATTTTTAAAGAGTTTAATCATGCACATGAGGAATAAATTAAATTTCGATTGTCAACTTCTATATATCAAATTATCCAATAATCTTGAGTGTATCTCCATATACAAAAATTGCATCAACGCCAACTCAAACAAAGTTTTACAAAATGTGGCATATGCCATCTCGATGTCTATTCAAAATTTACATGCCAAAATGTCTATCTCATCCTAAACTACTGGTATCTGCACAAGAAAAATTCAAACCACAATTGAGATTAGTTATACTATATGATTTAAAATCAAATAATTAACATCAAAATTAATATACATTAAATTATAATTGAACTCTAAAATTGAATTCTTGATTACCTGAAATATCCATCTCTTCAAAGGGTTAGGTGTTAGGCAGAGGGATTGGAGGAATCACTCGCTAATTCCTGCTCTTGGCCTTTCCTCAATAGACCCCCTTGGTGCCTTGCTCCACCAAGCTAACCTATAGGTCCGTGCTTCTAACTAGGAACCCCTGGTTGACTGACCAATCCCTCCTCTATTCACTTGCTATCCTTTTTCCAAACAAATCTTGGTGTTTCAACATGTTCTCTTCTTTGGCCCTTAATCTGCCCTAAAGGCCTAACAACCTCAAACTTCTTCAAGGTTCTTGTAGGGGTTTAAAAAGTGTTTCAAGAACTTCAAAATGAACAACCTAAGGTCCTTCTACAACCACAATCCTCCAACTCTCCATTGCTTCCTCAAGGTTCCTTCCTTGGCTTGAAAGGCTAGTAGCCTTGAGCCCTAATTAGGTCTTTGAAACAGGGGTTTTATGCTTCTTTCTCCTAAACCCACCAATGTTCTAGGTTCTTGGATTTGGAATGGAATTTTCCCTTCCCTCACCTCCAAGAATCTTGTGGTCTCAAGCCTGTTCAGGCTGTATACTGTTTAGATACAAAATTGCACAAAGGACCCTAGGGTTTCAAGGTTTCACAGAGCTATTTGAAAACTGTCAAAGAATGATCTCACCATATGAACTACCAAAACTCTTTCCTGACCTCCAGACATTCCTAAGACCTTCCTTTAAATTCTACAAAAATAATTTCGCTCAGATCTTTGTTCCCCTGCAAATTATGGAAATTTTTCCTCAAGACTGCCCCAACCGGGCCTGCTCTGGCTCGCCTAGGGCATCCATTTGCTAGCCACCAAAGAACTCACACAAACCCTATTTACAACCATCTTTACAAGCATGGTAACTAGGCACTATTTCCAAGAGGCCGTATAGATTGTACGGAGGAAAAGTGCACTAGCACCACATTTCAAAATACAGTCTTTCTCAGACTAGAACTTAAGCAGAAATTAAACTATTTACAGTAAACACTTACAAATGCACAAAAGAAAGCTCTTAACCCTACAAAATGCTTGGGAATGATCCCAACTACATTCTACAGATCAAAACAATATCAGTTTAATCCATTTAGTGTTGTTAAAAGAACAAAAAAAAGAAAATAGAAGCAATAACACTATTTTCCTTCCACTCCTGAAAACACAGTCTGTACAAACCAACTTCCAACCTTGCAAAAAGGTCGAGGCCACCTTAAATATGAATCCCAATTAGTTAGGCTTCTTGGGTCGAGGCTTAGATGACCTAAAAATTCAAGTTATAAAACCTCATGTGTTTTCAAACACCTAGGCTCGATTGGAAAAGATGACAAGTTGGGCTTCAAAACTCACTCAAAATTGCCACCTCCCAATCCATTGATCATGGCAAGATCAAGCTTTATTCAAAAAAACAACAACCAAGCAAGATGGTCAACATGACCTCAACTTAACACACCAAAAAATTTGGACTTCCAACAAAAACTTCAACAAAGCTAAACTTGCCAGGTGCTCCTGCACCATTCTCCCCCTCTCAGCTCAAACATGAAAGATTGGAAGGAGAGAGTAAGGACAAGTCAATGCCCTACTTTTTAAAATCAGCTTCATCAACCCAAGTAGCCTCAGATTCAGGCTTGGTCTTCCACTTAATGAGGTGTTCCATGTACACCTTGTGTCTTGTGGTCTTCTTCACCCTTGACTCTAATATCTTCTCTATCTAAGGCTTGTCTTGAGTAGGTATGGATAGGTTGCTAATGTCCTTGAAGATTTCCTTGCTGTTCTAATCCACATCATTGACTGATCCCTTGTACTTGATCAAATCAACAATGTTGAACACTGGAGATATGCCCAAATCTGATGGTAGTTCTACCTTGTATGCATTCTTCCCATACTTGGCTAACACCTTGCATGGTCCTATTCTTTTCATCTGCATTTTGGTTGACATTCCCTTCTGCAACCTTGATTTGTTAAGATGGACCATAACATAGTCGCCTACTGCAAACTGCACATCTCTCCTTGACACATCAACTTTATCTTTCAATTTTTGTGTTGCTGCTGTGATTGTCTTCTTAACCTGCTCATGAATCTCCTTCATGGTCTGAGTGAAGTCTTCTGCATGTCCACTCCTATTCTCCTGAGATCCAAGGCCTCTAAGTTCACAAACTCCTCTTGGGTGCATCCCATACACAACCTCAAAAGGAATTTTTCCTGTAGTTCTATTAATACTGTCATTGTAGGCATATTCAGCTTGAGGAATCACCATATCCCATGTTTGTCCATACTCCTTGGTTAAACATCTTAAAAGATTGCCTAACACTCTATTAATCACCTCTGTTTGACCATCGGTCTGAGGATGGTAAGCTGATCTAAATGATAGATTTGTACCCAATCTGCTCCATAAAGTCTTCCAAAAATGGCTCATGAATTTAACATCCCTGTTTGATACAATGCTCAATGGCAATCCATGGATTCTTACAACTTCCCTAAAAAAGAGATGGGCTATGTAACTTGCATCATGTGTGGTCTTGCAAGGAATAAAGTGAGTCATCTTGCTAAATATGTCCACAACTACAAAAACACTGTCAAAACCAGTTTTGGTCTTAGGAAGACCTACCACAAAATCCATGTTCACACACTCCCATGGTCTACTAGGAATAGGTAGGGGCTGATACAAACCAACATTGCTAGCTCCCCCTTTGGCTTTCATGCTAACTACACACTGCTCCACATATCTTCTGACATCTCTTGCTAACTTAGGCCAGTAATAGAATCTCTGAACTAGCTCTAAAGTCTTGTTAATACCAAAATGCCCACTAAGACTGCCATTATGTTTCTCTTGGATCAGATTTTCCCTCATTGATCCTCTTGGAACACATAACTGGTTACCCTTGAATAACAGTCCATTTTGCAATGTATACTCAACATATTGACTATGAAAATGATTCTCAAAATTAGAGCATACCTTGTAGGCTTCTAAAAAGTCTTCATCATCACCATAGAGGTCTTTAAAACTCTCTAATCCAATGCTCTTCAACTGTATTTACTGCACTGTCAACATTCTCCTGCTTAATGCATCTGCCACCTTATTCATTTGTCCCTTCTTGTGCTTGATGGTAAAAGTGAAAGCTTGGATGTATTCCATCCATTTCAAATGCCTATTTCTAAGCTTCCCTTGGGTGTTGATATAACTGAGTGCCTGGTTATCTGTGAAGACCACAAACTCTTTTGGTAACAAATAATGCCTCCACTTCCTAAGGGACTGCACTAAAGCATATAACTCAAGATCATAGGTGGAGTATTTTTGCTTGGCTTCATTGAGATTTTCACTAAAGAAGGCCACTGGTCTACCTTCTTGACTAAGTACTCCTCCTACTGCTACTCCACTTGCATCACACTCAACTGTGAACAACTTATCAAAACTAGGCAACAAAAGTATAGGTTGAGTTGCCACTTCTTGTTTCACCTTTTCAAACCCTCTATTAGCCTCTTGAGTCCATTTAAACTTTGTTCTTAGACCACCTTTAATAGTAGCTAGGACTGGTGCACAGATGCTACTAAATTTTCTTATAAATTTCCTATAAAATTGAGCCAACCCATGAAAACTCCTTACCTCTGTTGCTATTGTTGGTGTAGGCCAGTTTAGGATGGCTTCCACCTTGCTTGGATCCATCTTTAGGGTTCCTTTGGATACTATAAAGCCTAGATACACAAGTTCTTGTTTGAAGAACTCACACTTCTCAAGGTTAATTTCCAATTTCTCTTCTTGTAGCCTTTTAAGTACCATCTCCACATGCTTCAAATGTTCTTCTGCTGTCTTACTGAAAATCAGTATGTCATCAAGATAGACTACTACAAAGATCCCTATGAAATCCTTAAGCACCTCATTCATTAGTCTCTTGAACATGCTAGAGGCATTTGAGAGGCCAAATGGCATCACTTTCCACTCATACAAGCCATCATTTGTCTTAAAAGCTATCTTCCATTCATCACCCTCCTTGATTCTGATTTGAGGATACCCGCTCTTAAGATCCAACTTGGTGAAGAATTTTTCCCCTCCAAGACAATCCATCAAGTATTCAATTCTAGGAATAGGGAACCTATACCTAATTGTGATTCTATTAATTTCTCTAGAATTAGTGCATAATCTCCACTTACCACCTTTTTTTGTTGCCAAAACCACTGGGACTGCACATGGACTAATACTCTTTTGAATCAAGCCTTGATCCAACAACTCCTTCACTTGTCTAGCCACTTCAAGATTCTAATCTAGTGTGAGTTTGTATGCTGCTTTGTTAGGTAAGGAAGCTCTAGGTATGAAATCAATTTGATGGCTTATATCTCTCCTTGGAGTTAGGGTTGCAGGTGTACCATCACTGACAATTTCCTTGTACTTTTTCTAGCAGGCTTTGAACTGTTTCAGGTATGACTGTCTTCTCAACCTTTTCTTCCTCTTTGTATTGCATTAAAACCACATAACCTTCACCTCCTTGATGTAGATTTCTGATAAACTCCTTACCACTGCTCAACATGATGTTTGGTACCTTGGACTGTCCCTCATCTTCCTCTGTCAATGACTGTAGCTTGAAGGTTCTTCCATCCTTCTTGAATTCAATGGTGTTCTCCTTCCCATGATATATAGCACCTCTGTCATATTTCCATGGTCTGCCTAGTAGCAGATGGCATGCATCCATGGGTAATACATCACAAACCAGCTTGTCTTTATAGCCTCCAATTGAAAATTCTACTATTACTTGTTCATTCACCAAAACACTCTGCCCTTTATTCAGCCATGTGACCTTGTAGGGGTTAGCATGAGGTACCTTCTATAATTTTAACTTAGTTACTACCTCCTCTAAGATGATATTATCTATAGAACCAGAATCTACAATGACCTTGCATACCTTTCCAAATATCTTACACCTTGCTCTAAACAAAGATCTCCTTTGCTTGGGTTCCTCTTTGACCAGTTGTCTGATCAAAACCCTGTTAAAAATCAGATTTTCTCCTACTTCAGATTCTATATGACTGATCTCAGGTGATTTGACATTCATGGTGTCCTCTTGTGCATAAGCCACTCTCTTTTCATTGCTTGAAGTAGAAGCTTTCTCCAGGCATCTATAAGCAGGGTGACCTAGCTAGTTGCAATGGTAACACTTCATGGTGGCAAAGTAAGAGTTACTTCTGCCTGCTCCTCTTCCTCTGTTTGAACCTCCTTGAGGTCCTCTTCCTTTATTAAATCCTCCTCTTGAAGATGTTTCACCTCCATGCTCAGTAAGCTTAGATTCTCCTTGGTTTCTTTGATCATTACCTCTACCTTGGTAACCTCCACGCTGTCCTCTTTGATCTCTGCCTTTTCCTCTGCCCTTAGAGGACTGATCATGCTTTATTTTGTTCCTTTCCTCAATCTTTATGGCCAACTGATAACATTGGTGCATTGTCTTGGGACTTAGTAAAGCCATCTCTTCCTGAATGTTCCACTTCAAACCATTAAGGTACCTAGCCACTTTTAGGCTCTCATCTTCTACCACATTTGATCTCAAGCAAAGATTCTGAAACTCTTCAGTATAGGTGTTGACATCTTGGTCTTTTTTCCTTAGAATTTGCCTCTTCTTGTGCAACTGAATCTCATAGTCATCTGGCATGTAGGCTTCCTTCACCTTAGCAACCATTCCTTTCCAAGTTGATATGGGCTATTTGCCTTCTTTCTCTCTTTCAATCTGAACAAATTTCCACCATGTCAAGGCTGATCCTCTCAACCTTGATTTTTCTACCTTCACCTTTTGTGCTTCTATGACTCCATCACACTCAAAGTGATTCTCCATTCCATCTATCCAATCCATGACCAAATCAGGATCCATCTTTCCACTGAATAGTGGTATGCCCTCAAGTCCTTTTCCACTCAAGGCTTTCAATGCCTTCAAGAAAGGCTCCTCCTCCAAAATAGGGTTAGGTTCAGGGACCTTGTCCTCCTCTGCAACCTCTTCTTCCTTTGGCACCGTTCCTTCCAACCTTGCATTGTTCAATGCTTTCTCAAGTTGCTCTATTCTTTCTTTTAAGGACTTGTCCTCTTCCTGTTCTTCAACCCTCTTGGCTAATTGTGCATTTGTCACCATGTTGGGAGTTTCACTTGACTCAACTTCAGACTTATAAGCTGCTTTCCCAAATCTTTAACCTGGCTCTGATACCAAAATTGTTAGGGAGAGGGATTAGAGGAATCACTCGCTAATTCCTACTCTTGGCCTTTCCTTAATAGACCCCCTTGGTGCCTTGCTCCACCAAGCTAACCTATAGGTCCTTGCTTCTACCTAGGAACCCCTAGTTGACTGACCAATCCCTCCTCTATTCACTTGTTGTCCTTTTTCCAAACAAATCTTGGTGTTTCAACATGTTCTCTTCTTTGGCCCTTAATCTGCCCTAAAGGCCTAACAACCTCAAACTTCTTCAAGGTTCTTGCAGGGGTTTAAAAAGTGTTTCAAGAACTTCAAAATGAACAACCTAAGGTCCTTCTGCAACCACAATCCTCCAACTCTCCATTGCTTCCTCAAGGTTCCTTCCTTGGCTTGAAAGGCTAGTAGCCTTGAGCCCTAATTAGGTCTCTGAAATAGGGGTTTTATGCTTCTTTCTCCTAAACCCACCAATGTTCTAGGTTCTTGGATTTGGAATGGTGTTTTCCCTACCCTCACCTCCAAGAATCTTGTGGTAAGCCTGTTCAGGCTGTATACTGTTTAGATACAAAATTGCACAAAGGACCCTAGGGTTTCAAGGTTTCACAGAGCTGTTTGAAAACTGTCAAAGAATTCTCTCACCATATGAACTGCCAAAACTCTTTCCTGACCTCTAGGCATTCCTAAGACCTTCCTTTGAATTCTACAAAAATAATTTCACTCAGATCTTTGTTCCCCTGCAAATTATGGAAATTTTTCCTCAAGACTACCCCAACAGGGCCTGCTCTGGCTCGCCTAGGGCATCCATTTGCTAGCCACCAAAGAACTCACACAAACCATATTTACAACCATATTTACAAGCATGGTAACTAGGCACTATTTCCAAGAGGCCGTACAAATTGTACGGAGGAAAAGTGCACTAGCACCACATTTCAAAATACAGTCTTTCTCAGACCAGAACTTAAGCAAAAATTAAACTATTTATAGTAAACACTTAAAAATGCACAAAAGAAAGCTCTTAACCCTACAAAATTCTTGGGCATGACCCCAACTACATTCTATAGATCAAAACAATATCAGTTTAATCCATTTAGTGCTGTTAAAAGAACAAAAAAATAGAAAATAGAAGCAATAACGCTGTTTTCCTTCCACTCCTGAAAACACAGTCCATACAAACCAACTTCCAACCTTGCACAAAGGTTGAAGCCACCTTAAATATGACTCCCAATCAGTTAGGCTTCTTGGGTCGAGGCTTAGATGACCTAAAAATTCAAGTTATAAAACCTCATGTGTTTTCAAACACCTAGGCTAGATTGGAAAAGATGACAAGTTGGGCTTCAAAACCCACTCAAAATTGCCACCTCCCAATCCATTGATCATGGAAAGATCAAGTTTTATTCAAAACAAAAACAACCAAGCAAGATGGTCAACATGACCTCAACTTAACACACCAAAAAATTTGGACTTCCAACAAAAACTTCAACAAAGCTAAACTTGCCAGGTGCTCCCGCACCATTAGGAGTCCTAGAATATGCCCCTCTCAAAGAACCGACCAAACCAACTTTTGTAATGTCAATCTATATATGTGAACAAAAATATAAAATTGATCCAAGTTAGCATACAATTGTCGGTAATAGGAACATATAAATACCGAACACAAAATAAAATAAACACATACCTCTTTAAGTTGATCTTTTTCTTTATCTCCTTTAGGTGTTTTGAAACCTCCTCCTTGAGGTTTTTCAACACCTACTCCTTGAGGTGTTCCAATACCTACTCCCTCAGGCATTGTGGAAATTATCAACAATGACGTATAGCTCATAACTGCCTGCACATAAAAATGACAAGTACATATGAAACTACCAATCTCTGTCAATGTATGCATAATCAATATAAGATCTTAAAAATATTAATTCAATCAAATTTGAATTAAATTATCTTCCCCTTATCTAACATTGCACTTCCATAATTTGGACAAGGTTGCACCTCACTCGCACTAGGTATTTCTTACAAGAGGAAAATAAGATAAACATATAAGTTATTATATAATTTCATTAATGACAATTCAAATGATAAGCAAGTATATAATAAAAAAATGTAAACGAGTGAGTACAAAAATATATACTATGTGTGTGTCGAGGCCAAATGAAATGGCCCTAAGGGTGCTATCAGTCACCTATGTGAGCTCCTCCTCAGACATCAATTGTTAAATAGACCATGTAAATAAATATTAGTACTTTATACTATCTCTTATTAATATTCATTTAAAAACAAATGCAAGTTATGAATTTACAACTTAAATATTACCTGTGTCACTATTCCAACATCCCCCTCTCTAGCAGGAGAGGACTCTGTAGGGTGTGCTCCACTCCCCTACGTCTGATCTATAATGTCCACATCATGGAGGTCATAATCAGAAGTGTCCAAGGGATAATTGGTGGGCTATACAAGAGCACCCAAGCATATCTGGTGGCACATAGAGAAAGTATGTGGCACACAAATATGTGGACCTAACGAGGATGACACAATAACACTTGAGCCATCGCCAACATCACCAGAATGTGGCTGAGCTACTGTAGAAGCATGTGAAACCAAAAGACCACTCAAAGAGTGAATAGCCTGGATAATCTGTGTGGCCGCATCCTACATAATATTTGGATGATATACTAGAGGTGGCAGAGGAAGGGGAGGAGGGGGAACATATGGGTGTGGGACTACTCTAACTGCCCTTGGTCTATCCTAGGGAATACCTCCACTGACGCCCTGAAAGGGTTTAATGTGAAAGTAATTGACATGATGCTCTAACACAAACTCAATATATAATTTTTTAATAAAGTAAAATGGTATATCATAATTATTGTTCGATGGTTTATCAAAAAACATACACCAATGATCCCAAAAGTTATCTGTAATGTCCCTATGCATGCACCATTTTATAGAAAGTTTTGGTTTATTAACATTAACTGACAAACCAGTGCGGGGGTTAACAAATAAAGAGGCTATTTGGACTTTGGTTATTCTGAGATCTTTCACATCATCATAAGACAATCCACATGCGTAATATTCCCTCATGTCTTCTCGCCACCAATGAAAGGCATTATGTTGGGTGGAGAGGGTTTCTATATTTTTAATTATTTCCTTCAACGTGTTTGACATCTCGGATAATTGAGGGATTCTCGTATAAACATTAGAAATGCCTCTCAATTGCTACAATTTTTCACCAATTAAGTCTTCAATGGTTGCGGAGGTGGTGGAGCGTTTAGCATTTGTGCATTTTCATTCTCAACTAGTGGATCATTTGGAATTTGTGCATTTGCATTCTCAGTAGCCATAATGCCTGATTAAAGTTAAAAACTAATTAATCTAATTGAAATTAGACAATATAAATGAAAAAATTGTAGAAATACCCTAGTTTTTTTAAAAAGTCCATAAAAAACCCTACTTTTTAACAAAAATCTATAAGATTCTCTAATTTTTAATAAAAATAGATAAACAACACTATTTTTTAATCAAAATCTATAAAAAAATTCATTTTTAATTAAAATCCATTCTAAACTCAAGTTTTTCATAAAAATCAATCAAAAACCCTATTTTGAAAAAAAATCCATAAAAAACTAACTAAAATTATACAAATCTAATTCAAAATTCGATTAAAGCAATTTTTTTTCTCCAAAAACTCACCTTTCAAATCGGATAATGGCTAAATCAGATATCTGATATGTGAAAATCCTCCTCACTGTGTGCCCACGGCCTTTGTGCAAATGCTAAATGATTTTAACAACCCAATATATATATATATATATATGTGCCTCAAATCAGATATCCAATATGAAAATCTTGGTTTGGGCATTGCTTTGGAGCAATGTACTGACACCCAAGCCACAAAAAAGTCAACTCAGCATTTTCACATTTTTGGGTTGATGAAATGTTACGTAATTTTTTTACCATTGCCACTTTTTGGCCCATTATGATCCTGCACATACCTTGGCGAAAATAATTCTCTACTAGTTGGTCTGCAAGTGTTGAGCCTAAGCATGCCCACTTTGCTTGGTGTATTCTTTTCCAAGGCTTACTAGTGGGGTCTCAACTTGTTCACTTGGGGGTCCAGGACCCTCAATGTCCATTTTGTGGGAAAGTTTAGTTTTTTAAGCATCTTTTATGGTTTTGTACCAGAGCCCAATAGTTTTGGAATTGGATTCATGATTTCTTTCGACTATTCCGACCAGAGTCATTTTCTTGGCACATGGTTCTACTTGGGGACTCGCCTAGGCTTCCCACTGAGTATACCTAACTTTGGTACACTTTCAAGGTATAAATCCTCTTCAGTATTTGGAAAGATAGAAATGCCTGCATATTTTCTTACAACCAGATTGATAAAAATATTTATTTGTATTCTAAAGCTATTATTTGCTCTAATGTGCTTTTGCATATTCAAGTACAAGCTAATAAAGTTGCACTTGAGGTGTCTCACCTCCAGGTGCTTTTGGACCATTGGGGAAATGCCCCGTGTATTGTGGCTTGGGTGCCCTCTTTTCCTACCCTCCTCCCATAGTCAGTCACCTTCACGAGGCCGACAACGGAGTGGTTTCGCTCCTCATCATGACTCCCACCCTCCTCAGTGGTCGTGTTCTCCTCCTTTGCGGGTTGACCTGAGGTGGCCCTATGGAGGGGTGGCAGGGAGCGACAGTGGAACCTCTGGGTGGCCCTCTGATAATGCTTCTGGTAGTGGCTTTGGTTGGCCGAACACTGCTAAATGATTCTTATGTTTGGCTCTGGAAATATCGCCTCGACATAAGGAAAAAGAAGAAGATAAAGAGAAAGAAGATGACAATGGCTAGGTTCCTCTTGGCATCACTCTAGACCCCACTGATGTATGGGGTAAAAAGATGGATGATAGAGACCCTCCTGGCTCTATTGGCACTGCTCTGGCCACTTAATGGCCTTTTTAATTTATATGTTTGTAATGTTTATGGTTTTCTGGGCTAGGCCCAAGTGACTCTATTTTTTGGTTTTCTAGGCTCAACTCATGTGACTCTCAGGGTGTGCCTTCTTACCACCCACCTTTTTTTGTGAATATGTAACTTTATCTTTACTATTAATATAGATAGCTGCCTATTCATAAAAAAAAATGGTTTGTCATAACATTGAGTAGAGTGTGGAAGGCTTGTACTTAATGAAGTACAATTAAATGGGAACCTCTCCATCATTTATGTGATATTGACAAAAATGTTTTTTAATATTTTTAACTTCTGACGTGGGTGCTTCATACATTCAATGTCTTGCTTTTATGACAAAAATAAAAGTATACATGTAAAGAAATAAAAGTATTCATGTACAATTATAGTAGTTTATAATATATATTTATACAATATTTTATATTATTTATATTTATATTATATTATTGGTATATTATAATTATATATTATTAATAATTATATTAGATATAATCATAATTATAATACTAGCATACGTATATTAAATACATCGAGAGTTATCTTTTCTCGAGGCGCCTATTTTCATCAACTTATTCAAAACAACAGTAAACTGCCCATATGCTATCACTGTTTCAATCAATCAAATAATGTATGAGCAAAATAAATCAGGCAAAAAGATTCAATAGTGAAATAAAGCCAGAAAGACTCAATAGCACATTAGAGGTTAAACACAAAGATGCTTAGTTCTCTTATGAGTTCCCTATGAAATTTGAATTGACTGATTTTAATTATAATTTGATTTTCAATACACATGTCCAATTTCTTCCTTAAACAAACGTGATATAATTCTCAATTAAGATAAGATCAAATATTAAATTTATTTATTTTCTTCACAAAGATACAAGATAAGGTAACCAAACCCTAGTTTTGATTCTAGTGCGTATTAAGAAAATGTAACCTTTCCAAGTTCCAAACCAAATGAGCCCTAGCGAGTCCAACAGACTCAACTTGGGAGACTTTCCATCCCACTCAATAATAAAACAACCACAAATAAAAAGCAATAAACCTTACGACTCCTTGAATCTTTGTTTTGTTTTATTGCAACAACAAATTATAACAATACAATTGGTTTCAACAGAACTAAAGCCAAATTTGTGATAGCTAAATTCAAGTGAATCCAAAAAATGTAAAGCCAAACCTGCGAGAAATCCAACTCCAGGAGAATAAATCCAAACCTGCAACTGTGAAGTTTTGAAGCGGTTATGATTCAAAAACCTCTTTTAATAGAGATCTTCATGGATTCAAAGATAAAAACATCTAAAGAAAGCTGTGAATAAAACATATTTTAAACTGCTTTAAAAACAAAGCAAAAAAACTAAAAAATATTGAAAAATAAATAAAAATAAAATAAATACACTATTGAAAAATATATATTTTTTAAAAATTACAAATAAACATTGAAATTTCTTATAATTATAAAAAATATATTTGTGTTACTACTATAAAATGTTCACTCTAAAAACTTAAAAATTTATTACTTAGTTTTAATTTCTTTTAATAGAGGTCTTCATGAATTTTTGAATAAAACAACTTTAAAAACAAAGCAAAAAAACTAAAAACTATTGAAAAAAAAAACACTATTGAAAAATAAACCAAAAAAAATTACAAATAAATACATTTTGAAATTTGTTATAATTATAAAAAATATATTTATATTACTACTATAAATAAATGTCCACCCTAAAAACTTAAAAAATTATTAAATGACACTAAGTATTTAGTTTTTTTATTTTATTTTAATTAAATTGATTTTAAAATCTAAAAAAACATTACTGTCACTTGCATCATACACCTCTCAACATAACTCTCAGTGTAATTATTTTTATTTTAGTTTAATTTATCTTTTTAAAATTCAAAATAAAAATAATGTATAAATATATATTATAAAATTAAAAAAATCTTTATAATTATAATATGAATGATGAAAATAAGTGCCTCAAGAAGGATGAATCTCGACGTATTTTATATAAATAATAATGTTGTATAAATACTAATTTATTATAATAGTTACTATAATTAAATTAATTATAATTATTAATATTAAATTTTAGTATTAATAATTAAAAAAATGAAATCATTATAAAATTTATTATGATATAAAAAATAAGTATTTTAGAGTGAATAAGATATCAAATCGATTTAAAATCATTTTAAAATTTGGTTTAAATCTACTTGAAAAAATGTCTACATACAATGAATGTAGTTATGCTAGCTACATGTCATTTGAATGCCAAATTCAAACTAAAGAGTTTTTCGTTACATTGCATTTTTCTTTTTGATGGATGCCATTGTAATACACCTCTCGGTGTAATTACTACTATATTATCAAATAACATATAAAATAATATATATTAATTATAGTTATTTTATTATATATATTTAGCCAATTATAGGCTACATATATTATGAGATTTGAGCCTAAAACAAGTCTCACACCTGCAAACCACTCTTGAGTCATCAGAAAATAACTTTCATTTGTCGTTAATGGTAAATCAACTAGCTTCATCTGTCGTTAAATGGTAAAAGATAAATAAATATTCATTTGTCAATTGAATGGAAAATTCTATTTCCATTTGCAATGTCTTTTATCAATTTGATGACAACTTTCTTTTTCCACTTACATTGTTTTAAGATATGTTTAAATCTTAATTCAAATATTTTAAAATCATATAATATGTTTTAGATCTTAATTTGATGGCAACTTTCTTTTTCCACTTGCATTGTTTTAAATTTTAAATCTTAATTCAAATATTTTAAAATGAGATAATATGTTTAAATCTTAATTCAAATATTTTAAAATTAGATAATGTGGTTTAAATCTGGCAACTTTCTTTTTCCACTTGCTTTGCTTTATGTTTTAAATCTTCATGCAACTATTTCAAAATAAAATAATATCCTGTAAATATAGTTGCATTGAAGAATAAATATACTTGAATCCAATATTTACTATACAAAAGAACAAATGAACTCTTGGACACCAAGAATTCATCTTGTGCAATCTTATATTTCTTTCCACAAAGTAGATCTAATTGCTAATATTCTTTGGTATTCAATTTCTTTAGTGCAATTATTTCAAAATAAACAATTTATCAAAATTTCTATTAAATAGTTTTATTGTATAGTAATATTGAATTTTCAATTTGTTTTATTGTTTTATATTCTATGTTGTAAGGATCATGTGGTTTATATTATTATTATATCTTCATTAGAATAAATGATAATAAAATATGGTACAAATTGTAGGATCAAATAACACACTAGGGACAATATAAGAAATATGTTTACTATTTTAATTCTGATTATTATGAAATTTTAATTATTATTAAATAGTTGAATTACACCGCATTACCATTTTCTTAATATAAATGTATTGTTGTGCTTAATTTTATTCAATAATTATATAATAAAACCTTACTGGTCCATTGGTTCTTAGATAATAGTGCTAAAGAGAAAATATTTCAATAACTTAGATCTTCTCTTTAAGGGCTTCTGATGAATCTATCTCCTACCAATGCTATTTGATCAACCTGGAGTGATGAATTCTGAGATTTTATCATTTGTGAAACAAATTTACTATCTGTAATTCTAAATAGGGGATTACTGTCCTAAAAATTTTAAGATAGAGTCTCATCTTATGAATGGATTTACCATTGATCGAGCCTTTTCTTTATGCAATTTTTAGGTTCTTTCTTGAAGTTCTGGTTTATCGAACTACATGTTATAATTTTTCAAACAAACAAGATCGTATAGTATAGGAAAATTTGCTATAAAAAATTGTATAATCCTTCATACAAAAACATGTCCTAAAGTGTGGACCTTCTTTATGGTTGAGACACTACTATTATTATTTTTCCTGAAGGCCTCATGCAAGCAATAAGGTTTAACTTGTCTACATATTTCAACACTGGTCATGCTTAAGTACAAAGTTTAGGGCAGAGCAAAGATAGGTTTAGTTAGAAATCCTTCCCAAAACATAAGACTACTAGATCATTTCCGAAAGTGGAGAATTGTTAATCTAGGTTTGTTATTGTTGCTTCCTATAAGATTTCTTGTTAATTTATATGCATCCCAACTTTATTTTTATCATTTTTGTGGTTGAAAATTGATTATCTTTTGATTAGAATTATATTTTTGGAACTTAGACTGTGCATTTTAGTTTCAACATTTCTTTAGGTTTTTAGAAGTTTGGGGTATGAATCCTTTTTGAAGTATTGTGATAGTTTTGGACACAATATTGCCATGTTTTTAGTTGTGCTTAATTGATTTTATGTTTATTCTACATGTTTTGTTTCCCTTCAACTCAAATTTGTTTACTAATAAATTTATCAAGTATTTCTAAGATTTCTTGTGTATTCAAAGAGTATCTTTTCTTTGTCATCATTCAATTCCACATTTTTCCAAAATGCACAACTTCTTCCGAATGAATCTTTAGGAAATGTGTTTAAAATAGAGTGTGTGTGCATCGACTCTACTAATAGTTGCATATGTTATTCCATCTTTGTAATATGAAACCAAATACATCTTTATTTTTTAAAAGGAAATATTTATGATTTGAGTATGATGGATGTCAGAATATGTGAGAATCCTCTAGGTTTGAAATGTATCATATGTGTATAGGAAATCATTATCCCCCTAGTTGGTAGCCACACCAAGTCCCCTAGTCTTTCACTTTGAGTAGCTACGAATGATTTATTGAATGCACATGGAGTGGTTTATCTCTTCCTATTGATTATGTAGTATTATACTTCACTATCATTGTGTACCCACACATCTTTTATTCTCATTCCCCAACTGAGACCAAAACGATGACTATCCTCAAAGATAGATGAGATGAGTACATGTCCTTTTGCAAGTTTGTATTATTTCTAAAAAATTACAAATCATGCATATGTCCATGTCACTTGACATCCCATTAGAATGAAAAACCACAACAATATGTTTTGAGCATGCTTCTTATGTTTATGCAGATTATTTTATTATGAAGAAGACATTTATCCTTGCACCCCTTTGAAAATTACTCACCTTGCAACCTTGAATATTTAAAAAATAAATAAAAAATTCTCCAACCATTTGGTGAGCCAAAAAAAACTATAAAAGAAGAGAAAAGAGAGTCATGATTCTTTTCACTTGATATTCTCATTTCTCTCTCGTAATTCTAATCACAATATTTTCACAATGTAGGGATTCACCATCTTAATCAAGAGAGAAAAAGTAACAACAAAAAAATGGAAAACTATTTAAAAATCTTCTATTGCTGAATAAAACTTCATTAGAAATAGACATCATAGTGGGTTTTAGTCTCCATAATATATCCTTGCTGGCAAATGACACATGCCATGCTCACCACTCCTCAAAAAATATATTAATAGTATCTACTTCAAGTGTTCAAGGCCATAGGCATGCCTATAGATAGTTAAATAAACCCTACCAATAGTAGTTAAATATAGAAAATGTGTCAAAAAAAATACTACATCCTATTAAATATCTCCCCCTCATTATTGTTCATAGAAATGATCAATGTGACACCAATTATAACTTCGTAGTTAACAGACAATGAGTATATAAAGCACTTCAATACAAAATTCAACATGATAAGTCCTATTTGATGTTACTATTGTTGAAAATGCTCTTGATGATATATCAATGGACTTAGTGTCATACCCATAATTTTAAGCTAGAAAAACATGATAATTTTTTTCCTTTGTTGTATATACATTAATTAAGCTAGTTAACACTCTAATGCATTGGAAGAGTACAAGAAAAGGAAACACCACACGATTCCAAAATGGATTAATGAGCGATAAACAACTATACCATTATAAACTTGTTTTTCCTACACATGAGGAACTAACAAAGAACTATAATCTAACACATTTCTTGGCTATAATTGAAGGTAACCATCAATAGGGTGTTACTCTTAACATTAACATTAACCTTAACATCCATGTTAGTATAACTTACTAATGCTCACCAAAAAATGACAACAATAATTCCTGTATTGACATTAATATTATTATTGATTCTCTATTGAGGTGAGTTCACATGTGGGAACAATGGTTATGCCATGATCAACTGTATTCTAGGATTACTATATTATTATTAATCCTACCAATAGAATATTCAACTTGATTGATTATTGCTTTCACATTTATATTTTCATTTTTGCTAAATCTTACACTTATATGAATGTTTAAATTAATTTCTTGCTACTTCCATCTTTAACCAAAATGTTACAATGTCAATATTTAGATTATACTTATTTGTATGATAATAATTATTACGACATTAGTATCATACCAACCATAACTAACATATGTTTTTCATTTACTATAAAACCCCAATAGTGTTGATCACCATTAATAACCCTAGGTTTTGGACTCTTAATTTATACCCACTTTAGATGTATGCATCAACAGTAATTAACTTCTATGGGTAATTATTTCCTCTACTCGTTTAGATTTCCAAGGATACGAAATCAAGGCCATGCGATACAAGAAAATTACTCCCTTTAAAGAATTGTATGATATATTATTATTATTATTATTATTATTATTAAACCAACCAATCCTAAAATTATTATCTAATTTCCCTTTTTATCGTTCAAAGGAACTTTATCCTTAACCAATAAGCCCCAATATTTCTTAATAGCAACATAAAGAAAATCTCTCCCTTCACAATATTGTCATTAATAAATCATCCTTTCCTTCAAAGAGAAGGAATACAACAATATCGAGCTGTTTAACCACATGTTTTTTTAATTATCCCTAACAATAGTTACTACAATAGAAACCTTAACGAATTACTTTATAGACATGATACCACTACTTGAATACTAATCACCCCTTAACATTATTGCTTTAGATTAATTGAACAACAATATTATTGCCGATGTTAGTGTTGTTATTAATACTAGTAATAGTACCTATATTAATATTAATGCTAAACCATTCTAGCATTGGTACAAATACTTGCATTAAGAATTAGGGTTAAGTCTATATTGAAAATCTTATCCTTGATATTATGGCTTATATTATTATTTTTATTAATATTAAACTTGTTTGAATATTTTAATACTTACTCCTATGTTTAAAATAATATTGTCTCTACACTAAGACAACTATCAATATCAATATTGATATCTATAAGGGCATTGATATTAATTTTGTTTAATATTTAATATGAGGGTCTACATTATCATTAATATTCAATTTTATTGCTACAACATTGTTACTAGCTATTTATTTGCTTGCAGTAATCCCTTAGTCATGTTATTATTACATAATCATCATTTTAAAGTTTTGCAATTTCCAATTCGATGCAGATGTTGGAGTCTACTATGTTTAATTATGAATGATAACAATATTATCACACAATTTTTCCATTCTATTATTATCATTCAACTCCCATGTAAACATTATGGATAACAATATTATTATGAAGTTGATTAACTGATCAAGTTGTTATTTTATTGGAGAAGTACTATATCATTAACACTAATACTTGTATCAATATTGAATGAATGAATGAGAGATTTTAATGACGTCCACGAGACCAAGCGGCCTAAGGGACCAAGAACCAAAGAGCTAAGGAATCTCCAAACTCTTTTCCATATTGAACCTTCTTTTATTTGAAACTGGCAGATTGTAGTGACAATGTTACTTCCTTGGGCAGTAGGCAGGTGATGACCAAATGCAAGTGACCATAGAATGATAATGATGTTGATTGTACCAAGGTGATATTTGAACTCAATTCACAAGCTGCCTACTCCCCATTTACATTTATGGATTATATTGTGCTCACGAAGGATACAGATGGAAAGCCTTTATTACCTCGATACAAGACTTAAACCTACCCACGTCTTGACTAAGACACACGAGCCACATAGCTACCAATACTACGGGGCTAAAAAGAGTAAAATAAGTTAGCAACTGAGCGTTGAGTGTGATCTTCACACAACATTAATAGTGAGTTTATTCACACACTTCTCTACAAGGTAGTTAATGTGGCCGGTAGGATGCAGGAGTCAGTATTATCATCTATCAGTATGAAGGAAACAGGTAAGTTGGATCTTCCATAACTTATTACGAATGAAGGCCCTCTTCTCAGCTTTTTGTAGGACCTAAAAAAATGAACGGATACCTTCACGACTGGCAGAAGATCATCATTATCATTGAGCCCGTGGATGAATTAGATTGTCTAATCTGGTGTATCGACCCATACTTGAGCACAATGTCTTGAAGGTAGCACCCCGCTTTGGAATTGGCTTGGCAAGCACGTTTCTACTAACGGAGATTTATGGGTGAGGGAGAAAATCTCAACCTTCTGCCAGCAGCATTAATGCACTTACTATCACTGCATTAAACCTCTGCGTACCTGCTTTCCATCCATCGATAAAGAGCATAAGCATCAACTATTGCTAACAATGTCTTGAGGGATGATCTGAGAGGGGAGGCGATGACTGACCTACAAGTCTGGCGTAAGTCTGCACAGGGTAGAGAACGATGACATCGAGGACTATACTACATAGAATTTTGTAGAACCCATTTTATTGTTGTTGTCTACGCAATATATATATTTATTTGTTTCCACACATACCTATTGCTTGATTCCGTAGGTTAGAAGACAATCAGGTAGAAGGGTACGCAGGACGAGGATATTGTCATATGTGATTAAGGCGTTCCCTCCTCTGCCTAAAGTGAGCCTTTAGATTAGATTTATTGTTTCCTCATTTAACTTATTTATATATTGTTTGAGCAGGTCGATGTAGAAACAACATTGGAAGGAGGCATTTGTTACATTCAATCTTTCTGTTATTACTTGGTAGAAGTATTTACCCACATAAGTCAACGACATATTATCTTTGTAGATTTAATTAATGAGACGGTATGCTACAATGAGATATTTTAAGCAAGGCAGAGTAATAGATCACATATATTATTGAGTGAAAACACAACATTAATCTGAATGATGATCACTCTATGAAAAGAGGGCCTATTAATTGTGATACTAACATATTGACCAATATGTGATTACTATGAAATGACAAAGCCCCCAACACTTGAGTTAAAATCACACAAACATGATTCAAATTAAATTTGGTGGCTAGGAAATGCTAATCTAATATATATGCATACAATTTTGTTCGAGTAGTAACTATATATTTATAAATCACATAACACTTTTTATATGATTATCTCATCGTTTAACCCCCTTCCCCAACCTTTTATGTCATTTGGCAGAAAGCGATATTTCAGATCTGTTCAAATTTTCTAGTCTGAATCAAGATACATGTACTTCAAATATACTGATCTATCAAGAGAATATGGAATTACCATTGCATGGGAGCAAGTAATTAGAATTAATAATTATATATATTTTAAAGAGGACATTACAGATAAGGCATACATGATTATACTCTTGGGTTTGTGTACATTCCTTAAGCTAGTAGATTTCATTAATTAATCGTTATTATCATTGAGCAAAGTAAAATAGTAAACATAACAGTGAGCATTTAGAATATGGGGGGGCAGGGTGTATGGGGTTACATGTGTGAGACAACTATTTCGTGATGCCAAGATCTCCTTTATTACAACTTCACAATGAGTATTTTCATTCATCTATACAAGGGAAATACAAATAAATGTACACTATTTCTTCCAAATGGCACATAAGAAAACCTCTTTATCTCAACCACTCTTTTATCATGAATACAAGTACAAGGGGTATCTCTTCTTGGTTCCAATAGAATATAGATCCCTTAGTCTACTTTGTGTAATATGAAAGATACAACCATGGAAATGTCCTCAATAAAATGTCAATGCATCAAACTTGTTTCTTCTTTTCATTGTCTTTCATGTTTCATCAAACACCAACTTTCCATATTATAAACAAACTTAAAGAAATACAATAAAGGACACACAACTGATTAAAGCTTTCTCTCCACCCTATTATAATGGCATCATGGAGCCTCGTGGGCTCTAGCCATACCCTTGAGCAAGGAATTCTTTTAGCTCCACAATGATAAATGGAGTCTTTTATCATTTTTACAAAGGAATAAAACTAACATAGCACAAAATTCATGCACCTAGGTTCTCTACTTTCTATTTTCAACGATGATCCATGCACTATATCACCTTCTTACAACCAATAAACAAGGGTAAATGAAAATAGGAAGAACTTATCTCTTTTCTTTCAGGTGAAGGGATTGAGCTCTTTTATCCATCTTTCCTCTCCAAGCCAAGCCATCTTGATTACTATCTTCCCAAAGAGGTGAACTCCTCTCCTCTCTCATGCTTTCTACCATCTCTAGAAAATTTCTCCAAGAGGAGAAGTGGGTGACACCCCACTCCTTCCTCTCAAAATTATATAGGGGTCTCAAATTGCAACTCTTGTATGGGGAGGTGTGGAGTGTACTTTCCTCCATCAATGAGGGTCTTTTCCTCATTCAAGAGGGTAACATGCATTTGAACAACCCTCCATCTTTTTACCCCATCCCCCCCTCAAAATTCGTCACTCTTTATCATGAGGACTTTTCAGGGGTCAAATCATGTCATAGGGGAACTATTGCATGCCCACTTGACCCCTACCACTATGGTATAGACCCTAGGGGGTTTATTTTTGCATCCCAACCAAGGAAATTGACCAACAACCCTCTTTAAAGACCCACTTAAGGATCCATCCGAGTTTAACTCTTGGATAAGGGTTCCTAACCCTAGCCCCACTTACACCCACATAACACATAACTAATTACCCCTTTAATATCAACCCTGACCACCTTAATTTACCAACATATTAACTTTATTTATTTCTAAGCCCCAAAAGGGTGTCAAATTCAGGACCACAAGGAGATTTATTTTGGATGTGTTCTCAATGGTCTTCCCTTCCCGTACTGACACTCTTCCTTTCCTACACATTACTAATGAAACCATAAACAACAATCATATATCACATAAACATGATATCTGAAGTAAGATTCAATTGTACAATAATTTCATTTATAATTTCAATTCATATTCACAATTCATGAGTCCTGACTTCTTCATGGTAGCATTAGTAAAAATGTCAGAATGAATTGCAAGAATATTGTCACATAATCACACTATTTATCATCCACAATACAGTTTACCATCTATTTAGGAAAAAATAAAGTAGTTTAGGACTTTACTAATCACATGCCAAGAGGGGTCTTACTCTCAGATCATAATATTTTCAAGAAAATCAGAACAATACACATGTAATTTGATTCAAATCTCAACCAGGTTGTACATGTTGGTCCATTGATCAAAATATATGAGGGTGATATTATTGACCACACAACATCGATGGCATCGAAACCACCAAACACACAAAGGGAAATGGAATTAATACATGCATGGGTGAACAATATGATTGTAGATCCAACTATGTTATTTGATTGGACTACTATTGGTGGATCACCAATAAATGAGTACGTAACAATAGGTTTTCTCGATATGGAATTTCCAACATCGTTACCTGATGGAAGATGTGAGTGGTTGGAACCTCAACTCAGGGAGTACATCTAAACAAGTTCATGAAGCATCTACCTCGCTATAGAGTTAACCGCTTTGGTAAGCATCCAAGATTTCAATATTTTATGATGAATATGATTATGAGACATCACATGACCAAAGTTTTTTGGTAGTATTTGTCAATAGAAGTATACAAGACATACCCATAACAATAAATGATCTTCGTGAACACATGGAGAACATCCAAAAATCTCACTTGGAAGATAGATGCGATTTGGAACCAGTTTGAGAGATATTAGATCATATTGAGAAAAATGTCAGGCAAAGTTGATAGACATGCTTCATTAGATAAGAACACCTACATTTTTTTACTTTGAGTGCAACTAATTTGTATTGGTTTGATTTACATGCATTAATGCCTGGAACACCACCTACTAATCCATGTGAAGAACAAGCATGGTGAAAACAAAATGTCATCGACACTCTCACATTGTAGCACAATACATGCATTTACACTACACATACTTTAGAAAGAGATACTTGAAAAAGGCATGAATGTTATAGATTACTGGTGTAGATACGAGTGGAAACATAGAGGTTCAACACATGTTCATGCGTTCAAATGGATTAAGGGAGCAAAATATATGGACAAAATTGAATCAATAAAGGAATGCTAAAAATTATTTACACTATATTGTTCATGCATGGAATTCTAGACAAGATATGCATCTGCGGGACATACAAGTATGTTTAGAATAAGTTAAAATTATATGCTTGATCAAATGTATATCTAATTATTTTAAAAAATAATGATCAAATTAAACACTATGTTAAAAATTATAGGAATTCCACAATTTTTCTCAACATCCATGCCTAAGGAACACTAGACAGCTCGCAAACACAAATTTAACAATGGACTATGAAGAGATACTTAACACTGCTGAGAGACACAAGATGTGTAGAGAGGGTGCATGTCTAAGGAAAAGGGCAGGAAAACTTTTCCGCAGGTAAATATATTGTTATATATATATTTTTGCATTATTGTACATAATTTACTATTGTAGTTAAGTATTAAATTTTAAATATATTGTTTTTTATTTGAAATAAAGGTATATCGCTCCATGGCCATTAAAATTAGATGGTTCAAAAGTATATGAGGATATACAAAATGGTGAAAAAATATTCACACCATTAAGAAATGATGATAGGTTGAATATTCACAATCGATACATGCTCCAGTTATGGAGAGAAAATATTTATTGGCAACCTATTCTATCCAAGCATGTTGTAGTTAAATATATTGCAAAGTATGTGGCCAAAGCAAAAAAGAGCTCTAAAACATACCACCAGATGTTCATGCATCTAGAAAACATAGAGAACCTTGATGAATTAGTTGCAAGAGCTTATAAGAGGCTTCACACCAAAACAATAATTGAAAGGGATATTGGAGCACAAGAAACAATCCACATGCTCTTGGAACTTCTGCTAGCAAAGAGTAGTAGAAGGTTTGTCAACTTAAATGTGCCAAATGAGGCCTTCAAATGTGTGGTTTTAAATAATGAATATGTTAATGAAGAACAAACCATATCATTTATTGATGCATATAAAAATAGGCCTCTCAGTATGGAAGTTGTATCACTTATTGACATGACAAAATCATGGATATATAATCGAAAAAGAAAAGGAGAAAACAAATGGAATATAATAGAAAATGCTACCATGGTAAGAGCATTTCCTAGATTTTATTTGATTCCAGCACATGGCTCTAAAAAATGGATAGATTTTGGCTTTTTCGAGTTGATACTTTACAAACTATTTTGAGACATTCAAAGGGATATTGGCCATGACAATGAGTTGATAATGGAAAAGTGGGACAACTTCAACTATCATCCATGGCATTTACAACAAACAACACCTCTTGAAGATAATGAAATTCTTAGTGACTCTGATTTCGAAGGGAATGATAATGGTGAAGGAACCACGACATAACATGAATGGGAAATTATATCTCAACTTCATCATGGCCAAATTTTACAAGTATTAGAGAGATATGTTGGGAAAAAGAGATATAGATAGATAGACAAATTGGTGTCATGGATTTAAAGGTCATGATTATACAAATGGGGAAATAAATTTTATTAAAAATATGAAAGTTAATGGTTTCCTCATTCACAATGACATTCCACAATGTGTTGACTACACAAATCTTAGTGAGTAACAACAAAAAGTGATTGACATTATCACATCACATTACCAATCAAATAAAACTAAAATGCCCCTTTACATTATATTTCAAGGCACCGTAGGAATAGGTAAATCTTACGTGATTGGTACCATTACTCAAGCACTAGAAAATTTATCTTCTTTTGAATAATCTGCTCTACTTCTACTCACACCTACTAGAGTTGCAACATTCAACATTGGTGCTTCAATTATTCATTCAAATCTAAGAATTCTAATAAGAGATTTCAATGAACTAAAAGGGACAAGAATTACAACTTTCCAAGAAGAAATATCACATGTCAGATACATATTGATAGATGAAATGAGTTTCTTTGGAGAGAGGTTGCTTGAAAACATAGATTCCAAGCTTCGATAAGCATTCCCAAAAAATGCTAATCAAAGTTTTAGAGGTGAGTTCTGGTTTCAAATTGCTAATGTTTTTGATAAGGTAAGTGAGGTTTTGAAAGGACCAAGAACCTTTTACAAAAATAAGAGAATGAAACACCAAGCAACAAAGACTCAATCAATGCTAATGAACCAGTACTAGCGGAGGAACCACAGTAGCACGGAAAAAAAACCAACAACACTTGGTCAGTAGAAAACAGGAGTAATAGAATACTCAGAACCAACAAAAGTCCTGAGGCAACAATAGAATAACAACCTAAAATTGGTACCACAACCAATAGCAGCCAAACACTTAGGACCAGAACGAGTCCTATAGAACCAAGAAACAAACCACCATACATCAGACCTAAAAGACTGCCTGAAACCACCAGGCCACAAAACACCTACAACAGTTGGACTACAACATACCTACCACTCAATTTGGACAAAATTGAGCCTAACAGTTTCTTACTAGGAGAGGGGTAAGAATCACTAGTTGCAGTAGTGAAACATTTAGAGTCAAAGAACAACCCATCACTCAACAATCCCTGAAGATTGCCAAAAATAACCAATCCAGTAACCACCTATAGCATTTGGACATCAACATACCTTCCGCTCAAGTAAAAGATGAGTGAAATAGATACCCACCAATAGAGGGGTAAGAATCACCATAAGTCATAGAGGTACGTTCATCCAAAAGCACCAACCAACTAGACACCAACCCTAAAACCACCTCAAAAGTATGGGGCTCCCCTCTATAGGAGAGGAAGAAGTGGGGACCAGAACTACCAAAGAACCTTCCCACCAGAGCCAATGCACTCCACCTCGATAGGAACCAAAAAAGGAGAGAAGCACTTCCCACGATGTCTATAACCTCCAACTCCACCTCGATAGGAGAGGGCTCCACCTCAATAGAAGCAATATTCACCTCACTATAATACAACGTTAGTAGAACATGGTAGCAAGCAAGAACTATAGTAGAATAGGAAAACACCTCCTCCCAAGGCATCCAAACAGAAGAAACAAAGGAGCACGAAAAACAACCCCCAACTAACAAGCATGCAACAAGGAACAAGCAACACAAATATTCCAGTACAGACCTTCTTGCAACCCACCATCAACACTCCCCCATCTCCCTAAAAGTGGGAAAAATATGGTCTCACAAACCTTCTGCCCCAATAACAAGAGGGAAGTTATTGAGAGAAAAGCAACAAACAAGATCACCACTCTATTGAATATATTTAACCAAGCTACCAAGTAGCTTGCATCTATCACAAACCTGCCATGAAGGAAGTAGTACACCATTCCCCAAAAGGGGATTCAAAGTAGAACCCATATTGAATGAAAGCACCAAGAGAAAACCACCTAAAACCCCTCTCTCAAACACCACTGCCATTGGCAAGGGACACACAACCACCAAGGAGATAGGGAAGTTTCCCTGAAGCCACCACTTGCCACAAGATAGAGAGAACACCAGACCACCACAGAGTAGACAACCAAAGAATCCAACAACCAAAAGTCTAGACCAAGAGAGAAGAGTAACAACTTCACCAACATAAAGTTGAAGTTGAAGAAACCCAATAGCTGTTCCAAAATAGAGGAACACAACCACCATAGGCACTGGGTTAGAGGGAAAAGATAACCTCTTCCACAAACCCCCAAAATAACACCAAGGCACCTTTCTACAGGAACCCACGAGCAGATCACCAACACGATAGAAAACAACAGCCTCTCCACCTGAGAAGAGGACAAATGAACCCCCAAATAGGCCGTCCAACACAAAAGCAAGGCCCATCTTAGAAGTGATGCCCAAGAGAATAGGGGCCAATAAGTGGCCAAAAAGGAACACCTCCACCAACATAATAGAGGACACAAATGAAGAATAAACCCAAACAAAACCTTCAACATCACCACCACAGAAGGAAACATGAGGAGGGACGAAAAGAAGGAAGAAAGTGGAATGAAAAAAGGCTCAAAACGCAGGCACCAGAGGACAAACCCCATCAATATCCACCGCAAAACCTTCGGCCTCAGAAGCATCAACACAAGCAGGGACAAAACCCTCTTTGAAGAACCACAAAAGTACCACAAGAAGGACCTCAAAGAGTCCACCAAGAATAGGAGAGGGCATTCACCATCAAACCCCCACCACAACCCCCACATAGCCACTGACATGACCAGGGAAGCAATAGGTCCATTGACAAACAAGTAGCTAGAAGTAGAAATGACCAGCTGCACACCATCGTCATTGACATTGACATCGCCATCCTTTGCATCCTCACAAGAATCCAAATTTCCACTCCCAATATTTCTCCCACTCGCCATTGCATCAACAAGTTGAGGAAATGTTATTTTTTTCAAATTTCTAATATTATTAACTTTACATTAGGTGGATTCTACTCATATGGAGGTGGAGTGGGGAGGTGATTGTCTTTGGTTTCCTTAGTTGCTGTTTCTTTTGAGGTGGATGCTTCTCCTTTGGAGGTGGAGGTTGAGGATGCTGGAGTTTTCAGGAAGTTGCAGACTTGTTGGGCATGACATTCTCTTCAATATAGGGGAGCTCCTTCCTTTTGAGGTGGATTTGGAGTTGGCTTCCTGGTTCAATCAGTGGCTTTGTTTCTAGTGGTTTGTGGTGCTCTCTAACTCCCTTATTGAGGTAGGTTTGTTGGCGGTGCTGATGTTTTTGATTAGGGGTTTGATGGTGTCCTACACATTAAGCATATTTTCTTTCATGGCTTTGTGGTGTCTTCCATGAGTGACTGGTTTGTTGACGCCTGGCTAATGGAGGCAGGTTCTTTGGATATCTGGGGGTTTCTGGTCCCAGATAAAGCCAGGCTGTTTTTGGGCTTTGGGCCCATGCTTGTGTGTTTTTTGTAGCCTATGTTGTCTTGATTATCTATTAGAGGCTATTGTTGGTACATGAGTTATCTTTTTAAGTAGCATGCTATTGATGGGCTGATTTATGCTTAGTGTTTTTTTCTTTCGTTTCAACTGTCTTCTTTTGTATAGGGTTCTGAGCCCCTTCAAAACTCGTATTTTACCCCTAATCAAAACTTTACATTAGGATATTTTAAAATCAATTATACTATAGTTCCTTTTATACAAATTCATGGTTATCAATTTAATTAAATATTTTATATTCAAGCATATCTATGATTTTAGTTGGAGACTTGGCACAATTACCTCTAGTAATGACAAGGCTTCGTATGAAATCAAAAGGCGAGCAAAGCTACTATGGGAAGAATTCAAAATAGTCGGTACATTAAGTCATGTTTTTCGACAAGATGGATAGAACCAAGAACAATAAAGATTTCATCAAATCCTAACAAACATTAAGGATGCACACCCTACAATCGATGATTGGATGTTGCTTATGTCAAGATCAAATGCAAGAATCAATGTATTAGAGAACAAAGAGTTTGAAAGAAATATTCATTTGTTCTCAATAAATGAAAATGTTCACAACCATAATAGAAAAAAATTATATACATTGTCAAACCCTGTTGTACGAAGCGTTGCCATAAAAGTTGAAAATCTAAGTGCCATTGAAGGAGGTGGGAATGATGAACTCGATATGGAATTGCTACCTAGTAATAATGCAAGAGTAATGTTAACATCGAACTTATGGATAGAAGCAAGACTTATAAATGGAGCACTTGGATATATATGAAATATTGTATAATCACCTGACACTACACCACCACAACCACCATCATATGTACTTGTTGAGTTTGATAACCACTTTGGAATACCATTCGATGATCACCATCCATGTATAGTACCAATTGCACCAATTTAAAGGGGAAACACAAAATAGATACCATTACGATTAGCTTGGGCTCTAACAATACACAAGTCACAAGGATTGAAACTCCAAAAAGCTACAGTTGATATAAGACTCACTGAAAGACTTGGATTGACATTTGTAGCAATTTCACATGTACATTATTTCAAAGGACTATGAATTATGCCACCCTTCACTTATGATAAATATGAAAAAATGAAGAAAGGAAAATAACTAGCAAAGAGGAAAGCATAACAAGAAAGACTAAAAGCCTTAGAAATTAATTAATTTGACAAATATTGTTAAATTATTCATGTACTTACCATTTTAATCTTTAATGTAATGTGTTCAATTCTTATTTCTATTTTTGATAATGGATTCATTAAATTAAATAAACCTTTATTGTAATATGTAAATGCTCTATATTATAATTAATTACATTATATATATATTTTTGATGCGTAAGAGAGATTATATTTAGACACCAAAAAATATACAATACGTCTGCAAAGCAGGGTTTAAGATTCAAAATTCCCCTACAATCCCTCATGGACACCTACCCCTAAAAGGCCACATGCGGCTGCCCAAAATTTGCAGACACATAACACCAAAAAGGAGAGCTACCTCTTGAGACTTGACCATATTGACACTAGACTAGATCCACCGTTGAACGCCATTAGAGAAACCAACATTAACTATAATTGAAAGAATACTAAAGCAAATACAAACACATGACATTATACCCAATTCCCCAAAGACCAACAGACCCGACACCACAAGCACTGGTTAGAAGCCATTCATTTTGGAAAACTAGTCGAATTCTGCCACCCATTCAAAATCGTCAACCGGCTCCAATGAAAGCAACTTCTTCAGAAAACTTACACCATAAGCTGCAATTTGACGATGTCTAACTAACATTATACATTTGAGCTCCAGAAGCAAGGGGTATATTTTAATGAGCTCACCTGTCACCTTTACCAATGACAAGTCGCGGGGCCGAGGCGTGCCACGACCCAGAAGTGTAGATTTCAAAACCTCGTCCAAGCCACCCAGAAGCTCACTTTTGAAGAGCTTGTAGACAATTTCCTTTGCCTTAGCCTTAGGAGTCCTTGCATCCATCATTGATGCCAAAAACTAGGAGATAATATGGGTATTAACCTTGAAAGTCTCACGATTTTTTAAGAAGTCCTTTCCCAAAATCATCTTAATAACCACCACATGAGGTTAAATCCTTAGAAAAATCTGCTTCAACTGCTAGTCGATTATGTGCTTAAAATCCGTCTGCCACACCTTGCAATCAAGCTGAATAGGGGTGTCCTAGCCAATGCTAACCACAACCCCAGAAATCTCCACTATGAATTTGGAGCATTCCTCCATAGCAAAAACTTAGAGCAAACCATTAAACAAGCCAAAGATGACTATAGTCTAACCAACCAGAGCTATTTAATGAAACACTTCCACCAAGTTTATCATGTTATGCATATGCTAGCATGCTTTGCCATATTTCCTACACACCGTCCACTTGTCCTAGATTGTGCAAATGCTCTGTCATCCTCTGTCAACTGGGTGAAGAATTGTATCAAACCCAGATCAACGGGATGGTAATCATAATTACACTGGCTGCCAAATACCGAGGCATGTAGCTAAATTAAACTTTTTAATTATCATCCTTCAAGCTAGCACTGAAGGCATGAGCTTAGTATGGAGGTACTTCATTGAGCCACATATAGACACCAACTCGAATCCGCACAAGTTGGAGGCCACCTCAGATGCCACACAATCCCCAATTGGTCAAAAGGGAATTCCTTTAGTGACCAAGCAATTCAAATAATTGTATTCCTTCCCTAGGTTGGATGTCGATAAATGCATTCTCTCCACATCCTTGTTGTAGAGAGACGCTTGCCCAACCACCCACAATTACATTATATTTTTAAATATATAATATTTTAAGATATATCTTAAACATTAAAATTTTAAAAACTATTAGTATGATAATTATTATTTAATTATAATTATATTCAAATTATATTATATACTTGATAATTATTATTTAATTATAATTATATTTAAATTATAATATATTATATAATCAAAATATATTTATAATAATTTAATCTAATAATATAATCATAATATGTGTAGACACCTAAATTTAGACACTTAATTCATCCAAATTTATCCCCTTTCGTCTAAGCATCCCCTTATCCGCATTGATTAAGTAATATCACTATTAATTAATTAATACCTATAAAGTTCTTCTAATCCCTAAGGTATTTAATTAATAAATAAATACCTTATCTCTTTAATCCTCCTTTCATCAAATGAATTAAATAAATATGACATTTATTTAATTTCTCACATGTCACATCCATTTCTTAATCCTAATTATTCTTCTAATCTCATCATTAGGGATGCACACATGCCTAATCCCTGATTAGGATGTGTCACATCCTCCAACTTTTGCAAGTTGGCCTCTAATCTCTCTTAGCCACCTAACCCTCCTCTAATCCTTCATTAACTAGCCTAATCAACCTCTCAAGAAATTTTTAATTCCTTTCATCCTTCCAAGGAATATTAAATTCATTTTTCTCTTCCCCATGTGATCTTTGACTTGTCACATCAAGTCACATGTCACATCCTCCATAATCTCCCACTTGCCTCTAATTAAGGTACTTGCACAACCTTAATCACTTAATTATGTCAACCTAATCTCCATGTCATTTATGAAATGTGTCCTAAGTCAACCCTATTAAAGACTTTTTCATTTTGGAGAAAACACTCCATTCCCCATGTGAATTTTTAATTCACATTTAATCCCCCAATGCATTTCAAGGAATTTTTAATTCTTCACATATCCTCTCACCCACATGGGGACAAAGACCTCCTTTATGAGGAGATCTTGTCTCAATCCCAAGGTACTATGTACTACCTCCATGTCATTTACTTTCCTTCCAACTCATGTCCACATCATCCTTTTCAAGCCACTTCACATGCCACATGTCAAGATGTGAGGGCTTGTGAGTTCTCAACTCACCATAGCCCTACATCTTGGCCTTGTTGGTTTAATCCCAACCATCTATTTCTCTAGAGAATCCAAAATTTTCTATAAATACCCCCCATTTTCTCTCATTTTAGGAGGAGATCATTTATGCTAGCCAAACTCTTGCAAAATTTTCTCTTGAGCCATACTTAGCCAAATTCTTGCATTTGCATCCATTACCATTTATTTTCACCCATCTTGCATCCCACATTTACATCTTTTGCCATCAAAGGAGCATACACTACATCAAAGATCGAAGGGCCAACCAAAAGATCGATTCGAGACAAGGTAAATCAACAACATTTGTTATCTTTATTTTGTTTTTGAATCCAATTAGGCGAATTTTGAGGTGTAGAGTGTTTATAGTTGTTATTTGCACTCTTTTGTTTGCTGCTCATTTTCTAACAAGTATTTCCGCCCTATCACAATATGATAACAAATTATTATAATTATATTGGAATTATAATATAGTACTAATACTATATTAATATTAAATATATATTCTATATTTGTTAAAATTATAATATAACTAGTATATATATCTTAAATATAATTTATATAAAATACACCGATATATATCTTATTATTATTATTATTATCATATATTATATTATTATTAATGGTATTATATTATTTATAACTTACAAGTATTATATTATATTATTATTACATTATTAAAAAATATATATATATATATATATATTTTCTAAAATGTTTTTTATTTTTATTTTTTGTTTCAAAAATGTGTTTGTTTTTTGTGTTTTGGCTAAATAGTATTATATTATATTATTAAAAAATGTAGTTTTTTGTTTTTTAATTTTTTGTTTTGTTTCTAAAATGTGTGTGTTTTTTTTTTGGTGACAGATTGTATTGACCTCCTATAGGCATTGTTTTGTCATTGTAGGTATAGAAGACAATAACCCTACAATGACAACACAACCCTCTATAGAAGGTCAACATATCCGTCACAAAAAAACCAAAAAACCAAAATTTTAAGAATCTTAATTTTTTTCTTCTTAAAAATTCCTTTCTATAAATCATATAAATATATAATTTTAATAAAATAGATTATAATAAAATATATAATAAATATATATAAACCCTATATTATATATAATCAATGTTCATATTATAATCAATGCTTTATATATATTAATAATTTAATAATAAAATAAAAAAAATTAATTATTTTTTTAAAAATAAATCATTTAAATATTATTAATTTTAGCAAAGACAATAACCCTACAATGACAACACAACCCCCTATAGAAGGTCAACATATCTGTCACAAAAAAACCAAAAAACCAAAATTTTAAGAATCTTAATTTTTTTTTTGTAAAAATTCCTTTCTATAAATCATATAAATATATAATTTTAATAAAATAGATTATAACAAAATATATAATAAATATATATAAACCCTATATTATATATAATCAATGCTTTATAGATATATATATTAATAATTTAATAATAAAATAAAAAATATTAATTATTTTTTTAAAAATAAATCATTTAAATATTATTAATTTTAGCAAAAATAAAAATACATTTAATATGATTTTAGTAAAAGCTATATAATGTAGATATTAATATATTATAATCATTATATATAATGTGCATGCTCTACTTTTACTGTTTCCTCACTTCCCTATGCACCTTGTATATCTTTCTTTTCAAATTTATTTAAATTTTTTAAAAATAGTTTGAAATTAAAAAATAAAGGCAGTGATATAATCTACTTCTTTCCTATACATGCTCTACTTTTACTGTTTCATGACTTCCCTATGCACCTATGTATATCTTTCTTTTCAAATTTATTTAATTTTTTAAAAATTAGTTTGATTTTTTTTAAAAACGTCGAGAGGCGTTCCACTACAATCACATTTTTCCGTATACAAAAAAATGTGAGGTTAATTCTCAGCTTCATAAGAAATCATCAAAGTTAATGTGATCCCCAGAGAAATTTTGCAAATTTGTTTCATAAAGGTGAATAAAGGTGCCGACACTAGAGTGTGGAAAAGACTTGACCAGGCGTAAATATTAAAAAATCTAGTGCCATCACTCGAGGAACTGTTGGACTCAAGAGAACACTGAGAGGGGGGGGTGAATTAGTGTTCAATAATATTTAACTTTCATTCAGATCTTAAACCATTTATAGCACATAAACAAAAGTAAATATGAAATCACATTAAGGAGACAATCAAAACACCATAACACCAAGATTTTTACGTGGAAACCCTGTTAGGGGGGAAACCATGGTGGAGATTAATCCACAATTTATACTCTGTTAAAAGTATGGGAAAATAGGGAATGAACATGCATTTAGGCACACTGCCTAGAGCTCACTGTTTAAGAAGCTTACTGCTTCTAGGAAGGTTCACTGCCTTACAAAATGATTAAATTTCAACAAAAGGTTGAATTAAGAAGATAACATCTGCAAATGCCTAGGTACAGTTCTTTTTAAGCTCATTGATCAGATTCTGGACCTGCTACCTGATTCTGCACTTCACTCTACTCTACCCTAATTTTCTTTCACAAGAATCCTTTTTTGCACAAGTAAAATTTTCTCAATTGATCTTTTGATATTCGCACTCACACATCTACTCGCACACTTACACACCACTTCAGTCTTTCAAAATGAATTACCCGAACTCATATATATATATCTGCTACCAAGATTTCAATCGCTTCAAGTTAGCTTTAGCAAAACATGAGATATTCTCCAATAGTCAGCTCAAATCACAAGTTATATTAGATGCACACCCACCAAAGTCAGCTAGTGCTATGCTGGGACCCAAAACAAAAATCACAAACACAAAGACATTTAAACAATTGCTCCTTACACATCCGTGACACACCAAATTCACTTAGTTGGCCTTCAAGAACAAATAAATAGAAAATCATCTTGCTGGATCTCCTAGCCCATACATCGATTAGTGCGACATCACAAAACTTAACGAATAAGATAATATAGATGCTTGGAAAACTCTCCTGGGGATCCACAACTCAAAATGATGATCCGGTGAAGCATACTGATCAACAAACTAATCGGATACCATGTTCTTCATTCTTTCATCCGGTAATACTCTGTACTTTACTTTGCCTTCGGGTATGAACGAATCCTAATCTGCGGACCGAAGAAATGACTTAGGTTGCTGTCAATGAAAACACTAAAATCCATATGCCAATTCAAACAAGCCATATGCCAACAATCTCCCCCTTTGGCATTGATGGCAACACTTAGTGAAAAATGACTAAGTGTCAGAACCAATATGGTTACACTCTCTCTCCCCATTTTACATTTCAAAATTTTAAAATTCAAAACACAACTCCAAAAAACAACTCAAACTCCCCCTTAGAATGATAAGGCATTTTTCACTGCACTCTCTCGCCCTTTGAAATCAATGACAAATACATTGTACTATCTCCCCCTTTTCAAAAATTCAAAATTTGATCAAAATTTGAAGAAATGCAACTGCTACTTGGTTCTGAAAATTATCTTGCACATCTCTTTCATTTCTAGAAGAAACTGCTTCCATGCTTCCATTGCAATCCCAATGATTATGATCAAGTTGTTGTTCTCAGATGTCTTGTTGATAATTTGAATGAGAGATTCTGGAATTGTGATTGCCTCTTCTAATTTCTCTCCTTTCCTCAAAACCTCAATTAGTTGCTCCAATCTACATTCAGTTAAGTCCTTTACTTTCCAAAAGGTGTCCATAAGGCTATTTTTGGTGAATTGAACTTTTGCATACTCAGACTACAACTCTTGAATTCTTTTCTTGACCGCACCATCCTGATCCTGAAACATGTAATCCTGACCAATTTTGTTCAACTCAACTTCAATTTGCTCCAGCTTATCCTTGTATCTCCCAACTGCATGATGCCAACGAAGACAATAGTTGTAGATGCTATTTGCTATATTTATGCATTGCCTCAACACATTCATTTTCTTTTTTAGTTTGGTAAGAGATAGCCTGAATTGCTCCTTCAGATGTAGAATAATTTCTCCTTCTTTCTTGTCCTTAGACTTAGAGACCATAGCTTAATGCATCCGATCATCTCTTCAGGAAACACATTTTGCAATATCTCCAATCCAATGTTATTGTGCATAAAGTAAGTACTTAGTGTGCTCTTGATTAGGTCCTACTCAAATGAGGGTCTCTCAGACCACAAGTCAACAATTTTCTGCATCCCATCTTTCTCCTGAACAAGTTGCAATATATTTTCTTTGGATAAAAAATCTTCTTCACTTCCTTCTTCCATTACTACATCCGGTTCAACTAATTCCAGTTCTTCCTTTTGAGTGTACTCATCAGATTCCTCATCTGGAATTTCCACAATTACTTGTTCTTTACCTTTTCCTTCAATTTTTGGATACTTGAGTGCCAAAGGGGCATAAAAAACAATCTCTTATGCTCTTTTCTTCTTTCTTTCCATCTCACCAGAAGAGGATCCAACCTCAAGTTCCTTTACCAGAATGGAAATGCTAATTGCTCCAAACTTTCCTAGCGATTCCTTGAAGAAATTTGCATATTCTTGCTCACAGTTTGCCAAAGTATTAGAATGTTCAAAAATTTGTTTACAAACCGGCTCATTTTCTTTCCACACAACATTTTTGATTTGTGGTAAGTAATTCAGAAAATACATCACAAGACATATGACCAAGGTACCAAAACTGAAGGGGTGATCTGCCTCCTTTGTTAATTGCACATTTTCTATCAATTGATCTTTTAGCAATCTGCACAAATTGAAATCTTCAACCTCCATTATCATTTTATGAGCGATATAGACTGCGCCTGTGAGGTTGCGCCTTCCCTATTTCTGAAAAATATTTTGTATGAAATTCCACTTGCAATGTACCTTGTTATCAGATCTTTGATCATCAAAATTATCAAAGCCCTCTTATCTCTAGTTACTCTGGTTAGGGTTTCAACTTCCTTGTTTCAAATCGACTTCTTTTTCAAAATATCCCCAACATTGCATAAATCAGTTAAATTCTTGATTACCTCTTTTAAAATGTGATAGGGTTTATCCAGAGTTAGAATGTCCTCATTCAATCTATTCAAGATAAACCTAACGACTTCTGTATTGACAAAATAAGGAAATTCACTCCAAATATCCAAACTTTTGTGTTTCACACCTTCAAGCCATTTTAATTCATCAGTCAACAACATATTTATCACATCCCTAACCTTCCCATTACTATATTCATCCAAATTCACCATTCCTTTGATTTGGTTCATTTTTCGTACCAAACAGGTTTCTACTGAGCACCAAATTAAGTGAGAATTTTGTAAACAATTGAAATACTTGATGAATTCACCATCAAATTGACCTTTACTCCTTCAAAATTTTGTTGTAGAGGCTCTCCTTTTGTTCTTCTACAATGCAAGGTGACAAATGAGGGTTCCAAATACCCTTTTATAACTTCACACCTACCCTTTTTATGGCATTAAATGTTTTTCCTTAGGAGTTCTGAGTACTTTGTTTTCTCAGATAGAAAAAGAAGAATTCATCTATGGACCTTCTACTCCTTAGACTTCTGCACATGCGATCACCAATATATTTGCAAACCTTTAGCACAACTTTTGTCAATTTCTTGAATTCTAGTGCCAACTACCGATAGGGGGACAAAGAATTTTCTTGAAAAACTCCCCCTAGACCAATGCTCTAAGATCAATTTTTGGAGGAATTTCCAAAAGAAGATTCTGGTGTGGGCCTATTTCCTTCATCAGAATCACTCTTCCTTATCCATGTTTTCTTCATTTGATCCCTTATTTCTTCCACAATCACTTTTCCTTTTCCCTTATCATCTTTCTGTGAAATTCTGCCTCTATACACCAGACCTTTTCTATCCATGTTTCTGCTCCTGTAGAATCTTGCAATGTCACCAAATCTGTTACAATTGTAACACACAAGATTTTGTCTAGACCATTCATTCCATTGATTCCCTCTTGATTTGCATTGATTAGCAATATGCCCAAATCTTCCACAAGTGTATAGCATTTAACATTCCTCATGCCGACAGATACACTTCTACATTCGATTGATTTATGACCAAACTTGTTGCAACCAAAACACTGACTAGGAAATGATGGACTGCTTGAATGTATTTTACTTCTACACTGAGAAGCCATATGACCAATTTTATTACAAACAAAACAGTGACCATTAAAATTTTGAACATTGTGTTGTCTTACTGGATACCTCCTGCCTTTGTTCATTTTATTTCCTTGTTTAGAATCCTTATGTTAAGATCCCGAGCTTTCTCCCTTCTCATATCCAAGACCTCACTTGTCATTTGTATCCTTCCGTCCTTTAGTCAGTTCATCAAGCTTAGCAGAATTGATCCTAAACTTCTTGTATTCATTTGTAGTAGTGAGCTCATCTTTGAGAATAACTATCTATCTTTCAAGCTCTTGTTCATTATTTTTGGATTGTTGTAGTTCAATCTCCAGTTGAATGAATCCACTATCAACTCTACTGCATTCTTCAGATTTTTCTTTTAAGGATTGGGCTAGATTCTCCTCATTCTTTTTCCTTTCTTCAATCTCCTTAGTCATCTTCATCGCCATGGATTCCATCTTAAGCTTTAGAGTAGCATTGTCTCTAGCAAGATTTTCACATTCTTCAGTTATCTCTTTTAGGGTCTGATTCATATGAACATCTTCCAAACATTTACTTTCTTTTTGCTTCAATTGATCACATAGTTCCTTCCTCTTTTCTCTTGACTCATTGATTTTATCCTTCAAAGATTGAATGAATTTTTCAGCATCCTGAAGATTTGCTTTTAATTCCATGACTTCTTTAGACTGATCAAGATCATCAAGTGCCACCAAAAGTTGTTGTTGAAGACCACCAGAGTCCATTGCATTCCAAGATTCATCTCAAGCTGTTAAACTTCTGTAGAGGAACTAGGCATTCATACCAATTGTTGGACTCAAGAGAACACTAAGAGGGGGGGTAAATCAGTGTTCAACAATATTTAACTTTCATTCAGATCTTAAACCATTTATAGCACATAAATAGAAGTAAATATGCAAGCACATTAAGGAGACAATAAAAACACCATAACACCAAGATTTTTATGTGGAAACCCTGTTAGGGGAAAAACCATGGTGGAGATTAATCTACAATTTATACTCTGTTATAAGTATGAGAAAATAGGGAATGCACATGCATTCAGGAACACTGCCTAGAGCTCACTACTTACAGGAAGGCTCACTGCCTTACAAAATGATTGGATTTCAACAAAAGGTTGAACTGAGAAGATAACATCTGCAAATTCTTGGGTATAGTTCTATTTAAGCTCATTGATCAAATTCTAGACTTGTTGCTTGATTTTGCACTTCACTCTGCTATGCCCTAGAATTTGCTTTCACAATAATCCTTTTCTGCACAAGTAAAAATTTCTCAATTGATCTTTTGATATTCGCACTCACACATCTACTTGCACACTTACACACCACTTCACTCTTTCAAAATGAATTACTCGAACTCATATATATCCGCTACCAAGATTTCAATTGCTTCAAGTCGGCTTCAGCAAAACATGATATATTCTCCAATAGTTGGCTCAAATCACAAGTTATATTAGATGCACACCCACCAAAGTTGGCTAGTACTATGCTGGGACCCAAAAAAAATTCACGAACACAAAGACATTTAAACAATTGCTCCTTACACATCCACGACATGCCAAATTTGCTTAGTCGACCTTCAAGAACAAATAAATAGAAAATCATCCTACCGGATCTCCTATCCCATACACCGATTAGTGCGACATCACAAAACTTAACAAATAAGATAATATCGATGCTTAGAAAACTCTCCCAGGGATCCATAATTCAAAATGATGATTCAGTGAAGCATACAGATCAATAAACTAACCAGATACCCTGTTCTGCATTCTTTCATTTGGTAATACTCTGTACTTTACTCTGCCTTCCGGTATGAACGAATCCTGATCTGCGGACCAAAGAAATGACTTAGGTTGCCATCAATGACAACACTAAAAGCCATATTCCAATCAAACAAGCCATATTCCAATAGGAACTACCTTTCAATTAATACTGTTGAATGTGAAGCATGGAAAATAGTGGCAAAAAAAGTGGTTGCCTCATCCTTTGTAAAAAAATTCTTGTTAATTAAGTAAATTGATAAAAAAAATTATATTGATATCATTAAAAAAATTAGTCCAAGAAAGTTTTAATTGGTGAAAGTGCGAGAACTAAGTGGTAGAGCATGTCTTGGGCAGGTGGAAATGCACAAATTTTGATGCAGGAGCATCCATGGCTAGTTGTGGTGCCCCTCCATGACTCACCCTGTTGATGTTGTTGTGGTCTTGCTTGTCGACTTCACTTTAAGGTCAGGTTTTGATTGGTGTTTAATCTATTTGATTTAAATATGGTCGATAAATTTTTCTATTTAAGTGTGTATTATTAAGTTAAAAGGAAATTTTGATAATCACAATATAGTGCAGTGTTGAAGTTAGTAAATAAAATATTATTAAGATGCTCGTATAAAGTTGATTATTAAATGTAAGTAAAATTAGAGCATGTTTGATAAATAAATTTGTAAATAATTATAATTATGATGTAATATTAAAATAAAATAATAATGTAAGGCATTAATATGTGAGTTTTAAGCAAGATCTAAAAATAGGTAATGCATGTAATGATTTTGTAACCGCTTTGCTTGGTAAATGGGAAATTATCTGGAAGATGAGCACGCATTGGATGTTTTTTTGGTAATTGACAATGGTGGAAAAGCCCACTTGCCTTGAACGTTTTGCATGCTATTAAAGATGATACTTCTATCTTTTCTGGGGTTTTTTTTCTTCTAGAAAATAGGAATTAAGATGGTTGGGGGTTTTCAAAAATAAAACAAATGCTTAACTACTTTTCATTTATGACGAATGGATGGAAGCGACAGCGGTGGGGAGAATGGATTTGGGGGTTTTCTTTTTATCTGTAAACATTTCCTATTTTTACTCAGTGCATGTGGATAGCGAGAATCTTAGAGTAAGTCACTAACCATGGTTCCAATGAGTTTTATTTCTTTTATTTTCCTCTAGAGATATGTACATGGCTGAATGACTTTCTCATGGTGTTTTACCTTATTCTGAAAGACCTGAAGATCTCTGTTAAAAAATGTCTTGGTTATATGGTTTATGTTTGGCTATTTCTTCTCAATACATATTGGTATGAGAAAGCAAATGTATTTTCCTTTGTTTAATTTTAGTGGGGGTATCTATACCTATAGCACGTAAAACCATGTCATCCCATTGCCAAAATTCAAACTGACACACTAGTTGTAGCGCTGCTTTTTACCTGATTCTACATGAGAGAATAATGAATATCATTATGATTGAAAATTAGAGGAAGGGAGTTCCATGGAAGGACAAAGACCTGAGATTTTCTTTGGGGTTATTCAACTAGACACTACTGAATTTGACACCATTTTTTGATGGCCGTTCATCAGTCATTCGACAAATCTTTGTTGGAAATGTGAAGAAATGGCGAAAATATTTGTGTCGCTATTTTTCATCAAAAGGCCGACGATGAATTTGATGTCGAAATAATGGCAAAGAATCGTCAGTCGTTGGCATTGTGAAATGGCTCAGACTTTCGTCAGAATATCGACGAACACTTCGTGTATCCACCGACGAATTACACCAGAAGTTCGTCACCAGTTTGACGAAATGGGCAAGGAGTAGCATTGAAACAACATCAGACGTTCGTCACCAATTCGATGAAATGGGCAAGGAGTAGTGTCGAAACAACACCAAAAGTTTGTCAAACGTGCGACAAAATAGGAAAGTAGTAGCGTTGAAACAACACCAAGAGTTCGTCGACTTTGCAACGAAAATACCAAGGAGTAGCGTCGGAAGAACACCAAAAGTTCATTGAAAGTGTGATGAAATGGGCAAGGAGTAGCATGGAAACAACACCAAAAGTTTGTCAAAATTGCAACAAAATGGGCAAGGAGTTACGACGAATCGTTCATCGCAGCTATAGAAATGTTGTCAAACCTTTCTATTGATTTGTCGGTGGTTTTTCATCGAAATTGCAACGAAGCATCAATTTTAAAAAAAAAAAAATTCATGGAAATGTACCATTGCGGAGACTGATGACTGATCATACATACAGACTGCATATTGGTTTGATGCTTCAAACAATGCATTTCTTATATTGAAAAGTGCATTACCTTATTGAGCTTCTCTTTGTTTCGAGAATAGTTTAATATTCTCTACTTAACAAGGCCAACCAGTGATGGTGGAAGCTCATTTGGCCCCTCTCCCCCCCTCACATCACTCTCAATTCCCCATACCCAATCATATAACATTAACATTCATTCATCCATTAATAACATATAACATTCATTCATTAACATATAACATTCATTAATTAACATATTCACATTCATTCATTAACATATAATATTCATTCTTTCGGTTTTTACATATTATCAAAAATATGGTTGTCATGATATGATTACAATCACTTTTTTTGTTTCTTTTTTAAAGCTACATAAAGCTGAAGTGGAGTATCATTTTCTAAATCAATATCTGTCCCCTTTAGTTGTTCTTCCCTCTGCTCGTGATCTTAATGTACGTAGTTGTCTGCTCATGATGTGGATGCCGCTTCAAGGGGGGATCTACTACAATAAGAAATAAATGTTAAACTGATATGTTTTATTATTATTGTTACAAGTATTTCATTAATTAAAAGAACATTAGAGTGGTTCTCTTTACCTGATGGGTCCACATCATGTTCCTGAACTTTTGTTATAGACTCATGCTCAACATGTTGAACACCCTCTAAATCCTGATCTGCAGTTGAAACACGAAAGGTTACATTAATTAATACACCAATTGAAATTAAATATGTTTAAGAGAACATGAGGGTGGTCCTCTTTACCTGATGGGGCCACATCATGTTCTTGATCTTCTCTAGCCTGATCCTGCTCAACACGTTGATCACGCTCTACATGCTCTAAAATTGAAACACAAAAGGTTACATTAATTAATACACCAATTACAATTAAATATGTTTAAAAGAGCTTTAGAGTGGTCCTCTTTACCTGATGGGGCCACATCATATTCCTAATCTTCTCTAGCTTGATCATGTTGAACATGTTGATCACGCTCTACATGCTCTAAAGTACCGGGATGCACACCATGACCTTCATCTGCACATTCTACTCCACCCTCACCAGGCTGCATTCCAATGTCATGTGCAGTATTATCATTGCTTGAATGTTTAAAAAAAATAGGCATGTAATTACTTTATGGTGGAAATGAATATTGAATAGATTGCACAAGTATTCAATTTTAAATAAACTTTAATGAGTTTATTTACCTGCGTGTCAGATGCAATGGAAGATTGTGTTTGCCCAGTCAAGACTCTTAGGCGTTCAACCATGACTCCATAGCCTTGCTGGAAGGCAATCTTCAGGTCCTCCTCTGTGGGAACTCTGTTGAATTCAGAGCCCTACATTTTTGCAGAAGATCATGAATTTTGCTTCTATGGTGTGATAAAACCAAAATTATTTTCAATTTATTATAATTTGGATGCAATATTTTATTTATTGATACTTACAATTTGCGGCTAATTTCATATAACCACCAGAGCCAAGTTTGTGTTGCCCATGCTTTTCTAGTTCCTTTGTTGCCTTCGATGTGTCAGGCAACCTATGAAAAGTTTGAAATATATTAGATTATGTAAAAAGAAAGAGTAATCAGTATATAATTACATTGTTGATAGTATCACACATAGCATACTACTTTTAAAAAAAAATTTAATGGCATTTCCATAGCATACAGACATTGAGAGCAAATAAAATACAAAGTTCAATCTATGAATTATAGAAAATAGATTTTTGCTAGTTATATTCATATCACTGATTACATTGCACAAAACATACTACAACTGCATAAATATTAGATGGTGGTAGTTTTCTATGCTACCACATTTTTTGTACATGTCTACCAAAGCATTTTATCAAATAGTTCACTCCCTTGCTGCTATGGCTAAAAGCCTAAAATAGGTGCTTTCAAACAAGCTATGGATGCTTGGAAAAAATCTATCAAAGCATAATAGTAAGCAATAGCATGGGCAGGGTAGTGGAAATTTGTTTCAAAAATGCCTCAAAAATGTGGTCTCATGGGTGATGGGGAGATGCCATGACATTC
>VDFB02353493.1:231161301-231201875 GCA_007258455.2 Sequoia sempervirens | reverse complement strand
GCAAGAATATGCAAATTTCTTCAAGGAATCGCTAGGAAAGTTTGGAGCAATTAGCATTTCCATTCTGGTAAAGGAACTTGAGGTTGGATCCTCTTCTGGTGAGATGGAAAGAAAGAAGAAAAGAGCATAAGAGATTGTTTTTTATGCCCCTTTGGCACTCAAGTATCCAAAAATTGAAGGAAAAGGTAAAGAACAAGTAATTGTGGAAATTCCAGATGAGGAATCTGATGAGTACACTCAAAAGGAAGAACTGGAATTAGTTGAACCGGATGTAGTAATGGAAGAAGGAAGTGAAGAAGATTTTTTATCCAAAGAAAATATATTGCAACTTGTTCAGGAGAAAGATGGGATGCAGAAAATTGTTGACTTGTGGTCTGAGAGACCCTCATTTGAGTAGGACCTAATCAAGAGCACACTAAGTACTTACTTTATGCACAATAACATTGGATTGGAGATATTGCAAAATGTGTTTCCTGAAGAGATGATCGGATGCATTAAGCTATGGTCTCTAAGTCTAAGGACAAGAAAGAAGGAGAAATTATTCTACATCTGAAGGAGCAATTCAGGCTATCTCTTACCAAACTAAAAAAGAAAATGAATGTGTTGAGGCAATGCATAAATATAGCAAATAGCATCTACAACTATTGTCTTCGTTGGCATCATGCAGTTGGGAGATACAAGGATAAGCTGGAGCAAATTGAAGTTGAGTTGAACAAAATTGGTCAGGATTACATGTTTCAGGATCAGGATGGTGCGGTCAAGAAAAGAATTCAAGAGTTGTAGTCTGAGTATGCAAAAGTTCAATTCACCAAAAATAGCCTTATGGACACCTTTTGGAAAGTAAAGGACTTAACTGAATGTAGATTGGAGCAACTAATTGAGGTTTTGAGGAAAGGAGAGAAATTAGAAGAGGCAATCACAATTCCAGAATCTCTCATTCAAATTATCAACAAGACATCTGAGAACAACAACTTGATCATAATCATTGGGATTGCAATGGAAGCATGGAAGCAGTTTCTTCTAGAAATGAAAGAGATGTGCAAGATAATTTTCAGAACCAAGTAGCAGTTGCATTTCTTCAAATTTTGATCAAATTTTGAATTTTTGAAAAGGGGGAGATAGTACAATGTATTTGTCATTGATTTCAAAGGGCGAGAGAGTGCAGTGAAAAATGCCTTATCATTCTAAGGGGGAGTTTGAGTTGTTTTTTGGAGTTGTGTTTTGAATTTTAAAATTTTGAAATGTAAAATGGGGAGAGAGAGTGTAACCATATTGGTTCTGACACTTAGTCATTTTTCACTAAGTGTTGCCATCAATGCCAAAGGGGGAGATTGTTGGCATATGGCTTGTTTGAATTGGCATATGGATTTTAGTGTTTTCATTGACAGCAACCTAAGTCATTTCTTCGGTCCGCAGATTAGGATTCGTTCATACCCGAAGGCAAAGTAAAGTACAGAGTATTACCGGATGAAAGAATGAAGAACATGGTATCCGATTAGTTTGTTGATCAGTATGCTTCACCGGATCATCATTTTGAGTTGTGGATCCCCAGGAGAGTTTTCCAAGCATCTATATTATCTTATTCGTTAAGTTTTGTGATGTCGCACTAATCGATGTATGGGCTAGGAGATCCAGCAAGATGATTTTCTATTTATTTGTTCTTGAAGGCCAACTAAGTGAATTTGGTGTGTCACGGATGTGTAAGGAGCAATTGTTTAAATGTCTTTGTGTTTGTGATTTTTGTTTTGGGTCCCAGCATAGCACTAGCTGACTTTGGTGGGTGTGCATCTAATATAACTTGTGATTTGAGCTGACTATTGGAGAATATCTCATGTTTTGCTAAAGCTAACTTGAAGCGATTGAAATCTTGGTAGCAGATATATATATATGAGTTCGGGTAATTCATTTTGAAAGACTGAAGTGGTGTGTAAGTGTGCGAGTAGATGTGTGAGTGCGAATATCAAAAGATCAATTGAGAAAATTTTACTTGTGCAAAAAAGGATTCTTGTGAAAGAAAATTAGGGTAGAGTAGAGTGAAGTGCAGAATCAGGTAGCAGGTCCAGAATCTGATCAATGAGCTTAAAAAGAACTGTACCTAGGCATTTGCAGATGTTATCTTCTTAATTCAACCTTTTGTTGAAATTTAATCATTTTGTAAGGCAGTGAACCTTCCTAGAAGCAGTAAGCTTCTTAAACAGTGAGCTCTAGGCAGTGTGCCTAAATGCATGTTCATTCCCTATTTTCCCATACTTTTAACAGAGTATAAATTGTGGATTAATCTCCACCATGGTTTCCCCCCTAACAGGGTTTCCACGTAAAAATCTTGGTGTTATGGTGTTTTGATTGTCTCCTTAATGTGATTTCATATTTACTTTTGTTTATGTGCTATAAATGGTTTAAGATCTGAATGAAAGTTAAATATTATTGAACACTAATTCACCCCCCCCTCTCAGTGTTCTCTTGAGTCCAACAGTTCCTCGAGTGATGGCACTAGATTTTTTAATATTTACGCCTGGTCAAGTCTTTTCCACACTCTAGTGTCGGCACCTTTATTCACCTTTATGAAACAAATTTGCAAAATTTCTCTGGGGATCACATTAACTTTGATGATTTCTTATGAAGCTGAGAATTAACCTCACATTTTTTTGTATACGGAAAAATGTGATTGTAGTGGAACGCCTCTCGACGTTTTTAAAAAAAATCAAACTAATTTTTAAAAAATTAAATAAATTTGAAAAGAAAGATATACATAGGTGCATAGGGAAGTCATGAAACAGTAAAAGTAGAGCATGTATAGGAAAGAAGTAGATTATATCACTGCCTTTATTTTTTAATTTCAAACTATTTTTAAAAAATTTAAATAAATTTGAAAAGAAAGATATACAAGGTGCATAGGGAAGTGAGGAAACAGTAAAAGTAGAGCATGCACATTATATATAATGATTATAATATATTAATATCTACATTATATAGCTTTTACTAAAATCATATTAAATGTATTTTTATTTTTGCTAAAATTAATAATATTTAAATGATTTATTTTTAAAAAAATAATTAATATTTTTTATTTTATTATTAAATTATTAATATATATATCTATAAAGCATTGATTATATATAATATAGGGTTTATATATATTTATTATATATTTTGTTATAATCTATTTTATTAAAATTATATATTTATATGATTTATAGAAAGGAATTTTTACAAAAAAAAAATTAAGATTCTTAAAATTTTGGTTTTTTGGTTTTTTTGTGACAGATATGTTGACCTTCTATAGGGGGTTGTGTTGTCATTGTAGGGTTATTGTCTTTGCTAAAATTAATAATATTTAAATGATTTATTTTTAAAAAAATAATTAATTTTTTTTATTTTATTATTAAATTATTAATATATATAAAGCATTGATTATAATATGAACATTGATTATATATAATATAGGGTTTATATATATTTATTATATATTTTATTATAATCTATTTTATTAAAATTATATATTTATATGATTTATAGAAAGGAATTTTTAAGAAAGAAAAAAAATTAAAGATTCTTAAAATTTTGGTTTTAGTTTTGCTTGTGAGGATATGTTGACCTTCTAGGGGTTGTGGTATTCATTTGTAGAGGGTTAGCTTCTATACCTGCAATGACAAGCAATAACCTATAGGAGGAATGCATTTATCCCTAATCACCAAAAAAAAAACACACATTTAGAAAACAAAACAAAAATTAAAAAACAAAAACTACATTTTTTAATAATATAATATATAATACTATTTAGCCAAAACACAAAAAACAAACACATTTTTGAAACAAAAAATAAAAATAAAAAACATTTTAGAAAATATATATATATATATATATATTTTTTAATAATGTAATAATAATATAATATAATACTTGTAAGTTATAAATAATATAATACCATTAATAATAATATAATATATGATAATAATAATAATAATAAGATATATATCGGTGTATTTTATATAAATTATATTTAAGATATATATACTAGTTATATTATAATTTTAACAAATATAGAATATATATTTAATATTAATATAGTATTAGTACTATATTATAATTCCAATATAATTATAATAATTTGTTATCATATTGTGATAGGGCGGAAATACTTGTTAGAAAATGAGCAGCAAACAAAAGAGTGCAAATAACAACTATAAACACTCTACACCTCAAAATTCGCCTAATTGGATTCAAAAACAAAATAAAGATAACAAATGTTGTTGATTTACCTTGTCTCGAATCGATCTTTTGGTTGGCCCTTCGATCTTTGATGTAGTGTATGCTCCTTTGATGGCAAAAGATGTAAATGTGGGATGCAAGATGGGTGAAAATAAATGGTAATGGATGCAAATGCAAGAATTTGGCTAAGTATGGCTCAAGAGAAAATTTTGCAAGAGTTTGGCTAGCATAAATGATCTCCTCCTAAAATGAGAGAAAATGGGGGGTATTTATAGAAAATTTTGGATTCTCTAGAGAAATAGATGGTTGGGATTAAACCAACAAGGCCAAGATGTAGGGCTATGGTGAGTTGAGAACTCACAAGCCCTCACATCTTGACATGTGGCATGTGAAGTGGCTTGAAAAGGATGATGTGGACATGAGTTGGAAGGAAAGTAAATGACATGGAGGTAGTACATAGTACCTTGGGATTGAGACAAGATCTCCTCATAAAGGAGGTCTTTGTCCCCATGTGGGTGAGAGGATATGTGAAGAATTAAAAATTCCTTGAAATGCATTGGGGGATTAAATGTGAATTAAAAATTCACATGGGGAATGGAGTGTTTTCTCCAAAATGAAAAAGTCTTTAATAGGGTTGACTTAGGACACATTTCATAAATGACATGGAGATTAGGTTGGCATAAATTAAGTGATTAAAGGTTGTGCAGAATACCTTAATTAGAGGCAAGTGGGAGATTATGGAGGATGTGACATGTGACTTGATGTAACAAGTCAAAGATCACATGGGGAAGAGAAAAATGAATTTAATATTCCTTGAAAGGATAAAAGGAATTAAAAATTTCTTGAGAGGTTGATTAGGCTAGTTAATGAAGGATTAGAGGAGGGTTAGGTGGCTAGAGATTAGAGGCCAACTTGCAAAAGTTGGAGGATTAAACTACATCCCTGTCAGAGGGATTAAATGTGCATCCCTAATGAATTAGAAAATGAATTAGAGTTAAGAGAAATGGATGTATGTGAGAAATTAAATAAATGTCATATTTATTTAATTCATTTGATGAAAGGAGGATTAAAGAGATAAGGTATTTATTTATTAATTAAATACCTTAGGGATTAGAAGAACTTTATAGGTATTAATTAATTAATAGTGATATTACTTAATCAATGCGGATAAGGGGATGCTTAGACGAAAGGGGATAAATTTGGATGAATTAAGTGTCTAAATTTAGGTGTCTACACATATTATGATTATATTATTAGATTAAATTATTATAAATATATTTTGATTATATAATATATTATAATTTAAATATAATTATAATTAAATAATAATTATCAAGTATATAATATAATTTGAATATAATTATAATTAAATAATAATTATCATACTAATAGTTTTTAAAATTTTAATGTTTAAGATATATCTTAAAATATTATATATTTAAAAATATAATGTAATTGTGGGTGGTTGGGCAAGCGTCTCTCTACAACAAGGATGTGGAGAGAATGCATTTATCGACATCCAACCTAGGGAAGGAATACAATTATTTGAATTGCTTGGTCACTAAAGGAATTCCCTTTTGACCAATTGGGGATTGTGTGGCATCTGAGGTGGCCTCCAACTTGTGCGGATTCGAGTTGGTGTCTATATGTGGCTCAATGAAGTACCTCCATACTAAGCTCATGCCTTCAGTGCTAGCTTGAAGGATGATAATTAAAAAGTTTAATTTAGCTACATGCCTCGGTATTTGGCAGCCAGTGTAATTATGATTACCATCCCGTTGATCTGGGTTTGATACAATTCTTCACCCAGTTGACAGAGGATGACAGAGCATTTGCACAATCTAGGACAAGTGGACGGTGTGTAGGAAATATGGCAAAGCATGCTAGCATATGCATAACATGATAAACTTGGTGGAAGTGTTTCATTAAATAGCTCTGGTTGGTTAGACTATAGTCATCTTTGGCTTGTTTAATGGTTTGCTCTAAGTTTTTGCTATGGAGGAATGCTCCAAATTCATAGTGGAGATTTCTGGGGTTGTGGTTAGCATTGGCTAGGACACCCCTATTCAGCTTGATTGCAAGGTGTGGCAGACGGATTTTAAGCACATAATCGACTAGCAGTTGAAGCAGATTTTTCTAAGGATTTAACCTCATGTGGTGGTTATTAAGATGATTTTGGGAAAGGACTTCTTAAAAAATCGTGAGACTTTCAAGGTTAATACCCATATTATCTCCTAGTTTTTGGCATCAATGATGGATGCAAGGACTCCTAAGGCTAAGGCAAAGGAAATTGTCTACAAGCTCTTCAAAAGTGAGCTTCTGGGTGGCTTGGACGAGGTTTTGAAATCTACACTTCTGGGTCGTGGCACGCCTCGGCCCCGCGACTTGTCATTGGTAAAGGTGACAGGTGAGCTCATTAAAATATACCCCTTGCTTCTGGAGCTCAAATGTATAATGTTAGTTAGACATCGTCAAATTGCAGCTTATGGTGTAAGTTTTCTGAAGAAGTTGCTTTCATTGGAGCCGGTTGACGATTTTGAATGGGTGGCAGAATTCGACTAGTTTTCCAAAATGAATGGCTTCTAACCAGTGCTTGTGGTGTCGGGTCTGTTGGTCTTTGGGGAATTGGGTATAATGTCATGTGTTTGTATTTGCTTTAGTATTCTTTCAATTATAGTTAATGTTGGTTTCTCTAATGGCGTTCAACGGTGGATCTAGTCTAGTGTCAATATGGTCAAGTCTCAAGAGGTAGCTCTCCTTTTTGGTGTTATGTGTCTGCAAATTTTGGGCAGCCGCATGTGGCCTTTTAGGGGTAGGTGTCCATGAGGGATTGTAGGGGAATTTTGAATCTTAAACCCTGCTTTGCAGACGTATTGTATATTTTTTGGTGTCTAAATATAATCTCTCTTACGCATCAAAAATATATATATAATGTAATTAATTATAATATAGAGCATTTACATATTACAATAAAGGTTTATTTAATTTAATGAATCCATTATCAAAAATAGAAATAAGAATTGAACACATTACATTAAAGATTAAAATGGTAAGTACATGAATAATTTAACAATATTTGTCAAATTAATTAATTTCTAAGGCTTTTAGTCTTTCTTGTTATGCTTTCCTCTTTGCTAGTTATTTTCCTTTCTTCATTTTTTCATATTTATCATAAGTGAAGGGTGGCATAATTCATAGTCCTTTGAAATAATGTACATGTGAAATTGCTACAAATGTCAATCCAAGTCTTTCAGTGAGTCTTATATCAACTGTAGCTTTTTGGAGTTTCAATCCTTGTGACTTGTGTATTGTTAGAGCCCAAGCTAATCGTAATGGTATCTATTTTGTGTTTCCCCTTTAAATTGGTGCAATTGGTACTATACATGGATGGTGATCATCGAATGGTATTCCAAAGTGGTTATCAAACTCAACAAGTACATATGATGGTGGTTGTGGTGGTGTAGTGTCAGGTGATTATACAATATTTCATATATATCCAAGTGCTCCATTTATAAGTCTTGCTTCTATCCATAAGTTCGATGTTAACATTACTCTTGCATTATTACTAGGTAGCAATTCCATATCGAGTTCATCATTCCCACCTCCTTCAATGGCACTTAGATTTTCAACTTTTATGGCAACGCTTCGTACAACAGGGTTTGACAATGTATATAATTTTTTTCTATTATGGTTGTGAACATTTTCATTTATTGAGAACAAATGAATATTTCTTTCAAACTCTTTGTTCTCTAATACATTGATTCTTGCATTTGATCTTGACATAAGCAACATCCAATCATCGATTGTAGGGTGTGCATCCTTAATGTTTGTTAGGATTTGATGAAATCTTTATTGTTCTTGGTTCTATCCATCTTGTCGAAAAACATGACTTAATGTACCGACTATTTTGAATTCTTCCCATAGTAGCTTTGCTCGCCTTTTGATTTCATACGAAGCCTTGTCATTACTAGAGGTAATTGTGCCAAGTCTCCAACTAAAATCATAGATATGCTTGAATATAAAATATTTAATTAAATTGATAACCATGAATTTGTATAAAAGGAACTATAGTATAATTGATTTTAAAATATCCTAATGTAAAGTTTTGATTAGGGGTAAAATACGAGTTTTGAAGGGGCTCAGAACCCTATACAAAAGAAGACAGTTGAAACGAAAGAAAAAAACACTAAGCATAAATCAGCCCATCAATAGCATGCTACTTAAAAAGATAACTCATGTACCAACAATAGCCTCTAATAGATAATCAAGACAACATAGGCTACAAAAAACACACAAGCATGGGCCCAAAGCCCAAAAACAGCCTGGCTTTATCTGGGACCAGAAACCCCCAGATATCCAAAGAACCTGCCTCCATTAGCCAGGCGTCAACAAACCAGTCACTCATGGAAGACACCACAAAGCCATGAAAGAAAATATGCTTAATGTGTAGGACACCATCAAACCCCTAATCAAAAACATCAGCACCGCCAACAAACCTACCTCAATAAGGGAGTTAGAGAGCACCACAAACCACTAGAAACAAAGCCACTGATTGAACCAGGAAGCCAACTCCAAATCCACCTCAAAAGGAAGGAGCTCCCCTATATTGAAGAGAATGTCATGCCCAACAAGTCTGCAACTTCCTGAAAACTCCAGCATCCTCAACCTCCACCTCCAAAGGAGAAGCATCCACCTCAAAAGAAACAGCAACTAAGGAAACCAAAGACAATCACCTCCCCACTCCACCTCCATATGAGTAGAATCCACCTAATGTAAAGTTAATAATATTAGAAATTTGAAAAAAATAACATTTCCTCAACTTGTTGATGCAATGGCGAGTGGGAGAAATATTGGGAGTGGAAATTTGGATTCTTGTGAGGATGCAAAGGATGGCGATGTCAATGTCAATGACGATGGTGTGCAGCTGGTCATTTCTACTTCTAGCTACTTGTTTGTCAATGGACCTATTGCTTCCCTGGTCATGTCAGTGGCTATGTGGGGGTTGTGGTGGGGGTTTGATGGTGAATGCCCTCTCCTATTCTTGGTGGACTCTTTGAGGTCCTTCTTGTGGTACTTTTGTGGTTCTTCAAAGAGGGTTTTGTCCCTGCTTGTGTTGATGCTTCTGAGGCCGAAGGTTTTGCGGTGGATATTGATGGGGTTTGTCCTCTGGTGCCTGCGTTTTGAGCCTTTTTTCATTCCACTTTCTTCCTTCTTTTCGTCCCTCCTCATGTTTCCTTCTGTGGTGGTGATGTTGAAGGTTTTGTTTGGGTTTATTCTTCATTTGTGTCCTCTATTATGTTGGTGGAGGTGTTCCTTTTTGGCCACTTATTGGCCCCTATTCTCTTGGGCATCACTTCTAAGATGGGCCTTGCTTTTGTGTTGGACGGCCTATTTGGGGGTTCATTTGTCCTCTTCTCAGGTGGAGAGGCTGTTGTTTTCTATCGTGTTGGTGATCTGCTCGTGGGTTCCTGTAGAAAGGTGCCTTGGTGTTATTTTGGGGGTTTGTGGAAGAGGTTATCTTTTCCCTCTAACCCAGTGCCTATGGTGGTTGTGTTCCTCTATTTTGGAACAGCTATTGGGTTTCTTCAACTTCAACTTTATGTTGGTGAAGTTGTTACTCTTCTCTCTTGGTCTAGACTTTTGGTTGTTGGATTCTTTGGTTGTCTACTCTGTGGTGGTCTGGTGTTCTCTCTATCTTGTGGCAAGTGGTGGCTTCAGGGAAACTTCCCTATCTCCTTGGTGGTTGTGTGTCCCTTGCCAATGGCAGTGGTGTTTGAGAGAGGGGTTTTAGGTGGTTTTCTCTTGGTGCTTTCATTCAATATGGGTTCTACTTTGAATCCCCTTTTGGGGAATGGTGTACTACTTCCTTCATGGCAGGTTTGTGATAGATGCAAGCTACTTGGTAGCTTGGTTAAATATATTCAATAGAGTGGTGATCTTGTTTGTTGCTTTTCTCTCAATAACTTCCCTCTTGTTATTGGGGCAGAAGGTTTGTGAGACCATATTTTTCCCACTTTTAGGGAGATGGGGGAGTGTTGATGGTGGGTTGCAAGAAGGTCTGTACTGGAATATTTGTGTTGCTTGTTCCTTGTTGCATGCTTGTTAGTTGGGGGTTGTTTTTCGTGCTCCTTTGTTTCTTCTGTTTGGATGCCTTGGGAGGAGGTGTTTTCCTATTCTACTATAGTTCTTGCTTGCTACCATGTTCTACTAACGTTGTATTATAGTGAGGTGAATATTGCTTCTATTGAGGTGGAGCCCTCTCCTATCGAGGTGGAGTTGGAGGTTATAGACATCGTGGGAAGTGCTTCTCTCCTTTTTTGGTTCCTATCGAGGTGGAGTGCATTGGCTCTGGTGGGAAGGTTCTTTGGTAGTTCTGGTCCCCACTTCTTCCTCTCCTATAGAGGGGAGCCCCATACTTTTGAGGTGGTTTTAGGGTTGGTGTCTAGTTGGTTGGTGCTTTTGGATGAACGTACCTCTATGACTTATGGTGATTCTTACCCCTCTATTGGTGGGTATCTATTTCACTCATCTTTTACTTGAGCGGAAGGTATGTTGATGTCCAAATGCTATAGGTGGTTACTGGATTGGTTATTTTTGGCAATCTTCAGGGATTGTTGAGTGATGGGTTGTTCTTTGACTCTAAATGTTTCACTACTGCAACTAGTGATTCTTACCCCTCTCCTAGTAAGAAACTGTTAGGCTCAATTTTGTCCAAATTGAGTGGTAGGTATGTTGTAGTCCAACTGTTGTAGGTGTTTTGTGGCCTGGTGGTTTCAGGCAGTCTTTTAGGTCTGATGTATGGTGGTTTGTTTCTTGGTTCTATAGGACTCGTTCTGGTCCTAAGTGTTTGGCTGCTATTGGTTGTGGTACCAATTTTAGGTTGTTATTCTATTGTTGCCTCAGGACTTTTGTTGGTTCTGAGTATTCTATTACTCCTGTTTTCTACTGACCAAGTGTTGTTGGTTTTTTTTCCGTGCTACTGTGGTTCCTCCGCTAGTACTGGTTCATTAGCATTGATTGAGTCTTTGTTGCTTGGTGTTTCATTCTCTTATTTTTGTAAAAGGTTCTTGGTCCTTTCAAAACCTCACTTACCTTATCAAAAACATTAGCAATTTGAAACCAGAACTCACCTCTAAAACTTTGATTAGCATTTTTTGGGAATGCTTATCGAAGCTTGGAATCTATGTTTTCAAGCAACCTCTCTCCAAAGAAACTCATTTCATCTATCAATATGTATCTGACATGTGATATTTCTTCTTGGAAAGTTGTAATTCTTGTCCCTTTTAGTTCATTGAAATCTCTTATTAGAATTCTTAGATTTGAATGAATAATTGAAGCACCAATGTTGAATGTTGCAACTCTAGTAGGTGTGAGTAGAAGTAGAGCAGATTATTCAAAAGAAGATAAATTTTCTAGTGCTTGAGTAATGGTACCAATCACGTAAGATTTACCTATTCCTACGGTGCCTTGAAATATAATGTAAAGGGGCATTTTAGTTTTATTTGATTGGTAATGTGATGTGATAATGTCAATCACTTTTTGTTGTTACTCACTAAGATTTGTGTAGTCAACACATTGTGGAATGTCATTGTGAATGAGGAAACCATTAACTTTCATATTTTTAATAAAATTTATTTCCCCATTTGTATAATCATGACCTTTAAATCCATGACACCAATTTGTCTATCTATCTATATCTCTTTTTCCCAACATATCTCTCTAATACTTGTAAAATTTGGCCATGATGAAGTTGAGATATAATTTCCCATTCATGTTATGTCGTGGTTCCTTCACCATTATCATTCCCTTCGAAATCAGAGTCACTAAGAATTTCATTATCTTCAAGAGGTGTTGTTTGTTGTAAATGCCATGGATGATAGTTGAAGTTGTCCCACTTTTCCATTATCAACTCATTGTCATGGCCAATATCCCTTTGAATGTCTCAAAATAGTTTGTAAAGTATCAACTCGAAAAAGCCAAAATCTATCCATTTTTTAGAGCCATGTGCTGGAATCAAATAAAATCTAGGAAATGCTCTTACCATGGTAGCATTTTCTATTATATTCCATTTGTTTTCTCCTTTTCTTTTTCGATTATATATCCATGATTTTGTCATGTCAATAAGTGATACAACTTCCATACTGAGAGGCCTATTTTTATATGCATCAATAAATGATATGGTTTGTTCTTCATTAACATATTCATTATTTAAAACCACACATTTGAAGGCCTCATTTGGCACATTTAAGTTGACAAACCTTCTACTACTCTTTGCTAGCAGAAGTTCCAAGAGCATGTGGATTGTTTCTTGTGCTCCAATATCCCTTTCAATTATTGTTTTGGTGTGAAGCCTCTTATAAGCTCTTGCAACTAATTCATCAAGGTTCTCTATGTTTTCTAGATGCATGAACATCTGGTGGTATGTTTTAGAGCTCTTTTTTGCTTTGGCCACATACTTTGCAATATATTTAACTACAACATGCTTGGATAGAATAGGTTGCCAATAAATATTTTCTCTCCATAACTGGAGCATGTATCGATTGTGAATATTCAACCTATCATCATTTCTTAATGGTGTGAATATTTTTTCACCATTTTGTATATCCTCATATACTTTTGAACCATCTAATTTTAATGGCCATGGAGCGATATACCTTTATTTCAAATAAAAAACAATATATTTAAAATTTAATACTTAACTACAATAGTAAATTATGTACAATAATGCAAAAATATATATATAACAATATATTTACCTGCGGAAAAGTTTTCCTGCCCTTTTCCTTAGACATGCACCCTCTCTACACATCTTGTGTCTCTCAGCAGTGTTAAGTATCTCTTCATAGTCCATTGTTAAATTTGTGTTTGCGAGCTGTCTAGTGTTCCTTAGGCATGGATGTTGAGAAAAATTGTGGAATTCCTATAATTTTTAACATAGTGTTTAATTTGATCATTATTTTTTAAAATAATTAGATATACATTTGATCAAGCATATAATTTTAACTTATTCTAAACATACTTGTATGTCCCGCAGATGCATATCTTGTCTAGAATTCCATGCATGAACAATATAGTGTAAATAATTTTTAGCATTCCTTTATTGATTCAATTTTGTCCATATATTTTGCTCCCTTAATCCATTTGAACGCATGAACATGTGTTGAACCTCTATGTTTCCACTCGTATCTACACCAGTAATCTATAACATTCATGCCTTTTTCAAGTATCTCTTTCTAAAGTATGTGTAGTGTAAATGCATGTATTGTGCTACAATGTGAGAGTGTCGATGACATTTTGTTTTCACCATGCTTGTTCTTCACATGGATTAGTAGGTGGTGTTCCAGGCATTAATGCATGTAAATCAAACCAATACAAATTAGTTGCACTCAAAGTAAAAAAATGTAGGTGTTCTTATCTAATGAAGCATGTCTATCAACTTTGCCTGACATTTTTCTCAATATGATCTAATATCTCTCAAACTGGTTCCAAATCGCATCTATCTTCCAAGTGAGATTTTTGGATGTTCTCCATGTGTTCACGAAGATCATTTATTGTTATGGGTATGTCTTGTATACTTCTATTGACAAATACTACCAAAAAACTTTGGTCATGTGATGTCTCATAATCATATTCATCATAAAATATTGAAATCTTGGATGCTTACCAAAGCGGTTAACTCTATAGCGAGGTAGATGCTTCATGAACTTGTTTAGATGTACTCCCTGAGTTGAGGTTCCAACCACTCACATCTTCCATCAGGTAACGATGTTGGAAATTCCATATCGAGAAAACCTATTGTTACGTACTCATTTATTGGTGATCCACCAATAGTAGTCCAATCAAATAACATAGTTGGATCTACAATCATATTGTTCACCCATGCATGTATTAATTCCATTTCCCTTTGTGTGTTTGGTGGTTTCGATGCCATCGATGTTGTGTGGTCAATAATATCACCCTCATATATTTTGATCAATGGACCAACATGTACAACCTGGTTGAGATTTGAATCAAATTACATGTGTATTGTTCTGATTTTCTTGAAAATATTATGATCTGAGAGTAAGACCCCTCTTGGCATGTGATTAGTAAAGTCCTAAACTACTTTATTTTTTCCTAAATAGATGGTAAACTGTATTGTGGATGATAAATAGTGTGATTATGTGACAATATTCTTGCAATTCATTCTGACATTTTTACTAATGCTACCATGAAGAAGTCAGGACTCATGAATTGTGAATATGAATTGAAATTATAAATGAAATTATTGTACAATTGAATCTTACTTCAGATATCATGTTTATGTGATATATGATTGTTGTTTATGGTTTCATTAGTAATGTGTAGGAAAGGAAGAGTGTCAGTACGGGAAGGGAAGACCATTGAGAACACATCCAAAATAAATCTCCTTGTGGTCCTGAATTTGACACCCTTTTGGGGCTTAGAAATAAATAAAGTTAATATGTTGGTAAATTAAGGTGGTCAGGGTTGATATTAAAGGGGTAATTAGTTATGTGTTATGTGGGTGTAAGTGGGGCTAGGGTTAGGAACCCTTATCCAAGAGTTAAACTCGGATGGATCCTTAAGTGGGTCTTTAAAGAGGGTTGTTGGTCAATTTCCTTGGTTGGGATGCAAAAATAAACCCCCTAGGGTCTATACCATAGTGGTAGGGGTCAAGTGGGCATGCAATAGTTCCCCTATGACATGATTTGACCCCTGAAAAGTCCTCTTGATAAAGAGTGACGAATTTTGAGGGGGGGATGGGGTAAAAAGATGGAGGGTTGTTCAAATGCATGTTACCCTCTTGAATGAGGAAAAGACCCTCATTGATGGAGGAAAGTACACTCCACACCTCCCCATACAAGAGTTGCAATTTGAGACCCCTATATAATTTTGAGAGGAAGGAGTGGGGTGTCACCCACTTCTCCTCTTGGAGAAATTTTCTAGAGATGGTAGAAAGCATGAGAGAGGAGAGGAGTTCACCTCTTTGGGAAGATAGTAATCAAGATGGCTTGGCTTGGAGAGGAAAGATGGATAAAAGAGCTCAATCCCTTCACCTGAAATAAAAGAGATAAGTTCTTCCTATTTTCATTTACCCCTGTTTATTGGTTGTAAGAAGGTGATATAGTGCATGGATCATCGTTGAAAATAGAAAGTAGAGAACTTAGGTGCATGAATTTTGTGCTATGTTAGTTTTATTCCTTTGTAAAAATGATAAAAGACTCCATTTATCATTGTGGAGCTAAAAGAATTCCTTGCTCAAGGGTATGGCTAGAGCCCACGAGGCTCCATGATGCCATTATAATAGGGTGGAGAGAAAGCTTTAATCAGTTGTGTGTCCTTTATTGTATTTCTTTAAGTTTGTTTATAATATGGAAAGTTGGTGTTTGATGAAACATGAAAGACAATGAAAAGAAGAAACAAGTTTGATGCATTGACATTTTATTGAGGACATTTCCATGGTTGTATCTTTCATATTACACAAAGTAGACTAAGGGATCTATATTCTATTGGAACCAAGAAGAGATACCCCTTGTACTTGTATTCATGATAAAAGAGTGGTTGAGATAAAGAGGTTTTCTTATGTGCCATTTGGAAGAAATAGTGTACATTTATTTGTATTTCCCTTGTATAGATGAATGAAAATACTCATTGTGAAGTTGTAATAAAGGAGATCTTGGCATCACGAAATAGTTGTCTCACACATGTAACCCCATACACCCCGCCCCCCCATATTCTAAATGCTCACTGTTATGTTTACTATTTTACTTTGCTCAATGATAGTAACGATTAATTAATGAAATCTACTAGCTTAAGGAATGTACACAAACCCAAGAGTATAATCGTGTATGCCTTATCTGTAATGTCCTCTTTAAAATATATATAATTATTAATTCTATTTACTTGCTCCCATGCAATGGTAATTCTATATTCTCTTGATAGATCAGTATATTTGAAGTACATGTATATTGATTCAGACTAGAAAATTTGAACACATCTGAAATATCGCTTTCTGCCAAATGACATAAAAGGTTGGGGAAGGGGGTTAAACGATGAGATAATCATATAAAAAGTGTTATGTGATTTTTAAATATATAGTTACACTCGAACAAAACTGTATGCATATTTATTAGATTAGCATTCCCTAGCCACCAAGTTTAATTTGAATCATGTTTGTGTTGTTTTAACTCAACTGTTGGGGGCTTTGTCATTTCATAGTAATCACATATTGGTCAATATGTTAGTATCACAATTAATAGGCCCTCTTTGCATAGAGTGATCATCAGTCAGATTGATGTTGTGTTTTCACTCAATAATATATGTGATCTATTACTCTGCCTTGCTTAAAATATCTCATTGTAGCATACCGTCTCATTAAGTAAATCTACAAAGATAATATGGTGTTAACTTATGTGGGTAAATACTTCTACCGAGTAATAACAGAAAGATTGGACGTAACAAATGCCTCCTTCCAATGTTGTGTCTACATCGACCTGCTCAAACAATAAATAAATAAGTTAAATGAGGAAACAATAAATTTGATCTAAGGGCTCACTTTAGGCAGAGGAGGGAACGCCATAGTCACATATGAAAATCTCCTTGTCCTTCATACCCTTCTACCTAATGGTCTTCCAACCTATGGAATCAAGCAGTAGGTATGTGTGTAAATAAATAAATCTATATATTGCATATACAACAACAATAAAATGGGTTCTGCAAAATTCTATGAAGTATAGTCCTCAGTTTCATCATTCTTTTCCCTCTGCAGAATTACGCTAGACTTGTAGGTCAGTCATCACCTCCTCTCTCAGATCAGCCCTCAGGACATTGTTGGATGTATGTGGCTCGTGTGTCTTAGTCAAGACGTGGCTAGGTTTAAGTCTTGCATCGAGGTAATAAAGGTTTTCCATCCGTATCCTTCGTGAGCACAATATAATCCATAAATGTAAATGGGGAGTAGGCAGCTTGTGAATTGAGTTCAAATATCACCTTGGTACAATCAAATATCATTATCATTCTATTGTCACTTGCATTTGGTCATCACCTGCCTACTGCCCAAGGAAGTAATATTGTCAGTACAATCTGCCAGTTTCAAATAAAAAAGTTCAACATGGAAAAGAGTTTGGAGATTTCTTAACTCTTTGGTTCTCAGTCCCTTAGGCCGCTTGGTCTCGTGGACATCATTAAAATCTCTCATTCATTCATTCAATATTGATACAAGTATTAGTGTTAATGATATAGTACTTCTCCAATAAAATAACAACTTGATCGGTTAATCAACTTCATAATAATATTGTTATCCATAATGTTTACATGGGAGTTGAATGATAATAATAGAATGGAAAAATTGTGTGATAATATTGTTATCATTCATAATTAAACATAGTAGACTCCAACATCTGCATCGAATTGGAAATTGCAAAACTTTAAAATGATGATTATGTAATAATAACATTACTAAAGGATTACTGCGAGCAAATAAATAGCTAGTAACAATGTTGTAGCAATAAAATTGAATATTAATGATAATGTAGACCCTCATATTAAATATTAAACAAAATTAATATCAATGCCCATATATGTATCAATATTGATATTGATAGTTGTCTTAGTGTAGAGACAATATTATTTTAAACATAGGAGTAAGTATTAAAATATTCAAACAAGTTTTATATTAATAAAAATAATAATATAAGCCATAATAGTAAGGATAAGATTTTCAAAATGGACTTAACCCTAATTCTTAATGCAAGTATTTGTACCAATGCTAGAATGGTTTAGCATTAATATTAATGTAGGTACTATTACTAGTATTAATAACAACACTAACATTGGCAAATAATATTGTTGTTCAATTAATCTAAAACAATAATGTTAAGGGGTGATTAGTATTCAAGTAGTGGTATCATGTCTATAAAGTAATTCGTTAAGGTTTCCATTGTAGTAACTATTGTTAGGGATAATTAAAAAAACATGTGGTTAAATAGCAATATTGTTGTATTCCTTCTCTTTGAAGGAAAGGATGATTTATTAATGACAATATTGTGAAGGGAGAGATTTTCATTATGTTGCTATTAAGAAATATTGGGGGTTATTGGTTAAGGATAATGTTCCTTTGAACGATAAAAAGGGCAATTAGATAACAATTTTAGGATTGGTTGGTTTAATAATAATAAAAAGATATCATACAATTCTTTAAAGGGAATAATTTTCTTGCATCGCATAGCCTTGATTTCGTATCCTTGGAAATCTAAACGAGTAGAGGAAATAATTACCCATAGAAGTTAATTATTGTTGATGCATACATCTAAAGTGGGTATAAATTAAGAGTCCAAAACCTGGGGTTATTAATGGTGATCAACACTATTGGGGTTTTATAGTAAATGAAAAACATATTTTAGTTATGGTTGGTCTAATGCTAATGTCATAATCATTATTATCATACAAATAAGTATAATCTAAATATTGACATTGTAACATTTTGGTTAAAGATGGAAGTAGCAAGAAATTAATTTAAACATTCATATAAGTGTAAGATTTAGCAAAAATGAAAATATAAATGTGAAAGCAATAATCAATCAAGTTGAATATTCTATCGGTAGGATTAATAATAATATAGTAATTCTAGAATACGATTGATCATGGCATAACCATTGTTCCCACATGTGAACTCACCTCAATTGGGAATCAATAATAATATTAATGTCAATACAGGAATCATTGTTGTCATTTTTTTGTGAGCATCAGTAAGTTATACTAACATGGATGTTAAGGTTAATATTAATGTTAAGAGTAACACCCTATTGATGTTTACCTTCAATTATAGTCAAGAAATGTGTCAAAGTATAGTTCTTTGTTAGTTCCTCATGTGTAGGCAAAACAAGTTTATAATGGTATAGTTGTTTATCGCTCATTAATCCATTTTGGAATCATGCGATGTTTCCTTTTCTTCTACTCTTCCAGTGCATTAGAGTGTTAACTAGCTTAATTAATGTATATACAACAAAGGAAAACAATTATCATGTTTTTCTAGCTTAAAATTATGGGTATGACACTGAGTCCATTGATATATCATCAAGAGCATTTTCAACAATAGTAACATCAAATAGAACTTGTCATGTTGAATTTTGTATTGAAGTGCTTTATATACTCATTGTCTGTTAACTACGAAGTTATAATTGGTGTCGTGTTGATCCAGGTTTCTATGAACAATAATGAGGGGGAGATATTTAATAGGATGCAGTAGTTTTTTGGACACATTTTCTATATTTAACTACTATTGGTAGGGTTTATTTAACTATCTATAGGCATGCCTATGGCCTTGAACACTTGAAGTAGATATTGTTAATATATTTTTTGAGTGGTGAGCATGGCATGTGTCATTTTCCAGCTCCCAGGGATATATATTATGGAGACTAGAACCCCACTATGACGTCTATTTCTAATGAAGTTCTATTCAGCAATAGAAGATTTAAATAGTTTTCCATTTTTTTGTTACTTTTTCTCTCTTGATTAAGATGGTGAATCCCTACACTGTGAAAAAATGGTCATTAGAATTATGAGAGAGAAATGAGAATATCAAGTGAAAAGAATTTGAGACTCTCTTTTCTCTACTTTTATAGTTTTTTTTGGCTCACCAAATGGTCGGAGATTTTTTTATTTATTTTTTAAATATTCAAGGTTGCAAGGTGAGTAATTTTCAAAGGGGTGCAAGGATAAATGTCTTCTTCATAATAGAATAATCTGCATAAACATAAGAAACATGCTCAAAACATATTGTTGTGGTTTTTCATTCTACTGGGATGTCAAGTGACATGGACATATGCATGATTTAGAATTTTTGTAGCAATAATACAAAATTGCAAAAGGACATGTACTCCTCTCATTTATCTTTGAGGATAGTCATTGTTTTGGTCTCAGTTGGGGAATGAGAATAAAAGATATGTGGGTACACAGTGATAGTGAAGTATAATACTACATAATCAATAGGAAGAGATAAACTACTCCATGTGCATTCAATAAATCATTGGTAGCTACTCAAAGTGAAAGACTAGGGGACTTGGTGTGGCTACCAACTAGGGGGATAATAATTTCCTATACACATATGATACATTTCAAACCTAGAGGATTCTCACATATTCTAACATCCATCATACTCAAATCACAAATATTTCCTTTTAAAAAATAAAGATGTATTTGGTTTCATCTTACAAAGATGGAACAACATATGCAACTATTAGTAGAGTCGATGCACACACACTGTATTTTAAACACATTTCCTAAAGTTTCATTTGGAAGAAATTGTGCATTTTGGAAAAATGTGGAATTGAATGATGACAAAGAAAAGATACTCTTTGAATACACGAGAAATCTTAGAAATGCTTGATAAATTTATTAGTAAACAAATTCGAGTTGAAGGGAAACAAAACATGCAGAATAAGCATAAAATCAATTAAGCACAACTAAAAACATGGCAATATTGTGTCCAAAACTATCACAATACTTCAAAAAGGATTCATAACCCGAACTTCTAAAAACTTGAAGAAATGTTGAAATTAAAATACACAGTCTAAGTTCCAAAAATATAGTGCTAATAAAAAGATAATCAATTTTCAACCACAAAAATGATAAAAATAAAGTTTGGATGCATATAAATTAGCAAAAAATCTAATAGGAAGAAACACTAACAAACCCAAATTAATAATTCTCCACTTTTGGAAATGATCTAGTAGTCTTATGTTTTGGGAAGGATTTCTAACTAAACCTATCTTTGCTCTTCCCTAAACTTTGTACTTAAGCATGACCAATGTTGAAATATGTAGACAAGTTAAACCTTAATGTTTGAATAAGGCCTTTAGGAAAAATAATAATAGTAGTGTCTCAACCATAAAGAAGGTCCACACTTTAGGACATGTTTTCGTATGATGGATTATACAATTTTTGATAGCAAATTTTCCTATACTCTACAATCTTGCATGTTTGAAGAATTATAACATGTAGTTTGATAAACCAAAACTTCAAGAAAGAACCTAAAAATTGCATAAAGAAAAGGCTCAGTCAATGGTAAATCCATTCACAGTATGAGACTCTATCTTAAAAAATTTAGGACAGTAATCCCCTATTTAGAATTACAAATAGTAAATTTGTTTCACAAATGATAAAATCTCAGAATTCATCACTCCAAGTTGATCAAATAGCATTGGTAGGAGATAGATTCATCAGAAGCCCTTAAAGAGAAGATTTGAGTTATTGAAATATTTTCTCTTCAGCACTATTATCCAAGAACCAATGGACTAGTAAGGTTTTATTATATAATTATTGAATAAAATTAAGCACAACAATACATTTATATTAAGAAAATGGTAATGCAATGTAATTCAACTATTTAATAATAATTAAAATTTCATAATAATCAGAATTAAAATAGTAAACATATTGCTGATATTGTCCCTAGTGTGCTATTTGATCCTACAATTTGTACCATATTTTATTATCATTTATTCTAATGAAGATATAATATTAATATAAACCACATGATCCTTACAACACATAATATAAAATAATAAAACAAATTGAAATTTTGATATTACTATACAATAAAACTATTTAATAGAAATTTTGATAAATTGTTTATTTTGAAAGAATTCCAATAAAGAAATTGAATACTAAAGAATATTAGCAATTAGATCTACTTTGTGGAAAGAAATATAAGATTGCACAAGATGAATTATTGGTTTCCAAGAGTTTGTTTGTTCTTTTGTATAGTAAATACTAGATTCAAGAATATTTATTCTTCAATGCAACTATATTTATAGGATATTATTTGATTTTGAAATAGTTGCATGAAGATTTAAAACATAAAGCAAAGCAAGTGGAAAAAGAAAGTTACCAGATTTAAAACATATTATTTGATTTTAAAATATTTGAATTAGGATTTAAACATATTAAATCTCATTTTAAAATATTTGAATTAAGATTTAAAATTTAAAACAATGCAAGTGGAAAAAGAAAGTTGCCAGCAAATTAAGATCTAAAACATATTATCTGATTTTAAAATATTTGAATTAAGATTTAAACATATCTTAAAATAATGCAAGTGGAAAAAGAAAGTTGTCATCAAATTGACAAAAGACATTGCAAATGGAAATAGAATTTTCCATTCGATTGACAAATGAATATTTATTTATCTTTTACCATTTAAGGACAGATGAAGCTAGATGATTTACCATTAATGACAGATGAAAGTTATTTTTTGACAACTCAAGAGTGGTTTGCAGGTGTGAGACTTGTCTCAGGCTCAAATCTCACACTATATGTAGCCTATTGGCTAAATATATATAATAAAATAACTATAATTAATATATATTATTTTATATGTTATTTGATAATATAGTAGTAATTACACTGAGAGGGTATTACAATGGCATCCATCAAAAAGCAAAATTCAATGTAAGGAAAAACTCTTTAGTTTGAATTTGACATTCAAATGACATGTAGCTATCATAACTACATTCATTGTATGTAGACATTTTTTCAAGTAGATTTAAAGTAGATATAAACCAAATTTAAAAATGATTTTAAATCGATTTGATATCTTATTCACTCTAAAATACTTATTTTTTATATCATAATCAATTTTATAATGATTTCATTTTTTTAATTATTAATACTAAAATTTAATATTAATAATTATAATTAATTTAATTATAGTAACTATTATAATAAATTAGTATTTATATAACATTATTATTTATATATAAAATACATCGAGAGTAATCCTTCTTGAGGTACTTATTTTCATCATTTTTTCTCATTGCAATAGTATTTCATCATTCATATTATAATTATAAATATTTTTTTTATTTTATAATATATATATTTATACATTATTTTTATTTTGAATGTTAAAAAGATAAATTAAACTAAAATAAAAATAATTACACCAAGAGTTATGTTGAGAGGTGTATGACGCAAGTGGCAGTAATGTTTTTTTAGATTTTAAAATCAATTTAATTAAAAAAAAAAAAAATTAAACTAAATACTTAGTGTCAGATAAATTTTTAAGTTTTTAGGGTGAACATTTATTTATAGTAGTAATATAAATATATTTTTATAATTATAACAAATTTCAAAATGTATTTATTTGTAATTTTTTTTGTTTATTTTCAATAGTGTTTTTTTTTTTCAATAGTTTTTAGTATTTTTGCTTTGTTTTTAAAGTTGTTTTAAAGTTGTTTTATTCAAAAAATCATGAAGACCTCTATTAAAAGAAATTAAAACTAAGTAATAATTTTTTAAATTTTTAGAGTGAATATTTTATAGTAGTAACACAAATATATTTTTTATAATTATAAAAAATTTCAATGTTTATTTGTAATTTTTTTAAAAAAAAAAAACAAATCAATAGTGTATTTATTTTATTTTTATTTATTTTTCAATATTTTTTAGTTTTTTTGCTTTGTTTTTAAAGTAGTTTAAAATCTGTTTTATTCACAACTTTCTTTAGATGTTCTTATCTTTGAATTCATGAAGACCTCTATTAAAAGAGGTTGTTAAATCATAACCGTTTCAAAACTTCACGGTTGCAAGTTTGGATTTATTCTCCTGGAGTTGGATTTCTCGCAGGTTTGGCTTTACATTTTTTGGATTCACTTGAATTTAGCTATCACAAATTTGGCTTTAGTTCTATTGAAACCAATTGTATTGTTATAATTTTTTGTTGCAATAAAACAAACAAAGATTCAAGGAGTCGTAAGGTTTATTGCTTTTTATTTGTGGTTGTTTTATTATTGAGTGGGATGGAAAGTCTCCCAAGTTGAGCCTATTGGACTTGCTAGGGCTCATTTGGTTTGGAACTTGACAAGGTTACATTTTCTTAATACGCACTAGAATCAAAACTAGGGTTTGGTTACCTTATCTTGTATCTTTGTGAAGAAAATAAATAAATTTAATATTTGATCTTATCTTAATTGACAATTGTATTGAACGTTTGTTTAAGGAAGAAATTGGACATATGTATTGAAAATCAAATTATAATTAAAATCAGTCAATTCAAATTTCACAGGGAACTCATAAGACAACTAAGCATCTTTGTGTTTAACCTCTAATGTGCTATTGAGTCTTTTCTGGTTTTATTTCACTATTGAGTCTTTCTACCTGATTTATTTTGCTCATATATTATTTGATTGATTGAAACAGTGATAGCATATGGGCAGTTTACTATTGTTTTGAATAAGTTGATGAAAATAGGTGCCTTGAGAAAAGATAACTCTCTGTGTATTTAATATATATTAATATTTAATATTGTATGCTAGTATTATAATTATGATTATATCTAATATAATTATTAATAATATATAATTATAATATACAAATAATATAATATAAATATAAATAATATAAAATATTGTATAAATATATATTATAAACTACTATAATTGTACATGAATACTTTTATTTCTTTACATGTATACTTTTATTTTTGTCATAAAAGCAAGACATTGAATGTATGAAGCACCCACGTCAGAAGTTTAAAATATTAAAAAACATTTTTGTCAATATCACATAAATGACAGAGAGGTGCCCATTTAATTGTACTTCATTAAGTACAAGCCTTCCACACGCTACTCAATGTTATGACAAACCATTTTTTTTTATGAATAGGAAGCTATATATATTAATAATAAAGATAAAGTTACATATTCACAAAAAAAAGGTGGGTGGTAAGAAGGCACACCCCGAGAATCACATAAGTTGAGCCCAAAAGACCAAAAAATAGAGTCACTTGGGCCTAGCACAGAAAACCATAAACATTACAAACATATAAAATAAAAAGGCCATTAAGCAGCCAAAGCAGTGCCAATAGAGCCAGGAGGGTCTCCGTCATCCATCTTTTTACCCCATACATCAGCGGGGTCTGGAGTGACGCCAAGAGGACCCCAGCCATTGTCATCTTCTTTCTCTTTATCTTCTTCTTTTTCCTTGTGTCGAGGCGATATTGCCAGAGCCAAACACAGGAAGCATTTAGCAGTGTTCGGCCAACTAGAAGCATTATCAAAGGACCACCCAAAGGTGCCACTGTCGCTCCCCACCACCCTAGGGCAACCCGCAGAGGAGGAGAACATGACCACCGAGGAGGGTGGGAGTCACAATGAGGAGGAGCTTGATAGCAAGGGAGAACAAAACCACTTCATCGTCGGCCTCATGAAGGTGACTGATTGTGGGAGGAGGTAGGAAAAGAGGGCACCCGAGCCACAGTACACGGGACATTTCCCCAATGGTCCAAAAGCACCTGGAGGTGAGACACCTCAAGTGGAACTTTATTAGCTTGTACTTGAATATGCAAAAGTACATTAGAGAAAATAATAGCTTTAGAATACATAGAAATATTTTTATCAATCTGGCTGTGAGCAAATATGCAGGCATTTCTATCTTTCCAAATACTTAAGAGGATTTCTACCCTGAAAGTGTACCAAAGTTGGGTATACTCAATGGGAAGCCTAGGCGAGTCCCCAAGTAGAACCATGTGCGAAGAAAATGACTTTGGTCGGAATGGTCGAAAGAAGTCATTAATCTAATTCCAAAACTATTGGGCTCTGGTACAAAACCATAAAAGATGCTTAAAAACCCAACTTTCCCATAAAATAGGCACTAAGGGTCCTAGACCCCCAAGTGAACAAGTTGAGACCCCACTAGTAAGCCTTGGAAAAGAATACACTAAGCAAAGTGGGTGAACTTAGGCTCAACACTTGCAGACCAACTAGTAGAGAATCGATTTTGCTAGGGTGTGTGTGGGATCATGATGGGCCAAAATGTGACAATGGGAAAAAAATTACGTTTTTCATCGACACAAAAATGCAAAAATGTCAAGTTTACTTTTTTATGGCTTGGGTGTCAGTACATTGCTCCAAAGCAATGCCCAAACCAAGATTTCCAAATCGGATATCCAATTTGAGGCACATATATATATATATATATATATATATATATATATATATATATATATATATATATATATTTCGGGTTGTTAAAATCATTTAGCATTTGCACAAAGGCCGTGGGTGCACAGTGAGGAGGATTTTCACATATCAGTTATCAGATTTAGTCAATATCTGATTTGAAAGGTGAGTTTTTAGATTTTTTTTTGCTTTAATCAAATTTTGAATTAGATTTATATAATTTCAGTTAGTTTTTATGGATTTTTTTTCAAAATAGGGTTTTTCATTGATTTTTATGAAAAACTTGAGTTTAGAATGGATTTTGATTAAAAAATAGTGTTTTTTATGTATTTTTATTAAAAATTAGAGAATCTTATAGATTTTTGTTAAAAAGTAGGGGTTTTTTTTTTTTTTAAACTAGGGTACTTTTACAATATTTTCATTTATATTATCTAATTTCAATTAGATTAATTAGTTTTTAACTTTAATGGGGCATTATGGCTACTGAGAATGAAAATGCACAAATTCCAAATGATCCACCAGTTGAGAATGAAAATGCACAAATGTCAAATGCTCCACCACCTCCGCAACCATCAATTGAAGACTTAATTGGTGAAAACTTGCAGCAATTGAGGGTCATTTCTGATGTTTATATGATAATCCCTCAATTATCTGAGATGTCAAATACATTGAAGGAAATAATTAAAAATATAGAAACCCTCTCCACCCAACATAATGCCTTTCATTCGTGGCGAGAAGACATGAGGGAATATTATGCATGTGGATTATCTTATGATGATGTGAAAGATCTTGGAATAACCGAAGCCCAAATAGCCTCTTTATTTGTTAACCCCCGCATTGGTTTGCCAGTTAATGTTAATAAACCAAAACTTTCTATAAAATGGTGCATGCATAGGGACATTGTAGATAACTTTTGGGATCATTGGTGTATGGTTTTTAATAAACCACCAAACAACAATTGTGATATACCATTTTACTTTATTAAAAAGTTATGTGTTGAGTTTGTGTTAGGGCATCATATCAATTACTTTGACATTAAACCCTTCTAGGGCATCAGTGGAGGTATGCCCCAAGATAGACCAAGGGTAATTAGAGTAGTTTTGCGCCCATATGTTCCCCCTCCTCCCCTTCCTCCACCACCTCCAGTATATCATCCAAATATTATGTAGGATGCGGCCACACAGACTATCCAGGCTATTCACTCTTTGAGTGGTCTTTTGGTTTTGCATGCTTCTACATTAGCTCAGCCACATTCTTGTGATGTTGGTGATGGCTCGAGTGTTGTTGTGTCATCCTCATCAGGTCCACATATTTGTGTGCCACATACTTGCTCTATGTGCCACCAGATATGCTTGGGTCCTCTTGTACAGCCCACCGAGCATCCCTTGGACACTTTTGATTATGGCCTCCATGATGTGGACATTATAGATCAGACGCAATAGAGTGGAGTGCACCCTATAGAGTCCTCTCCTGCTAGAGAGGGGGACATTGGAATAGTGACATAGGTAAGATTTAAGTTGTAAATTCATAACTTGCATTTTTTTAAATGAATATTAATAAGAGATGGTATAAAGTACTAATATTTATTTACATGGTCTATTTAACAGTTGATGTCTGAGGAGGAGCTCACACAGGTGACTGATAGCACCCTTAGGGCCATTTCATTTGGCCTTGACATGCACATAGTATATATTTTCGCACTCACTTTTTTACATTTTTTTACTATATACTTTCTTGTCATTTGAATTGTCATTAATGAAATTATATAATAACTTATATGTTTATCTTATTTTCCTCTTGTAGGAAATACCTAGTGCGAGCAAGGTGTAGCCTTGTCCAGATTATGGAAGTGCAATGTTAGATAAGGGGAAGGTAATTGAACTCAAATTTGATTGAATTAATATTTTTAAGATCTTATATTGATTATACATACATCAACAAAGATTGTTAGTTTCATATGTACTTGTCATTTTTATGTACAGGCATTTATGAGCTATACGTCATTGTTGAAAATTGCCATAATGCCTGAAGGAGTAGGTATTGGAACACCTCAAGGAGTAGGTGTTGAAACACCTCAAGGAGGAGGTTTCAAAACACCTAAAGGAGATAAAGAAAAAGATTAGCTTAAAGAGGTATGTGTTTATTTTATTTTGTTTTTGGTATTTATATGTTCCTATTACCGACAATTGTATGCTAACTTGGATCAATTTTATGTTTTTGTTCACATATATAGATTGAAATTACAAAATTTGGTTTGGTTGGTTCTTTGAGAGGGTCATATTCTAGGACTCCTGACCCTTTGAAGAGACAAATATTTCAGGTAATCAAGATTTCAATTTTAGAGTTCAATTATAATTCAATGTATATTGATTTTGATGTTAATTATTCGATTTTAAATCATATAGTATAACTAATCTCAATTGTGGTTTGAATTTTTCTTGTGCAGCTACCTTCAAAGCCAATGAATGCTTCAAAGAGGATCCATTTTGATGATCCACCAGTAGTTTAGGATGAGATAGACATTTTGGCATGTAAATTTTGAATAGACATCGAGATGGCATATGCCACATTTTGTAAACTTTGTTTGAGTTTGCGTTGATGCCATTTTTGTATATGGAGATACACTCAAGATTATTGGATAATTTGATATATAGAAGTTGACAATCAAAATTTAATTTCTTCCTCATGTTCATGATTTAACTCTTTGAAAATTTAATCAAGTGAGCAATGGTTAAATATCAATGTACAATAGCATAAAAAATAATGCTTGTATTATGTAGTTTATATTCATATCGTTGATTACATTGCATTGCATTACACATCTTTCAAACTCAAAGCATTAATTCACATTTCATAACTAACAACTAGATGTTGATAGATGAAAAAATTTCAATTACAACATAGTTTTTACAAAGTCAACCTAAGCAATTATGCAATTACTTCACATTACATAACTAATAACTAGGAGCAGTTGTCAATTGCATTTGCTTGTCATGGAATTTTATGAGACCACATTTCTTTGAGGAATTTTTTCAAATAGTTCACTGCCTTTTCTATGCTACCACATTTTTCATACATGTGTACCAAAGTTTTTTATCAAACAGTTCACTAGCTTGTTGTTATGACTAAAAGCCTAAAACAAGTGCTTTCAAACAAGTTATGGATTGATGCAGAGTGGGGGTGAAAACATATGTGAAAACTACCCTTGAATCCTTTGGACCAAATTTGAGAACCAATAATGTACCCCTATCCTAGGCTAGTGAATTAGCCCTCTTTCACAAAGTGAGTGCCCTTTAAACACTTGATCTTCATAAGAATACCCCAAACAATCTTGAGTTGTATCATAAATGATGCAGACCCAGGGTGGAGATCAGCTTCAAATGACAAATACAAGATGATCAACCCAAAATCCAAAGAAAATTCAAAATAACTTCACAATTCCACTTGTCAGGTACATTCTTTCTACCAACAGTGCCAAACAGCTTCAAGGGACTTTTCACCCAACTTTCCCAAAAGACTTGTTAATTAAATTATTGATTTAGACACCCATTAAGGACTTAAAAAACATACTTCAAGATCAAATATAACTCCTTTGGACCAGTTTAGACTTCCAATACACTCACTATGTGAAAATCAAGGAAAAGAGGTCAATTTAACAAAGGAAGTACCCTTCAAACTTATCCAATCACCTTTAAACCTTGGGGAAGAAAATTAAATGGCCCAAAACCATAGAATCCACCACTATTTTGCACCTGTACGGTTAGAAACACTCCCAACTCAAAAAAAAACTATTTTTCTAATGCAAAAACAAGGGTTTTGTCAAAATATTCATTCCCAGGCTTGAAGAAACAAATAAATGGTCCAAAAACCTTTCATAGGGTCTTCCTTGACATTTTCAATGCTTACAAACTCAACTTCATCAACATTTCATTGAAAAGCACTTCAAAACCATCACTTTTCAAGGGAAAATTTGCATTTCCAGCCCTAAGGCATCACACAATCACCACAAGAATACTTTATTCTGATATAATATGCATTGATAAATCTAGACTAATAAATTTTGCACCAATCCATTGAGTTATAGGAGAAAACAGTGGGTGGATTGGTCAAAAACTCATTATTTTGCTTTCAAACCCTTCACAAAAGGAAAAATAGGGTATACACTGTATTTTTTTTAATTTCTCTTACAAAATAGAAGATTAGAACTCCAAACCAAGTTTATATCAAAGAAAACTCATAAACATTCAACCTCTAAATATTTCAAAGCATGATTGGGTCTATATAGTCCATACAACGGCAAACAATTTTGAAAAATAGTGAAAAATCTCAAAAAATGCACCCAAAAAAATGTGGTATTCTTCAAGTGTGAGTTTATTACACCTTCAACAACCTTGATTCAAGCCTGAGAAGGCCTATTATAACATTTACAAGCCATAACCACCTTTTAAACCTTTTGAACTCCTATTATTGACTCCACAAGGTGTTGGTGCTCCTACACCAATAAAACAACAAATTCTAAGATTATTCTGCACCTACAAGTCCTTTAGAAAGCTATCCCATGAAATTGTTTGTTTACCATGCAAATGCATAGGGTTTATTGAAAGTCCCACTTGCAGAACTCCTTTGACCATGCCACTAACTCAGACACCTCTATTATGACCCCAATATGCTTAAACGTTAAAGAGATTCCCCCACTCTCATTGATTTTAACAAACCCTAAGCTAAAAGCTCCATTTCATGCAATTTAAGCAATGATTTGCTTAGGACAGCAACTCCAAGACTCACAAATCATTTCCCCTTTCTTAAATGGACCTGTACACATTCAAATCATATTGTACACAGCCTCTCCACTGAGCCACATGAAAGGTACAGTAGGTGGAGGGCTTCAATAATTCATAATTTACTCAAAATGCAAAATTTGGGTTCACTACCCGCCTTGAGAAAACTTGGCACAAAACTCACAATAAATGAAAAGAAAGAACTCAAACCAACTTTAAAGGGGTAGGGGTCGAACAATGGAGAAAACACAGATTTTTTTTGTAGAAACCATAGTGTTTGCAAAGTAACTCAATATGATCTTATTTATTCTTCAAAAAATTACATTCATCAATCCCCAAAATGACTTCCTCAACATTTTTTTAAGACTCTCCCCCACACAAAACAACCGACCAACTCCCAATAATTGACTTACAAACTAAGTTACATGTTCAGGTTCGGGTTCAGGGGTTCGGTTCACCAGTTCAGCTAAAAAAAATTTGGGGGTGGTTCGGTTCGTTTTGGGTTCATTAGTAAAAAAACACATGTAAATATATATATATATATATGCAGCCTAGAAGCTTGAATTAGGATTAGAATATCACATAACATCATATAAACAACAAAACCATCATAAACTTGAATGTCATTTAAAATATGCATGATAAATATTCATCATTGAAACTTGAATTGTGGTAGCTTGATATATAGAGTCTATTGATGCCAAGGTTCAATTTGTATGATTTTTCAAAAAGAAGACAACTGAGTAGAGTTATCAGCATTCTTCAGAAATCATAAGAATTTATTTAGTACACTAGCCATTTTGATGTATTCTTGCAATCTCAAATGCTAAATTTGTGAAGAAGTTAACTCTATTGCCCACTAGTTTCCATTAAAAAGAAAGCAACAAGCTATGGTCTCATGGCTTTTTTCACATGAAAATCAGCGTTGGAGTTCAATTGGAGGCTGAAAACTACTTATAAGTGCATAAATAAATCTTGTTCTACAACTCATGACCTAGCCAACTGTTCCATCACATTCGAATGGTTACATTTAGGTTAGGTACGGTCCCCTTTCACACCCAAACAAGCTGAAGCAATTTGAGCTACGTTCAATCGGCGAAATCCCTTAAGAGTCCAAAGTGCAAAAGGGCAGCAATCTTTGACGGACTGTTTCTCAAAAAATGTGATTCCTACAAAAAATTTGTTTGAGAGTAGGAGACGGTGTTGGGCCCCTCTACAATAACCTCTCTTAGTTTTTGCTATCTTGGAGGTGTTTTCCCGTGGTGGCAGGTTTTCAGTTGAGGGAAAAGTTGTCTGATGCAAGCAGTGTAAAGTTGCAAAGTGGTGCAACTTTCATTCAGCAACTCGTACGACCAAATAGACTATTCTAACACGTCTGTATGGGTACTTTTACGCTAGGGGTGGTCCTCTTTTGTACCTAAATACGCTGAATCACTCTGAGCTACATTGGATCGGCGATTTCCCTTAAGAGTCCAAAGTGTTAAAAGGTAGCAATATTTGAAGCGCTATTTCTTGGAAATCATGACATTTACAGACTCTCTATTTGAGGCTATGGGATCATGTTTGACCCATCTACAATAACCTCTCTCAGTTTTCCCGTGGTGGCAAGTTTTCAGTTGAGGGAAAAGTTGTCAGATGCAAGCAGTGTAAAGTTGCAAAGTGGTGCAACTTTCATTCAACAACTCGTACGACCAAACAGACTATTTCAACACGTCCAGATGGGTACGTTTATGCTAGGGATGATCCTCTTTTGCACCCAAATATGTTGAATCACTCTGAGCTACATTAGACCGGCGATTTCCCTTAAGAGCCCAAAGTGCTAAAAGGTAGCAATCTTTGAAGGGCTATTTCTCAGAAACCGTGGCATTTACAAACTCTCCATTTGAGGTTATGGGATTGTGTTTGGCCCATCTACAATAACCTCTCTCAGTTTTTGCTATCTTAGAGGCATTTTCCTGTGGTGGCAAGTTTTCAATTGAGGGAAAAGTTGTCAAATGCAAGCAATGTAAAGTTGCAAAGTGGTGCAACTTTCATTCAGCAACTTGTACGACCAAACGGACTATTTCAACACGTTTGGATGGGTACATTTATGCTAGGGATGGTCCTCTTTTGCACCCAAATACGCTGAATCAGTTCGAGCTACATTGGACTGGCGATTTCTCTTAAGAGTCCAAAGTGCTAAAAGGCAACAATCTTTGAAGGGCTATTTCTCATAAATCGTGGCGTTTACAGACTCTCCGTTTGAGGCTATGGGATCGTGTTTGGCCCATCTACAATAACCTCTCTCGATTTTTGCTATCTCAAAGGTGTTTTCCCGTGGTGGAAAATTTTCATTTGAGGGAAAAGTTGTCAGATGCAAGTAGTGTAAAGTTTCAAAGTGGTGCAACTTTCATTCAACAACTCGTATGACCAAATGGATTGTTCCAACACATCTGGATGGGTATGTTTACACTAGGGATGGTCCTCTTTTGCACCCAAATATGTTGAATCACTTTGAGCTTTTTATTTTTAAAAAAAATTGAATGTTTGGGGGGGTACAGTTGTGGCTACCACAGCCGCACCCATGGAGGGTGCGTTGTTGTGGCAGTTCTCCCCACAAACTCAGGTTGCGTCCCCTTCCTTGTATGGGGTTTACTTTTATTAAAATTCTTTTAATTATATTATATATAATATATATATATTATATATAACATTCATATATTATATATATTATTTTTTATTATTATTTAATTTTTTTTTTAATTATTATTTAATATATATAATATACAAATATTAAATATATATATTATATATTATATATTTTAAATAATTGGATTTGATTTAAATGATTTGGAATTTAAATTGATTTTATAAATATATATTTAAATATATATATATATTTAAATATATATATATATATATTTATATACATTGAGTATATAATATTATATATATATATATGATCAATATATATTTATATTTAAATATAATGATCTTAAGATTATTTTATTATAATAGATGTGAATATTTATTTTATAATAAAATGATTTTATTTTGAAATTTTGATTTTTATTATTAGTGAAATTGAGAAAATTGAAGTTAAACTCTGAGTCTTACTTTCTTTTTTTTAATTTATAATGGAATTATAAATTATTTTGATTGATTACATGCAATATGTTATTGCTTTACTTGGATTTAGGAAATCCTAAAGTTAGGTTATTAATTTTCCTAATTTTTTTTTTTGTTAGATTATCTCTCATTCTCGTTGTTGGGAAAGTTGAGTTATTAGTTTATGTAAGACTTACAAATGTGTTTTCTTGAGATGATGTTGTGTCTCATGTGATTTGTTATTGTTTAACTTGGGTAGTGCACAGGGTTTGTTTCAATTGGACCTGGTTATGTGAATAGGTTGTGTCATATAATTATTGTTGAGTTGGTAAATGTAATTGGTTATGTGCACCTGGTTTACCCTATGTTAGTGGGATTAGTTCCTTAGGTTTTTAATAGGGGAGTGGCTTTTTATGGGGGCCGACACACAAAGTGGTGTCTGGGTAACTCATGAAGAGTTATATTAATTAGTGATAACATAATAAATATTTTAAGAGAAAAGGATAGTATAAACACTTATTATAATTGCCTCGCTCATGGACTCAAGGGTTAGTATAGACTTGGGATGAGATGAGAAGGTCTGGAATGGAAAAATTGATATCTTGTCTCTTTGAAAGATAATCGATTCCGCATTGGATTGCATGTGGGGTCGGGTTTCGTAAGAGGTCACCAGGGTAACCCAAGATGGGGGTCAGAGCCTAGGAAGATTCGCCAAGGTAACCCATGCAACTTTGTGATGACACTCCTCCTATGACACCCATCAGTCAATCTGTTTGTGATGTACAGTTGATCATTGTTATCTAGAAGCATTGTAACCATTTTGTTAGTATTCCACTTGTGTAGTTTAGTATTGTTATTGTTTGTGTCTAGAGGTTGTAGGTTTTTCCTAGGAAGCTCTTTTACTATCTCTTAGCACGGGGGGTGGGCCTTCAGGTACCACATGGTTGGGTGCAATGTGCACCTTACACCGTTGGGTCCCCAGTTCTTGTTCGTGATGGCGGGTACTTCCTGATGGAGAGCTCATGTGTACCAGTGGATTTGTAATTCTCTCATGTTCTCATTTGTATGTTGGATACGTTGTAATTGTATCACTCAATTGTATTCGAGGAGAACCTTTGTAATTTGATTTTGTAACACTTTTGTATAAACTATCTCATTTGGAAATGAGAATTGTAATTGTAATATTAAATAAATGCAATGTGTGAATGGATCATTATTGGACTTTATATCTTAAGTGATGTATTTTAATGTTATTGAATGTATGATCTTTAATTCATGATTAATAAATATAAGTTTATTTAGTAACTTTTGTTAGTAATGGGTATTGTAAGTAAGTGGTGTCTAGTACCTTAGAGAATGTATGTGTTAGTGTAGTTTACTTTACTTGTTTAATTACACTTTAAATAAATAAAAAATGTTCACTTTTGTTATGTGTGTGACATTCTCTAGAGTTTTGTGGCAGGCGTTACAGAGCTACATTGGACCGACGATTTCCCTTAAGAGTCGAAAATGCTAAAAGGAAACAATATTTGATGGGCTATTTCTCAGAAACTGTGATGTTTATAGACTCTTTGTTTGAGGCTATGGGATCATGTTTGGTCCATCTACAATAACCTCTCTCAATTTTTTCTATCTCGGAGGTGTTTTCCCATGGTGGCAAGTTTTCAGTTGAGGGAAAAGTTGTCAAATGCAAGCAATGTAAAGTTGCAAAGTGGTGCAACTTTCATTATGCAACTCGTACAACCAAACAGACTGTTCAACATGTCTAGATGGGTACATTTACCCTAGGGATGGTCCTCTTTTGCACCCAAATATGTTGAATCACTCTGAGCTACATTGGACCGGTGATTTCCCTTAAGATTCCAAAGTGCTAAAAGGCCATACCATCTATTGTACGGTCTGTAGTTGGATGGTATGGTCATGGTAAATTTTATTAGGACTATATAAGGTGATTATGTGGGTTTAGAGAGCTGAAAGGTTTGTACTTGAGTTGGTGAGTTGTCATGCATGGCAAAAATGAGTGAAATTAGGTGAAAAATGGTGGTTACAACTTGCTAATGTCAATGAAACATGGGGGCAGTGATATTTAAGGTTGAATCAAGCTTGTACAAGTCCTAGTAGACGTGTTTGATGAGTTTATAAGGAGTGGCAAGGTTGGAAACATTGATTTCCTTAAAAACCTCATTAAAGTTGCTAAAAATGAAGTTGTGCCCAAGTTGGATTTGAGGAGCAAAAGTGGCAAGACACTGTAATTTATTATATATATAGGAGATATTACAAAACCTTGTTCAAATGAGCATACCGACAGGAAAGAACAAGGAAGAAAACCTTCGGTTGTAGCTCGATTAAGTACAAAAAGTTATTACAAAATTGTCCCAATAACAGTAACAAAGCATACACCTGTATGACTAATTCAACCTATGAGTTTCCAAAATACAGACCTCTTTACATTTTAAACATACCCTTTATACTATGCCAGAAATTTGACCCATATTTCAAAAAACATCACTGGATATAGATTATGCACATACACAGTTATGACCTTTTTACATTGTTTCACATTTGAAAATTCAAATTTTACAAAATTTTCCTATTGGAGGCATTCAAGGCATAGTCTTCCACAATAGTAGTATGTTCACGTTCTGGACTAACAAGCACCTGTACAAACCATCAAGGTAGATTATAATAACCTATCTATATTATTCTAAATGACACAAAATATGATGAGATGGTAATGCAAACTATAAAAGATGCTTAGAATAACCAATCTATATTGTTGTAATATGTCGCATACCTCTCTGAAAGGATCAAAGCTGGCTATTGTTGTAGTAGGTCCATGATCAATCTTGCCAGGAATATCACAAAAGTGAGAAAATGAGAAATCTATATTTTCACAATAGAAAAGATGCTTAGACTAAAAAATCTATATTAATCTAAAGAACCTGAATGATGATGAATTAGTGATGCAAACTATAAAAGATTCTTAGAATAACCAATCTATATTATTCTAAATGACACAAAATATGATGAGATGGTAATGCAAACTATAAAAGATGCTTAGAATAACCAATCTATATTATTGTAATCTATCGCATACCTCTCTGAAAGGATGAGAGTTGGCTATTGTTGTAGCAGGTCCATGATCAATCGTGCCAGGAATATCACAAAAATGGGAAAATGAGAAATCTATATTGTCACAATGGAAAAGATGCTTAGACTAACAAATCTATATTAATCTAAACAACCTAAATGATGATGAATTGGTGATGTAAACTATAAAAGATGCTTAGAATAACCAATCTATATTATTCTAAATGACACAAAATATGATGAGATGGTAATGCAAACTATAAAAGACGCTTAGAATAACCAATCTATATTGTTGTAATTTGTCGCATACCTCTCTGAAATGATTAGAGCTGACTATTGTTGCAGTAGGTCCATGATCAATCGTGCCAAAAATATTGCAAAAGTGCATACAAAATATCACTATTAAAGACACCTACATTGTAATAGTATACAAAATATCAGTGTTAAATAAAGAACACTAATGAACTTAAGCATAATGAACGTAAGCATTGTACCTTCCATTCTTGAAAATGCTATTCAAGTGTGCCTAAAGGGTCATCTCTTTGCTTAAGAGTATCCAATATTGCTTGATGATCAGCATTACTAAGTGTCCATAGTTTTTTTTCTTTGGTCTGGCATGATGCTTCAACAACTTAACATTTGTTGCTATAACAAGGTGTGAATACATGAGAATGGTTTTGTGTTTCTTGTAGTCTTCAAATGCAAGTATGCCATTCTTTCTAATCATGTATTTTTGCAACCAAGTTCCTGCAACCATAACTGAACCTGTAGGATAAATGAAACCATCATCATCTTCCATTGGTTGTGTTAGCTTATGCTTTACCCGCACACATCGAGCCAACCAATAGTTTGATCTCTCTTCATTCCCCTACAGTGCAACAACTGCAAAAACATGTCATGGCTATAGTAGATCTAAACGCCGGTCGTAATCAATTAAACTTTCCATTGTGTCATTTGTCATGGATATTGTTTGAGATAAAGGACTTAGATACTATGGAACCCATGTATCCACCCACTCACTTGACTCACATTGATCCCACTCGCACTGAATACAACTCTGACAAAAACAAGCTAACTCTCGTGTCCAAATGGTCCATGTGCATGCATATGAGTCTCAAAATGAATGCATCTTTGATTGTATGACAATCCAATTTTCCTCCCATTATACCCTCCTCAACCAACCAAAAGAATTTGTGCATTGTTGAATCAAGTGTCCCTCCCTATGACAATGTTGAAATACACCAATCAACAATAGAACGTGCATCGCTGAATTTTTCTCCTAAAATCTTCAATTGCTCCTTAACTAGAGATCTCTTTACACATGCACCTGCCCCATCATGCTCCCCTTTCCCATGTCCAGCTTCAAAAAAAATCCAAATATGAGGTAGACCCCTCTCTACAAGCATTCTAATCAACCAATAAAACATATGAGCATTCTTGAATTGACATGTGCAATTATCTAACCAAATGAGATGTCAACCCAGTGCTATATCATGCTCCTACAAGAACTCAAAAAAATATCGAAACAATGTTGGACATACTCGGATGAGTGAGATCTATCATCACTCATATAAAAATGATACTCTCTGGTTATCTTTCGATCCTCCTCTATACTATCAGGTGCATTTCTAAACGTTATGTGGACAAAAATAGTAATTTGAATGGAATTGTAATACTGAGATTATACCTCATTTTGTGGTTGCAATGTGTAGTTTTCTGCAAAATCAACCACTGATATAATAGTGCCAATCCGAAAAGAGTCCTTACACATCCTAAATTGTTGATCCAACCACTGATACCTATGACTATTCCTTGCATACTTGTAGAAAATATTTTCCTGAAAATCTGAAATAAAATCAGCAACACTGCATTCTTTCGTAACCAACTCACATCTAGAACCTTCATCTTCACTCTGCAAAGTATATTTGACTATCTCATATCTCTTTTTCTCAACAAGCTTCTTTCCAAATTCATGTTTGGAACTCTCATGAAAACATTGAACAAACTTTGACAAGCCACCACATTGTGAGCACTTCGCATTTAAACAATCATTTCTATAGAAAAAGAAACCATCATCTCTAGAACATAAAAATAGATCTAGCAAGTTCCTTGATGATTTTGCAAGATGCATTGCACCACGCTCTTGCAACATTTCATTAGTATGCAAAGTAGAAGGGATATAGCATAATAGCTCATGGTACATTGAAAACTCCACATGGTATTTGTAACAAGTATTACAATCTTAAGAGGCACACAATAAAATGGCTTCAAACCTTCAAAAGTACTTTGCAAGATTTCCATATTTGGATGTGTTTCAATAAAAAAATTGAAAAACATTGTTTGGCTTGATTCCAAGAAATGTTCAGGATGCGGCGTATGGTCTCGATTGCCAATTCTTAACTTTAAAACATCCTGCATTGGGTGATACTTTAGATTTATCATGCCAAAATTGTTGAATTACGTGCTTTACATTATCGGTTAGCTTCTTATCAACACGTGGAAGCCTCCCGAAAAAATCCCATGTATCATTTTGAAGAGGATCATATATTTTTTCTCTTCTTGTGAGTGCTCTATCCAAATTTTTACAATTTGTCAAATTCAATACAAGTTTGTCTCATAAAGCGAACCTTTTTCAATTGATGGCTTACTAGGGAAATTGTAATGACTCTCTGAGCAGCTCTCTTATCCTTGTCCTTGTTATTTTTTCCAATAGACTTGAGAGCATTAAAAATATTTTTGACAATAATAAAAAAAAATGGTCTTCTTGTTCACACGAATCTTCAATTTGGCTAGCAAAGGTCTCATCTTTTGCATCTTTAGCAATTGTAAAAAAAGTTGGCATTGCTCGGTCAATGTCTTATCATTAAAATATCAGCTGAAAAGTCTTCTAGCCCACAACCGAACAATTCATGTTGACCTCTTGCCTTCAAAATTGTTTATAATGTTCTCATCAATTTCAAGTAACCATTTAGGGGGTCTTGAAGGTATTGAATTTGGAATATGTCTTTCTTCCACACAAGGTTCTTCATTTCTCATGTAATCTAGTGAAACATAATTTACAATTGCTTCAATATTATGTTCAAAATCTTCATTTCCAAAATTTTCACCTTGAACATTTTCAATATCAATTTGAATAATTTCATTCCCAATTTCAATAGCATGTTCAACATCTTCAAATCCAACATCTTCACCTTGAAAATTTTCATTATCAATTTCAATAACATGTTCAACATCTTCAAATCCAACATTTTCACCTTGAACATTTTCATTATCAATTTCAAAATCATGTTCAACATATTCAATTCCAACATTTTCACCTTGAATATTTTCACCTTGAACATATTCAATTTCCTCTTCACTTGAAAGACCATAGGGGTCAAGTTCACCAATATTTAACATACCTTGTCTTCTCTTCCTATGACCTTCTATCTTTGCCCGAGTATGTTTAATT
>VDFB02353493.1:230986027-231161201 GCA_007258455.2 Sequoia sempervirens | reverse complement strand
TTTTATTATGGTTAGGGTGGTCAAACAGACACCTACTCTCTTTTTTCCCTAAAATTTAAGTACTACTACATTGAAATTTCAATTTTTTACCAAATAGATTTTTTTTTTAGAAAAATAAAACTAGTAGTTTAGAAACTACATTCAATTTGCCACATATTTTATTCTTACATATTTTTGAAATAATATAGATAACTTATTCAAATTTTTACGTCAAGTTGCCTAACTCTGATTTTTTAGAATTTTCATTGCCACTTAAGGGCTTGTTTTTTCCATGATGATCCTACACATACTCGCCAAATAGACACAAAGGACTAAAGATGCCAACACTGGTTTAGACTATCAATCATAGGAAAGTGTGGTGAAAGCCACAGATAACCAAGCCTAGGCTTGTAATTTCTAAAAAGGGTGTCTGGGTAACCACTTCCATTCCTTCCACCAGGGCTTGGTACCATGAATTCCCACCTTATGAAGCATATCTGCTAGAATAGCATTCACTAGACCATCATAAGTATTGAAGTCCTAGTTTTGAAGTTTGTAATGAGCACAAAAATCTTCCCACGATATAATACACATTGTGGGCCTATGAAACACGTGTTGCAAGGTTTAGATGTCTTTCTTATGAAATCTTAAAGCCTTAAGCCAAGGGGATTTTGCCAGCGGCTAACCATTACTAGCAAAGAGGGGCAACCACCACACATTGTGTTGATTGCATGAAAGCCCATCACAAAAACCAGAGCCAACCAAATAGAGCCAAGGTTTAACTACTTCCTAGGCTCTCCAAATACTTTTGGCCACAAAAGTTCCCACAATCTAGACTAGTTCCTTCATACCCATAAGGGTTTGAAATTCAATCCCCTTCTAGGTCGGTTTGTGAACAAGAAAGCCAGATTGAATGCAACGCTTGAGGAGAATTTTCTAGGCTTCATCACTATGAAGAGCTCTGATTATCCATTTCACACACAAGAAAATCCCTTGTTGTTGAGTGGAGAGCAGGCCAAGCCCTCCAGAGTCTCTCGGCAAGTAGCAAAACCCCTAGGTTACACAGTGAAACCCTCAATGAGTCTCAAAAGAGACCCAAAGAAATTTGTGTAGCAGCTTTTTGTTAGAGTACTAGGTTGTTTACTTTATTTCACTTAAGCTAAACTTAGGAATCTTTATTTTTCATTATTAAATTAGTCATGTCGTCTTGTTCATTATGATCTTGACACTTGTCACATGCTAATTTAATCCTCTTCCTAGGGTTCTCACCTTTAGGGTTTTGATCTCCTTTTTTAAGGATTGATCACTTTGTAATTATTAACTTCTCGAGTAATGCATTTTTGCTCCATGGTTGTAGAGCACCATTCTTGTGTCTCTTGATCTCCTTTGGTGACAGGTTATTTACTTGCAGGTGTTCATTGGGATCTGTGAGGTTGGATTATACTTCTGCATGGTATCAAAGCTCCAAATCTACAAGCTTCTTGTTCCTTTTTGTGAAATCTTTCCTTGAAGCAATTTTCCAATACATCCAGGGTCAAATCAAACCTCTCCATTGAATCTAGAGCTGCCAAAATAGTCAAGATTGACCTTTGTTTTGTCACATTTGGCTTTCGTTTGTCAGATATGTGAAGGTTTGAAGATTTGGAGTTTTTTCCATATTCAGATGATACCTAATTTTTTGAGTCATTTTGAACCCAAACGGACCTCACCATTGCATCCGCAATGACAAAAAACCCAAAAATCAATTGTGAAATCGTCGAAATCTGAGCAATTGACTTCTGAGGCAAAAAAAAAATTGCCCGTATGGCCATCTGCACGTGAATCAAGAAAAAAAATCTTATTAGCCCTAGTAAAGTGTCTATTTTTCCTCGACTTAATTTTTGTCGTAAAATTCAAAAAAATATTGTAAAGGTTTCTTGCTTTTTTTTTTAAATTAAACAAAAAGGGTTTTTAAAAGCCTTTTAAAGGCTTGCTCAGGCCTCTATACGAGGTACCCGCAGGTACCTATGTACATAGGCCTGCAGACCCTTAAGTACACTGGATGGCATACTACCAACCACTAGTAGCCTTACAGTCGATCGAAGGTCTGACATTACCATCGTCGGCGGTACAAAGGTTGTCAACCCTTTAAATTTTTTTATTATTTTTTTTTAAACAAAAAATTATTATATGTAAAAAAAATTATTGTTTTTAAAAAAAGACATTTTTTAGCCAAATTGTGAAAATGCGGCGACAGTCACTTGGCCGTCAAATTTAGGCTTGCATTTTTGTTGTGACGGCCATATGGCCATCAAATTTAATGCAGTGATTATGTTTTTTGCCCTTTGGGAGTTGTTTTCTTCCAGAGGCCATAACTTTTGCCCACTGTGTCGAAATCGGGAAAACGAGATATCGTCAGAAAGAGGACTCAGAGTACTTTCCAATGGTGTAGGCATATTTTGAATATTTTTTCTTAGGTCCCTGTTATTTCCAGTCAAAGTCATATATGCTTTTCTAGAGTTACATTCAGTGTTTTTGACATAACTTTTGCATACGATGTCGAAAATAGGAAAACAAGATATTGTCAGAAAGCTTGTTCCGAGCTATTCACAACATTTTAGGTGGTTTCTAGATTTTGTTTTTTGTTTTTTCAAGAAATCCTTCTTATCAATTGTTGTCATTTTTGGGCCTTATGGGCTCACATTATATGTATTTATCATTTGTAAATGCACTAAAATAAAGTGCATCAGCTTTGTATGTGTAGTATTGGGATTCTTGCACATCAATTTGTGCCTTGTTATACTCGCACTATGATATAAAGTGCCATGGGGCTTGATGTTTTCCTTTGTTTTGCCTTCATACCTTTCTCATGCGTATGTGACTTTTGTTTTCACATCCTTTATATCTCCTCTTACTTTCATAACTGCACCTTTAGATGTTCATGGTTCCTCTTCATGCACTACTTTTAGGCATTTAGTTTCAGTGTACCTGTCATACCTCTCCCTTGTCAGCATTATGGGGGGTTTCTATTGTTGGTGTTAAAATTTCTTCTTTGGTTTCACGTTGGAGTGAGCTATATATATAGTATTTGTTCCTATGTACTATGCGATGTAGCGACTGGTTACCCCTGCATTTCAGTGAGATGGAGCACTTACCATATGGACACTCTTGTATTCCTTTTTTTAGCATTTCAGTAGTCATTCTATGACAATGTTTACAACTTCTTCATGCTTCAGTGGTGTTTTCCTGTTCATCCTTTGTTCCTATTTTTTGGGACAATTTCTTCTTGATTAGAGGCTTCTTCATCCTTCACTCTTGTTTGGAGGTTTCTTAGTCCTTCACATGTATTTCTCTCTTTTGGAGAGGATTTTTTCCCACATGGTTTTCTCCTTTTTTCCTGTTGTGAAATATCTTTTACTTTTGTACATGGGTACTTCATCTGGCCTAGTTGTCAGAACCCATCTTTTCTTTCATGCTTTTTTTCCTTATTTTTTTAGCTTCTCCCTAAGTTCATCTTAAGGGGGTTGTTAGAGTAATAGGTTGTTTACTTGATTAATTTAATCATATTGATTAATTAATTAAGTCACCTTTACTTTATTTCACTTAAGCTAAACTTAGGAATCTTTATTTTTCATTATTAAATTAGTCATTTCATCTCTTTCATTATGATCTTGACACTTGTCACATGCTAATTAATCCTCTTCCTAGGGTTCTCACCTTTAGGGTTTTGATCTCATTTCTTAAGGATTGATCTCTTTGTAATTATTAACTTATCGGGTAATGCATTTTTGTTTCATGGTTGCAGAGCACCATTCTTGTGTCTCTTGATCTCCTTTGGTGATAGGTTATTTTCTTGTAGGTGTTCATTGGGATATGTGAGGTTGGATTATCAACTTCTACATGGTATTGATCATAGCTCCAGATCTACAAGCTTCTTATTCCTTTTTTGTGAAGTCTTGCCTTGAAGTAGTTTTACAGTGCATCTAGGGTCAAATCAAACCTCTCCATTAAATCTATAGCTTCCAGAATAGTCAAGATTGACCTTTGTTTTGTCACATTTGGCTTTTGTTTGTCAGATATGTGAAGGTTTGAAGATTTAGTGTTTTTTCTAGATCCAGATGGTACCTGATTTTTCAAGGCATTTTGAGCCCAAATGGACCTCACCATTGCATCTGCAGTGGCCCAAAACCCAAAGATCAACTGTGAAATCACCAAAATCCGAGCAGTTGACTTTTGAGGCAAAAAAAAAAATTTCATGTATAGCCCCATACGGCCCCGTACAACTGTCTGCACGCAGATCGAGAAAAAAATCTTATTAGCCCTAGTAAAAAAATTTATTTTCTGACTTTATTTATTTTTGTTTGAAAATTACAAAAATATTGTAAAGGATTCTTTTAAAAAAAAAAATCAAAACAGAAAAGAAAGTTTTGAAACCCCACCGCATACATTTTGATCAATTCTTCGACGATCAAGGGATAGTCAGCCGAATTTCACTGCTTCAAATGCCACTGTAAATTCGGACCCAATAATAAATGTATTAAATGGTCAGTCAATTCCAATGACCATTACCGAAAAATTGATCAAATGTATCGCTGTTTCTAGTTTGTTTACCTTCGTGACAAGGTAATTTGTAGGTAAATTTACATATGCAAGCTTGTGGCCCTTAACACGCCAAACATACTACCAAACTCAATCAATAACCTTTACAAATGATCACGCACCGACAAGACTGCCACCGATGGTACCGGTTCACCATTTAATTTTTTATTAATTTTTTAAAACAAAAATTATATGTAAAAAAAAATTTAAAAAACTTTCTTTTTAAATAAGCCAAATTGTGAAAATGCGATGACGACCATTTGGCCATCAAATTTAAGCTCATAGTTTTGCTGTGACGGCCATATGGCTGTCAAATTTAATGCAGTGACTGTGTTTTTTGCCCTTTGGGAGTTGTTTTCTTCCGGAGGCCATAACTTTTGCCCATGGTGTCGAAATCAAGCAAACAAGATGTCGCCGGAAAGAGGACTTAGAGTAATTTCCAGTGGTGTAGGTTTTTTTTTGGAGATTTTTTCTCAGGTCCCTATTATTTCCAGTCAAATTCATATCTTATTTTCTAGAGTTGCCTTTAGTTTTTTCGGCATAACTTTTGCATATGATGTCGAAAACGGGCAAACGAGCTATCGTCAAAAATCTTGTTCCGAGCTCTTCAAAGTGTTGTAGGTGGTTTCTAGATTTTATTTTTGGTTTTTTTCAAAAATCCTTCTTCTCAGTTGTTGTCCTTTTTGGACCTTATGGGCTCACATTGCATATATTTATCATTTGTAAACACACTAAAATAAAGTGTCTCAGCTTTGTATGTGTAGTATTGGGATTCTTACACATCAATTTGTGCCTTGTTGTACTCACACTATGATATAAAGTTCCATGGGGTTTGATGTTTTCCTTTGTTTTTCCTTCATACCTTTCTCATGCATATGTGACTTTTATTTTCACATCCTTTATATCTGCATGTACTTTCATGATTGCACCTTTAGATGCTCTTGGTTCCTCTTCATGCACTACTTTCAAGCATTCAGTTTCAATGTACCTATCATACCTCTCCCTTGTTAGCATTATGGGGGGGTTTCTATTGTTGGTGTTAATGCTTCTTTGGTTTCATGTTAGAGTGAGCTATGTATAAAATATTTGTTCCTATGTACTAGGCAGATGCAACGACTAGATACCCATGCATTAAGGTGAGATGGAGCACTTACCATATGTAAACTCTTGTATCCATTTTTTCAACATTTCAACAGTCATTCTACGACAATGTTTGCAGCTTCTTCATGCTTCAATGGTGTTTTCCATGTTCATCCTTTGTTCCTATTTTTTGGGACAATTTCTTCTTGATTAGAGGCTTCTTCATCCTTCACTCTTGTTTGGAGGCTTCTTAGTCCTTCACATGTATTTATCTCTTTTGGAGAGGAGTTTTTCCCACAAGGTTTTCTTCTTTTCTCTGTTAGAAACCAAGATTAGACATGCAAACCAAAAAAACCTTCCACAAAAGAGAAAAGCAAATAAAAGCAAAGCTATTGCAAAAAGATGTGCAAATAATATTATTCAAGAATTCATAATTACATGAGATGATTTGCTTTAAAAAAGCAATGTATGCATAACTCTAATCTTATCTTGAGCAACAAGATAGCTCAACAAGATAAGGATGACAACTATAAACCTAGAAATTAAAATATTACCTAAGTAAACTTATGCAAGTGTAATAATTAATTAATTACACTAACACCCCCCATAAGTGCAACTTAGGGAGACTAAAAAGGCATGCATCTAAAACTAAGATGAATACAAGAAAGCATGAATGGGTCCTAACAACAAGGTCTGACCAGGTACCCATGTACAAATGCAATAATGAGGTAGAGAAGGAAAACCCAGTGGGACAAAACCCCCCTATAATGAGATGACTGTTGCAAAGAAGCATTGGAAGAACATTGTGGAGTAACACTGGAATCAGAATATGACAAGCAAGGAAAGATACTTTTGTCTACAAGAAACCAAATGAGAGTCATTGAAGGACTCAGGCGAAATCATAATAATGCAACAGCAGACCTGATGCCACGGAACACTGGAAAACTCACAAACTGGAACAACCCTGGAATCTGTGAAGCAATAGTAGATGTTATGATGACAGAATCTGGAAACTATGTATCTTGATGTCGATGCCAAACTGAGACTAAAAATCTTCCATGGGAACAAGTACCATAAAGACTCTGGAACATTAACCATAAAAACATGGCCTTCAAACTAAGATGGATCTGAACCAATGCGAATCAAGAACCATGGGCTCCCAATTTGAAGTGTGAACCGATGTGAATCTGATATGTGTCAAGCAAGAGCAAGATGTGGCCAAAAGAAACTAAGAAACCAGATACAACCCATGCGAGTTGTCATCAATAACAATATGAGATCAAAGTGCATGAACACTCTAATCAGATTATTATGCAAGAAACCCCCCTGATGGAACTTTATCTTAGTTCATTTATTACAATAACCCAATGATTGTAAAAGGAGAGAATATTGAATATGCATAAACAGAAAATAAAATGATGTGGTACTGAAATGAAGTGCAAATATTCAAGTTTCACCTTTCCAACTGCCAAAACATCCAAGTAATCTCCAAAACACCCATCAAGAAAAATTTGGAATAACGATCAACCTAGGATAGATATAGAAAAATTGTATGGACAAAAAAATAGAGCTCCTCAATACCTTTCCAACGCCGCAAAGAGGGAAAAAATCAGAGATCGTGGCAAAAAGTTATGAGCTTGGAAGCCATAAATGAACATCTGACTTCAAACAAAAATAAATGCAGCTAAACAGAAAAATAATGAAAAATAAACTACACCACAGGATATTTCTCAAAACCATCTTTCCAATAGTATTTTGTTTGTGAAAAAATGATAGCATACACAAAATTTACGCCCGTTTTCGTGAAAACTGCTCCAGGAAGGCCAATCTAGCCTATAGGGCCCCCAAGGGGCTAAAAAAATTTCAGCCCCTGGTCCTATGCGCAACCAGGGGCTGCGACGGAGCCCTTGGTCCTCCATAGGACCACGGGCTAGTGTTGTGGGTGGTCGGGGGCAAGGCGCATAGCGCTCGGTCCCCCATAGGACTGTGGCCTGTGCAAGTGGAGCCCGCGGGGGCTGGAGTCTAGGCGGCGGACCGGTGGCCACTAGGTGGTGGGTTTCTTCTACACTGTAGGTGCTGACACATAAATCAAAAAACTCATTTATTTAAAAAAATTAATTTTTGAGCCTCGAGAAGCATGTTGGGGAGGTCGTACGGCCTCCCTAGCAAAAACAAATCCTCATAAACAAATTTCACCAAAATCGACAAAACGAAAGGCGATCTTAGGGTTTTTGGCCACTGCGAACACGATGGTGACCTCCATTTGTGCCCAAAATGCTCTGAAAATTTGGCTACCTCCAGAGCTTGGAAAAAAAATCTGAGCTTGAAACCCTCATAGATATGACAAATGATGACCAAAATCTGCAAAATAAAAGCCAATCTTTAATTTTTCTAGTGCTTTGAATCCAATGGTAAAGCCCAATCTGATACAAAATGCTACATAGATGAACTCAAGGCATGAAACCTTCGAGGAATCCCAAACAAACTCTATAATGATTTTCTTAAAAATCTGAGAAGTGGCTGCAAATCAAGGCTCTGATACGATGCTAAAAACTAAGATTAGACATGCAAACCAAAAAACCTTCCACAAAAGAGAAAATAAAATAAAAGAAAAGTTATTACAAAAAGATGTGCAAATAATATTATTCAGGAATTCATAATTACATGAGATGATTTGCTTTATAAAAGCAATGTATGCATAACCCTAATCTTATCTTGAGCAACAAGATAGCTCAACAAGATAAGGATGACAACTATAAACCTAGGAATTAAAATATTACCTAAGTAAACTTATGCAAGTGTAATAATTAATTAATTACACTAACATTCTCCTGTTGTGAAAGATCTTTTACATTTGTACATGGGTACTTCATCTGGCCTAGTTGTCAAGACCCATCTTTGCTTTCATGCTTTTTGTCCTTAGTTTTTTAGCTTCTCCCTAAGTTCATCTTAAGGGGGGTGTTAGAGTAATAGGTTGTTTACTTGATTAATTTAATCATATTGATTAATTAATTAAGTCACCTTTACTTTATTTCACTTAAGCTAAACTTAGGAATCTTTATTTTTCATTATTAAATTAGTCATGTTGTCTTGTTCATTATGATCTTAACACTTGTCACATGCTAATTCAATCCTCTTCCTAGGGTTCTCACCTTTAAGGTTTTGATCTCATTTCTTAAGGATTGATCTCTTTGTAATTATTAACTTCTCGAGTAATGAATTTTTGCTTCATGGTTGCAAAGCACCATTCTTGTGTCTCTTGATCTCCTTTGGTAATAGGTTATTTGTTTGCATGTGTTCATTGGGATTTGTGAGGTTGGATTATCAACTTCTACACTTTTCAATCTTAGCATAAGCAGCTTTTGAAGGATCCCAACAAGAAGAGTAATAGACATGCATAGCAACTAAAATTTTAGAACAGGCCTGAAATTTCCCAGCCAAAGAGAGAGGCTTGGTAATCCAGTAAGCCAACTTTTGCTCAATCCAAGAGAGAACTGCTTGCCAAAAATTTGTTGGGGAAGCCTGGAAGGCAAAGGGAATGGAAAAAACTCAAAATATTTCCCCTGGCCCAATCCACTTCTAGCCATATTGTTGAAAACATTAGAGAGTGGTCAAAATAGACTACTTGTAGCTGTTATCAACTAGGATTGTACCCTAATGCTAAGCTTGAAGCTCAAAAATCCTATAAAACATTGAAACTTCTTCGAGCCTGTGGATTGCTCATGATGAAGATGAGTCTCCAGATTGTGGGCTAATTCCCCTTTGGATCTCCTAGAAACTAATAAATCTTTGTGGAAAAAGGGAAGAAGGATAACTTGTTTGAAATGGAAAATTAAATCTAGGAGGTGATGCACCGACAATGTAACTAACATGCCAAAATGGCTCACAACTATCCTTTAACAAATCTATTCACATAGCTCAATTTGTACAATTTAATCACATAAGTAATTCATAAAATGGCTTGCAAGATTTATGTCCTTTGAAGGAAAACAATGTTTTCACAACTCATAATGCAAGGTAAAACAAAGGCACAATTTATAACCTATGATGGTTAACTGCTTTTGTGTATATGCAATGATGAACAAGATAGAAGTTTAAAGTTTTTTTGATAAAACACAATAATTTTGCATCAAATCATTCAAAATATGACAAAACACCTAAAATTGAGAAGGTAACACTTGATTGTATTGAAGGGTGGAAGGAATTTTTGCCAAAAATAAGATGAAAATAACTGGCTACTATACCATAATTGTAAAAAGAAACAAGTCTGAGCTACAAAACTTTCGGCCTCTCTAAATGTGTAAGAGAAGGAAAGAAAGCAAGAATTGAGGAAAAAAGACTAAGTCTTTTCCTTTATACAATAAAATAGCTCAAAGAGCTAAGAAGAGAAACTCCAAATGTAGAAAGGTGGAACTGCAATTAACTGCATCTCAAAATATCTCTTCAAATGCCTCTTACAAGCAAAAGAGAAAAGCCATAAAAGGAGGAGTCAAAACTTATGTAAATTGAGTAAATATAGCTTGAAACTCCCCCTTATAATCAATTTGACAAAGTTGGACTCTAAAATCAGTTTGACCATAAATCAAGGAAAATCACTCAATAGCTCTAAGTTTGCATTTCAATTTAACTCTCCCTCCTATTTTGCATGATTTTGAAATGAAGTTAACTAATCTAAATAAATATTAAAGCAACTGATTAAGGATTACTTTAACTCGTGTTATGGGTTTGTCTATTCACTGCATCTACATGACATCTATTAAAGCAATTTTTAATTGATTGCTCTAATAATGCTTACATTATCTAACTCCATTTTACATCATGCAAAGTTGATTGAGGTCGATGTTTGAGTTTTAGTTTTCACTTTGCAAGCAATAACTAAAAAGGTAAACTAATACAAGGTGGAGGTATTAGTTTATGTAAAAAAATTAAAATAAAAAGGGAAAAAATACCCCAAAAGGGGTCGGCCAAGCTTAGGGAAAAAAGAAAACCCTAAACAACATACCTGCGGCCTCATTTTGCATGTTCACTTCATTTTGCATTGTATTGTTGCTTTGTTGTGCCGCCAACAAGAGTTTGAACTCGAGCCTTCTAGAACTTGATTGCAAGATCTCCATGCAGGATTTGTGTCGAGGTCAAGTGGTAAGGCTCTGATTTTTATAAGATATCTATATCTTTTCCTTAACTCTAGAAAAATGAGATCTATGCTTGCTTTATTTGAAGGTTGTGACTCTTTTATCTCTCTATTTTCTCATTTCCTCACAGTGATTACTCTTTTTATCTCTACATTTTCCCATTTCCTCATAGTATTTAAAATGATGGCAACACTTTGATGGCTTCTCTTTAACCAAGGGTTGTATTTACTTGCACATATGAGGGTTTTTTGTCTGAAGCTCAAGCTCCATTTTGCTTCATTTTTGGCCTCTTTGAATTTAACATTCTCTTTGTTTTGTGATTGTGGTTTGAATCTTTGCATATATTGAGGGCTCTATTCTCACTTTATGGCCGAGTTTCTCCTTCTCACTATCTTGAAAAGACAAAAAATTCTCCCTTTACTTTCCATTTTGTTCATGGCTCGACCCAGGAAACTTCACTCATTTTATCCTGTTGCAAGGTGTGACCCTTGGTCTTCCTTGCAGCACTAAGCACTTGGGTTTGTGACATGGTCTAACTGCCTCCTGTGGTTCTTAACCGAAGCTTGTATCGAGCATTGACAAGTCGATATTTTGGTGCAACGGAAAGTCCAACAATTGGTATCAGAGTTGGTCACAAGTTCAAACCCCACTCCTGTGCTAGGGGAGGGATTGTTGCAAGGTGTGACCCTTGGTCTTCCTTGCAACACTAAGCACTTGGGTTTGTGACATGGTCTAACCGCCTCCTGTGGTTCTTAACCGAAGCTTGTATCGAGCATTGATAGGTTGATCTTTTGGTGCAACGGCAAGTCCAACATATCCATGAGTTCTCTTGAGGGTTTCAAGATGTTGTGTACATTTCCCTTTGCTATCACCAACAAGTATATTGGGGGTTTCATTTGACAGAGAGGAAACCCTTGCATTCATTATTCTGGGCCACCACATATGCATTCATTGTTTTGAGTTTCTAACACTCTATTTAATGTGCTTCGTAAGCACTTCATACTTTGTTGAGTCCTTGAATGCACTTATCAATGTCACTTTGACTTTCATTTCAATCATGACATAGTGTTAAGATACTTTCTCACATTAGATTTAAAATGCTTCACTTATCTCTTGGTTGCACACCATACCTTGAAGGTTCATATTGTATTTGTTGTTTTAATGGCCGTCCCATTATGGATATGGTATTCTTTTGTAGTAAGTGTTTGATGACTATACTTACATTTATATAACCATAGCAATAACCTTGTAAAAATTTCAATATAAGGCACAAATGAGACTTCCTATTGACTAACATGGATCTTTTCATGAAATGGTCATGAACTTGGAAATCTACATAATTAAGAATAATGCCACTAAATGACATGATGTTGATTTCTCTATCTCTATAGGCGACTTTATCTTTTGCATTGTATGTTGTCCCTTTTGTAAGATCACTCCATATGGCTTCCCTTTCATAGTGTTTTTCCACTGAATAACTCATTTAGGATTGCTTATGACTATCATCTATGCATTAGTTGTCCTATGACATCATGTGTTGTTGTCCTTGACATGCATTAGCTTTAAAGGTTATCATATCTCAATGTCTTAAGCAAATATGGAGAGTGTATGATGTCTTCATGAAACTACATGATTGTAAATATACTTGCATACTATTATGTCAATGACCATTTCAAATGAATCCAATGGCACTGTCTTCTACAAGTATCACTATCTTTTAGGATGCTCCATGACATTTTAAGGCCTCTATAATGCTCTTTTAGGACAATGAACAGTTCATTATTATAAGTTTAAACATTTGTTCATATTTGTTCACAACATGATAAACAGAAACACAACATTTTAACCTTTGTCATTTGATTACAAAGAAAGTACATCACTTATTACCTCTTATCTCTCTCAAACATTGAGAGGGCATCATGTTGGGCTCAACCCTTATGGGATCCCATTTTACTCCACATGTTGTGATGTCAAACAAGATGAATCATGAAATGATAAATGAACCTATACCTGCACAATGAACAAATAAATTAGCAAAACAATGAAGTTGAAAGCTTCAAATGATGCATTAATTCTTTTGCTCCTAAATGCTCCTGAATGTTTGTGAAATATGCATTATTTTATCAAATGTTTCAAAGGATTAGATTATATATTTGTTGATGTATGCATATGAGGAGAAATTTGATTCTAAGCTCTAACACAAACTACTTCTGCAAGTATCTTCGGAGCGACCAACGAAGGAGCTAGAGCTGGAGCTGAAGACAAAACTGTCAACCTTGTGATTCGTCATTTAGGAAATGATGAATCGAATTTCCTTTCATATTCCTACTTCTTCAGTTGTATAGTTTACTCTTCATGTTTTATTTCATCATGTATGATCAATTACTCCCATGGCTTATGTGGGACATCATGTTTTGTTGTAAAATGAATAAAGACAACAATACTATGCAAATTTGTGTAATTTTTTGCTATAAAAAACATTTGCATAAAAAATTTGAACTTTTGTGTAATGACAAAATATTAGCAGAAATTTGTATGTACCTTTTTTTAGCTGCAAACTATGTTTCAGCTCTACCCGATTAAGTTGTAAGCGAAAATTAGGTAACATCTTAGGGGTGTTTTCCTACTAAACAAATAGGATCAGTAGCCTTGCATATCCATTAGGCATGGGAGTCTTTTCTTGCTCTTTTGTGACTCAGAAAACTCTGTAACTCAGCTGTCAGGAAGTATACAACATAAAAACTAAAACTGAAAAATAACTAACATGGCCTTGTTTAGGACAAAACCAACAAATAGTGCATCTACACTTATTGGAAAACAAAACTAAACTAAAATGGCCTACCTACCTAAACTAAATAGATAAATAGGATTTCTAAACGAATCCATTAATTGGTTCTATAAAATATCTTCCTTTCCTGATCAGCTGAATATGCCTTCTTTGCTTGTAAGCAGCCAATAAGGGTTGTGGAAAAGGTGGTTGTCAAACAAATTCATGTGATGCTTCTCCAAGAAAAAGAAAAAAAACACATACTCGCTTGCTTTGACTGAAAATATAGTTGTCCTGGGGTGGATAAATCAATTGGCTCTCCTCTTCATGTTGTTCATCCTCATGCCTTGCAACAACCTGATAGGTAGTGGCTTCTCCCAACTTCTTTCTGAGTGGATTAGATGTCGAATTGGATATCCTCTTGATAAACCAATGTGCAAAGAATCAATGTTGATTTGTTGTTTGCATTTTGTTGCCTTCTCAACCTGAATATGAATTATGGACTAATTAGGGGGTCTAAAAATTTATCCAATCTGGAGTTATCTAATTCATGCTCCTCTTCCTGAGTGAATGTATGATCAAGGAACTCATTCAAAACTGCCTCTTGACATTTGGCCTCTTCTTCTAGAGACTTTAGCTGCATACTTTCCTTGTTGTCCTCAAACTAATTAGTTACATCTTGTTCAAATGCAACTAGGGAATGATTAGAAACTTATTTTACCTTGTTTTCCTCATCATTCACTTGGTCGTCACGAGAATTTAGCAGAGTGGCAAGCTCTCTACAAGCTTAATAGTTAGGATCATGACAATCAAACATTGAGTTGACTTGAAAAGACCGATCTTCTTCAGTTAGTTTACTTGACTGTTCTTCAAGGAAAGTTTCCTTCAATGTATTTATGTTAGCTTCTCCTTTGTAGTACAAAGGGAGTTCTAAAAACAAATTATATGTTTCACATCCATGGAGAACATGATCTTTGCAAATAGGGTTCTCTTCTTTTGACATACTTTCTAGATCTTCCTCATCACTGTACCAGTTGGATACCTTAAAATGGATGTCAATAATTTGTTGTTCAAACTGATCTTGATCCTCCTCTTTATAAACCTGCAACACATCATGTTCCATAATGTTTTCTTGCTACTCCAAATTAGCTGGTAAGATGAGCATTTGTATGTTCATTGTAGCAACTCTTTAGAGATATAATAGGATATAATAGGATCAACTAGATAAACCTATGGAGTTTCTTGGGATGTTAGAGGAAAAATGGGCTCTTCAAGAAGCTTCTCTTGAGGGATTATAGACTAAACCTGGTCAAGAATAGGTTCATCTTGTATGAAGCATAGTGTATTGAACTTAGGAATTCATTTTCCAAAAAATGGGTTTGGCAAGGAAATAGTTGTGTTAGCTTCTTGCTTAAATACAAGTTTTTCTAATGAAGGATAAGGGGTTGATTGTGATTCCAACTATGCAAGCTTCTCCTCATATTTCTTTTTTTGAGCTGCTAACTCTTTTGCAAAAAGTTTTGCAAACTGTCTATCTTGTGCCTCCAATTCTTGCCTATGAAGTTGGGCTTGATGAACCAACTCCTCCTGCTCATGGAGATAACTTGATAAAAACATTCTTCCAATTGTAAATTTATCTCTTGCTCCCTCTTAATGTCACCCATTTTCTTGTTGAAGCCTAGCAAGGTATCTTTAATCATGTTTGTCATATCTCTAAACTTCGTAATTTCATAATTTTGAGGTTGATTGGAAGATTGGGAAGAGGTGGGTATGTGGTAAGCATCTTGAGTATGATGATATCTTGTTGTATGGTTGTTTGGGATAAAACCATCAATATTTTTAGTCTGATACAGATATTGAAAAGGTTCTACAACTGCATTTTGGTAGAATGAGAGAGTGGGAACATATTTTCCTTGATAGTTTGACATATTAGAACCTTCTAATGAGCTGGAATTTTCATAAAATTCTTTCCTAAATCAAGAAAACCAAGTTTGATTTAGAAAATTTTGTACATACCATCAAAGTCGCTAGGTGATTGGAAGGATTTTGTGAAGGAAAGAACTAAGAATATCACCTAAATCTTGATCCTTGATAATCTTTAAGCTTTTGGATTGTTGAAACCAGTAGATTTGAACCTGTAGAGTCACCAAGTGTGTGAGATACTACCTCCAAAGGCTGATCTTGTTGATATACCCACCGAATATCAACAATGGATGAGAACTTATGGACTGTAATAGTCCAATTAGTCCCACTGAGTGTGCCAAAAATTGTTATCAACTAGGATTGTACCCTAATGCTAAGCTTGAAGCTCAACAATCCTATAAAACATTGAAACATCTTTGAGCCTATGGGTTGCTCATGACGAAGATGAGTCTCCAAATTGTGATTTGGTTTCCCTTTGAATCTCCTAGAAATTAATAAATCTTTGTGAAAAAAGGGAAGAAGGATAACTTGTTTGAAATGGAAAATTAAATCTAGGACGTGATGCACCGATAATGTAACTAACATGTAGAAATGGCTCATAACTATCCTTTAACGAATTTGTTCACACAACTCAGTTTGTGCAATTTAATCACATAATTAATTCATAAAATGGCTTGCAATATCTATGTCCTTTGAAGGAAAATAATGTTTTCACAACTCATAATGCAAGGTAAAACAAAGGCACAATTTATAACCTATGACGGTTAACTGCTTTGTGTATATGCAATGATGAACAAGACAAAAGTTTAAAGGTTTTTTGATAAAACACATTAAGTTTGCATCAAATCATTCAAATATGAAAAAACACCTAAAATTGAGAAGGTAACACTTGATTGTATTGAAGGATGGAAGGAATTTCTGCCAAAAATAAGATGAAAATAACCTAATACTGTACCATAATTGTAAAAAAAAAAAATTATGAGCTACAAAACTTTCAGCCTCTCTGAATGTGTAAGAGAAGGCATGAAAGCAAGAATTGAGGAAAAAATACTAAGTCTTTTCCTTTATACAATAAAATAGCTCGAAGAGCTAAGAAGAGAAACTCCAAGTGTAGAAAGGTGGAACTGCAATTAACTGCATCTCAAAATATCTCTTCAAATGCCTCTTACGAGCAAAAGAGAAAAGCCATAAAAAGAGGAGTCAAAACTGATGTAAATTGAGTAAAAATAGCTTGAAACTCCCCCTTACAATCAGTTTGATCAAGTTGGACTCTAAAATCACCTCAGTTTGACCATAAATCAAGGAAAATCACTCCACAGCTCTGAGTTCGCATTTCAGTTTAACTCTCCCTCCTATTCTGCATGATTTTGAAATGAAGTTAATTGATCTAAATAGATATTAAAGCAATTGATTAAGGATTACTTTAACTCATGTTATGGGTTTGTCTATTCACTGCATCTACATGACATCTATTAAAGCAATTTTTAATTGATTGCTCTAATAATGCTTACATTATCTAACTCCATGTTACATCATGCAAAGTTGATTGAAGTCGATGTTTGATTTTTGGTTTGCACTTTGCAAGCAAGAACTACAAAGGTAAACTAATGTAACGCCCCGCCACGAAACCCTAGAGGACAACACACTAACACCTAAAGCAGAACAATTTTTTTTACAAGTGCATTAAGCACACTATTGTAAATGAAACATTAACACAAATCTAACCTAAATCGTCTAAGGCCCGCAACTACGCTACAAGATTCCCATCAACTAACTAGCAATAAACTATAATTGTACATTAAATAAATGCTAACATCAATAAGGAATTACATCTAATCATCTCATCTAATCAAGTAATCAATTTGATACAACCATAATAGGTGTTGGCCTCCTACAATGATTTCACAACTAAGCCTTTATAGCCATGATTCAAAGACTGGACGTCTAACCTAAATAGCTATTCAATCATCATGAAGGTGCATTTAACTTTTCAACCCAGGGATGTGAACTTGAAATGGGTTAGCATTGTATGTGCACTAGGGGCTCAAGTAGTCATTGCACGCTACAACTAAGAAACACAATGTTGAAAGTAAATTGCTCGAAAGGAAATAAAGCAAATGTTGAATATCAACCAACAACTATGCTTATGCTGAAATATGTGCAGGAATAAAGATCTGGGCGACAAACAGGAAACTACTATGTTTGCTTTGGCTGTAGGAATAGTCAATGCCATATTTCTAACTAAGTATCAAAAAACAAGTAATACTAAACTAATGCTAAACTAAGAATATAGATTACTCACCAAGTGGGCCCCCTTGGATAAGTATCCTCGAAACTAACAAGGACTCAGATGCTCGAACTCAGAACTTTATTTGATTCACTGTAAATCGTGCATACAAAGAGTAATGTATTTGTATCACTAAAAATGAGAGTACAATGCAAAATCGTGCAACCTCTTGAAGAAGGAGCATCAAATTATTATTTATACTACAACCAAACAAGGCAGTCAACTCCACGACTAGGAGGACACCATTTAGGGAAAATAGGGGAAAGTGGAGTGACAGTCGTTACGCATGCATGGAATCTGGTTAGACATGCAAGTCAAGCGTAGATCCAACACAACAGTAGTTCCCATGCATGCTCGATCATTAAGGTCCACTGCAAGGTAGTTACGTTCAGTTGCATGAAGAATCTTTGTTGTTGGTTGCCTTTGACTTGGAGCGATTTCTCAGCTGGACATTATGGTGCATGCCCAACTGGCGATGTCTTCCATAACTTAGCTTATTAAGTATGAAGGCCAAGGTTAGTACACATAATAACTGCACACCAATAACCACTCTAAGAAACATTCATTAATCACATGCAAAATCAATATAGATGACCCACATATTATGCCAAATATCATTAAAGTTTGCAAAGATAGGGTAATGTCAAATGTCAATGGTTTGAGGGAAACATTATGCCAATACCAACACTTAAGCATTAAATTTCATGACATCTTTGAGCAAATAGACTATAGATTCTACCCAAAACTAGACCAAAAACTAGGCTCATCAACAGGTATTCATCTAGAGATCAATTGAATCAATCTATTTAATTTACATAAACAATAACATTTGTTACATAAGATCCATAACATAATAGAGTACAACATCAGTTTACATCATTTCATTTATACAGCTGATTATCAATATCTCCTCGTATACATGTGAGGAGTGTACATCAAGTATAATATATGATACATCAAATTATGATACAATACAAGAGTGGCGATCCACATAAGTTGGTACAATGCAGAGGTCTTCAATTCAGGAGAAGTCACCACAATCACGAACAAGGAGAGGGAACCCAATGGAGTAAAATGCACTTTCCACCCAACCATATGGAACCCAAAGGTCCACCCCCCATGCTAGGGGATAGCAAAGGGTCCCACCATCACAATCAAGCAAAAGACATGAATCAACAAAAGGCAACATGACAACAATGAACAAGTAAGGTACAACATCAAATGATAGTACACCACTTTCAGAGGCACACAAACATCCAAGGGAGACAAGAAGCAAGGGAATACTAGGTTGTCGTAGGAGTGTTATCACATAGGTTGCTATGGGTTACCCTGGCATAACCTTCCTAGGCTACCGAACTACCTGGCCACCTTTACCGGCTGTCGAACCCCCATACACGCTATGTGGGATCAACATACCTTCCAATTGGATCAGGTAGTTAACCTTGCCATTCCAGGCCTTCCCACTCATCTCAAGCCTAAATAAGCACTTGAGCCATGAGTGAGGCACTCACTTATCTTGATTAGTGTGAATTACCGAACCCCTTAATTCATTTTAGATTATCACTTGATTAAACTCACAATGGGTTACCCTTGACCTGCCACTTTGTGCGTTGAACCCCCATTGAGAGCCACTCCCCTACTGACAACTAGGAGACCCCAAGAAATCAAAAGAGCAAGACCATCTTGCACAATCACAATATCCCAATAACATAAACAGCGATGAGAGGCATAACCCTTCCCGCTCACAAGTTTCAAAAGTTTCAAGGATTCCAACCACACAAGTGGATACACAGTGCAAGGCTCATGAACATCACATATACACATTTAATACCCAACAACCATCTCAAGAATAACAAGAATTCCATCAAGAAGAAGATTCCCTCTAGCCTCTTGAAGACTCCTAGAATTCACTTTTCAAGAAGACTTAACCATTTGATCGAAACTCACAAATCAATACTTAATCGATAATCATTCTCTAATCTCATACAAGCATAACAAGACAATAATACAATATGAACTCTAACATGGGTATGCATGTAATCATTTCATGTTAACTAATTTAATCATCTGATTTTAAGTTAAGCTTTTCCATAATTGCCATCTTTCAGTTATAAGATTACAATATAGCCAACTTCCATGACATAATTCTTTGTTTCAACTATATAATTTCAATGCTTAAAGCAACAAGATACTTTTGTAATAAACATAACACCCCGATATGTAAATCTACACACACACACACATATATATATACATATATGTATGTATATATACATATATATGTATATATACATATATACATATATATGTATATATGTATATATACATATACATATATATACATACATGTATATGTATATATATGTATAATATCTATATATATATGTGTCATACATATATATGTATATATATATATGTGTGTGTATATATGTATGTATGTATGTATGTTTGAATATTGAATAATATTGTGGTGATAACGGAATAATAAATTAATATACAACAAGAGATTCTATATCATTTATGACAAACATATCTATACCATCATATATATATGTATACATATATATATATGTATATATATATATATATATATATATATATACATATATATATATATATGTATATGTATATATATGTATAATATATATATATATATATATATATATATATATATATATATATATATATATATATATATATATATATATATATATATATGTCATACATATATGTGTATATATATATGTATGTTTGTTTGAATATTGAATAACATTGTGGTGATAACGAATAATAAATTAATATACAACAAGGGATTCTATATCATTTATGACAAACATATCTATACCATCATACCCATATATATATATGCAAAGGCAAAGTAGGGATTCTCTTGCATGAGTAAAGGACAGTGACAAACATTGAAACAGGCGGTACCGTTGTAAATTTCACAGCAGCCAGATACGCCCAAGACAATGATCAAAGGATGAAATGAGTTAAAGTGTGCAGCGAACACATGCACTTAACTATGCTTTTCCTCAGGTATATGTGTTTGTATACGTTTTAAATTTAGATTATATTGTCGACCTTATTAAAGCGTGCATGCCATGAGTTATACCATAATTTTACAAATCGGGTCGGGTGGACTGTTGCAAACTACACAAACATGCCCCACCCAACGTAAATGGCACAATCCTCCCGACTCCCATCACATAAACAATACTTATACATTTATATATAATATCTATATCTATCTACAGGGAGTTCAGGTTAATCAAACAAGGAATGCGCGTCAACAGATTTCCAGAATAATGATACAATTGAAAATTGGAAGGCTACTACAATCGAAGATCTCTTGCATTGAGTGAAAGTGTAAGCTCGAATATTGGAAGTTAACTAAAGAATCTTTATCTAGCAAGGAGAGAGAGACAACAACCATTACAAGAAAAGTAGCGAACTTGTTTAATTTGCATGGCATCATGGTTCCATTTTATGTAGCCACCATCTAGATTTTTACAAGCCAACAAAAAGGAGGGAATTCTTATAAGGATAATTTAAAAGTTTCCAAGCGTCGGCTTAAATATCAACCACACGCCAACATGGAACTTCCCTAGCGGTAATTTTGTAAGTAAATTTCCTTAGGGTACGGTCCCATGGAGGGGGGCTTCCTTAAAAATCTCAGCGTATGTTGCTTAGCTTTTTTAGGAATATTTTAAAGTTCTTGGTCCCATGGATTTAATCTTTCAATTCTGCTTAAAATTTTAAACTCCAAAATTTAAGGAATGAACTGTAGTGCTTTGATAAAAAAATAAAAAAAATAAAAAAATTCTCTCATTTTTATTTTCTAATAAGAATTGAAAATTTTAGATGAGACACAAGTGGCATAAAAAACTCCTAAGCTGTAGGGGCAATTTCTAGCCCCACCCCAATTTCACCAGCTTAAATATTCATTCCTATAGGGGCTCCTATTTTTCTGGAAAAGATTCCAATTAATCCCGTAGCCTGATTTTTTTTCTCCCATGAGACCTCCTTCTCCATGGAAATAGAAGCCCAAGCCCCCCATGGGACCATGCAGTTAGCTCCAAGGATTCGACACACTTCAACCATGCGATATAAATGATTAAATCCCACCATCGATCTGGAGCAATTTAAGAGTCTAAAAAGGCAGAGAGAAATACACTGGTGGTGTAGGAATAACTTTAGTTTCTAAAAAGCAAATCCATTTAAGCTGGCAAACATGGAGTTGCTCTTTTGTTTCCTCTCTTCTAACGACTCGGTGTAGGCATTTATTGCCTTCATTTTTCATAGACAACATCTATTAAATTCTCACAAAAGCCAATGTATAAGTCTAGACAAGCATGCGTTTGATCTGCACTTAACATAGAGTGACATGCATGCGAATTTGATACAGCCGATGCCTATTAAGCATGTTTAATGATTCAAAACTCAGACTGTTTAACAGATGCAACATATATCTCCTATTTTAAAATTCATTTATCTTATCCCACGACAAATGCTCACAACCACTCTACCAAAAATATCTTAATTTAGTTATTCTCAATAAATCCTCTTTAACATTGTTTTATTTATTCATTTAACTTTACTTTTTAAATTTTATTTCCCCCCCACAATAAACATTATATGTTGATTTTATTATTCCTTTATTAAATCATTATTTTAATTTATTTAGATCAAATAAAAAATTTAATTAATATTTTATCAAAACCATCATCATAATAAAGCATTTAACCATGACAACGACACCCAGAGTAAAACGTGGAGGGGCACTACAACTAATACAAGGTGGAGGTATTAGTTTATGTAAAGTTTTTAAAATAAAAGTGAAAAAATACCCCAAAAGAGGTCGGCCAAGCTTAGGGCAAAAAGAAAACCCTAAACAACATACCTGTGGCCTCATTTTGCATTTTCACTTTATTTTGCATTGCACTGTTGTTTTGCTATGCCACCAACAAGAGTTTGAACTCGAACCTTCTAGAACTTGACTATGAGATCTCCATGCTAGATTTGTATTGAGGCCCAGTGGTAAGGCTTTGATTTTTATAACATGTCTATATCTTTTCCTTAACTCTAGAAAAATGAAGATCTTTGCTTGCTTTATTTGAAGGTTGTGACTCTTTTATCTCTGTATTTTCTCGTTTCCTCACAGTGATTACTCTTTTATCTCTGCATTTTCCCATTTCCTCACAGTATTTAAAATCATGGCAACACTTTGATGGCTTCTCTTTAGCCAAGGGTTGTATTTACTTGCACATATGAGGGTTTTTTGTTTGAAGTTCGAGCTCCCTTTTGCTTCATTTTTGGCCTCTTTGAATTTAACATTCTCTTTGTTCTGTGGCTATGGTTTGAATCTTTGCAGATATTGAGGGCTCTATTCTCAGTTTATGGCTGAGTTTCTCCTTCTCACTGTCTTGAAAAGACAACAAATTCTCCCTTTGCTTTCCATTTTGTTCATGGCTCGATCCATGAAACTTCACTCATTTTATCCATTTTGTTCATGGCTCGACCCATGAAACATCTTTTGTGTAATGACAAAACTTTAGCAGAAATTTGTATGTACCTTTTTTCCTAGCTACAAACTATGTTTCAGCTCTACCTGATTGAGTTGTAAGCAAAAATTAGGTAACATTAGCATAAGATTTTATGCCATTGAATGGTGAAGCCAGAAACAAGGCAGAAAATCTCAAGGCAATCCAAAGTCGCTTTAATATTGTGTTCTTCCTCTAGAAGAGTGAGTAAAGAGTCATCCACAAAATGGCCATTAACAAGTTCAGCCTACGAATTGGGCAAATAAATGCCTCTAACTCGCTGCTGAGAAACAACATTAGCCAGCAAATAACCAAACCCTTCAGCAGCAAGCACATAGAGTGAGGGGGCAAGTGGGAAACCCTGCCTGATGAAGTAGAACAAGTCGAAGGCAAGGGACTTTCACTTCTTGGAGATAAATCACTTCAATATCAATATACTTCTACAACATATCCCTAATAGAATACTTCCTAGAGTGGTCTGTTAGACCTTGAACATTCCATGACTGGAAATTCATGAGTGAAACTCCTCCATATCATCAGAGTCTGACTCCTCAACCAAAGTTGAGAAGCGATGAACTACAAAAATTCTAGGGAACTGAGCCAATTTGAATGTTTGGAGAAGAAAATCTTCATTTCTCCTACACATATTCTCCTTCTTCTAGAGGAAAAGAAGGGTTGCGAGACCACCTTTGAGATCCTGGCACGAGAGGAGATTCAGTCAGTTGTGCTATCATGACGATAGCAGGATGAGGCATAGCCTTAGGCCTTGGTTGCACTGAAGTATTGGCAGACCCAACTTGTGCTTCTTTCCCCTTCACCAAAGGGTTTGAAACTTCTTTGGCTAGCTCAAGGACTTTAGCAAAACTATCTGCCTAACGGGGATTTTCATAATCCCAAGGCGATGAAGGAGTACGAGGAACTGCCAAAGGGAAATCCTTAATCTTGTGGTTTGCAGACTGACACCTATAACACATGTTCGGCAGATTGAAATAAGTTACTTTATGGGTATGCCAGAGAGCTCCAACTTGAATGTTAATGGACTCCTTCAAATCCTATGAAAGGTCCACTTCGACATAGAACTATTTCTGGGGTTGATCCTGAAAGAACCTATTTGGTTCAATACAAATGACCTTCCATAGAGAGGACACAATATGTTGCAAAAAAGGCACACAAGGAAAAGGCAAACCTGAAAACTCAATCCATACCGGGACCTGCAACTTGGTTGCATCTGAGACAGCGGATTCCCGGGTCCACGACTAGAAAACTAACAAAGATGACAGGACATACCAGGGACCATGATTTAGAATTGCCTGAACATGACTAACCTCTGCAAAGTGGAAAAGAAAAAGACCCTTGATTAAATTTTTGACCATATCAAGGCGGACCCCATGAGGGACCCAGGTCTTTTAGACCCATTTTTAAGCACACTTTCAAGGGGATTCCTCCTAAAAAAATAGCCAACAAGAGTATGTTGTTGAAGCCATTGACATGTAGAATCAAAATCTAGCAAGGGTAAAACCACATCGGCCTGGGAGTCAAAAGACTTACCTCATGAAATACTTTCGGAACAAATTTTTGTGGTTGCTTGTTCGGAGGGGGAGTTGTTGAGCAAAGTTGTCAAACCACCAACACCAGCAAGAACTGATGGGTTAGAACCGATTGAAGGCATAATAAAACCAATAATTCCACAATAAATGCAGATGTGCACACAATAAATGAGAAAATCTTGTGCCTAAGGCGCGGTATGATGCAAGAGGGGCCAAGGATGATCGTAGACACAAGAAACCTAGCAGAGCACAAATCCAATCTTCTTTCAAATTTCATGACAAACAATTTTAAATGCACAACATAATTAAATCCTTGTGTTCAAGGAATCACAGTGGGGGCAAGGAAAAAGGTGAAAAAAATGGTGAATGACAAAGTGAAAATACAATGAATTAAATATTTAAAATGGTAAATATTTGATGATTAGGATTAATTTGATCGTCTTGCATGCTTTTCAAAGGTTGAGAACCATCGATCGCAAAAATTAGCTTGGAAATGTTCAGATAGGGAACGCCCCTCGACATAATTATTCATCCACCACCCTCTAAATTAAGTAATGATTTCAATCATTTAATTTATCCAAATTTATCTCAAGTCTTTGAATAAAGAAAATTGTTCATTTTATTTATTTAGCTCATCTTGCACACTCAATAATAATTAATTAATTTAATTAATTATCTTATCATGCAAAAAGAAAACTCATCTTCAATCTCAATCTTTCTTCCACTTCATTTATTATGCAATCAGTTAACTCTAAATTTAATTCACTTGACTCATAATACATTGAGTTAAAAAAATTGATCTAAATATGTCAATCAATCTTGATCATTGATTTTATTCAACACATCTTAATCTGGATCGTTCATCTAATCTCAATTCCTTTAAAATAAAGCATTCTACATCTTTCCAATGAAACCACAAACTTTGGAGCTTTTTCATCATTGCTACTATACTCCATTCTTTTGAGCTTAAAGGTGAAAAAATGTGCATATCAAATATCTGAGAGCAAAGCAAAGTGAAGAAGAACTATTGATGCAAGCCAAATTTACACAACTCGTAGCCAAAAAAATAATTGGATTGACAAAACTATACTGGTAATTCAATTAGTGTAATTTTCACATCCATACAACTTTTAATTGCATTCCATTTAAATGACATCAAAATTATGAAAACAATGAACGATTAATTTAAATTCTTTGTTCCACTGTCTATAGGCATGAATAATCTGCAATTTCAATTTATCTTTCAAACTCATCACCTTTGTTTAGCCATCCCTAGCACCTCTATTGGATTCCTCAAATCTCCAAAATCAATCTGCTCTCCTACACACCCTCTACCTTCCCCTATTCTTATTTCTATATTCTTCAAATTCTATATCCAACAATACAGTTTGGTATTTATTTTCTTTATTCACTCACTTCATTTTGATCAATCTCTTTTCCTTGGTGTGACCTTCCGAGAAACATTTTATTTGTGTTTTTAATCTTCTCACTCTTGTTATGTGCATCCCTTTATCACTTTTATCTACAATTTTTAATTTTCTATTACTTTTAACTAGAGTTTCCTCCTTTTCATCTAGACTGTGTAGCCTCTCTTTTCTTGCCTTCTATTTCCCATGATCTGTTGTTCTAAATTAAAATGTCACTATCTATACGCAACAACCCCTTTCACTAATCTCTACAATTAGATTAATGCACAATCTTTTATTTATTTATTTATTGCACTCATATTGGAGTGTTGTGCCACCCTGCATTCAAAATTGCATTCTATTTTTTAATTCCTCCTTATGAATTTGCATAGCCCCTCATGTTGTCCATGCATGCCTTTTCTTTTCCACTTCTTGTCTTTTGGATTTTTATTTTTTTAAATCAGAAACTCCTCCATAAATTGTTGCGCCCCTTTCATATTCTTTCCTAATCGACCTCTTTTAGCAGTTGTGTTTTGCATTTTTAATCAATTATGGAAGGCACCCCTCCTTCCATCACTTCTATTGTGCCTTTTTGCCTCATCCTTTGCTGCATAACCTGCTCCTCAATAAATTTTATATTTTCAATTTAATTCAAATATGTTCCTCCATATGTAGATAATGAAGATTAGATATAAATGTTTTATTAAAATATTCAGGCTTCCAAAATAGATAAATTACACTGCACCGAAACTGGAGATATATGTTGACATGTGAATGAAAAATGTTGCTCAAATCTTCCTTTGACCATCATGTAACCGTAATTAAATTCCAAACCAAAAATGAAAACCAATACCAAACAACAAATCAAACAAAAAAAAATTGGTTGATGAGGATTGCTAGTTCGTCTAGGTGCTCCTGCATCAACTATGGAAGTAATATCATGTCAACATGGTAAACGTAATGCTTGATTTATTCTAAATTTATCATTGTTGTGTGTATTCCATAGAAAAGTTTGGATTGTATTGGGGCTTGATTTAGATAGTTGTGGTTGTTATTGATGATTTCATGATCTTTGTTTTTATTTTTTGACTTATATTTTGGTGAACCCGACGTGAAAATTTTAATCTTCTTAGTTTTTTTAAGGAATTTTGTAGGTTACCATGCAAGAATTCACTTAAAACCCGTCATATTATTTCAATTATAAAATTGGACGTGTTGAGTTTTGCAGAATGGTTTTTGGGTTTTGTAGACCTCAGTCTTACCTTTCTGGTATATTTTACTATTTTCAATTTTATGTAGAATTAAAAAAATGTTATCACAATTTTAAATCTGTTGTTTTTAAAATTTTGTTGTTAATCTCTAAAAATTCAAACTATTCTTTCATTTCTAACAAATTCTACATGCAATTTTTTGCAAAACAGTTTATGTTTTTTGTAGATCTCAATTTTAGCTTTCTAGAATATCTTAAACGGTTTTGAATTTCATGGGGATGGGGAAAAGTTGTCGCTGTTTTAAGTTGTTATAATTTTTCAATCAAAGAAGACTCAAAATTTGAACCACAACTGACTATTGAAAGACAAAAAGGTAATATGATGATTAAATTTTTCATGTTTCTGCTTTTCAAAAGTAGAACAATATTTTTGTGCTACTGATCTGATGATTGGTAGCTTGCGGCGATTTAGAGGATTAGTTTTCACACTTCAAATTTGGGTTTTAAAAACTGACATGCTTGGTTCACATTTAGATTTTTGGTGTTTAAAAATTAACATGAATGATTCACACTTTAGATTTGGGTTTTAAAACATACAACACAACTTTCATTTTACAACCTTGGGATAAAATTAACAGCGTGTTGGAACATGACACTTTTCTATTTGGTGCACTAAAAATAACCTACAATTTACACATTTCTTTAGTGTTATTAAAAGAACCACTTAATTTATGTCTCTTGTGTGCTTGCACGCAAAGAGGTGTTGTGCATAGTATCCTCTCCCCTTGCGCACTTGTGCAATCCTAGGTGACAAAAAATAGCACACTAATTAATAGTGTGTTATTTCTCGTCACTGGGGCATATCGGGGCATCTCCTAAACATGGATTTCTAATTTTTCTTTGACACAATGCTCAAAATCGCATTGTATCAAAGAGAGGAAAAATGTAGATACTTGAAATTGTCCTAACCTGTGAAATAATATTTTAACACTAATATTCATCTGTCCTTGATAATTAAATAATATTCATTTTTTTAATTATGGTCTAAAATCATATTTCCACTATTAATTAAATGACTTTATATTATTTAATTAGTTCATTTCAATTATTCTTTTTTATTAAATAAATAAATCATATTTATTTAATTATATCTTTAATTCTTTATTCTTCTTGATTAAATAAACTAATTATATATGTAATTCTTCATTCTTCTTGATTAGTTAAATAAATCATATTTATTTAATTATATTTTTAATTCTTTATTCCTCTTGATGAGTTAAATAATTGCTTTAATTATTTAATTATTCTATTTTTTTTCTCAACATTATCCATTCATAATGAATAAATAAAACATTTTATTTATTTAATTAATTCTCACTTGCACATTCCTTGATGAAATGGGAGACTCTCCCTTTCAAATCTAAAACCAAACACTCATACAACACTATGCAACAAGGCTGCAAATAAACATTAACAAAATATGGAAGAGAAATCTGCAACATATATTGATTTCAAAATCTAAAAATGAATTACATAATCATGGAGTTCATATGCTCTCATACATCATAGGTTTCACACACAAAAATCTACAACTCAACATTTCAGCAACATCTGGATATGCAACCACCAAGTCTCCAAAGCCCCCATTCACCAAATTGCAAGCATCAATATATAGAAATTGTGTGAGAAGAAACCACAACTGGTTTCTCAAAACAACCTTCACAAAACCACCAAGGAAACTTGTCACTTTCTGCTTATCAATGCTCTCTTATTTGTTAGAATTTTCTCAAACAGTTTATGGGTTTAGTGTGCCTCATTTTCAGCTTTTTAGATCATTTTGAAATTCTTAATTTCATTACTGTATGAGAAAGTTATGGCTATTTTACTAAAATTGGGTCTCACAATTACGATCCAAACATGCAACAACATGCAAAGCTTGTGGCCAACATGCAAATGCATGCAAAAGTAATAAGTGAACATGCAATAACATGCATGCCAAGTGGTCCCACCTAGAAATGAGATGCCCAAATGGAATATTCCACCATTTATGTTGATCTGTAATTAGAGGTTTACAATTCAAATGTATTTAACCTTAAATATTGTGATATCCAAATGTTTAACCTATTCTAAGCAACTAAAATGCAATGGAAAAACATAAAGAAACACCTCAAGATTAGCTTAAAAAATTTGTAAATGCAAAGAGGAAAGTGTAAAATGATTGCAAATGGTTATACCTCCCTTTTGCAGCTGAAACTCCTTGGTTGGCCCTTGATTTTGATTTGATTTGTATACTCCTTGATGGCTTTTGATATGGCTAAATACAAGATTCAACTATATGCTTGGATGTAGATGCAAATATATGAAATTGATGGCTAGATGAGTGCACAAAATGGTAGCATTTGGTTGCAAAATGGCTAAGTCTTCAAATGCCTTAGAGGATGGGGTATTTATAGAGAAACTTGAATTCTCTAGAGAATTCAATGGTTGGGATTTATCCAACAAGGCCAAGATGAAGTGCTAAGGTGAGTTGAGAACTCACAAGCCCTCACATCTTGGCATGTGGATTGTGAAATGGCTAAGGGTGAGATGATGTGTAGGTGATGTGGAAGGGAGGTACATGATGTGGAGGAAGGACAAGTACCTTCCAAGTACTTTGATGTGACCTTTCAATGATCACATGGGGAAGGGGAAAGTTTTGGGAGAATAAAAGTGAATTTTAAATTCACAATGATTGGAAGAATCTAGTGGATAAAACAAGGTTCTCAAAAGGTGGGAATTTGTCACATGTGACTTGATGTGACAAGTCAAAGATTCTAGAAGATACATGGGAAAAGGGGATTCTAGGAGGAATAAAAGTGAATTAAAAATTCACATGGGGAAGAGAGGAGCCTAGGGTGAATAAAAAGGAATTAAAAATTTTGGGGGATGGGGAGAGTTGACCAAGGTACTAATTAGGTTTGACTAATCAGTAATTAGAGGATAATTAGGGGTTAATGAGGATTAGAAGCCAACTTGCAAAAGTTGGAGGATGTGACACATCCTAATCAAGGATTAGGCATGTGCACATCCTTAATGAAGAGATTAGAGATGGATTAGGATTAGATGAAAATGACATGTGAGGAATTAAATAAATATAATATTTATTTAATTCATTTGATGAAAAGAGGATTAAGGAGGGTAAGGTGTTTAATTATTAATTAAATACCTTAGGGATTTGGCAGAATTAATAATAGTAATATTACTTAATTAATGCAAATAATAGGATGTTTAGACGGAGGAGTGATAAATTTGGATAAATTAAGTGTCCAAATTTGGATGTCTACATTTTGCCCCTCTTTGAGATGGTGTTACGAAGTAGCATCATTTCAAAGAATATTAAAATATAGAACCCAGAAGAAAATGGTTAGATTGGAAAAGATGCCCCAGTCATTCAAAGGAGTGACTAGGAATAAATAAAAATGATGGGGGTGAAGATGAAGATAAGGGATTGAGGATTCCCCCTCGAGAGGACATGTGGGTTCAAGAGAACACGGGTGTGCTCTCGAAATGGATGAAATGATGCAAGGGGAGATGAAAGATATGAAGATAAGTGATAGGAGATGGATGAAGCACAAATAGATTTGAGGACAAATATGATGTTGCCCCAGTCAAGGTACAAGCCAAAAGGGGTTGAGGATGGATGGAGTGTTGTCAATGAGGATAGGGAAGGATACATCCCAATGAGTGGTATTGATGAGGGAAGGATACATCCCAAAACACCACTAAAGGATAGGGAAGAGTACCTCCTGATGATGATGATGATGAAAGTGTTGTTGACGAGGGAAGGATACATCCCAAACAACGCCGAAGGGATATGGAAGAATAAAATGGGATGATAATGATGATGAGGAGGATGAGGATGATTGGATCCAGGCTTGTAACAAGACTGAGAACAAGACCAAGGATATGATTAGATGATTTGGGCTAAATGGAATGGATGGGGATTGGATAGAGATGTGAGATAAGGATGAAGGATGAATAGATGGGGGGATACATGCAAGATGATAGAATGGAAAATGAAATGCAATCCTAATGCAATTTCCATCTTTGGAGCACTGATTTTGCTATAGCATAAGACACCAAGGCCAGTGGTATGTGGAACCAAGGCTAATAGTGTCTAATGCATGAAATAAACACAACAGTAAGAAGGCTATCCCAACACCCCAAAGTCACAAAGACCTTGGTCGGCCATTGAGATAACCACAAGCACAAAAGGATGCCCCAGCATAACACAAGACCTCGGGGATCTTGGTGGGTACTACGTGGGACAACCAAGAAGACACAATCAAACAAAAGATCAAGATATGCCCCTATGTGGACCAATCAAAACACGCCATAATATGATGGATCATGGCGACCTTGACAAGTGATGATAGGGAGCTCAAATGATAAGAAAAAGCCAAAAGCATCAAAAGATCGCAATCAATTTCAAATGTCCTTTGCCATAGGATCAAGGGGATGGATGGGATTGATGCGGTCTGTTAGGAAGGATGCATCCTGTTGAGACCGATGATGGTTACTAAACTAAAAGATTGATATGACATAGGGGATTCAAAACTAATTGAATCTCATGATACAAGTGGATCTCATTTGTTAAGAACCAACTAGATAAGGGCATAGCTTGATGACATGACACAAGGAAGACAAGACATGAGACTAAAAAGCCCTAAAGACCTAGGGGCTTGGGGGCCGATCAAATATTAGCCTTGCCTACGTGAAAGCGTAAAGCCCTCGTAGTTTGGTAAAAGGCTGTCGACTGACCATAGATAAAAGCAGAAAGAGAATGGTGAAGACTGATGACAGATGACAAGGACCGGAGAGACAAAAGCAAAGACTAATGATAGACAATATAGGAGTGGATGAAGAAAGCAGAAAGACCGACGCTAGATGATAGAGGAGCCCCGAGGGCTGATCAAGTGATCTACCTTGCCTACGTGAAATCGCAGGGGCAACATAGTTTAACAAAAGACCAAAGATAAATGATGGATAAAGGATGATGATAGGATGAGTGGAGGATGATGATAGGATGAGTGGATAAAAAGATGGGACCGATATGATGAGATAGGATAGACCTGTTGGATGGGATAGGATGATGACGATCACATAAAGCTCAGGGATGGGATAGTTATCCAAATCATTAAAATGACTTGGGAGGATGATATGATAGATAGATGAGTGATGAAAAGTGATAGGGGATTGGAGAGATGTGCGAGAGAAGTAGGAGTGATAACGATTAGATAAATGGCATTGGGTTGCATGGAGGGAAGCCTATAGCTAGATACCAATGACAAGGGATTGTGAGATAGGATGAAGATAAAGATGAAAGAATGGATAGAGAGATAGGGATGGGGGATGGAAGAAATTGTGTGAATGGGAAGATAAGGATTGGGAGATGAAAGGGATGCGAGGATAGATGGATAGGAAGATAAGGATGGGGAGATGGAAGGGATGTTGTGATAGATGGATAGGGATATGAAGGGATGTTATGATAGATGATGTCTCCAAGGACTATGTCACAAAGGAAGCAGATGCCTCCACTCTAGATATGTCATATATGATGAGGGATGAGGGATGGAAGACGAGTGGATGGGAAAAAGAGATAACTAGAGGAGGATAGGATGGGTGACCAAGGAATACAACAGAGCATGGATGAAGGGAATGTATACCAAGAGGTGGCTAAAGCATGTATAGATAGGTGCCCCTGTTTTAATCAAGATCACAAGAAGGATGGAGGGATGGGAGATAAATGGGAGATAAATGGGATATGATGGTAGGATGTGGAAGATAGGTGGGATGGAGGGGATGAATGAAGAGGACAAATAGCATAGTAGGAAGCATAGCAGATGGAAGGAATGCATATCAGGAAGTTGCCCCCAAGTGCAGATGGGGATTTACACATGACACCTGTTTGCCAGGTTTTCATCATGGTATTTATCCAAGGCGCTTGTTTTCCAAGTTTCCACCATTGGACGAATTATTTCTCGTTACTTTTTGTTTTTTACTTTTTTATGTTTTTAGATTTTGTCGATTTTTTGACTTTTTGGATAGCACACAGAAAGAAACGAATAAGGATAGGGAGGCAAATAAGTGGATTTAGAAGACATACGATAAGGATATGGGTGAAGAACTCAAACATCAAGTTCTATATGAGGCATTAAGAGCCCTTGTTCGAACCGACCGTGGGATGTTGGTACAACATTATTAGGATAAGTGGATTTTGCATGAGGATGAATTAGAGGGATTTGATGGAGGAGATATGTGGGGTAATGGGTGGGATGTTGGAAAGGGTATGGATAGAATGATGGGGTGGATATGTGATGGGGAGATGTGTTCAAGACCAACATTGGCACATGTTGTGGTAGATGTGAAAAGATAAGAGGATGAATGGATGGAGAATGCGAGAATAATGGAGGAGAGGGGATAGTGAATTTTGGGACATAAGGACCCAAAACAGACTTAGGAGATGAAAGGGGCATATGAGTAGCTTTTGGATTAGCAATTTTGGATGTTCTTACAAATTTTTCAGTTGATGGCATTGCATCTTTTTTCTTTGGGATCTACATGGTTTTGATCTTTTCTTTGGTGGGCCTTTGTGGCCTACGGATTTGATTTGGATTTAGATTTTTCTTCTCTTCACCATGTCGTTTAGAGGGGACATAGGGAGCTTTAGATTCATGTGGATGTTTGGATTTATGTATTTTTACTTTAGCATCCAAAGTGCTTTTAGTAGCAATGGGATGGGTGTCAGGAGATGGATGATGTGGAGCGATGGAGGTAGATTTATGAGGATTACGTGTAGATGGAGAATGTGTAGGTATGTGCCTTTGTTGATCCTAATTAGGGGAACTTCGAGAGGGATGTTTATGATGGATGACATGAATAGGTGTTGGATGGATGAAAGGATGAGATGGAGGAGGTGATCTTGGGATATATGACCCACAGCAGACAAAGTGGGTGGAGGGACATAAGAACCCAAGATAGATGGAGTAGATGAAGGATGGGAGACGGTGGATGGAGGGATGTAAGGACCCAAAATGGATGAAGCAGATGAAGGAGGAATATGGATGGTTGTTTTGAGGCAACATGATAGAGGAGGGATGGCAACATATGATCTAGTGGGGCGATGGGAAGAGCCGACATTTATTTTGGAAAAGGCTTGTTGAGGACGTTTAGACGTAGTACCAACATCTTTAGATTGCGAGTCTTGGGAAATAGGTCCAAGACTTTGCATGCAGACTTGTTCTTTGACTTGGATGGGCTCCAAAATACCTTGCTCATGAGGGCCTAGACCTTTTCCTTGATAGTTCATTTTCTTGAGCATGCGATCCATGATAGGATTTTTGTTATTCTGAAAACATGATGCGAGTCTATTATTAGGTGGAGGAAGATGGGTGGTATATACACTGTGTTTTTCTTCTGCGAGGAGGCCACCATGGAAGAATGTGAGAGTACCAAGGGGATATGCAAGCGGTGTGGGGATAACAATTTTAGGCGATGATGTGGGATTATGAGAGGGAGATGATGGGATAGCAGCATTTGGATGGGTGGTATCAGGAGAGGGATTAGGGGATATGATAGGATCTTGATTTGTGGTAGTGGGATCATGCGATGGAGATGGAGCGGTGGAAGCTTGAATGACAAGGGGATCATGGAATGGAATGGATGGGGGACTGTGATCTTGAGGTGGACTAGATGAGATGGTAGGATCTTGATATGGAGAAGGGGATATGTTGACATGCTTTGGATTAGGCTTTTGGCATGACTCATCATGTGCGAGAGGCATGATAATGGAGTCTTGGTGGGACTCTTCAAGTGGGGAAGTTGGAGGGATGGAAAATTCAAAACATTCATGGGAATGGATTTTAGTGACACTAGGAGTGGAAGAAGTGGATTGGATTAGGGTGTTGTCAATGGTTTCGATAGCTCATGGAGTAGGAGGTGGGTGTTCAATGGATTCAATAGATGTGATGGTAGGAGATGGGGGCTCAGTGGATTCAAAGGATGTGATGGTAGGAGATGGGGGATCAATGGATTCAGAGGATGTGATGGTAGGAGATGGGGGCTCAGTGGATTCAAAGGATGTGATGGTACGAGATGGGGGATCAGTGGATTCAGAGGGTGTGATGGTCTGAGTGGTGCTAGGAGTGGTATCATCAATGATAGGTGTTGGGTGGAGAAGGGTCTTGTTAGTAATGGTTGTGGATGATGGATTGGGATTGCATGATTCCATGACTTCTAGGTGTGGAGTGGGAGACGTCTTCTTTGTTGTAAGTCCTTGGAGAACTTCTAAAATGAGAGACTTGCATACTCCAGGCTGAGATGGTGTGGTAGGCGTGGATGAGGGATTAGGGATTGGTAGGGGATTAGGGCTAGGGTTTGGTGGACTAGGATTAGATGAGGGAATGGGATTGGATGCAAGACTAGGAATAGATGGAAGATTAAGAGTAGATGAATGGTTAAGATAGGGGTATTGGAATGGTGAATTAGGACACGAGGATGTAGGTGGTGTATTGTAATAAGGGTATTGGGATGGTGAATTTGGATGGGAAGATTGAGATGGTGGATTGAGATAGGGAAATGTGGATGTCAAATTAAGATAAGAAGGTGTGAATGTAGGATTAAGGTGAGCAGATTGGTATGGAAGATTAGGGTAGTGGGTATATGCAGATGAAGGATTGAGATAGGAGGATGTGGGTGAGGGATTAGGATAGGAGTATTGTGATGGCAGACTAGGATAAGAGGATGATGTAGACGAGGGATATGATGGATATCCCTTGTCAAAGGTAGCATAAGCAACATGACTAGGCATGGATGAAGACATAACAGGATAACTCGAAGGGGTGATTGGATTTTGGAAAGTGGGTGGAGAAAGCTTACTAGCAATGATAGTGTCAAGGGGATCTATGTCACATTCTTCTTGATCGACAAGACTTTCGTTATCGTCACCAACGTAGTTAGGGTTTCCCTTTACCACTATTGATGGATGATAAGAATTCATGATGATGAAAGGATAAAGAGGATGGATGAAAGATTTTGGATGGGAACAGACTAAAGCTCAAATCGGGATTTAGGTCAAGCTCAGATCAGGATTGGACTAAAGCTCAAATTAGGATGGTTGGATGATGTGATGGATTGATTCTGATGATTGGATTTGATTATCAACGGATGATTACGACAATGAATCTGCTTCGAGATGGAAGTAGATTGATTGGGTCAAAGGTGATTGGATAGGGATGCGATTTGATTGGATAAGATCGATTGATGATTGATAAGATTGACTGATGGATCAGATAGGATGATGAGAGGGATTGTAAACCCCATTCAGAGATTATCCTAGGTGACTTAGGATGTTGATTGATCAGATTAAAGGATAAACAGACAATTGCGGCACCAAATCCACTTTGAGATTGAAAATGGATTGATTGGGCCAACGATGATGATTAACTTAGGACGTATGACAATCCTAAGTGGATGTTGATGATGACGATCAGATCAGACACTTAGGTCAATTTGGATAATAACCCGAGATGAAGTTTAAGGGATTTGGATGGGTGAAATGATGATTTGATTGGAGAAATGGATGAACAAATACTCAAAATGAGTAAACAATTGATTGGCACGGATGAACGATTACTCGGAACGAGTAAATGACTGCTAAGAACAGATGAATGATTATCAAAATGAGAAGATGAAAGCTTAGAATGAATGATAGATTACTCAGAACGAGTAGATGAAAGCTCAGAATGAATGATAGATTACTCAGAACGAGTAGATGATTGATCGGGATTGTAGCATGAGAGTTCGAAATGATTGAAGGTGGTGTGAAATGGATGATCAGAACTATAGAACGAGAGTTTGGAATGATGAAAGGAGGTGTGAAATGGATGAATGTTTACTCGGAACGAGTAAACGGATGATCAGAATGATAGAACGAGAGTTCAGAATGATGAAAGGAGGTGTGAAATGGATGAATGTTTACTCAGAACAAGTAAACGAATGATTGGAACAATAGAATGAGAGTTCATAATGATGAAAGGGGGTGTGAAAAAAATGAGTGTTTACTCAGAACGAGTAAACAGATGATCGGAATGATAGAACGGGAGTTTGGAATGATGAAATGAGGTGTAAAATGGATGAATGTTTACTTGGAATGAGTAAACGGATGATCGGAATTGCTAATCCAAAGTTTGAGACGATAGATGAAGGTTCAAAATATATGAGTGTTTACACAGAACGAGTAAACAAATGATTGAAAAGGGAGAACAACTGTTCAGAATGGATGAATGAAAGGTTGAAATGACTAAAGCTCATATTAGGGTTTTGGTTAAGCTCAGATTGGGATTAGATTAAAGCTCGGATTAGGATTGGGTTGAAGATGAGAATGATTGGAGGATGTGATGGGATCGATTCTACACCAACTTCCGGAGTTTAAGGGACGTAAGGTGTTGACAATCAGATTTTTCTAGATATGGAAATTTTTAAAAATTGTCAAATTTTGCCATTTTAGGAAACCTCACGGACGTACTTTTGAGAGTCTAGTTTTTTCCCAAAAAATACCCAAAACAAAGATAGGATGAATTGCCAACTAACATCCCAAATTTGAGATAGGAATTTCAAGTTAGTGACAAAAATGATTCGTCAAAAAACTGAAAAAAAAAAACACTAAATTGCGATTTTGAGGATTAAGATGAAAGTTTGAGGCCCTAAAAATGTGGCAAAACGGGGTCCGAGGGACTTCTAGTCCATCGGGAATCCACATGCCATCTCATAACGTAACCACCCGTAAAATTTCAGCTCAAATGGACACTCGAGTCAAAAGTTATGGCCTCTGGAAGTTTCGGCACAAAAATCAAAATTCTCAAAATGAAGTTTAGGTGATTGGGATGGATGATTTGATGTTGGATATGGAATCTAATGATGTTCTAAGTGCTGGAATTAGGATTGGATGGAAAGAGATTATGGGATTGGTTCCACCGATCGGATTTGGGAATTGGATATGCTTGTTTTTTGAATCCCTCACAAAGGGGCGACTGTGCCCTTCCGGGGCGACTGTACCCTCCTGGGGCGACTGTGCCCTCTTATGGGGTGACTGTGCCCTTCTGGGGCGACTGTGCCCCCTTATAGGGTGGTTATGCCAAAAATGTGATATCCAAATGTTTAACCTATTCTAAGCAACTAAAATGCAATGGAAAAACATAAAGAAACACCTCAAGATTAGCCTAAGAAATTTGTAAATGCAAAGAGGAAAGTGTAAAATGATTGCAAATAGTTATACCTCCCTTTTGTAGCTGAAACTCCTTGGTTGGCCCTTGATTTTGATTTGATTTGTATGCTCCTTGATGGCTTTTGATATGGCTAAATGCAAGATTCAACTATATGCTTGGATGTAGATGTAAATATACGAAATTGATGGCTAGATGAGTGCACAAAATGGCAGCATTTGGTTGCAAAATGGCTAAGTCTTCAAATGCCTTAGAGGATGGGGTATTTATAGAGAAACTTGAATTCTCTAGAGAATTCAATGGTTGGGATTTATCCAACAAGGCCAAGATGAAGGGCTAAGGTGAGTTGAGAACTCACAAGCCCTCACATCTTGACAGGTGGATTGTGAGATGGCTAAGGGTGAGATGATGTGTAGGTGATGTGGAAGGGAGGTACATGATGTGGAGGAAGGACAAGTACTTTGATGTGACCTTTCAATGATCACATGGGGAAGGGGAAAGCTTTAGGAGAATAAAAGTGAATTTTAAATTCACAATGATTGGAAGAATCTAGTGGATAAAACAAGGTTCTCAAAAGGTGGGAATTTGTCACATGTGACTTGATGTGACAAGTCAAGGTCTAGAAGATACATGGGAAAAGAGGATTCTAGGAGGAATAAAAGTGAATTAAAAATTCACATTGGGAAGAGAGGAGCCTTGGATGAATAAAAAGGAATTAAAAATTCCTTGGGGGATGGGGAGAGTTGACCAAGGTACTAATTAGGTTTGACTAATCAGTAATTAGAGAATAATTAGGGGTTAATGAGGATTAGAAGCCAACTTACAAAAGTTGGAGAATGTGACACATCCTAATCAAGGATTAGGCATGTGCACATCCTTAATGAAGAGATTAAGAGATGGATTAGGATTAGATGAAAATGACATGTGAGGAATTAAATAAATATAATATTTATTTAATTCATTTGATGAAAAAAGGATTAAGGAGGGTAAGGTGTTTAATTATTAATTAAATACCTTAGGGATTTGGCAGAATTAATGATATTAATTAAATAATAGTAATATTACTTAATTAATAATATTAATTAAATAATAGTAATATTACTTAATTAATGCTAATAATAGGATGTTTAGATGGAGGAGTGATAAATTTGGATAAATTAAGTGTCCAAATTTGGATGTCTACAATTACAATTATTCATGATCCAACAGAATTGTGTGACTATGTTGTTTAACTGTTGAAATTATAGACTAGGTTCATAGACTAGGTTCACTTTTACATAAATTAATGAAATTACTAATTACTAAAATGTTGTAATTAGAAATCAAATACTGAAATGAAATAGAGGGAAAATTAGACCGGAGATAGAAGAATAAGATGGAATATAGAAGAATAAGACATAAGGGAAGTTAACATAGGAGCTTGATAACAAAGTTCGTTCAATAAGGACTACGTCTTCAGTCCACTTCTCAATGTTGGACCACTTTCATTAATACCGCCAAGCAAAAAAATGCCTTGTTACAATATCCAAGCTCCAAACCTGCATAAAACTCTCCCCACAGTCTCTCTCAACACTTGAAGACAATTCAAACGTCTTCGTGTTTACAAAAGTCTCCTCTGAAAGAATTCTCTCTCCTCAAACTCTCACAATTCCAATAATTTCCAATCCTAATTTCCATTACCCATCTCCCCATTTTTCCCTCTTTTTATACACATAATTTACCAAATATGGTGTAAAACCATAGGATTTTACAAATCAACTCTATCTCCCATTTACAATTTGGAAATCCCCCTAATTTAACAATAATCTCCTCAAGATAATCTTAACCCGTTTAACCATTGGCTCTTATAATTTTGGGCTTTACAAATAATTTAAATATATATTTCCCCCTTAATAATTCATGGCTTATATTAAACAATCCTTTAATAAAATAACTTCTGACACTATTTATGGTTTTCGGGTTTTAAAATTGTTTAGCCTTCAATTTTATATGGGGGCCTGAGCCCTCCTATATCAGCCTTATCTCCTAGGATTTGCTTAAATACAATACTTGTCTGTTTAAATCCTGAGACCTGCGGTGGCACGAGTGGTTAGGAGGAATGAGTGGGAGATAGGGGTCGGGAGATTGAACCTTTCGATCCCTGAATATAGGAGTTTCTTCTTTAAATATAAACCACAACCTTTATATACCAAAGAAGCCATATGGGCTAGTGGTTGTGAGGGAGAATAGGAATGGAGGGGTCACTGGTTCGACCCCTACCAACCATATTTTAAAAAACAACATTGACCCGCGATGGAGCTTGCCACATGGGTGCCACGTGGCGCCCATCCATTGGGCCACGTGGCACCATATTATTTGCCTACATAAGGACACGTGTTCGTTAGAGATTGGTCCACCTCATCACTTGTCAGTGACACATGGCACACTACGACTGGTCCACTGCATCATCACCCGCCAGTGCCACATCGCCTATCTAGTTGTCATGCTGACTGTACCATCTAGTCAACCTTCCCTTTTGCAACTTTGACCGGCGATATCTTTCACATACGGGTTTCATTTGAAGCGATTCAAAAGGCATCAGAACTGTATTGATGAGCACTACGGCATGGAGATGTTTTTTTTTGAATTTGAGATGATCATTTTTTTAGCCTTGCATTGGCCTTGATTTGCCTATTTGATCAAACTTTTGACTGAGCATAACTTTTGCATACAAACTCCTTTTGAGCTCGTTCAAGTTGTGTCAGGAACGTGTCAGCAAGCTCTTTCCAATGATGTTGATTTGGAGATATTCTGAGAATGTGAAATTTTTAGGTTTTTTGGATCCACCTAGATCATATGCCTTTGAAACATTTACTAGAGCATAATTCTTCAAAAAGTATATTTCAAATCACCACAAGGGAAATTTATAATGTTGCAAATTAAAATATTTATTATCCTAACCCTTAAGCCCTTATTGAAAATAAACCAAATTAAAATAACATTTTTTTTGGTGATGCAAGATTGGTAGTACCCCTAGATGCTCCTGCATCAGACATCTAGGGTAGGATTTTTTTTTTGTGAATATGGATTCACAAAATAGAGTTGGGTGGTAGTACTAGCCTTTCGAATTGCAAGCAATCCTCAGCAAACTCCATCGCTAAAACTATTACCTCTACTTTATTCTTCTTTCTCCTCTTCCAACACTTAGCTAGAACAAGTAAACCTCTCCTTTGAAAAACTTTGGACTCCATTATTCTCTCCTCTCATGGACTTGTATCCACTATGTACCATCCTCCTCCAAATAATCTCTCTACTCCTCTCCTCTTTCATGGGTTTTGACCTACTACAAACCAACCACCTCCACCAAATCTCTCTTGTAGCTTCCTCCATAGCCGCTACCTACAAGTATACATCTATATACCACTCTGGATCCTCACAATCTTTTTTCTTTTTTAACTCTTTTCTCATCTCACAATGCAAATCCTCTACAAATTCAACATTATAAAACTCATAAAAATTAGATTTATATAAATAATATATTATAGTGGCTTGCCACTTTCGCCTAAGAAAAAAACATTTTAAAACTCATAAAAATTAGATTTTATCTCGATGACTTTTTTTGTCACAACATCTTCCTCTTTGTTGAATGCTATTTTATATGTTGTTGCATTGAACAACTTATTTATCTTTGCGATCTCTTCCTCAAGAAACTCTTGGTCTTCATTAGGTTCCTCATCAAACACTGGATCCCCATACATCACCACATACTTTGTTTTAACTACAACATCCTTAACTGCTGCAATTTGGATTTCCCTTTCTTCAATGTTCTCCATTTCGTTAAACTCTTTTGTTGCTACTACAACCTCACTTACCACACACTCTCAAACTTCAACCTCTCAAGTATAGACTGCCTTAGATTTGATGATTGGTCTACACACCACACACACTCCACCCCTACGTCCCAGTGCAAACTGCCTCACATTTGGCACTTTGCCTGCACACAAATTACACACACGCCACAAGTCTTGGTGCAAACTACCTCACATCGGCGCTTATGCCTGCACACTCAAGAACTCCTGCTCTAATACCACTGATAAAATGGGAGACTCTCCCTTTCAAATCTAAAAACTAACACTCATACAACACTATGTAACAAGGTTGCAAATAAACATTAACAACAAAATATGGAAGAGAAATATGCAACATATATTGATTTTTAAATTTGAAAATGAATTACATAATCATGGAGCTCATATGCTCTCATACATCATGGGCTTTACACATACAAAAATCTACAACTCAACATTCCAACATCATTCTAGCAACATCTAGATATGCAAAACCCCCCTTCACCAAATTGCAAGCATCAATATATAGAAATTGTGTGAGAAGAAACCACTATTGGTTTCTCAAAACAACCTCCACAAAACCACCAAGAAAACCCATCAATTTCTGCCTATCAATGCTCTTTCATTTGTTAGAATTTCTTCAAATGGTTTTTGGGTTTGGTGCGCCTCGTTTTCAACTTTTTGAATCATTTTGAAATTTTTAATTTTGTTATTGTATACGAAATTTATGGTTGTTTTATTGAAATTGGGTCTCATAATTATGACCCAGACATGCAACAACATGCAAAACTTGTGGCCAACATGCAACGCTTGTGGCCAACATGCAAATGCATGCAAAGAAAGCAATTGGACATGTAATTTAACATGCATGCCAAGTGGTCCCACCTAGAAATGAGATACCCAAATCGAACATTCCACCATTTATGCCTTTGAAACATTTACTAGAGCATAATTCCTCAAAAATTACATTTTCAAATCATCACAAGGGAAAGTTATAATGTTGCAAATTAAAATATTTATTCTCCTAACCCCTAAGCCCTTATTGAAAATAAACCAAATTAAAATAACATTTTTTTTTGGTGATGCAAGATTGTTGGTACCCTTAGATGCCCTGATGCAAAGAAAATAACTTCATACCACGAACTCACAAAACAACACATGAAACACACTTTCCAATCTCTTCTTGTAGGTTTATCAAATAAAGAATAACTCAAATTTTTAATCTGGAACTCATATTAAATCAAGATGAAACAATTACAAAAATTATTCAATTGGATTCAATTACAAAATCTGCACAGAAGATTAATGAACCATGGCTCTTCTTGTAGCTTCTTCTCACTGCCCCAAGCTCTCTTTCCTACTATTCAAACCTTCATATAATTTCTATCATTCTCTTCACCTCTCACACATTGGTGTCTTATCTTTTTTCACTAGTGTTGTTCAAACTTGCAACACAAACCCCAATGATACCTTTATAGAGGTATCTTTCTCCTTCCCATTCCTCACAACTTCTTCCCACGTTTTTCTTCAAAACCCCCCAAAAATATGCATTCAAATCAGCAATTTTGGCCCAAGAATGGGCTCCCAACTCTCCCCCAAGAATAGCTATCCATATTCAAAGTTTATGCAGCATTAAATGAGACATTTTAAGCCTCCATTAACTCCTACAGGTGATGTCTTTACTCCCAAATGCATTTTTCTCTATTCTGGGCATTTTAAAATATCTAAAATCTTGATTTTCTGCCTCTTTTATGCTCCAAACACCCCCAACATTATTTATACAATAGACAAACAATTAAATATGAAATAAAAACTGATATTTTACTTTCATAGCCTTCATAATACCTTTCCAAAATAAAATTAATCAAATTGGTGCTTTGAAAGTGCGGAATCGAGTGTCGATAGGCAAAAAAATGGAAGTTATCCAATTCACACAAAAATTGGTGTGTAAGCTTAGAATAGTATCCTATGGACCCCTGAAGCTTGTTTTTGGTTGATGTCAATTGCTAGTCTACCTAGATGCTCCTGCATCAAACACGCCGGGTAGGAAATTTTTTGTGAGTAGAACTCACAAAATGGAGTGGAGTAGTAGAACTACTCTTTCAGGTTGTGGACAACCTACAACGAACTGCATCACTAATTTAGACAAAAGGAATTTCTTCCTTTTCCTCTCAAATAACCTATCTATCATCCTCATTTCTTCTTTCAACAAGAGATCGTCATCATCCTCACCAACCCACTTGTCAAATTTAGGACCATCCATGTTCACAATATTTGATTGCAAACCCTCTTCATCCACTTCACACAATGCACTCCATTCACATGTTATCTCAGCAACTTGTACCTTATCATCTTCTTCACTTGTGTGGGCTACCCCCACATATTCTTTCTTACATTCAACCCCTACCAAAGGGTTGCAACATTCTTTCTTTTTGCTCTTCTTTTCATTGTCTTCTTCTAACAGAACATTCTTCTTCTCATATCTCTCTTCCCACATTCTCATTTCCTCTTTAAACTTCTTTTCTAATATATTCACTTTAGCCTAGAGTTTTTCAAACTCTTCACGGTGCTTCATATTGTCTACTTCTTCCCAATATTGTTTCCAAAACAAAATTCGTATGGGCCTCCTCATGACCCATCCCATCCTCTCAGGTATAGACTGTCTCACGCTTGGTGATCTGTCTACACACTTTAACCCTCTAACTTCATTCTCCACTCACAGGTCCTGACATAGACTGCCTTACATTCGACACTTTGTCTATGCACTCAGAATCTCTGACTCTGATACCACTGATGCAAACAAAATAACTTCATACCATGAACTCACAAAACAACACATGAAACACACTTTCCAAGCTCTTCTTGTAGGTTTATCAAATAGAGAATAACTCAAATTTTTAATCTGAAACTCATATTAAACCAAGATGAAACAATTACAAAAATTATTCAATTGGATTCAATTATAAAATCTCCACAGAAGATTAATGAACCACGACTCTTCCTGTAGCTTCTTCTCGCTGCCCCAAGCTCTCTTTGTTGTTGTTCAAACCTTCATACAATTTATATCATTCTCTTCACTTCTCACACACTGGTGTCTTATCTTTTCTTCACTGGTTTTGCTCAAACTTGCAACACAAACCCCAATGATACCTATACAGAAGCATCTTTCTTCTTCCCATTCCTCACAAACTTCTTCCCACGTTTTTCTTCAAAAAACCCCAAAAATATACATTAAAATCATCAAATTTGGCCCAAGAATGGGCTCCCAAATCTCCCCCAAGAATAGTTATCCATATTATAAGTTTATGCTTCATTAAATGAGACATTTTAAGCCTCCATTAACTCCTACAAATGTTGTCTTTACTCTTAGAGGCATTTTTCTCTATTCTGAGCATTTTAAAATATCTAAAATCTTGATTTTTTGTCTCTTTTATGCTCCAAACACTCCCCACATTATTTATGCAATAGATAAACAATTACATATGAAATAAAAAAACTAGTATTTTACTTCGATGGCCTCCATAATACCTTTCCAAAATAAAATTAATCAAATTGGTGCTTTGAAAGTGTGGAATCGAGTGTCGGCAGGCGAGAAAATGAAAATTATCTGATTCACACAAAAATTGGTGTGCAAGCTTAGAATGGTATCCTATGGACCCCTGAAGCTTGTTTTTGGTTGATGTCTATTGGTAGTCTACCCAGATGTTCCTGCATGATTTCTCAAATAATTTATTTAAATAATTAATTATTATCCTCTTATGCAAATCTAAATTTATTTTCTAACACTTTCTTTCACTTCACCTCTCATGCAATTAGTTAACTCACACTCTGAGTTATATTCCATATAATTAAAATAAATTTTATTTATTTAAATTTTGTCACTAATTATTCTTTATTCTTCTAATTTAATTAAATAAATTATTCTTATTTATTTAATTATTCATCATTAACTTCTTTTATAATTAAATAATCTTTAATTATTTAATTATTTATGCACTAGACCCTCTAAATTAAGTAATTATTTCAATTATTTAATTTATCCAAATTTATCTCTTCTCTAAATAAAAGAAGTTGGTCATTATTTATTTAGCTCATCTTGCACATTCAATAATAATTAATTAATTAAACTAATTATCTTATCATGCAAAAAACAAACTCATCTTCTATCTCAATCTTTCTTCCACTTCATTTATCATGCAAACAGTTAACTCTAAATTTAGTTCACTTGACTCATAATGAATTGAGTTAAATAATTTGATCTAAATATGTCAATCAATCTTAATCATTGATCTTATTCAACACCTCTTAATTTGGATTGTTCATATGATCTCAATTCCTTTAAAAGAAAGCATCCTACATTTTTTCAATGAAACCACAAACTTTGAAGCTTTTGCATCATTGCTACTATACTTCATTCTTTTGATTTTAAAGAGGAAAAAAATGCATATCAAATATCTAAGAGAAAACAAAGTGAAGAAGAACTATGGAAATAATATTATCATGTCAACATGGTAAAGGTAATGCTTGATTTATTCTAATTTTATCATTGTTGCACGTGTATTTTATAGGTAAGTTTGGATTGTATTTGAGCTTGATTTAGATAGTTGTGGTTGCTATTGATGATTTCATGACCTTTGTTCCTATTTTTCAACTTACATTTTGGTGAACCCGACGTGAAAATTTTAATCTTCTCAGTGCTTTTAAGGAATTTTGCAGGTTATTGCACAAGAATTCACTTAAAACCCGTCATATTCTTTCAATTATAAAATTGGACGCATCAAATTTTGCAGAACATTTTTTGGGTTTTGTAGACCTCAGTCTTACCCTTCTAGTATATTTAATTATTTTCAATTTCATGTAGAATTAAAAAAAAATATTGTGATGTTAGATCTACTATTTTTTAAATTTTGTTGTTAATCTCTAAAAATTCATATTGTTGAGTGAATGGAAAACAAACTCATAAAGTAGGAAAAAAAAAATTTGAGGGTTTGTAGCGCTCTGCAAAAGTTGGTCTCTGCGCATGCAAAGGTTCTCTTCCATGGAGGAGGCTTGGCCCTCCTCCACTCTTGTTGTTCTTTTTGTCCTCCTACGACGTGTCCAGTCGAGGCCTATGTGTTGGGTTCTGCTGGTTTCATTTGTGGTGAGGGTCATTTCTCCCATGCCAGTGGTTTGTTCTGGGTCCTTTCGCATGAGATTTCCTTGTTTTGGTGGCGATGTTGTTGGTCAGGGATATGAATCCTTCGAGAGTCTCTAACTTTAATTCCTCCTCTCCTCCTCATAATCATGATCCCCAAAATCATTTTGAGATATTGTTGCGGGTGAGAGAGGAAAGTTGCCAGTGGATGTTAAGTTCTCAATCAGAGGGTTTGACGAGGAGTAGGAAAATAGCGGAGAAGGACAAGGTAAGCACCCCTTGCTTTCCCCCATGAAAGACATTTTGGTTCCTAATAATGCTTTAAATGAGGCCATTCTTGAAGAAGACAATAGACTGGTTAAAACGGCCATATTCTTTGTTGCCATGGACCCTAATAGGGTTCTAGCGAGAAAGTATTTGGAGGAATGGTTTTCTAATGTTTGGGATAAAATATTAGGGTTTCAATTTTACTACTCTCGTATGGTTCAGAAGGGATTATTTGTTATATTCTTTAATAACCCTAACTCTCAATTGGAGGTAACAAGGAAACAATTTTGGAATGTGGGTTCAATGGTTTTTCAGGCTCTTGCTTGGAATCCAAAGGCCGTGGAGGATGAGGTTCTTGCCCTCTCCTACCTGCGTTGGCTAACTGTCAAACAGGTTCCTCCTCGGTTGTGGAAATTTGTTCCACTTTTGTTGGAACCTTATGGAAATGTGATCAGAGTTTATGACACTAGGTCCCCGCTTCCGCATTCGGATGCTTGGGTCCTAGTTTCACTTTCTTCGGGTAAAGTTTTGCCAGGAGCCATTGAAATCCAACTCAGCCATTGAAATCCAACTCAGGATGAGGGTTGTAATTTGATTTCTTAGACCCCTAGGGTTGCAAACAAATTGTTGGATAATAAAGAAGGTCCCCAGGACTCTGATGTTCTCCAAGATGAGGGACCTAAAGGAAGTAATAATGTTGGCTCGATCCCCCTCTCCAAGGAGGCCTTGGTGACTAAATTTGAAGCTCCTAGAGCTTACAAAACAATATCTTTTGTGGTTGGGAATGAGAAAGTGCATGAGATGACCATGATCCCTAATGTGTCTGAAAATCTTCCAAACTTTATCGATGGCCTGATGAGCTCAGATGGTTTTGCTTCTCAATCTGGCATGGATTATGCAGATGATTTTGGTTTGTTGTCTACCAAGGGTATCATTGATGGGGAGGAGAACCCCATGGAGGTTGTAGTGAGAAAAACCCGAAGATATAGGAAGAAAAAAGGTGTAGAGGCTTGTAAATCTCTCCTGGACAAGGATCTTGCCCAACCTCAGAAGGATAAGAGGAAGAAACTTAGTGGGATCATCTCCCTACTGCAAAGAGGGTGGAGGCTAAATCTAAGCTTCCTAAATGATTTGACAATTTTAGGAGTGACAAAGGTCCGCCAACCAGTGATCATAATTAATGGAGGTTAGGTGTATTTCCTGGAATGTTAGGGGACTTGAGTCCCTTGATAGGAAGCATATGGTTAGGAGGTTCCTTGCTCAGAAAAAGGAGAAAGATTTTATCTTGTTGCAAGAAGTTAAGGCGGTTGACTTTTTCCCTAGAAACAAGTTTGAGGGTTATTTGGAATGATGCTTCACAATTTGTTACTAATCATGATAAGGGTAAAGGGGGTGTTTCCCTCTTGGTTGCTAACACTTGGGCCCAATATGTGACTAGCTCTTAGGGTCTCCCCTTGTAATAGAGCAATTTGGGTGATTTAAAGAAAGACTCAAGGTGTTTTGTAGTTTTTTTGGTCTATGCTTCCAATGATTTTAGAGAGAGAGTCCTGCTATGGAACTAGTTGTATTCTTTGCATGATGTTCCATGGATTATTGGAGGTGATTTCAATTTTGTGGAGAAGGATGAGGACAAATGGGGGGGTTCAGGCTGGGAATGGAAGGGCAATGAAAGTTTCTACTAGTAGAGGATGAAATCTAGACTTAGAATTGAAGATCCTATTGAAGGTCAAAAGAAGAACACCCATGCAATTTGGTTTACTTGGTGCAATGCTCACAAAGGGGGTAGAAGAATTTATTGCAAATTGGATAAATTTTATATTAGTAAGGACTTCTTTTCTGCTTCATTGATGAATGATGGGTGCAAAATTGAGGTCTGTCCCTTCACTCTTTCAGACCATCATCCTATTAGGGCTTCCTTTTGTTTGAGAGATGGTTTTCCTAATGTTGTTGGGTACAGTAACAACTTTTGCCTGAATACCAGCCTCTTGAGAGATGTTGACTGTAAGAATGCTATCTTGTGTCTTATACAAATTAACAAATGGATGCTCAAGTCTATGTCGCCCATTGAGAAATGGGTTGCTAATACAGAAGGATGGAAAATCCTCTTTCAAACCATTGGGAGGAAGAGAGCAAAGGACTGTAGAAGAAAGGAGGTCTTGCTTCAGGATAATCTTCTCCAAGCAGAGCTTGAGTTGCAGTCCAACCCTACAAATGATGCCCTTGTTGAAAAGTTGACTTTGGCCAAAGACTCTCTTAGAAGGCTCCAGAATAGTAGAATCAAAGGCCTTAAGGTTAGAGCTAAGATGAATTGGCTAGAAAATGGTGATAAAGGTTCCAAATTCTTTTTTAGGTACATTAAGGAAAAGCAGGTCAGGGAACAGATTGATTTCATTACTGTGGATGGCTCCTCAGTGTCTAATCAGGATGAGATTAGGAACCACTTTTTCCAGTTCTATAAAGGGCTTTTCTCTTCAGAAAAAGAGGGGAGAGACAATTTCCGAGCTAGGGAACACATCAAATGTCTTATCCCTAAGAAGATTAATGAGGAAATGGCAGAAGAATTGGGGAAAGAGGTGTCACTTGAAGAAATTAAGAAGGCCATTTTATCTCTAAAGGATGATAAATCCCCCGAGGTTGATGGGCTTCCAACTGAATTCTACAAAACCTTCATTGAGTGGATTTGTGATGACCTTCTTGTTTATAAGGAAGCCTTTGAGAAGAGGTCTCTTGGTAGCAAGATTAACAAAGGAGTGATCAAGTTGATTCCTAAGGATGGCGATAGGTCTCTGATCAGGAATTGGAGACCTATCACTCTTTTAAATGTGTCCTATAAGATTTTGGCCAAAATTATGGCTGATAGGGTGGCTGGAATCCTTCCTCATATTATTAATTCTACTAAGACTGGCTTCATTAAAGGAAGGTATATTCTTGAAAACCTGATCACTAGTTGGGAGGCCTTGAATTGGGCTAAAACTTCAAACCAGAATGTTGCTATGATGTTCCTTGATTTTGAGAAGGCCTATGATAGGGTTGAATGGGAATTCTTGTTGATGATGCTGGAAGCTTTTGGTTTCCCTGAGGCCTTCTATCATATGGTTAGAACTCTCTTTTGTGATGCTTCTTCCCAGGTTGAGGTTAATGGTGTACCCACTCAAGAGATCCCTTTGGAGTGATCCATTAGGAAAGGTTTCCCCTTGGCCCCGACATTATTTGTCATTGCCTTTGATGCCCTCCATTATTTATTAAGGGAGAATGCTCTAATTCCAAGGATTCGTGGAGTCAGATTACCGAATGATAATGAGCTTCTCAATCTCCAATTTGTTGATGATACTTCCATTCTACTTGAGTTGGAAGAATGGAACTTTGCTAATTTAATGAGGAAGTTGGATATTTTCTATTTAGCTTCAAGTGCAAAGCTTGCCCCATCTAAGTCTTGGTTGTTGGGTTGGACAGATCGACCCCCAAACTGGATTACTAAGTTTGGACTTCAATGGGGAGGTCCTCATAAGCTAGTTAGATATCTTGGGATTCCTTTTGTTGTGGATCCAAACTTGAAGGAAATGTGGCTTTGGATTTGAGGTAAAATTGAGAAGATCTCCAAGTGGAATAGGAAATTCCTTTCTTTTGCAGGAAAAATTCAAAATTTTCAAAAGATTCTTTCTTCGTATAGCATCTACTTTGCTTATGTGTGGTTTTTAATTCTTACCAAATCAATGAGATTCAGAAAAGAATTAGGGCCTTTCTCTGGTTAGATGGGAAGGGTAAAACAAAGAGGCATGCAGTTAACTAGGAGTGGTGCACCATTGATAAATGTAGAGGTGGCCTTGGACTAAAGGACTTGAAGTTACAAGGGGTTTCCCTTGCTTCAAAGTGAATTCTTGGATCTTTGGATGGTGGGGAGCCTTGGAAAGTGCTAATTCATCAGAATATTATTAGAGTTGTTCCCAAATGTGCCAAGTCTTGGAGGGACTTGCCTATCAGTGATATTCTTTGTAGTTAGGAGGTCATGTTACCTGTAGGGTCCAGTGTTTTTAGAACTATTTGGAAGGCTTGGGAGATGATGAAAGATCATCTCGACAATCATTAGTTCATCAATGGGGATTTTGGAACCATTCAGTCTCATAGGTCGATCTGGTGGAACTTTCATCATAGAGGGAAATCTTTGGCTCTTATCCAGTGCTGCTCGGTAAAACATTGGGCTTCCCTAGGTATCAAGAACTTTAGTGATATTATGAAAGATGGCAATTTGAAAGGTTGGCATGAGTTGGTTTCTAAATTCAATCTTCCTCCCTCTAACTGGAGAACATACTCAGTCCTTAGAGAGGCCTGTAGTTGCATAAAATTTCTCGTGGTAACTAAAGATAATCCTGATCAGTTTAAAGAATTCCAATGGAAAAGTGGTTCAAATATAAGGAAAACCAAAGCTAAAGAACTTTATACTTTTCTAATGGGGCACGTTGATCTAACTAATCACTTGAATCAAATTTGGAAACAACAGCGGGACAAAACTCAATGGAAAAATGTTTTTAAGAATAATTGGAGCAAGCAGATTGAAGCTAAACAATCTTGTTCTAGATGGCTCCTTATTTTGCATAAACTTTCTTTCAAATGCAATTTTGATGATATCATTGTATGCAAGTTGTGTAGAGTTCCTGAAACTCTATTTCATATCTTTTTCAATTGCATCTTTTCTCAAGAAGTTTTGATTTTTTTTTGTAATGGGCTTGATATATGGACTTTTAGTGGTCAGTTGCTACCTGAGAAGATTTTGTTCATGCATAATTCTAAGATGGGGAAAATTGCAAAGCTTTTTTGGTTGTGTTTGTATTCCAATATTCTTTGGTTTATTTGGAAAGCAAGGAATGCAGATTTCTTTCAGGGGAGAAAAAGGTTGCTTACCAAGTCTTCTTGGAGACTCATACTTTATACCATTGCAATGCAGGTGTATATAACTGTGGCTATTTCAAAGGAAAAATTCTAGAATTATTTAGAAAGTGATCAGGTTACTATAGACATTATGGAAGCAAGGTACAAGCATTTATGGCCAGAAGGACATCCTGACGTAGATGTGTTTTTGAGGGCTCTCCAAGCCTTTTGTCATGATTTTGCTGAGGGACTGAAAAGGGAGGCTAAGAAGAAGAATCAGAATGACAGACCTTCATATGAGAAGTCTCAGCTGCTAATACTTTGGTGCTCCTTAGTGGTGGCCATGGTGCTGATTAATTCACCTTGTGGACAGTTATTGTGTATATCTTTTTGATTTGTAGTTAGCTGTTAATTTCTTGTTCAGTTTGCTTTGTGTATTTTGTACTGGAATCTAGGTGGAACTAATCCTTTTGTGACAAGGTGATCATTGGACCTTTTTAATTTGCTCCTAGAGGGAGCCTGCTAGTATTTTGTAATGGGAATCTTTTTGGGACTGGAAGTTGGTCGCTTCCCTCTACTCTTTTGTAATGGGGGGGCTGGGGTGGTTTGTTTCTTGCTAGTACCGTGACCGACATGGTGTGATACTCTCAAACTTCTGATCTATATTTTCTGCTTACTTTAGATATTTAATATAAAAAAAAATCATACTGTTCTTTCATTTCTAACAAATTCTACACATAGATTTTTGTAAAACGAGTTTTGAGTTTTGTAGATCTCAATTTTAGCTTTCTAGAATATCTTACGGTTTTGAATTCCATGGAGATGGGGGGAAGTTGTCATTGTTTTAAGTTGTTATAATTGTTCAATCAAAGAAGACTCAAAATTTGAACCGCAACTGACTGTTAAAAAACATAAAGGTAATATGATGATTAAATTTTTCATATTTCTACTTTTCAATAGCAGAACAATATTTCTATGTTATTGATCTAATGATTGGTAACTTGTTGCGATTTAGAACATTAGTTTTCACACTTCAAATTTGGGTTTTAAAAATTGACATGCTTGGTTCATATTTAGATTTTTGGTGTTTACAAATTAACATGAATGATTCACACTTTAGATTTGGGTTTTAAAACATACAACACAACTTTCATTTTACAATCTTGGGATAAAATTTACAGTGTGTTGGAACATGACACTTTTCTATTTGGGGCACTAAAAAATGACCTACAATTTGCACATTTCATTTGGTGTTACTAAAAAGAACCACTTAATTTATGTCTCTTATGCACTTGCATGCGAAGAGGTGTTGCACATAGTATCCTCTCCCCTTGCACACTTGTACAATCCTAGGTTACCTGAGAAATAACAAACTAAACTTCACCATTTTTTTAAAGTAGGAGGCCTACCTTGAGACACATCCTAATAGAGAACTCAAGGGTTTGACTTCAAGCATGCATCCTGACAGGCCATATCAAAGGTGCGAAAGCAAAAGTTCTAGTAGCACAATCTAGTGAAGTATACTACACGTGTCAATTCAAATGTGGGTATATAGACCACATTGGGTTTTACTAGAGGCTTTAGTGTCTCACGTTTGATGTTATCACTGGTGTTCATGACAGTCACTCACTAAAAACCTATTGTATTAGAGACCATTTAAGACTTTTCAAACGTCAATAATTTTGGTGTAGGGGATGCGCATCGTGCCCTGAAGTTACTCACCATGCACTATCTTAAGTAGAGGTAGAATCTTTTTGGATTGCTAGAAATCTCATTTCAGAAAGAGGAAGAAGGTGTGCCTGTGTCGTTTGTTGATGACCTTGTGTCACTAGAAGCCTACTACCCACTTTCGTAGAGAGAAGATTTTGGGACAATTAAAATAGTTCCAAGATCTTATCTCATTTTAGCGTTTACTCCTTAATTGGGAGGTGGGCCTGAGATTACTTTGACACACCTTGATCTACCACTACTATAGGTTGTGCTTGTCTTTAACTATTGTGTTGATCAAAGTTTAAACGTTCTATTATTACAAACTCAAAACAAATTGTTAAAAATTATTAATCACTTTTTAAAATGACTGTTTCTTATGTTTGCATCATTGATTCACCATTAAAATTAGAAAAAATAATCAAGATTAGGGTTTCCTAGATGCCAATATTTTGATAAATTGTGTGCATTGCATTCGTTAGCATGTGCACCACAACTGTGTATCTGCACCGTAGAAACAGTGTGACACATCCATTGGTGATTGTGATGCATTCATCTGTTAAGACACCACATCTCTCTGTGGCAACACATTTGTTGCTTTCTACACTGCAACTGTGGTTAGAAAAATTCGTATCCAATCCTAGAAAATGACTTCACCTTAACTGTATGACAAAGAAAATAGAGTTAATTTTAGAGGCTACATTTAAACCTAGTCTTTTTACACAAAAAAAACCACAACACAATTTGAAATAGTAATTTTTTACTACATAGTCAACATCTTTTAGATTTCTTAGGTTAAACTGTTACATCACTTTAACATCATATCTTAGTGTCATATCATAGAGTCCTTGAAACAATATTGTCTTGAAAATCTTGATTACTAAAAACCAAAAAACAAGTTTAGAAGTCAAATACTAGAGTCGTCACTTGGAAAATCATCAAAACCTCATCTTTTTTTACAAATCAACCACATTTACAAAATTTGGGTCCCAACTCACAAAGTCTAGTTGTGGATTCACCTTTTATCAAATAAAATTTGAAACCCAACTCACTATTCTAGTAGTGGTTTCACTTTTTCTCAAAACATCACAATCACTTAGAGGTTTAGGATTTTACACATGGTTATGTTAGTCCCAAACCCGAAAAATTTGTCAAAGGTTATCATCTTTTAGGATCAAAAGTCAATATATCAAAGGTCTTTTCATTTAGTGAAATCTTGTGAGAAAATCACAAAAACATAGTTTCATTTCAATCTTGTACCTTCAATTTTTAGAGAAAATAAATAAAATAAAATAAAAATAATTTAAAAAAAGACCAAATTCATTCTAGCTTGCATTCATACGAAAAAACTTCAAAATTTTAAAAAAATAAAAACTTAGAAAAAGACAAAAATCACAACATCATCACTTTTAATGGTTGTCACATGATCATAGGTCAAAACAAAAGAGGTGGACTCATCTTCTCATCTGATGTACAACCCAACTAGTGAGATGAACTTTGGTGAAAATCCTTGTGGTCACATGAACACACAGACTTAGAGTCTTAAGCCTTTTGATAACTATGCACTACGTGAAGTAGAAGATGGGCTCAGGCTTGAAGAGATAGAGAACACATGAAAAGATGCTAGGATCTTGAAAATCATTGATGGGATGGTAAAAGCATATCCTAATAAATGCTTATTGTCATTGGCACAACACAAAGCTAAACTTAACGCTTACTTTGATGTATCCACAATTATAGAGGGAACACCAAATGTAGTATCAACAAGATTAGGGGCCATGAATCAACCTCCACTAACACCTAACACCTCACCATCCACATCGCAGTTGAACATAGGTATGCTGCCTACTCAGACAACACATATTGTGTCAACTATAAACACTCCACCACAAGAATCCCAGTTGAACATAGGCATGTCGCCAACTCCACCCACTAAATCAATGGAAATTATATTTTCCTCCACATCTACAACTGCAACACCAACCCATACCACAGTTCCAGCCCAAACTTCCACTCTTCCAAACATGCAAAACAAAATATGAAAGACAAACCCTTCACATATAGGACCACAAATGGGTGCAATGTCCACTTCACAAAAATTAAATACACCTTCGGCAAGGACATGATCCTTTTTTGGAGCAGGTCAAAACACAGCTTCACCCCAACGTCAATTAATCAACCATATTGGTTCCACATCAACATTCAGGTTTAACCAAACCCCATCACGACCATAAAATAACCTTGGTTCACAAAAATTTGGGTTTAATCAACCCCCGCCTCAATAACCAAGCAACTTTGATCCTACATCAACATTTGGGTTTAACCAAACCCCACCACAACCACAAAACAACCTTGGTTCACAAACATTTGGGTTTAATCAACTGCCACCTCAACAACCAAGCAACTTTGGTCCTACATCAACATTCAAGTCTAATCAATCCCCACCGCAACCACAAAACAACCTTGGTTCACAAACATTTAGGTTTAATCAACCCCCTCAACAAAAATTGAACAACCTTGTTACATCATCGTTTGGGTTTGGTCAAACTCCTACACACCAACCAACCAACTTTGGTTCTACATCCACATCAGGTTTTCAACAAACACCACCATAATACAACCTAAATCCCACTTACACTTCACAATTTCAATCACATGTTCCACCCATGCAACAACACCGATTTGGATTAACAACTCAAAATATGCATGGTCACAATTTCATACCACAACTTCATTTAGGAACCCCTTACAAGGTTCCACACAGTACATACAACCTACCTCAGTTCCGAAAACACCATCACCTATGGATTTGATGGCTCAATAGTTACAAACATTACAATAGCAAATGACTAACATGCATGTAACTGGGATTTAGAAAGCATACTTAGTGGATGACCTATGTCCTTACCCCTTTGATAGGAGCATTCACATGCCTCCCTTTCCCACAAACTTTATTATTCCCAAATATGATAAATACAAGGGAAAGGGAGACCTCGTTAAGCACATACAAGAGTTCCACACTATATCCTTAGATGTAGCACATGAAAATACTTACCTCATAAGACTTTTTCCACATACTCTAGGAGGCCAACCCCTCGAATGGTTTGCACACTTACCTTCAGGTATACAAACTTGGAGTGAACTAATGGACATGTTAATTTCACACTTTTCCTACAACATATCAACTGATGTCAACATTACCCATTTATGTGAGGAGAAACACAAAGATGGTGAGACCTTCTTGTCATTCCTACAAAGATGGTAAAGCTTAGCCAATAAATGTGTCTACCATATACCAAAAAAACAACTAGTCCATTTTTTTGTGGAAAACCTTAACAAGGAGATTAAGTTCCACTTATAGATCCATTTTTTTAACACATTTGAAGAGGTGATAGAGAAATGATTATCCATCAAGAAAGCCCTCATTGGTAAAGTGCTTATGAAATTTTTAAGGAGAATAGCAATTATTCTCACAATAATGCCAACAACAACAAGACTAAATTTTGGTCACAGAACAAAAACGTGACAAATGATGGCATCGTAGATGCTAAGGTCATGAATAAAGCATATCTTGTGATCTATCTCAAAGGATCCACAGTGATGATCACCAATAACCCCCCACAAAAGCAAGGACAAGTTGCCAATGTACTGCAAGAGAACACACAACGTGGTCCTCCTAGGGCCCCACCACCAAGACGAAGCTATACACCCTTAGGGGAATCGATTGAATCAGTTTTAAAGAAATTGATACAAAATAACATCATTCAACTTCTTGAAATAAGACATTATGAGCCTATCCAGCCACGTAAAATGACAATGAGCTATGCAAATATCATAGAACCAAAGGACATAAAATGTCTGCCTGCTATAAATTAAAGAACATCATATAGGATCTTATCGAACAAGGAACGATATAAATTGATAACCAACACATAACCACTAGTACAATGTAGATCATATGATCTTCAAGGATCCTTTGTAAAACTATAGGAAGGGAAAAGCCTCAAGTTCTGAAACAGGTGAAAAAGTTGATGAAAATTACACCAATGTCGCTTATGAGTACACTGTCAACCACAACCATCCATCTAATAAAGAAGCCTCATCTACACCCATTGAATGCAATAATTCTGAGTGTCCTATTACATTTGCTAAAAAGGATATGCCTATGCAAAATCCTTACCATATTGATGCACTACATATTGAAGCCTTCATCTAGAAGTATAAAATCCAACGAGTCTTGATAGATGATGGGGCAGGGCTAAACAACTGTAGTTTAAATATTGTGAAAAAGGTTGGGATATTCAAATGATGTTGTTGATCAAAACAAGAGGATAAAAATTAAAGCATATGATGATTTCAAATGACGATACTATCATATTTCCTATCCAGGCGGGACCTCTTACGATTGAGACCATTTGTTAAATTCTAGATCTGGAGACCCCATATAATATTCTCCTTGGACATTCATGGATCCATTCCATGCAAGTTCTATCATCTACATTACACCAACACATGAATTTCCCTTACAATGAGACTGAAGTGACTATAGCGGTAGACCCAAGTCCCTTTACACCTCACCAACCATCCTAGAGTAGTTTTGGCCTCCTAGAGCATTGCCTCAATAATATTGCCATCCCATCTTCCTCTATAGTAGTTGAGCCTTTAGTACCACATTCACCTCCCACTCTCTCAATCTAAGTTAATGTCAAAGACCTTGGAGTTGGAGAATATGAGCTATAAGCATACCTTCTAGAGGTTGAACCACTACTATATGTATCCCAATCATTCAATGTCCATGATAACCCCATGTTTAATCAGGACATCTATGATAATCCACTTTTCTAGAATGATCCTAAGGAGGATATCCATGAACATCCTTCTTCATTATTAGATCATATTCCCTATAGTCCATTGCATGGGCTACCATATTTTTCGCTTGAGCATCTTGAGTTAGAATATGCATTTTTAGATGCTACCTCTACCAAGCTTTTCTACCAACTCATTGATGGCAAGTAGGTTTCATTTGGTATTACTAGTACTCAAAAAGGATAGTTTCAAAAAATGCTTGATGACATCGCTCATCCTATACAAGAATCATTCATATTTGCCAATCCATTAAATTCCTACAATTTCATCCATCTCCCAAACTTGGATCAACAAGTATCTATAGAAAAGGAGAAGGTCCAAAATCAAAAAGCAAGAATGAAAGAGCCTTTTATCGAAGAAATATACAAGGCCAAAGGAAAAGAAAAAAAATCAAAAGACAAGAATGGAAAAGCCTTTATCGAAAAAAGATATAAGGTCAAGGCAAAAGAAGAAAGATCAAAAGAAGCTCTTAGAGCACAATCAAATAAAAAAATACTCAGGCAAGCAAAATGTAAAATAAAAAAGTAAAAATAAAAAAAATGATCTTTAATCATGCCTTAAATTCCCACAGTAACTAGGGGCATATGCAAAAGAAGGCCTTTGAGATATAAGCTTGTTGATCCAACATTTCCATCTACATCATTATTCCATAATCCGTAAAATCTAGCAAACCCACTCACATTCATGCATCCCCATCTCATAATAATCAATTGGCGATGTCACACAACATATCTTTGATGACAACCCCTTGATGTACTCTAATCCTTTGGTTGTCAAATATCCTCTTCAGGGGAAGTATGGCGGTCTACATTAAATGCATTTTATGGATCATACTCTAGCTCCTCCCACCTACAACATATCACATTCCTTGTTTGCAGTATCATATAATCCACATCCATCTATCAATCACCATCTTGGGTATCCTAAAGAGCGTCCACCGTGATCCCAGTATCATCAAATTCCTAATAAAAGGACACCTTGATGAAAACTTGGTAAACAAGTGTCTTGTGTGATATCAAAAAAGAAAAAAAAGAAAAAGAGAAAGATAAATAATCCATCCTATAGTGAAAACCATTTCAGTGGCACTTTGGATAAGTACCATGGTGAAAACTTGGCAAACATGCGCCATGTGTAGTTGGCTACTGCTCTACCATCTATCACTACTCTATCTATTTCCATCCATAACCATTTGAGCATACACCAAATTTCATAATAAAAAGCTTTATCACCCCATCTCATGGCCTAAGATTGATTAACATTTAGCATCAACCACTTATCACATTTCACCCTTTCATAATAACTGGTCATGTTTCAGACTAGGAGCAATCCTTGACCTAAGGTTTCACAAGGATCTTACACATGGTATCTGAGGACGTTATCATAAAATTCCAAAAACATCAAAAAATTCAAAATCCAAAAACATCGAAAAACTAAAATTCCCCAAAAAAAATCAAATATTCTTTGAAAAATCCCAAAAATAGTCATAAAATGTCAAAAAAATAAAAAACAATGTCATTCCATATAACGGTCGAACTACATTATCTCTATGCATCACATAGGAAAGGCCATCACTAATGAGCCCCCGAGGCATAGGTTGGTCCCTTAAGGTCAGTCATAATCAGGTCCTCATCATACTAGCTGTCTTATATAAGTCATTACACTTTCAAAACCAAACCAAATGTCTTATACAAGGTGTATCATTCTGAAAACCATAACTATCAAACTACGTTGTCTCTATGCATCATGTAGGCAAGGCCATCACAGATGAGCCCTTGAGGCATAGGTCAGTCCCTTAGGGTTTGTCAATATCAATTATCCTTATCAACTATCAATTGTCTTATATAGGTTGTTACATCTATGAAACCATACTAGATGTCTTATACGATATGCTTCATCTCCTGAAACCATGCACTAGTTGAACTACATTGTCTTTGTGTATCTACGTAGGCAAGAAAAATCATTGATGAGCTCTCGAGGCATTAGTTTTGTCCTCTAGGGTCTGTTATAATCATATCTTTATCATAATCCATATCATAAATAATCATCACTTGTCATGGTCAGTCGAACTACGTTGTCACATAGGCAAGGTCATCATCGATGAGCCCTCGAGCTATCAGGTCAGTCCCCTTAGTGTCCATTACAATAAAATCTTGCATCATAATTCAAATTGCATATTAAAACTATTCCTTTGTCAAGAACCAACATATTGGACAACAAACATGATATCTTACACAAAATCGATCTTAACAAATCACGAAACAACAAATGACACTACCCAAACTAGCATTCAAACTGGTTGATCAATTGTTTGTGTATCTATCAATGTTACATATCAAATCAAAAATCATTTGTACTATACATGATGTTGCATTATCGAAACTAGACCAGGCATCTTATACGAAATGTTTTATTCCTTAAATTAGGCATAATCTTTTTATCGTGTACTTATTGGTAGACAAGAAGATCAAATAGCTGTTGACTTGCTTGATCTAGTTTAGTCTTAGATTTTTATCTTATTTATCTTATGTCATACTCCTAAGCTGCTCGAGGATATCCATAAGTGATTAGAGTGATAATGATGGATCATGGCATTTCTTTCTATTGATTTCTGCTTGTGGTTTGTCTTGGTAACACGACCTGGGCAACTAAGGTCCTTGTGTGTGGTAGACTTCCATTTAGCACAATCTAAACATCTTATACGAGTCAAAAACCAATCTAGCACTTTTGTGTATCTGGGGAAACATGCTCTATGGTCATTCTCTCACATGTTCCTACAAGGTTCTATTATCACTAGTCTGAATCAAGACACTCCTTGTCTGATGTGTCTGAATCTTTGACAAAATGGATACAAATGTCACCAAGGTTTGTCTTAACTTGGTGTACACTTTCCACTTGTCCATATATCATAATACACAAGCAAACTAAATTCTCCTTTGCAATTCATGCTTAGGTGTGCATACATCTACTTGTCCCATAATAAAACATTTTATGATGATAAAAATGCACTGCAAAAAGCTCACTTGTAATATCAATCAATCATCAATCTTGGTTTGGATGAAAGGTCCATCTAACATGTTCTTCACTCCTTACTAATAGTTTCATCGTACTAACATTTCTTCTACCAGTCCTTGCACTTAAACACATCACATCAGCTTGTCAAAATTTTTGGCTCATTATCCAAAGTTTTCACCAATTTTTTTTTGAGGGGGCACCATGCTATCCTGCCATCATCAAGCATATGGGGGTATCTGCTAAACATGAATTTCTAAATTTTCTTTGACACAACACTCAAAATCACATTGTATCAAAGAGGGGCAAAATGTAAATACCTAAAATTGTCCTAGCCTATGAACTTGCATTTTAACACTAATATTTGTCTTTCCCTAATGATTAAATAATGTTTAATTATTTAATTATTGTTTAAAATAATATTTCCACTATTAGTTAAATTACTTTATGTTATTTTATTAATTCATTTCAATTATTCTTCTTGATTAAATAAATAAATCATATCTTTAATTCTTCATTCTTCTTGATTAGTTAAATACATCCTATTTATTTAATTATATATTTAATTCTTTATTCCTCTTGATGAGTTAAATAATTGCTTTAATTATTTAATTATTGCAAATTCACACTTCCTAAATTAATTACTTTAATTATTTAATTATTTCATTTTTCTCAACATTATCCATTCATTGTGAATAACTAAAATATTTTATTTATTTATTTAATTCTCACTTGCAGAGTCCTCAAATAATTAATTATTATCCTCTCATGCAAATCTAAATTTATTTTTTAACACTTTCTTTCCCTTCACTTCTCATTTAACTAGTTACTCACACTCTAAGTTATCTTCCGCACAATTAAATAAATTTTATTTATTTAAATTATGTCACTAATTATTCTTTATTCTTCTAATTAAATTAAATAAATTATTATTATTTATTTAATTATTTATCATTCACTTCTTCTTTAATTAAATAATTATTTAAATTATTTAATTATTCCTTATCCTTTTCTTTCAATAATTATATAATTACCTTAATTATTTAATTATTCATGCACCACCCTCTAAATTAAGTAATTATTTCAATTATTAATTTATCCAAATTTATCTCTTCTCTAAATAAAAGAAATTGTTCATTTTGTTTATTTAGCTCATCTTGCACATTCAATAATAATTAATTAATTTAATTAATTATCTTATCATGCAAAAAACAAACTCATCTTCTATCTCAAACTTTCTTCCACTTCATTTATCATGTAATCAATTAACTCTAAATTTAGTTCACTTGACTCATAATGCATTGAGTTAAACAATTTGATCTAAATATGTCAATCAATCTTGATCATTGATCTTATTCAACACCTCTTAATTTGGATCATTCATCTGATCTCAATTTTTTTAAAAAAAGCATCCTACATCTTTCTAATGAAACCACAAACTCTGGAGCTTTTGCATCATTGCTACTATACTTCATTCTTTTGAGCTTAAAGGTAAAAAAAGGTGCATATCAAATATCTGAGAGCAAAGCAAAGCGAAGAAGAATTATGAAATTAATATCATGTCAACATGGTACAATTAATGCTTGATTTATTCCAATTTAATTGTTGTTTTGTGTATTCCATAGGTAAGTTTGGATTGTATTTGAGCTTGATCTAGATAGTTATGGTTGCTATTGATGATTTCATGACCTTTGTTCCTATTTTTTAACTTACATTTCCTACTGTATCTATCTCTTTATCTCCTCTTTCTATCCCTCTTTCTCCCTTTCCATCTCTCTCTCATCACACACACACTCCATATTTCTCCATCCTTATATCTATCTTTATATCTCTCTCACTTACACACACATGTAATCCTTGTTTCTCCCTCCCTAACTCTATCTCTATCTCTTTATTTGTCCTCCCTTTCTCTATCTCTCCCCCTCTCTTTATTACTTGTCTCTATCTCTCTATCTCTACCTCTCTCCCTTTCTCTTCCCATATATATATATCTTCATATTTCTCTTCCTCTATCACCCCTATTTCTCTCTCCCTCACTCCATCTCTATTTGTTTATAACTACTCTTTGTTTGTCTATCTCTCAATATTTGTCTCCCTCTCCTTATCTCTCTATATCTTCTTATATCTCTATCTCTCTATCACTATACCTCACCATCTATATCTCTCTCCATCTCTCCCTCTCCCTCTCCCTCTATATCTCTATCTCCCTCTCTCTCTTCTTCCTTACATATTTGTATCTCTTCATCACTATCTCCCTATCTCTCTCTATCTTTATCTCCCCCTCTAGGTCTATATCTTTCTACTTGTCTCCCTCTTCCTCTCTTGCTATATCTTCATCTTTACCTCTATCTTCCTCTCTCCTCCTCTATCTCTAGATATCTCTCTCTATCGACCCATCTCTCTCCCTCTCTCTATTCCTAAACCTCTATATCTATATCTCTTTTCCTCTCTATCTCTATCTCTCCATATTTGTTCTTCCATCTCTCCCTCTATCTCTATCTCATTATTTCTCCATCTCTCTACTCCTATAGCTCTCTCTCTATATATCACTTTCTATGTATATTTTTTTATCTTTATATCTCTTCCTCTCTCATTCTCTCCCTCTCTATATATTTATCTCTTTCATCTTTGTCTATCCCTCTCTCCTCTCTCTTTATATAGATCCCTCTCCTCCATCTCCATTTTTGTCTCTATCTCTATCTCCCTCTATTTCATATCCCTCTCCCTCTCTTTCTCCATCTCTATCTTTGTCTCTGTCTTTATCTCCTTTCCCCTCTCTCTTGCTTTCCCCCCTCTATCTCTCCCTCTTTGTATCCCTCTCTCCCTTTCTCTCCCTCTCTCCCTATTGCAAATATAACATGAGATCCTTGTAAGTGGATGCATATTTGATTTGAAGTTATCACTTCTCCATTGAGACCTTTATTGCACAAGCAACATCATTTGCTAAATTTCCTACCAATTGAACTCATGTACTACACAAATGTATGCAAAAAATAGACCAAAATTTTCTTTAATTAACCTTCCACACCTCTTTGGCGTACCCATTGCACAACAAGATGGGATTGCTAGTTTATGTCATATAGACTTTTTTTTGTGGATCTTAGTCATCACCAAACTTGCCATGTAAATCTAATTATTTTAGAGCACTTGTAATGACAGTTCCCTTTGAAATTATGATACTTTTTCGTAACAAATTATTATGTTCTATAGTATTCTTATAGTATTCTTATATATTAAAGCACATAATTTTTCCTTTCACAATTATAATGGACTAAATTATTTCTTACTATTCAAAGCACTTCAATTTTTATGTTTTGTGAGGATATAAAGGAAAGGGACCAATAGTTGATCAAGTTAACTTGGTCAGTATGTGATGCTTACATGGAATCATTTAGGATTTCCTTTTTTTTATATAATGTAATATGGATTCTTATCTATCTATAATTAAGGTTCAAAGACCTGGCTCATCCCGTCAAGATAAATATTGAGAAATATCCCTAAAATAAAATTTATAAAACTTTATGAAAAAAACTTGATAATAAAAACAAAATTACCATTTATTATAAAATAAATTCATATTTTTATTAGTTTAAATAATTATTAGCTGATAGTCTATAAGGGAGAGGACCCACTGGTTGAGCATGTTTCAATAGTTGTGATAGTAGTAGTTTATATAATGCCCAATAGTTGTAATAGTAGTTGTTTATATAATGCCCAATAGTTGTGACTTGACTACCTATAATTAAACAAAATGTATTCCTTTGATCTAAAAAACAACCAATCATGTGATGCCATATTAGTGCTCAACTACCCACGATGTGAATGCGGAAGTATTCTTCTCACTTTTTTTTTGGGTCTTTTTAAATACCTTGACAAAAAAAACATGCTGATGTGGCATTATATTTGATGATATGGCCCTCAAACGAAAGTTATAAATAGGAACTTAGGGACTTGCCAAGTAAGTTGCTGTAAAAAATTGAGTCTATATAGGATAATTAGAAGCACAAAGCTAGGGTACACAACTATGCGGTCTTCTTTATGCCGGTATACGTTTTCTTTAAGCCATTGGGTTTTCGAGACAACGAAACGTACCCCGCCTCACGCCTTAAAACAAATTTTGACTGGGCGATTAGTTTTTTCGTTTAAAAGGCTGGAAAAATCTTGTCTCGAGCTCAAGAATCTACTAACTCTAAAACCTCAATATTTTAAAGAGATACTTTTCGTTTATTTCGAATAGATTGAAGCAGCCGCTGTATGGAGATTGGTTTTGGTTCGTTTCATTTTTCTAAAATAATCCTAGACATTCTGTCCACTTTTACTCACCGGCATGGTTCACAGCGCGACACAATTTGTGCAGAATCTTGAGGTAAGTCACTTGCCATGGTTTCAGCGAGTTTTTTTGGGGAATCTGTAGGCGTCCAGTTCATTTTTTGCTAGTGCTTTATTTCAGAATTTCATTCTAAAACAATTCTGTTGTTATCTGTTAATTGAAGGCATTGGTTCTGGGGTTTTACCTAAATTGTTTTATGTTAATTGAAGGCATTGGTTCTGGGGTTTTACCTATGGTTGTTTTCATATATGGTATTATTGTAATACCTAGTTTTACATCCCTATACTACAATGAAAAGAGCTAGACAACTGATGCTACTCTCTTCTGTAAAGTACCATGCAGCTTCATATACAACCTTTCGAAGGTATGATTTCACGCTATAACTTCTTTTAATCCAAGTTCTATGATTTACCGGACTTCTACTTAACTTTTTAACTCCCAAACTTTGTAACAAGTATTAAATGTGACAATGGTCCACCAGTTACATAACCAAGGCCTCAAAATGCATTTTCTAATTGTAATCAAATGACTGTTGCTCTTCATTCAAGTAAATAAACTTGAAGGGAAACACGTTCAAGTGGTTTATTGTCACCTACATGACTAAAAATAGCAGCAAACTATTGTGGTTGAAGCCAAAACTATTTTTAGAAATAAAGATGCGAGGAAGAAGACCCCTCACTGCTTTGCCTAGGAGTGTTGAAGAGCTTTGGGTAAGAATTCCCATTTCTTATCAAAGATAAATCATAAATGTAATACTATCAACAAAGAGGTTGAGTGAATAGCCCTATGGGCATAGAAACATATGTAATCTATTTAAATTTTTAGAAAGAAGCCTTCCAAGCAACCCCGTTGAAAGATTGGCGTAGCATGTCTATTCCATAAAGTAACACAAAATTTCATTTATCCTAAAACCAAAATGATGTATAAAATGATATAATACTGAGCAGACTACAATTGCTTCTAAAATTATATAATTGTTGCATAAAATCATGTATTTGTATGACATGGCTTTAAAGACATAAATCAAATGCCTCTATCAAATATAGACAGGCAGATAGATAGATAATCACATTTCCAGCCCCTACAAAAAGCTACAAAGGCAGTGAGAGTTGTTATTAGATAACAAAACAACATTAAACATGCATTTGCAAATGGAAGAGGAAATATGAGTAAGGTTCTTCGTACATGCAGTTGACAGTGGAAGAGGAAAAATAAGGAATGTAGTAGCATGATCATCATTGTAAACTATGTAGGTTCCCTGACATAGTCTAAACAGGTAGAATTGTAGATAAATCGAATGCTAGAGCAAGTTCATACATGTAATTCAAAAAATCAATTTGATATGTTATAACAACATATAGTGCTCATTCACAATGTTAAACATAAATAAAAAATCATAAAAATACTCAAGCAGGTTTCAATTTTTAATGGGCAAGGCAGAACACATGCTGGGATTAATGATTTTTTTTTTTTTTAACAAATAGTTATACAAATTTTGTCCTTTTCGCACCTGTTCTCAGCATCAAGGATTATGCATGAGTACTTTCAAAGTCATCTATTCTCTCATCTAAACATATTTTCAGCTTGCATCACTGGGGTTTCTTTACAAGTGTGTGTGTGAAAATTATTTTTAGCGTTGCAGCTTTTGTTTTATAAGCCTTTACCATTTCAGGTTTAACTTTTTGACCGCTGTTCGATGCCTAAAAAGAGCAAGAAGGTCGATTGTAAGAAGAACTGATAAAACATAATCACATGCACATAGATTTACAAAAATTCATTAAATATCCCTCTAAATTTAGAGGCTTAACTACAATGGGATTTGGGGCACAATGGATTTGTAAAATTAGAAACTTGGTAAATTAGTATATATATTTTAAATATATTAAAAACTATGGAAAGTAATTTAAAAGATTTATTTAGGAAGCATTTTATGGAAGAGATTTTAGGATGTAGGATATGTTGGAAGTTTATAGTGCAAAATAAGAGCCCTTACTTCGCTTTTGGGGTGAGATGGAAGTTTCCTGAATATAATAGATTTATATTCCACATGTTATGCAATCTATAATTTCTAACATTAATTGTTGTTAGAAAAATCAGATAATTTGTTTAGCATTAACTGTTGCTAAAAAAATCATGAGATGAACATCTTTCTAAAATTTCTAAGCTTCAGACTTTAAACTTGTCCAACAGCTATAAAAACTATGGAACCATCTAATCTACTTGTAAAATACTCAAAAAAATTCAACACTTGCTAAACTATTTTAAGAAACACCTGCTAAAATAAACTATAAACCTCATGTCAAATTTATAGAACATTCTATATAAATTACAATTGGCCTAACCATTGCACCTCCTTTCGGTGCAAGTGCTAGTACCCAAATGAGCAGCTTTCACTGGGAAAGTTGTCTCACGCTGGTGAAAATTAACATTCCTCGGCCCAAGCCTGAAAACAAATTTTTAACTTGCAACCAATATTTTCGTTTAAAAGGCTGCAAAAATCTTGTGTTGACCTCATAATCTAGTAGCTCTTAAACCCTGATATTTTTAGATCTACTTTTCGCTTACTGCGAATGGATTGAAGCAGCAGTTGTTAGGAGAGTAGTTTTGGTTAGTTTCATTTTTAAAAGTTTCTGCTTTGGTAGGGTTTTGTAATATTTTTCCTGCAAACAGTGCCCATTTTTTCTCATCGGCATCATTGATAGCACAACACAATTTGTGCAGAATCTTGAGGTAAGTCACTTGCCATTGTTTTAGTGAGTTTTTTTGGGAATCTGTACACGGCTGGATCATCTTTGTGTGTTTTATTTCATTTGAAAACAATTCTATTGTCATATGTTAAATAAATAGCATTGGTTCTGTGGTTTTATCTATGGCTGTTTTCATATATGATATGATTGTAATACCTAGTGTTAGATCTCTATTTTTTTCAATATTTTGAACTGTGAAATGAATTCTATGTTTATTTGGTACTCTTAAATTTTGTTTATTTTGTTTTCCTTGTTCATGAGGTTTTTTTTGACAATTTTGCTAACAGAATTATTAAGTTAGTATTGAATGGATACCAGCTTTTGGCTGATGCTGTAAATGCAATGGTTGCCAGAGCTATTTTACACATAGAGTGAATAGTAGAGATTGGACCATCTTCATATTTTTAACTTATCACATTATTCTTCACAAACCATAAAAATTGTACAGCATATTTCTTCACACTTTTTTGCTATTATACTGACTCTTGTACTTTAAAGACCAAATGTCACAAGGCAAGGGATTGGAGTGACACAGAACTACTAAAATTTTAAAAGATTGTGTTGAATAAGTGACAAAACATATACATTGTACAGCATATTTCTTCACATTTGCTATTATACTGACTCTTGTACTTTAAAGATCAAATGTCACAAGGCAAGGGATTGGTGTGACACAAAACAGCTAAAATTTTAAAAGATTGTGTTGAATAAGTGACAAACAGCTTGGTTTTTCAGATGGGTACATCCTCTAACATGGTTTGTTAATTGGTTAGGACTCAGTGGTATGCTTAGGTACCAATATCCTTTCGATATTATTGCGTTCTTTTCTGAAGCCACATGTCTATGGAACTTCAACAAAAATAGGGATGCTAAATTTGAGAGATCATCTTCCCACAAACAAATAGGGCTAGCATCTCTGCTTTTGCATCAATTTGGAATGATTCAACATTCCTTTAGAAGCAATTCTAGACATGGTTGTGTCCAGCAGGTCTGTCCTTAAAGTATCAGATATCTATACTTGCAAAGAAGAATTCTCTCTCTGAAAATTTGATTCAAGTCTTTTGTATGCAAAAAAATTGCACAGTTTGGTATTCGTCTCTTGTGTTCTCCAATCATCTAGATTCCTTTTCCTAGTGTTGTTTTCCATTACAAGGCACACAAAGAGTCTCCTATAATCTGCTTTTAATGCACCCTTAAAAGGTTTTAGTTGCTTTTCACTGCAGAAAGGTGCACAACATTGTTTCTTCTTGATGTCATTTAACATAGTTTATGTCCACGAGCCTTAGCTTCTTCAGTCTTATCTTGATTGATGAGCTCTAATGGAGAAGTAATCAACTCAATACTTTCTCTGCTTAAAGCATTTTTACTTTCTAGTTTTCTATACTTTGGCACCTATGCAACCATTAATTGTAGGTCTTGGGCCCCCACTCATTAGTCAGTTGATAGAAATACGAAACTTTTGTCTACACTTGTTGTATAGAACATTAGCTGCATCAAAGAAAAAACATTCCTATTAGTCCATCTTTAATCTCTCCAAATAGGCCCCAAAAACTCTATTTGCATTTTAGAAAAACACTTTGTAGGAGTAACCTTGCAAGCCCTAGGTAAATTAGCATATCCACTCCTATATAATAATATATCTTTGGACATGATGGACTGTCCTCAAATTTCAAAGCATTTTTCTTTTTATCTCAGAAACTTGGAAAATAACCATACTCTTAACAAGTGCTTCCATTCTAGTTCAGCGTGCTTGCCTTGCTGTCCTCTAGGCGTGGAAATTTGCTAAGCCTAATGAGAACCATTAAATCATTGCACTTGGAGAACTCATGAAGGTAATATAATATAGATACCTTGAGCAGAATTCATTTCAATTTTTATGGCAATATCTCCAACCATATTTTTCTTGCAAACACTGTCCATTTTTTAGTAATGAAGGCAATATAATATTAGCATTTAAAAAGTCATGAATTATCTACAGTTCAAACCAAATTTTCTCTCTTTCTATAATAACATCTCCCTTTACTATTTATAAAAATATGGGGCATTCATTTCAATTTTGTCAACTTTCCTAGCTTTCTATGGCAATTTCTCCAACCATGAAAAATTTCACCATTCTTAAAATATGAGGCATTTGCTTCAGTTTCTTCATCTTATGCCGCATTAGTTCACCCTTTGTTATTTAAAGATTTTTTATCAAGGACAAATAAATAATGTGTCTCACTTTGCTATATGCTCTTTTGAAATTTTATATTTTGATGACTTTGTCAATTGACAATAAAAACATATATGTGCTTTTGAAAATTTCCATCAATTGACAATTAGTTGGGACCCTATCTAGCTACTAGAACCTCTAATTTCTATTGAAAGATAGTCTATCAACTTTTAGCAATGCTTTAAATTTTGAAGTATAAATATTTATAGTTTCTAGTGGTTAATCCATCTAAATGCACCATTAAAATGTGATTTTCATATTCTTTAAAATAAATTATATTTGTAATTATAATTGTTCAAGGAGAACAAGCAATATATGTTTAGGGTTTGTCAATTTTTTAATTGGTGATTGAAGAATTAGGGGTACTGAATTGGTGTAGGTCAAGGAAATTCTAAAAGTAACAATTTTTGAAAATATATATCATTAATATATTTGTAATGGTGAAAATCATTTATTTATGTTATTTTTATTTAGTTTTGTGTTTATTTTAAGGGAATGTTTTGATACATGTATATTTTGATAAGTGACCTAATTTTGTGTAAATTTTACCTTAATTTTTGCCCTCTTGCCCTCTTGTCCACTCCTTTCTTCTATGCACAAATTGAATTGTACTGTGTAGCATATTAGCTCACGTATAATTTTCTATTCGTGTAACTGTTGCACCTCCTTCAGATGCAAGTGCTAGTAATAAACAGGCTATATTTTGTAGCAGTTTACACCCAAAAAGTTGTCTCACACCAGAAAAAGCAATTTGCAGGCAGCTGAAATATCTTTATTGGTTCAGATGATAATGCTAGTAGGAGAGGCCCCCACCACATGTCTGTTAACTATTACCATGATGCCTAATAAAAAATAGTTGTCTTAGGGAGTGTGTCCATAATTTGATTTTCTTGATTTTTTAAATAATATAAATGGAGATTTCACATGAAGGGCACCAGCCTTCAATGTCGGCTTTATCAATTTCGAACATTGATTTAGATTTACTGCAAACGTCCAACAAATTAATTTCCTGTGTTACCTAGAATTGTACATGCATTAGAATGAAGGATAATGCAACAAGTAACTCGAAAAATATAAATAGCCATAATTCAAAAAATTCAAAAAATAACACACCAAGTTGAATACAGTGTTTTCCCCTTTAATCAGTTAGATTTATCTGATTCCTACAAAAAATTAAAGCAAGTCATGGCATCTAGGGCCTAGGCCATACAGTCAACAACATCATCGTAACTTCCCTTGAACTAACTGTACAATCCTGATAATCTTAAACTAAGATTATTAAAGACTTCTATGAAAAATTCAAACTCCTTGCATGTTGTCATGATAACATTACACAACCCAATGGCATAAGTCTTGGGCTACAAGCATTAAGGAACTAAAGCAAATAACCAATAGAGATAGCCCTCAACAATACTGAATTCAAAGGTTCCATCAATAATATAATTTTGTCATGCCCATTACTGCTATTTGTTGTCACATTACTTTGGCTGGATGAAGGGGATTCATAAGACCAATTTTCCTGATAATTTGTTCTTTGCATTTAATCACACTAGGACTCCTCCTAACAGTACTTCTCTTATGAAAGGGATGAGGATGAACATTATCAAGTTCATTTCCTCACAATACTTCTCTAATGAATGGGTTGAGGATGAAGCTTAGCAAAATTCAATTCCACCGTGCAATCGATAATGCAGGGTAAATGCATTGTAGTGATTGAGAACCTTCCCTTACATCTGCAAGGCTATAATTTATTCTGCGTGGGTCAGCGATTTTATAACTATGATGAGTCTAGGGACTCGCCCAATTTTAAATTGGGTGATCAGTTTACATGCAGTCGGAGATGAGCATAGTTGGCTGCCCATATAGAAGAACACCTAGAAGCTAGATGCTACATGTCCAACAATATCCTTTTCTGCATTTGGCTTCTAAAATGCATTGAAAGATTAGGTGTCGTGGACTTTTTCCTTAGCACTATTTTTGAGATTTAATTATAGATAAAAACAGTAACACTTATTCGTTCCTTAAATGTCTAAAAGAGAATTTTAGTTTGAGAAAAAATTATAAAATATTTAAATTAATCCAAAATCAATTTTTTCATATGCAATAATCATAGAGTAATACTAATAACTAATCCAGAGGTGGAGGGTCAATGGCTATTGATTTGTGTCTTCACCCAATGTTCTATATGGTACACAACAAAGAAGTTAGTAATTAGATCAACTTTCAATCCCCACAAAGTAGAAGTGGATAGAGGAATGGTTGTGGTGGGAGAAGAGGAGAAAGTTGTAGAGGCTTTCCATGGCTTATGGAAGCTTCTATCAAATTAATATTGTTACACATGAAATATTTAAATCTTCTTTTGCTTCATTGCACTTCTTTTGGATGGCCTTTCTATGCTTTTGTTCATTGAATAGCAGTAGGATTGGTGATGGACCTTGGGCCAATGAGGTCTCCTAATGTTAACTACTTGTGTGCTTGTCAAGCACATTGCAATTACAATTGCAGTCATATAGGCTTGTGAGTAGGGCCATATCTCAGCCACAATGCTTGGTTGTGGGGATATTGCTTTGTTATGCGAAATTATTGTGTTAAAGGTGAGAGAACTGATTGGCTATGACCGAGTTATGCCATATCACTTCCATCAGGATGATCATTGTGAGGTGGTTACAATTGGATGATTGGCTAATTGTTGTAATTGAGTCATATATTCTCTATGTCAAAATGGGCAAATGTGGGTTAGCTTTTACATTTTATGTTGTCTTATAGTGGAGTTGTCCAATTCCCCTATTTCTTGAGATTCACTAAGGAGGTGAGGGCCTCCTAAGGCTGGAATCTTGAGATAGAATTTTGTTAGGGCTGCAGAAACTTCTTCGAGGGTCGAGAAAGGGATTGGGTCTGTCACAAAGTCTAAATTTAGACCTAGAATTTGGTCTAGCAACCTAATAGGATTAGGCGATGGGGAAGTAGGCCTTATTCAAGGGAGCGCCCTAGGAGGAAACATGACTAGATTTGAGGTCAAGGATGGTTCTGTCAATGTAACAAGAAGGATGAAATGGTGGGCATTGATGGGATAGATAGGAGATATGTTAAATAGAGTTCTCAGAAGGATAAGGAAGTTCAAAATTATAATACCCAAAAAGAAATAAAAGGGAGAAGATCAAATAGAGCTCAAGATTTGTTCAAGAGCCATGAAGAACAATCTAAAGTCAGTCGAGCTCAATTAGGCCTCAATAGGGAAAAAGGAAAAAAATTGCAATGCAAAAAAATAGAATGAATCCTTGTGAGGCTAAAGAAGAACCCAAGGGAGATGAACGAAAGACTAGAGTCAATGTCAAAAGGCCTATAGCAAAGTCAATATGAAAAAGTGAGAGTAAAGAGGAAGAAGAAAACCCAAATTCTGCAATTGAACTACCAAAAATGAAAATTAAAATAATGATGGAGATAGTGAAGAAGAGTATCAAATAAAAGGATTGCAAAATGGGGTTAAGGGGAAAAGGGCAACATCCAAGCCCATTAACAAATTTCTGAGGGAATAGGAAGGAGGCCAAAAGTTGTAACCCAAGAGAACAAAGAGAAACATTGGCAGAGATGGTGGAGAAGAATATGGTAGAAAAATAGTGTAGAATGGAGACAAGGGAAAAGAGTTTGTATCCAAGTTCAGTCCTAAAAATGAGAAGGAAGAGGAAGAAAACCAAATTATTGCAATTCAAGAGAATGAATAGAGAAAAAGTGGAAGAGATAGCGAAGAAGAATTAAAAAGAAAATGTCTGCAACATGAAGTTACAGGCAAAATTCCCGTATCCAAGTTGATTTGTGATGAGATGGAAAAGCAAGATAAAGACCCAGAGATTGCAATTCAAGAGAATAAAGAAAAAATAGTGGTAGAGACAGTGAAGAAGGCTATAAGACAAAAGGATTGCAGAACAACATCAAGGGAAAAGGCCAATATCCAAGTCAATTCAAAAAGATGAGAAGAAAGTGGAAGAAGAAGATTTGGAGAAGTATAGACTGCATCAATGCCAACGCACATAAACACGTTGAGTATCAAACAAAAAACATTTTGCAGAAAAATGAAGAGCTTCAGCTAGTTGGGCTCAATATTTCTGGTCTTAAATCCAACAATCTTAATCCAAAGAGATCCATCATCGACACCCACCAAATAAGTGACGAGCACCAAAGTTGTGATCCTCCTTTGCAGTGACCTTAGAATCTTCGATGTAAAAGTGGTGCAACGTGGAATATTATTGTGTTGTTAATAGAGTAGCCGGATACGCCCCTGCCCCTCCTTGGACGTGCGTATCCCCGTATCCGATATGGATACGGGTACGATACACCACAGATACATGTTGGATACCGTACCCACATGTGCCCAAAAAAATCTTGATTTTCCAGCCGTGCCGGATACTTTGTGATTTGATTTTCAAAATATTTGACATGAATCTTCCTAAACTTAATCTTAAAAAACTTCAATCGTGCAATTTTCTTTTTGTTTTGTATAAACAAAACCTACACCAAATGAGGAAGACCTGAAATGTTTTTCTATTTCAACGACCCATTTTTCTAGGTCTTCTTCTAGTGCAACTCTACTATTTTTTTGGCATTTTAATTTTTATAGATTTAAAAAAGTTAATTGTTTATAGTTTTATATTTATATTTAATATTTATATTATGTTGTTTAAACATTAGAAATTTTGAAAAAATTAAAATTTATTCTTTAAATATAAATAAAATTTATTAATATAAATTTAATTGTTTGTTGTTTACTAAATTATTGATGTTTAAATTTTAATATTATTTAATTTATATTTACTTATTTTCTTTTAAAGTAATTTAAATCTCCTTTAATAACTTAGAAAATATACGTGTATGTGTTTTTTATGAGTGTCGTATCCAGCCGTATCCATATTGGGGGTCTTAAAAAATGGCCGTATCCGTGTCTGATACCATATCTGTACCTGTATCTGTATCCGTGTCCATGCAACTTTGGTTGTTAACTCTGATTTTCTGACTCTGTTGTAGCATAGATCCTCACAACATCCCCCAATACTTGTGTGAATGGGTTGGCTACTTTTTCTTGATTATGGTTTCCACATGAACATGGAATGAGATAGACCTGTCTGTTCTGTTTGGGTCCATGGAGTCCTTTACAGACTTTGAAAATTTCACTTAAGTGTTCTGTGAAAGAAAAGTTGACCTTACATTCCTTTTTTCTAAATTTGAATGTTTTATTAGAAATTTGTTCAATTTAGGGTAAGAGGGTCTGAGGTTGGCCACATGTCTGTAATCTTCTGTTGATGTTCCGGTTCCCTCTTTGCCTTCTATAAAGCTCTAGGAATTCACTTTGTAGCCATGCCTCTTAGAAACTGTGGTTAGGCATTTGTTTACATGTTGAAAACTGTACTTCGGTGTTAAGAAATTTGGTTTTAATTGGGAGCATGTAGAAATTTCCACAAGACTCTGGTATTTGTCTGCTAAATATCTATGCTACATAGAGCTTGAGTTAGTAAATCTCTTCTGTGCAACATGACAAGAAACAGGGTTTGGGAGGTTGTTCAGATGGAATGGATCCTTGATGCTGTCACACACATTTTTATATTAGTGTATTCCCATTCTGAATAATTTTAACCATTTGATACTTTATAAAATGAGAAGGTGATCACATGAATATCAGAATTGGGAAACCCTACAAGGTTACAACCTTACAAGTGCAAATGGTTAGTGATAAATGTGATACTTTGTTTTCCTTTTAGCCTCCGGGCTTCAAATCCACCATAACTGGATAGTCATTTTTGTGGTAAATTGATGTCAATAGGGGTGGGCATTTGTGCTCAAGTGAGAATTTCTTTTTCATTAGGGTTTAACTAGTCCTCAAATAAGGTGGATATTAAATCTGCATCAATGCTGATTAATTACAGCTCTGGTATTATTAAGCTTTATATGGTACATTTCTCTGGTTTTAACTTCTAAGGTCAAGCAATGCCTCTTTTGAGCTTATTTATAGCTATTTATACCTGATAAATGACCTATTGAGGTCTTTTATATTATATTTACATTTCAAGTAACTTTCAACTTATTAACCCTATAGGACCTATTTTTAATTGCTTTTGTTTCTATATCCAGATCTAATATTGTCTTCCTTTCTTAATTTAATTTTTTTATTGAGTGGTCAGCATATTTTGAAAAACTTTGCGTGCCAAACAACCATAGTTTGGAGCCAAATCAGGTGACAAATTTTACAGCATGGAAGTTGCCAGCAGGTATGGCTACATTATTTTTTGGTGATACAGGCCTTTTTATTCAGATTATATATTCTAAATGAAAGAAAATAGTTTATATAGGGTTTTCTAAGATTTTAGCATGAGTTTTACAAGGTTTTTGGTTAATATATAAAAGATTATGTGTAAGATTTCTGGAATGTGTTTTAATTTATTATTCAAGAAGGCTTTTCTTTTTATTTACTTGTGATCTCATGGTTGTAGATCTGAAGATGGTGATCCATGCAATGCTATTATTCTTCCTAGCAATCATAAATCTAAGCATAAAGATAAAATAAAGGTATTTATGCATCAATCTGCCTTCATATATAGTATTAATTAAAATGTATTATCATTGATATTTTCCTCATCATGAGTTTTATTTTATTCTATTGCTTTTAAAGGTTGCTAAAGACAGGAAGAAAACTCTCTCGTTGAGTAAGAAGCAACAAAGAAAATTGAGAAGGCTGCAGGTATTTTTTTTTGGGTTTTGTAGAATAGTTTTACTTAGTATCATGACACCTACCAAGTATTGCATTGATTGGAATTAGAAAAGAGTATGGTCTGGTCTGTAATCCATGATGAGAATTGAAGTTGTTGGGACTATTTGGAAGTTAGATAATTGGTTTTTTGTACAGTTGAGGTTCTTGTTGAATATGCTTCTTTTTCTTTATAGGAGGAAAAGGATAAAAGGGAAAGGCGAGCTACTGATCTTGAGATCTTGGAGTACGTACAGTGGTCTTGCTTACATTCTATGTAATCTGTACTTAACAAATAGTACTTATGGCTGATAATTAACTTATTAAGTAGTAACCATTATATACAAAATGCTACAAATTCAGAAATATAAAATATGGATAAAAGAAATATATAGTATTCAAAGAATTCCTAAAAAAATGTTGTCATATTTTCCTTACCTTGAGCTGGGTTGATATCCTCAGGAAGTACAAGATTCAAGATGATGCTCATGCTTTGTTAGGCTCTTCTGGTAATCTTGGACAGGTATCTCACAAGATGGATATAGTGTTTTAATATTTATAATCTGTTCTAATGGTATTTTAATCTTTCCAAAACAATTGTTCTTTTTCAGCAATGGCAAAGTTGATATATTGTAATTTTTCATTGTTTAGGTTGAAACTATGCGGGAGAAACTCTCTAGGGCTATGCGCTTACATAGAGCAGGATTGTCAGTTCCTTCAGATGTTCCGCTTTTTCGTGAAAGAGAAATTGATTCAAATTTGACAGAAACTAAGAATTTTACTAATAATATTTTGCCTGTTAAATGCAATCAAAAGAAGAATATTCAGGAAACTGGCAAAATTCAACCGAAGAAAAGAAAGCGAATTGCTTTGCACACAGTTAATGAAGTAGATCAAAATGACACATTCGAGGATGCAAGAATGACTGCCTCTGTTGATGCCAAAGTTAAAGTAAAGGATATGGTAACAATACATGGGCACAATATAGGGCAGAGTGACATAAATATAATCTCATGTTCAGAACCTGCTCTATCTGATTCTAGGAATTGTTATTCAAGTGGAGCTGAACTAGAAAATTCCCAATCCTCTAATAAACAGGGTTTGCTTGCTGCTGCTGAAACTACTCAACTGAGTAATGGTAGCAAATCTTTGACATGGTTGGATTCAGTTGACCCTATTGTACAAGGAGGTTCTCCTAGGATAAAGCGTCAAGATGGTTGCTCAGGACAGAAGGTTGGGGTAAACAAGTCATGTGAACCTACTAAAGAAATAAAATACCAGGTTTGTTTCTCATAATCTCAACTTGAAATAAAACTTATCAATAATTCTGAAACTACCTTTGCATTTGTCAATTGCTTGCTCTGTTTTTGTAGTTTAAAAAACCTATCAGGAGGGTTTTCATTATTAATTTAATAAAATGCTTTGGCAAAGGAAATTGTATAAGCTTGAGCTCCCTGATGTGATGGAAGGAAATTTTTTGGGTGCAATTAATTTGCATTGCTAATTTGTTGGTCATTGGTTGTTATTTGTTAACCCTAGATCCATGGTTACCATCTGCTACCTGAAAGACCAATCTTACCCAACCATATTAGGAAAACCATATGCTTTTGAGTCATGGATGTACAATTCAATGTCTAAATTTTTTTCTGTCAACTATTTTTTGTAAACGCCAACTGCAACTATTGTCTTTCTTATTGTCATTGTTCCATTTGAAAAGAAAATAACACATTCTTATATCTGTACCAAAGTGCACTCAGATTAAATGTCAATAAGAATTATATTTCATTGCCTTGAGCTATTCTTGCAGAGGGTCCAGTTAAATCTATTAGGCTATATCCGTTATTTCAATAGAATATACTAATATAATTGTCCATTCTGTGATCAGATTTGGTGTTTTATTACTAGTAGTAGCACTATCATTTTTCAGTTTCAATGTAGCTCAAACATGGTGAAAATCAGGTTGTAATTTTAACAGCTGTCCCTAATTTTTTGACCAGTAGCATTTTTTCCTTATAGCAAAAGCACGGATTCTATTCAATGGGGCCTCTACCTGCAAAATTAGTATCTCCCTTTTTTCAATAGAATATAAGTGTCCATTCTGTGATCAGATTTTGGTGCCTTGTTAGTAATAGTAGCACTATCATTTTTTTTAATTTAAAGGTAGCTCAAACATGGTGGAAATCATGTTCTATTCATTGGGACCTCTACCTGCAAAATTAGAGTATTTAAGTTGAAACACTCAAGAACAAGTTGTAACTTTCAGATTTGGAAGGTTAGAACCCAAAATGGTTGTTGCCAACATAGATTATGTGCTATACCTTCATGCTTATGGCTTCAACAAAATCTCTGAATTGCTGGATTGGATACGGGTTTGCCAGCATGTCTTTTTCTTTCCCCTAAGGTTCAGTATTGCTGGATACGGTCATAAATATATATAATGAATATTCAAAAATTTCAAAGTAGATTGCCTTCTCTGCTTAGTAGCAACTGCATTTTTCCTAGTTGCAAGGATGGTACTTAGTGTTTTATATGAATGAATTTACATATTGCATTTTTTGGGATTCAAAATAGCCAGCACACTTAGTATTTACATATTGCATGGTCTTATTTGTCAGGTTTCAAATGGGGAGAGCGTGATGCTAGATGCACAAGACAGTGGCAGGGATTCTAAAGACAGGAGTTGGAATGCTATAAGTAATAGCTTTGTAGTTCATGTTACAAGACCAGATGAAGTTGAAGAAAAAAGGAAAAATCTTCCAATAGTTATGATGGAGCAGGAAATTATGGAAGCTGTCAATCAGCATCCTGTTGTGATTATATGCGGGGAGACTGGATGTGGTAAAACTACTCAAGTTCCACAGGTATGATTCCTTATATTATTTCCCAGGTTCTCATTTTTAATGAGTTACAAGAATGCCTTATTCGTGTTTTCCAAGTGGAATTGAATGTTCTACCATGCCATACAATTTAACATATATTTTTTATTGAAGTTTCTGTTTGAAGCCGGATTTGGTTCAAGCAAGTGCAAAGAAAGGACAGGAATTATAGGCGTCACTCAGCCCCGACGTGTAGCAGTTCTTGCTACTTCCAAGAGAGTGGCTTATGAATTGTCATTTCAGCTGGGAAAGGAAGTTGGATTTCAAGTGCGGCATGATCGGAGAATAGGAGGGAATAGTTCCATCAAGTTTATGACTGATGGAATTCTGCTTCGTGAAGTGCAGGTAGAGAGTTTATATTTGTCATATCTAAGATGACTTGAGATACTTGTGGCTTCCATTCTGTACAAAGGACTACATTACAATAGTTATGATATGATTCTTTTGTTGTGTAAATAAAGTTGATTTTTCCAAAACAAAACCTTTTATTTATAATGTGTCTAATAGTAAAGCCTAATGCTCTGCCTTGCTAATTATTGAATCTCATAATTTGCTATTCTGTGCATATTATGGAAGCCTAATGCTTTGCCTTGTTGCCTACAGTCTGATTTTCTATTGAGGAACTACTCAATCATTGTGTTGGATGAGGCTCACGAGAGGAGTTTGAATACTGACATCCTTATTGGAATGCTTTCACGAATTGTACCTCTGCGGCAGGTTTGGTGATTTGATATTTTGTATTTACTGTTTTATATAAAATAATGAATTATCACCTAAATAGTGAAAAGAAGAAATCAATATGAAATCAAACTCTTATTTGGTCCATTTTTATTGCAGAATCTATATGAGGAACAACAGAAAAAAATATCTAGTGGAGAAACAGTGAGTCCTGAAAACTTGGTTAACCCATTGAAAGTTGTTTTAATGAGTGCAACGCTGAGGATTGAAGATTTTGTTTCAAATAACAAGTTATTTCCTGTAATACCACCTGTAATAGAAGTGCCTACAAGACAGTTTCCTGTGACCATTCATTTCTCTGCCAAGACTGAACTGGTAGATTATCTGGGAAAGGCTTACAAAAAGGTTTTAGCCATTCACAAGAAGTTGCCACCAGGTGGTATACTAGTATTTGTCACAGGGCAACGGGAGGTAGAATTCTTGTGTAGGAAGCTGCGAAAAGCATTTGGGAAAAGGAATAAAAGCAATCCCAAACCAGTGGGCATTCCTCAGATGACAAGGTCATTTTCAGATGTAGATAATTTCACAAATCAACCTGATATGGAGGAAATTGCTGAAGCTGTGGATGCTACTGATGAAAATGAAATTTGCAAAGGAGGATTTAATAGGTTTGATACATATGATGATGATGGCTTTGATGATAAGTTACAGGAAAAATCAGAATCCTCTGATACTGAATTTGATTCAGATTCGGATAGCGAAGAAGAGTTTCTTAATAATGAAAATGATCTTCTCGATAAAACATTGCAAAACACCAGTTTACTTAGAGAACCGGGATGTGTGGAATCACTTAAAGCTGCTTTTGAAGCACTAAGTGGTGGTGACAATAGTAGAAAAACCAATGAAAAGTCAAACCAGCAAAATCTTGCAGATGCTCAAAACAAAGAACATAGAGACCAAAACAGTACAGGAAACTTGAAAGAGCCAGGTCCTCTCTATGTTTTACCACTGTATGCAATGTTATCTGCAGAGGCACAGTTACGTGTATTTGCTGGAGTACCAGAAGGAGAAAGGCTTGTTGTGGTGGCCACTAATGTTGCTGAAACTTCCTTAACAATTCCTGGAATCAGATATGTTGTTGATACAGGTAGAGCAAAAGTGAAGGAATATTTGTGTTCAAGTGGAATAGCAAAATATGAGATTCAATGGATTAGCAAGGCTTCAGCCGCTCAGCGTGCCGGAAGAGCCGGCAGAACAGGATCAGGACATTGTTATCGTCTTTATTCATCTGCTGTTTTCAACAACACTTTACCAGATTTTCCACTACCTGAAATAAGCAAGGCTCCTATTGAGGGCGTTGTTCTTATTTTGAAGTACATGGGTATTAATAAGGTGATCCAAATGAGTTCTAGTTTTTTTTTATTTGAGAAATAATTTATAGATATTCAGATTTTGTAATTGAGCCTTACATACTCAATATATTCAGCGATTGTATGGCTCTGGTGTTTCTGTAAATAGATCTTACAAACTGACTGATCATTTGTTTTTCAGGTTGCCAACTTCCCTTTCCCTACCCCTCCTGATAAGACAGCCTTAGTAGATTCTGAACGGTGCTTGAAAGCCATTGGAGCACTAGATCAGACTACGGGAAGGCTGATGCCAGTTGGAGAAGCAATGTCATTATATCCTATTAGTCCTCGCCATTCTCGTACGCTTTTAACTGTAATTCAGATACTAAAAGAGAGGGATGAATGTGCTGGTGCAAACTTGGTTCTGGCTTTTGCATTGGCTATTGCTGCAGCACTAAGTGTAGATAATCCTTTTCTCGTACATTTTGGCTTAGAGGCTGGAGAAGATGTGAAAGAAAAGCAGAGGGGAATTGATACTGCTGTTGAGAAAGAAACTGAAGAGCAAGACCACCTAGAAATTAAGAAGCAACGTGCAATGGCTAAAGCAGCCCATAAAATGTTTGAGAATATGAGCAGCGATGCTTTAACTGTTGCAAGTGCACTTCGTTCATTTGAACTTGCAGATAATCGAGAACAGTTCCGCAGAATTAACTCTTTACATCTGAAAACCATGGATGAAATGTCGAAGCTTCGCAAGCAACTGCTTCAGCTTGTCTTCAACCAAAAAATGGAGAAAAAACTGAAAGTGGACTTTACTTGGACTTTTGGGAATTTGGCAGATGTAGAACTTGCATGGAGGGAATCAATTAATAAATCTCTTACGGCAACTCAAGAAGATATATTGGGACAGGCAATCTGTGCAGGTTGGGCGGACAGAGTTGCACGTCGTCTAAGACCACATAAAACAATAAAAGCATCATCGGAAGGCCAAAGGACAAGGGCAGTTAAATACCAAGCTTGTTTTGTGGAAGAAATTGTTTTTCTGCATCGCATATCATCTGTTGCTAGAGTGGCGCCTGAGTTTGTTGTGTATAATGAACTCATTCATACCACAAGGCCTTACATGCGTGGTGTGACATGTATTAAACCAACTTGGCTTGCCTTGCATGCAAGAGCTCTCTGCACATTTTCTAAACCACTTGCAGATCCTCAACCATATTATGACTGCTTGTCAGATGAAGTCTTTTGCTGGGTTTCTCCTACATTTGGTCCACATTTATGGGAGCTTCCTCTTGACAGATCCATTATGAAGAACATAAATCATCGGACAGCAGTGTTTGCATGTGCACTTCTTCAAGGCAAAGTTCTGCCATGTTTGAAAGAAATGCAGCAATTACTGGCAGCTGATCCCTCTATGGTATTGAAACCTGAGGCTGCAGCACACAAACGTGTTAGTGATCTCCTTCACAAATTGAGTGTGGGGCCAGTTGTTGACAGTCGTATCAAACTTAAATCTGCTTGGGATGCAGATCAAAAGTTCTTGTATCTTGAAATATTAGCATGGATACAAGGTAAATTCCATCATCTTTTTGATCAGCTATGGAAGCAAATGAAGCATGAGTCCCAATTGGACTGTAAACAACTATTCCGTCAGAAAATCAAGAAACTAAGCAGGACAAAGGATTGACCGAAGCATTGACACACATGGATAAATTTGTAACCCAGGATCTCTCCTAGTATCTCTCACAAGATGAATTTGTAACCTAGGACAAATGTGAAATTTGATTAATATTATTCATTAAGTGTTTAAATGTGTTTGATGTTGATGTTTCTATTGAATTGCGTGAAAATCTTAGTTCAGTTTGTTTGAATGGTATGTTGGATGATGAATGCTTTGTTATTTTTATTATTTCAAATGGTGGACATGAAGTTTGTGGATTCAGAGGTCAGAAATAGAGAGAATTTGTTGCATCGTTGTGTAAAAATTTCTAACATAGGTTTTCTGAAACATTCTATTTGGATCTATTCATATATATCCATGGATAAGGTAATAAGGGAAATGCATACATATATACAGGATATCAAGCCTGGAGAGTAAATCAGCACATCCTATAGCCATGTCAGTGGTAGCATACTGTAGGCAACAGGGCATTAAGCCCTCTGCTGATGTGAAAGATTTCAATATATTGCAAGGAGAGGGCATCTGCAGGCTAATTGCTGGCCATAAAATTTACATTGGCAACAACTGTTTGTAAACTCAGTTTTTTGGGGCCAAGGTAAAATTGATGCTTGCAACAGTAATTATTCTTCCTATTACAGCTTTCAGACTGCTAGCATTTTGCCAATGGCGGATTATACATGTACCAGACATGTGGAATATGGAAGGCTCCACAGTAGCATATGTAGGAGTAGATACAAAATTTGTAGGAGTATTTAGTGTGGCAGGCCGCATCTGGCCACAAGCAGCAGAAGCAGTCAACAAACTTAAGGTTAGCTGTTAATAATTATTTTGCTTTAAGGATGCATTCGGTTTTTGAAGTTTGTTTTTCATTTTTTGTTTTGGTGATTTGTTTGTCATTATTTTTGTTTTGTTTTCGTTGATTAAGTCTTTTTTTTTGGTTTCTTACTAATTTCAGATATTTGGAATCAGAGTGGTCATGCTCGCAGGTGATACTGCTGTTTCTGCTGCAGAAGTTGAAAAATTACATGCCTTAAATGGTTAATTTGAGTTGGCAATCCTGTCACAACATTTTTAACTGATAGAGGAGCCCTAGTAATGGTGTGCAGGTAGGAGAAATTGAAGTCCATGCCCACTTACTCCCAGGAGGACAGACTGCCATGGTGGGCGATGGAATTAATGATGCACCGGCATTAGCAGCAGCAGATGTGGGGATAGCTGCAGGTGTGTAAGGCTTTGTGGTACCCATGGATTTTGCAGACAAGCTCTCATGTCTAATGACATAAGAAAGATTGCTGGTGCAGTGAAAATAGGGCGGAGATTGGTGAAGACAATATACATAAATGTTGCATTCTCCCTGTTGACAAAAGTATCAAACAAACTGACAGGCATTTGGTTCTACCCTTGTTTGCTCTTACTGTCTAACTTTCCTTCATTCACTAAAGAACCGTTGGTAGCACCATAGTTGCAAGACTCGCACAAAACCCGGCGAGTAGTGAAAAACTCGCGAGTTTTTCCAGGGGGCGAGTTTTTCAGGCACTTGTACGCCAGAAAACTCACCCGTACTTTCTGGAAAAACTCGCCGTACTTTTGGCGAGTTTTTCCAGAAAGTACGGCGAGTTTTCCAGAAAAACCCGCACGACAGTTAGAACGCCCAAGCAGCCACTAAAAAGCAATTTTAAGTTGTCTTTTTTCATTCACTCTCTTCTCACACTCAGCAAAAAACCTCTCCAAGGAATTGTGCACTCATTTGCAGTGATTTTGCATCCAAAAGACAAGATTTGAAGGGCATTTACATCGAATTTAGAAGGCAAATTGGATTTCCAGGTAGGGTTTCTCATTTTTCTTGTTCTTTCTTCTTTTTTAAAAAATTCTTCATTCTTGTTGGTTCTATGTTTAAAAATCATTTGATTGTAGTGTGAAAATGATTTAAATGCATTTAGATTCATCAAAACAAGATTTAGATTCATCAAAACAAGATTTTTTAATGATTTTTTCTGATTTTTTAACATATTTTGCTGATTTTTTCATTTTTTTTAAATTTTCTTTAAACCCTAGTTATTTTTTTTTTGTTTTGAATGATTGAATCCTCTTTTTTGTTGAATAACATGCTTACAATCTTAGATTAGCTTAATTTTTTACTAGTTTGAAGTCATTTTCATATTTTTTACATTTTTTCACATTTTTTTGAAACCCTAGTTTTTATTTTTTATTTTTAAATCCAATTTTTTTGTTATGAAAATGTTTAGATTTAGAATCTAGTGATAGATTTTTAGTAATTTAAACTTAAAGTAATCTCTCTTGATTTAATCTAATTTAGTTTGTTTTTAAATTTTCTATCAAAAACTAACAAGTTGTGCTATGACTTTCACTTTGTGTAGGTTAATAATTAATTGATAATGGCTTCTGAACCCACTTCTGCCTCAGGCTCTGCCCCATCCGTGCCTGCGGACTTTGTAGGTAAACGTCCTCCAGGAGCTAGAGATCCTGCTTGGAAGTATGCTTATCTAGGACCCATACCTGGCACAGTATATTGCATTCCATGTAAAAAAGTATATTGTGGGGGCATCAATCGCCTCAAGTACCACCTTGCAGGCATCCCTCAACGTGATGCTAAGGAATGTCCTCATACAACAGAGGAAATAAAAAGACAAATGAATGCCATACTTTCAGCTGCAGAAGAAAAAAAAATGAAAAGAGAGATGGCAAGAGCAGCAATGCAAGCAACCAACATGAGAGCAGGGAGGAGTGCTGGGCCTGTATGATCATCCCCATTACATTTTGGATATTTGGCATGTAAACCTTTCCCCAACTGCAATTATGTTCTTTCTGTTATTTAATTACTGTCTTCTGGTATTTCTAGACCATCTTGAAACACACTCACATCAGGTTTTGAAACAGAGGATTCCTAGTTTCCTTCATAGCTCGATAGGATTCACCTTGAGACTGATTGCTGAGTACCCATAGCATTAATATGCATATAAACAGTATGTGTATACAAATAGACATTGGGTTTAGTAAAATAGTACATAGGTTCAGGGTTCAACAACCTTCCTTAAAAGTTTGGTTCCTGGATACCCATTTCATTGATGCACAAACAGAAAATATGAGTATATACATATACTTTGAATCCAGTGAATATACATAATTTTTTCAGGAGATAGATAGGATTCTCTGTAAATCTCAGTCTAATTTTTAAACTCTCATTTCATATTTATACATGTTCTCATATCAATGAAATGGGTATTTAGCAATTCAGCCTTGTTAAAAAAGCTATCAAACACTTAAGAAAACTATAAATCCAGTGAATATATATTCCTTTTTATATTATATGCATACCATACATTGTATATAAGAAAACTAAAAATCCTGTGAATATACATATCCTTCTTTTATATATATATATATATAAGTAGGTATTCAGCAGTCCAAACTTCTAGGAAACTTTTCAGCACTGAAGAAAGCTATAGATCCTGTCAATATATTCAATTTTCTTCAAGTATTTACTGTTCAATACTCATTTCATTGATATACATATTGGCACAGGTCTTAAGTCTATGTTTGTGCGTATGTATGTTTATAATATGCATATATATTGGACCTGGTGGTTAGCATACACAGTATATTCAAGGCTTTGATGGAATCCTTGTAAGTGTATTTTATTGTTTTCTTCAGTGCCGGATAGAATTTTCAGCAAGTCTTATTGTTGAATATCCATTTCATTGCATATCCATATAAGCATGTGTGTGTATGTATCTGCCTATTTATTTTTATATGTATAATATGTATAAAAATTGGACCCTATGATTAGGGTATATATGGTATGATTCAAGGCTTTATTGGAGTCCTTGTAAGTATTATTCAGTACTGGATAGAATTTCTTTCAAAGTCTTATTCCTAAATACCCATTTCATTGATATGTCTAGATTTGTGTGTGTAAATAATGTGTATGCACATTTGGACTTGTAATTAGAGTACGCATAGCATCTTTGATAGAATCCTTGTAGTCTGGTTTCTGAAGATTGATATATATAAACACATCATGTACATTTCTACATATGCAATCTGTATACACATATACTTGTAGTTTTCTTCAGGGCATGATAGGATTATCTGCAAGCATGATTCCTTATTACAGATTTCCTTGATATTTCAAAAAAGAGGCACTTGCTCGAATGCGGAGGGGGTGATGCACCTTGTTGAACAATATGTAATGTAAGTGGAAAACAATGCCCTTGTGTACATTGTGGATCTCACTTGGCTAGGGAGAGAACACATAGTTTAGCAGGCTTGATAGGACATTGTGTCTACTTTCTGAATACCCATTTGATGTAAAATTTAAATCTGCATCTACATGCGTGCGCACACACATTGGGTCCTATGGTTAGTTCAGACTAGTTTGTTTGGTAGAAATCATTGTAAGTTTGGTTTCTAAATACACATTTCATTGATAGGCATATAACACAGGCCTTTATGAACATATACATGTATATATTCTCATTGATACAACACGTACACATTGAAGTTATAATGTACTTATCTTTGCTTCAGGGCTTGAAAGGATTTTGTGCAAATCTGGTCCTGAATTCTTCTTTGATTGATATCCATATAAACCTGTACATGTGCACTTCTAGAGCATGCGTACAAATCTGATCCTAAAAACAGAATACACAGCTTGCTTATCTTAATAATATAAGAAAGAGAGGATGTTAACACATCAATTTAATTATTTTCACCCCACAATTTTCTATACTAACAATTTTCTTTGTACAATAATATTATACTAGCAATCGCACCTTGGTGTACAATGGGTATGCCGAAGAGGTATGGAAGGTCAATTTGAAAAAAATGGTCTATTTTTTGGGTACATTTGTGCAATAAAGGTCTCAATGGAGAAGTGATATGCATCCATTTACAAGGATCCAAACACGATTGAAACAAAACCTTTGAATCAGGAAAATAATCGTAGTACCACCCCACACCGCCTTATCCACTTCTTTTTCCACAGGCAGGGATTCATCTATCAAGCTATTCTCATGTACAGAACTTGTACCAGATATCACAAGGCCATCTAGAAGAATGCTTTCGCCAGCTTTCACAGACAAAATGGTGTTAATTTTCACAGCCTTAACATGCACTTTCCCCCCTGTTTCCTCTATCACAGCAGTTTGAGGTACCAGAATCATCACAGCTGATATAGCCTTTCGGGCCTATATGAAAGTGAAAGGCTTGGTCGATGCGGACTTTAAGCTTGATCTCCCTGTTGTGCCTGCCAGCTACGCTTCACCGGATCTAATGTCTCCTTTGTGCAATTTTTTTATGAATGGATGAGATTGCTCTCATCGTTTTGCGTCCCTTTTCCAGCACTGCATGGATGAGAATGGGTATAAGGAAAATAATGGCATAATGTAATTTAAGACTCCCAAAAGTGAAAAAAAAAGTTTAAACAAGAGAAGTGAGAAAAAAGATATAGTGGGTCAATCTCAAGGGATTCAAACCAACAACCATTTTATAACTTAGTACATATTCAATGAAAAATGACATGTCCTATGGAATTTCCAAGTGGCCTCCTCCCTTGGCCCTCTCGCCTATAGAAATTCCACCTTCCCAATTAGTACAATTGTGAATTGACATGTCAAATGATGGCATAGAAATAGGAGCTCTATAATAAGGTATGGCATCTATCACAACATAATGGAAAGAGATTTTTTTAGATGTTATATATGCAATTTCAACTATTAATCTCTCTTCTCTTGATATCTATTTCCTTTTATCTCATTTATCTCTCTCTCCCTCTACCTCTTGGTCTCTCTATCTCCCTCTTCCCTCTCTTTCTCAAGTCCTCTCTCTTTGTTTTTTAAGTATGACTCTATTTTTTCCTATATCTCCTTACCAGCCCCCCGGCCCCTACCCCACCTTCCCTTACCCTCTATCTCTCTCTCTCTCTCTCTCTCTCTACTGCAAACATAACATGAGCCTGTCGGTAATGGATCCTAATTATCTTCCTCATTCAGAGGTTTTGTTTTAGTTGTGTTTGGAACTTTGGATCCCTATAAAAGGATGCATAATTGATTTGAAGCTATCACTTCTCCATTGAGACCTTTGTTGCACAAACAAACATCATTTGCTAAATGGCCTACCAATTGATCTCATGTATTGCAAAATGTTTGCAAAAATAAGACCAAAATTTTTCCTAATTGACCTTCCACACCTCTTCAGCGTACCCATTGCACACCAAGGTGCGATTGCTAGTTTTAAAAAATATTATTTTTCTTTCTGTTGGTTAATGTTGGAAACAATCAGTGCAAAAATCAAATTATTATTTATTTTTTGTATATTACGTGTCCAATGCATTTAACTTTTTTAATCAAATTTCTACTCTATTAATTACTTGAATGACATGAGCACTATTATATACCTCATGATAAAATTGATTGTTGACTTTAAAATGATTTTGTCTCCTTGAAAGATATTTCTGACATCACTCAATTCTGTACATTAGAAATGAAAAATAAAATTTTATATTACTTTTATAGCAGCTTTAGCTTGAAAACTTGTCTCATGTCCCAATCAATGACTTTCAGGCAGTTGAAACATTCATTGCATCACGCCTGAAAATAAATTTTAACTAGCAACCGATATTTTCATTTAAAACTATGTTACCGGTCCGACCCCTAGACAGCTCGGGTCCTGGTCTGATCCAACCTGGGTTCAAAGTCCGGATTCGGTCCTTGGTGGGTTCGGGCAAGGTCTGACCCATAGTCTGTGGATCCGTCTTGGATGAACCTGGGCGAACTTTGGGCAGATTTCACAGAAAACAAGTGAATTTTGCCTTTTTTCAAAAATTAAAAAAATATTTTTTACTTATTTTTTAATTTTTTACACTCTAAAAAGTGCAATTTGCCCCCAAAATCCTAAGATGATGTGCGCCATGAAGGTTTGTGTGGTTTTGAAGGTCTTAATTTGGGTCTTATTGTGAATGCAAAATGATGTACACCATGAAGGTTTGTGTGCCCCTCGACCCCGCATGGGGTGTTGCCATTAGACCCCCACGAGGGGCATCGCCCCTCGACCCCACTGGCTGCCCCCAAACCCCCGTTGGATTCATTTGATTTGCCAAGTACTCTCTAAGTTTTCAAGTTTGCCTACAAATCTTCATCTCGCATGAGGTGTTGCCATCAGACCCCCACGAGGGGCGTCGCCCCTCGACCCCACTGGCTGCCCCCAAACCCCCATTGGATTCATTTGATTTGCCAAGTACTCTCTAAGTTTTCAAGTTTGCCTACAAATCTTCATCTATAATATTGTCATCCAATTGGACAATCTTCCCCTTGATGTTACTTGATGCTTATCTAGAAATGCAACAATGTAGTAAATTTTAATATATAGCATATATCATGACATTTGAGTTTGACTAATTGACATTCTAATATTTTTTTATTTTTTATGGTGGTTTTCTTTAATATACAATATATGACGCTATGTGTGGTATTTGGCACTTAGTTACTGTTGTAAATATGTATATATTTCTGATTTTTATATGTTTTTGTATGGACGAACCCAAAACAAACCCCCAAACCGAATCCTCAAACCCAAACCGGAACCGGTAACTTAGATTTAAAAAGATGCAAAAGTCCTCGAGCTCAAAAGTCTGGCAATGCCAGAACCCCAATATTTTTTGGATCTACTGTTTGATTGCTGTGAATAGATTGAAGCAGTGGTTGTAGAGATATTGGCTTTCACTCATCTCATTTTTAGATTTTTTTTTGGCTTTGGTAGGGTTTTGTAATATTTTTCTTGCAAACCCAGGTAAATATGGTAAAACACCAATGAATGTTGTGGCCCAAAGCTTGAGCTTGTGCATTAGAGCCGCCAATAATGCAAAGGCAAAAGTGTCACTCACCAGCTGTGCCCAAGTAACCAAATGGGTGTTTATTTAATTTTACATGATTCGATTTTCTATGGTGGGGATAGTTTAGCAAATTTAATTTTCCCGTTCTGCTAAATTCTGATATTGGAAAAAATGAATTCATTATCCTTTAACTTTGCTACAATACGATTTGATCTTGTTCTTCTGCTGAATTTTATCTATTTCATATAGGAATTATCTGAAGAAGAGGAGTATTTGTATTAAAAATGAATGGAAGAGGGATACAAGAAAAATAGGGTTTTAAAAGTTCGTCATCCTTTAATTTATCTACTGTTTAAGTTGATTTACTTTTGCTGTTCCGTTGAATGTGAGCTATTTTTATAGAGATTTTGTGAAGACAAGATTAATTGTGTTAAAATGAACGGAAAAGAGATATTGGACAATGAAAATTTAGAAAACGGCTTAGGGGAGCTTGAGAGAGCCCAACTATGGTGGGTAGATTTATCATCTGGGTACAAATAGTTATGGGCATTAGTTCTGCCATCTTTGCTATTTGCTGATCAAGGGCAAGCATGTAGAAATGTGCAAGTGTAGTCCTAGTAATCATCAAGGACAGGTCAGCCTAATTTCTTCCTTGCATTTTGTTTTTTCCGAATTATGGTTGATCTTTTTGTTTTATTGTAATCACATGTACAACATTATACACATTATTGTTGAGTCAGATCTACCCTGCTTCCTCATCAGAATAGCTAATGTGCATTTGAGTTTTGATGTTTTTCTTTGATAAAAAGGGGTAAAAACTTTATTGAAAGCCAAAAAAAAGCATTACAAAGACATCAGGAAACTAGAAGGCTCCCAATAAAATGATTACACCAAAACCAACCAATACCAAACGACCCCAACCACAGTAGCCTAGACCTCAACCAACCAAATCATCATATAAGACCTTCTCCAAATCACAACTACGATCAGGGGTTAATTGCCCCCATCCCTCAATCTTCCAATCACCATCATGCTCAGAAGCCCACTTGGCCAAACAATCAGTAACCCTATTCCATTCACGTGGGATGTGGACAAAAGACACCACCTCCATCATGAGCACATTTGTAGAATCTGACGAACAACCAAAGCAAGCTACCAATTAACATCAGTCACCTTATGCTCATTCAACAGATTAACAACAATCTGTGAGTCTGACTCATAGATAACCCTACGCCACCCTAAAGCACAAGCATGCTCAATAGCCAAAAGAATTGCCATCCCCTCCATAAGGTTATTAGAATGTTTCCCCTTATGAATGGAGAAAAAGAAAATAACCGAGCTAGAACAATCTCTTCCAACTCCACCAATCCCAGCCGGCCCAGGATTACCCCTAGAGGAACCATCAGTATTGATTTTCAAAATATCCGCTGGAGGGGGCATCCATCTTCCAACTCTGTGAACCTTCTTTTTAGCCCGCCTACCTCTTCTGACACAAGCCGAGACGGAAGTTAGACCCTGTAAACCCAATCTAGTCACAATCTCATCATCACTTCGATCCAAGGGAAACGCCACCTCACACTTAGCTTCCACCGTCTCTTGGATCATACCAACAATTCTATGCCAAACCTGTTGAACCAACAACCTATTCCCACAAAAAATTCTATTATTCCTTTCCAACCAAATTTGCCAAAGGATGAAGGTAGGACCAATGCACCACATAATCTGGAGGAAAGAGGCCTGGGAAGGAGGTCGTCCCATGCTGCCCCAGAACTCAACAAGGGAAGACGCATGAACACAAGGATGTTTCCAAACATCCCACCAAAAATGCCAGAGTTGCATAGCAAAGGAACAATGAAACAACAGATGGGAAGAGTCCTCTTCACTGCAGCCACAAAGAACACATCGAAGGGCCCTGGAATCCTCATTTCCGTAGATTATCCCAAGTCAAACATCGATTCCAAGCCAAAGTCCACACAAAACAATTACACTTTGGCCATGAGAACTTGTTCCACACATGTCTCCACCAAGGAACCTCCGCCCCCCCAAGCTTGCGAACCAGCAGCTCTTGATATCCACTCGCCATAGTGAAAACACCCTTAGGATCCAGACACCACGCAAGAATATCCTTATCCTGAAGGGAGCTACACTGTCTACTAGCCAAAATATGCTGAAGAGTGACACAATCCTCCTCAGAACCAACCATCGGCCAGTTGTAGGGATCCTTCCACCTAGCCAGCTCCATCTGCCCACAGGGGTAAAAGTCTTAAAATCAATCACCCTCGACCATCCAACCTCCAAGAATCTCTTACACAAATTCAACAAATTCGGATATTGGTGCAAGATGGGGGGGAAACCATCCCAAGAGTCATACCAAAAGAGAGCCTCCGCCCCCCTATCACATATCCAGAACAAACCCTCCTTAATCAGAGCAGCCCCTTTCTTAAGCGTTCTCCAAACCATAGAACTTTTTCCCGCCAGATGATAACGGGGAATTTCCTCCTTTGGGACCCCCCAAAGGTACTTATGAGAAAGAATCCTAGCCCATAGATGATCTTGCTCCAAACACCACCTCCAATACAACTTAGCAGCCAATGCCAACCCGGTCAGAGTCGACTGCTGCAAACCAAGACCCCCAAATTGCTTCAGGCTACACACAATATCCCATTTCACAAGGCTCCACTTGGAAGAAGACAAATTACCTGCCCAAAGGAATTGTCTAGCCAAAGAGTCCAAATCCTTAACAAACCCAACCGGGGCCACCTGGAGCATACATCTATAGATGGGAAGAGCTTGCACCACCAACTTGAGCAACTAAAGACTCCCAACAAAGGACAACCATCTATGAGTCCAATGGCTAACTTTTACCTGAAGCTTATCAAGAATATTCTACCAAGACTCCCTAGGAAGAGAACCAGAAGAGATAGGAATACCAAGATAGGTAAAAGGATGAGAACATATTTGGAACCTCAAGATACGAGAGGTTCTCTGCTGAATGAGCCTCGAAGTGTTGAAGAAAAAGATAAAAAAAATTTCCTCATTAATCATTTGCCCAGATGCATGCAAATAAATATCCAAAGCCTTGTGTAAATTAGTGGCTTCCCTTACCGTAGCCAAACCCATCAAAGCCGTATCATCCACAAATTGCAGGTGAGACTGTGGAGGCAAACCATTCCCCCACACCCACCCCTGAATAAGACCCAACTCCACATTACGCTTCAACACTCTCCCCAAACCTTCAACAAGGAGAATAAATAAATAGGGGGAGAGAGGATCTCCTTGATGAAGGCCTCTAGAAGCACAAAAAAGAGAACAAGGCTCACCATTAACCAACACTGAAAAAGAAGTGGAAGTAACACAACTCATAACCCACTGAACCCACTGAGCAAAACCAAAGGCAATAAGAACTTTGCGCAGGAAGGACCACTTGACCCTATCGTAAGCCTTAGCCATATCTAGCTTGATAAACATAGCCTTCTCTTTGGAGGATGCCATAGAATGAATTGTTTCAGTAGCAATGACCACCCCATCAAGAATTTGCCGATCGGCCACAAAACCACTTTGTTCCTCAGAAATAAGCCATCTAAGCCATCACTTCAACCTTTCAGTAATCAATTTGGAAATGATTTTATAAGCCACATTACACAGGGAGATAGGCCGAAACTGAGTTAACCAATCCGCCCCCTCACATTTGGGAATGAGAGCCAGGAAAGTGGAGTTCAAAGCCCTCAACATCTGCTTATTCCTCTGAGACTCTCGAACCAACTCCAATAGATCAAGCTTAATGATATCCCAAAACTCTTGAAATAATTCAATCGGAAAGCCATCAGAGCCCAAGGCTTTCCCCTTCTTCATCCGAAAAACAATAGCATCCAATTCTTCCAGGGAGATGCTGCCCAAAAGATGCTCATTCATCTCTTCAGTAACCAAAGAGGGGATACGAGATAAAACATGGTTTTCTTCCGCCAAAACATCCTGATGATCCTCGCTAAATAAGGAGGCAAAGAACTGCAAAGCCTTTTTGGATATATCCTGTAAAGAGGATAAATTGTCACCCCTATCACTCACAAGAACAGGAATAGAATTACCATGTCTCCTAGCTTTCACAACATTGAAGAAGAAAGCAGTGTTTTTGTCTCCTTGTAACCAATCAACCCGAGCTTTTTGTTTCCAGTAAATCTCCTTGGGCAATTCGCATTCTTCCAAGTCTTTCAAAGCCTGTGCCTCCTCCCTGAGTAAATCCTCTGAAAGGCCCAACTCCCTTATCTCCCTAGTAATGGGATCCAAGTCAGCTTGAGCAGCAGTCTTAGAATGAAAAATATTTCCAAAACACTGCCTATTCCAGCGCTTAAGTTGATACTTCACAAACTACAGCTATTTGGAAAAAGAATACATAGCAGTGCCATATGCAGGTTTCCCCCACTACCACCATTCAGCCACATACTCCTGTAGAGAAGGATCTCTTAACCACATAAGCTGAAACTTGAAGGAAGGGGATTGAGCAACCCGAGCTGAAGTAGCAGATAATTTAATAGGCCAGTGGTTAGAGCCCCTCCAATCGAGAATTTCCAAGCAAGTAGACCACAATCCCCCAATCCAGAAGCAGGAAACGAAGAAACGATCAAGTCTCTCAGCAATACAATTCTCCCCCAGCCTTCGATTATTCCAGGTAAATTGACCATTACTGGGCTTGATATCAACAAGATTCAAAGCTGAGATGTTATCATGGAGAAGGAAAGCCGAGGGCTCCAACCTCGCAATACCACCCTTCTTTTCATCTAACTCAATAATGGCATTAAAATATCTAGCAATAATCCACGGGAGAAAAGGAGCAAGACTTTGAATAAAATTGATATGAGACCACAAAGACTGCTCACCCGTAAAATCAGTAGGCGCATAGATGTTTGACAAAAGAATAGTTTCCCTTGTCTCTAGGCTTGAGGCGACTGTAGAGATAGAAGATTTAGAGGAAATCCACCAAAGAGGCCAAATCTTCAGGGGATTCCATAAACAAGCCACACCCCCAACACTACCATGAGCCCCAATACATTGGCAATCACCCCATCCCCATAGTTTTGGCAACAAGCCAACCATGCTCTCAACCGACAACTTAGTCTCCTGAAGAAAAAGAACATTAGGAGAGTGAATCCTCACCAACTCTCGAACAACTTTTTGTCGAGGGCCACTGTTCAAGCCCCTTACATTCCAGGAGAGAATGATCATTTCAGAGGATTAGAAAAGTGAGAGTCTAGAGTCTTAATCGATTCTGACTCCACCAAAGTTTCCCCCATTATCTTAATCTTCTCTAAGTCTTTCTTTCTGCTAACCTTGGATGGCTTTTCAACAATCCCCCTTTTCTAGTCTTTTTGAAGAAGTCCCAACACAGGAGGGGCCTTGCTTCCTTTCACCAAATCAGACCTTGACTTTACCAAAGGACTAGAGATCACTCCCTCCCCCATCCTCGTATCTGCAAGAGACTCCAACCTCTCAGAAACGACCAAAATAAGATCCGAGTCCATCTGCACAACACCAGCCTCCTGTAAAGCCTTATTGTTATTTGGGATGACACCTTCTTGGACCTCCTCCAAACCATCTTGATCCATAACCATCATGCTTGGATTCACCTCCTGCTGACTAAGGTCATCCAGAACCTCAAATCTATTAAAAGTTATCACCCTCCCGTCACTCCTTAAAAGACCTCTTTTGACCACGATTCTTATTGTGAGCCTTTACAGGAATAAAACCCTCTGCACCTGCCACCTCACCAAGAATAGGAGCCTTGCCTTTGTCAACCCCATGGGGGCTGCGGGGAGGCACAGTAATCTGAGACTTAGAAGATTTAAACCTCGGGCGTCTTCGTTGCAAATTGCCATACTCATGACACAAATGACAGCGAAAGGGAAAAGTCTCATAGTCTAACTGATGCACCCAAGAATATGAACCCGCACGGATTTCCAAAGAGTTTGGCAGAGGGTTACTTAAATCAATCTCAACACAAATATGGGCAAATTTCATTACCTTCTTGTCCTGAGTTTGCTAAGAGGGACCCACTGATTTCCCCAAAAGCGAAGCAACCCTATGCAAGATGTCATTGTTCCAACATTCAACTAGAAATCTCGGGAGATGCACCCACCCCGGGACCCGGTTCGGAAGTTCCTCCGAAGGATTAAAACCCGCATGCCATGGCTTAATAAATAAGCCAATCTGGTTGTGGAAATAAGGACCTCTCTCAAAAACTTTGGTACGATCTGCCATGCAATTGAATACCACCATGGAATAACTGTTTGCTAGCAACATTATTTCCATCTCACCTTCTGGAGACCATGTTCGATGTGCCCATGACTCCAAAAATTGGAGTGAAACCCTCATTCCCATGAATTTGCAGATCAAGGCATGCTTCGAGAAATACTCGATATCCTCTGCAATCGATTCGGGCTGAATAATCAACACCTGCCCTTCCTTGGCACGTTCCAGACATCCATTTATCTTCGGAATACGAGCTTCCACCAGATGGAAGAAAACAACCATTGCTTGAATCATTTGAGAACAGATTATTACAAAACGTCTTTGAAACCCGATTTGGAGACGAAGCACCAACAGCAGCACGGAAATCAATTGAGGGCTTGACCCCCGAAGCCTCCCCCTGAGCCATGCAAAACTGAGCCCCAATACTTTGCAAGGGCAAATTGAAACCCACACCCACAGAGCCCGTACTAGGCATAGGCCAAGCCCAAAGAGGGCCAAACCCCACCCAAAAGCAGCGGCCAGCAATGAGAAAAGACCCAGCCAAGAGCAGAAGACAGGAAAGAAAGCCCCCACCCAAGCAAAAACCCACGCACATGGAGATGGAAGCACACAGAAATAAAAATCGAAACCCCAAAGTGAAAAACAGACCCCCCCCCAACTTGAAGATGCAGCACAAGGAAGCAGACAGCAAAGAAAAGCGGGCATGCATAGAGGGCGAAGCCCTCATGCAGGCCACGGCCTCACGCGACGGACTGGTGTGAGCAGCGCCATCATAAATTTTTCCTCCTTTGATGTTCGTCTTTCAATGTCACATTCTTATTGAAATTTTCTCTGAAAAATTTATGCAGTTTGAGCCAGAAGATTCTACAAAAATGTCATGCATTATCTCCTGCACCCAGTGAAACCAGAGTCTGCTAAAGGAATTGTATAATTTACTAAATACCATGTTCCTAGTTGAATTTCTTCTTTTTGTAGACTTTTAAAAAAATATTATAAGCATCAGTTTATAGTTGTATTCCTTATTTTAACAGACTTTATTTTAAATAGATAAACAATTTATCAATCTATCCCTTGAGAATTATTTTCTAGTTAAAGACAATCCTCTGAGATCATAGTTGTATCCCTTATTTTTACGGACTTTCTTTTGAATAGGCGAGCAATCTAGGAATCTCTCCCTTGGGAATTCTTTGCAAATTAAAGACAATTCTGGGCGACTCAATATTTAATAAGAGAGAGTCAACCAGAGCACCATCGAGCTCAACTCCTCGTTTGACATATAGTTCCATGGATGGAGGCCCAATTATGATCTCAATTCCTGAATGCAGAGGAGCTGACCTGGGCGGTGCTTGAACCTTAGACAGCCTTTGTGATTTGGATCTATCTTTGCCACTTAGCTAGCTGGCCAGATCTTGTTTTACATTGTTTTAATGCATAGTTTTATAATTTTCTGGAATCACAATCATTTCCTTCTTTCTTCAAATGACACTTCGGGTCTATCTTCTAGATCCTCTTGATGTTGCTTGTGCGGAGAATAAATTATCTATATTGACAATGGTACCTGGCAATTGGTAGCCCTCAAATAAATGAGAGTGTGTGCGGTCTTTCTGTCTCCATTGGCTAAGCAGGCGGGAATAAATTTGGGTATTTCCATTACCATTCCAAAGCGTGGCAATATAAAGAACAGGCCCATATGAAAGAAATGTGGGCGTAAATTATCTATTTACCACTCTTTTTTCCTTCCGATGTGTGGAGTACAATTAGCTATCTTTCTTGGGCTTTACGATTGCAATGGAATAACATGGTTATTGTGTTTTCTTGCTTGTGGACAGGTTGTGTGGTTCTATAAACGTATGTCTTTGCCTACACTAGTATGGTCTATGCAGAGAGACTCTCAAAATTGCTTCTCCTCATATCGGAATGACCTATTTATCTAAGAATAAAGGTGTAACTCTGTTTATGCTTAGTTTAGTTTATGTATTGGGTGACCTTCATGATGTACTCCACTGCAATTGTCTTACAAGTTCTGAATAATGATGTACTTGTGTGAAATGTTAAGGGTAATTTTGTAAATATCTATCTTTATTTTGACCTTAGCTATCTCAAGTGGGGGTGATTCATTCCACCCCCATTTTTATCTTGGGTTTATAGTTGTTTTATTCTTATTTAATATAATTGTTTAATGTTTTGTTTTGTTTTGATTTTATGATATAATATCATTTTATTTTACCTATTTTTTCGGTTTTCCTCATTGGCATCATTTACAACATGACACAATTTGTGCAAAATCTTGAGGAAAGTCACTCGCATTCTTTAATGGTTTCAAGCTATTTTTTTTTTCTATGTTACAGAGTGGATATGGAGATTCAAATGGATGTCTTCGATATTTCCCTGGCTCACCTCCTGTTCGTTCTTTCAATCCACTGGTTCATGTTAAAGTTTATTTGGAAGGATTTACCATAACCCAATGTCAGCTTGACATAGAAATCTTCTTGTGGTTCAGCATATGGGGCAAATCCCTCTATCTGGGTGGAAGGATTTGCTTATTCAAGCTTAGAAAAAAACTACGTTATCCTTGCTCTTGCATGAACCTCTACTTCCCTTTGAGGATTGTAGAAAGCTTTCTATTTTTTTTTCTTATTTCCATAAGTGTTGGTATTCAAATGTAGTGGTTATCCTTAGATTTACATCAAAATATACTTTTCTACAGTTTGGAGGGGACTTTGTGTTGAAGGAAACTCAATTTTGTACACATCAAATGAAATAAGGCTTTCGCTAGTGTTAAATAATCACTAGAGAATATTCTTGTACATGGGATTTTATTTTTCGGAAAGGGCAGTTGACATTTTCTTTTGGTCTAGCATGAGTTTTCATGGATTTTAAAACAGTGCTTGATGGTATAACAATTACTGTACCATCAATAACTGTATACGTTGGACTAGGTGAACATTCTGTTTGGCTTTATCTACACAAATGAGGAATAATGTTAAAATTCATTACACACCATTCTCGATTCCAAGATTTTCATTGAGTTGCGAATTGGGGTTTCTTCTATAGAAGTGCCCATCTAGATTGATTTCCATTGTTATTTATGGGAATTTACAACCTAATAAGAGTTTAAGTTTGGTTTTTAAATTGTTTGATCATTATTCATTGGCGCAAGAAGAAAATCTAAATAACAATGAAAATTTAATACGCATTACAATTATCTTTCATTGTTGCATATTAGTTATTGCTAGTGGTTGCATTATTTCAGCCCCAAATTCTTACATATGCCTCTGCAGCTGTTTTTCTTGTGCATACCTTATATTTTTATAAAAGTTGTTAAATTTATGTCGTGTTGTCGTAAAATGACATAAGTTTGTTATTTATTCTCCATTCTTACTATTTATATTCATATTTTTCATACATGGACAATTTGAGAATTGACATAACATGTAATATCACAAAAATCATATCATGGTTATCATATACCACATCTTGATAAACGATAATACACATTTCTATGTAGAATTTTAATCTCTCTATTTTTAACTTTATGGTTAAAAACCATTTTAGATTTTTTTTTTTCTTTACGAGTCTTTGAATCTACCTATACAATTTTTTTATTTGTACTACATATTTATTAGCCACTTGTATGTGGACAATAGTAATGTTTCAAAATACAAGTACTAAGAAACACTCAAAATATCTATAAAATATTTTTTCCAAAACATTTAAAAAGAGTTTAATTCTATAATTGAATATCTACACAACAACCATATAACTTATTCTTGAACTAGTTAGATCATGGAATTAACTACAATATTTACTTTTAGCAATAATCTTTGTGGAGAATTATTGAATATCTACACAACAACCATATAACTTATTCTTGAACTAATTAGATCATGGAATTAACTACAATATTTACTTTCAGCAATAATCTTCGTGGATTGTGGAAATTTGTTCATGTTAATTCATTAAACTCGCCACAACATTGGTATGGTAAGAACTTGTTTGCTCTTGTTTTTTATTTGTTCAAGTTTTATATTTATATAAAATGAGTTAATCTAATAAAATAAAATGAACCACTTTATGAATTAAATTTATTTTAAATGAATGAATTAACTAAACAATTAATTAATAAATAGTTAATAATTATACTAAATTAATTGGATTACTCTAATTAATTTAGTATAATTGATTAATTGAATATTTAACTAAAAAAATGTAGTTTATCTAATCTATAAATGAAAGTTTATCTTTTTATATTTTTGATATTGAAGTAGTAAAATGATATTAATAAATTAATTTCTTCTTTTAAAAATTTCAACTAAAATAGAATAAACAAAAGAAGCAAAGTAAATATGAACTTTTCATTAGTGGATAAACTATATGTAGTGTGAGCTTTCAATCAGAAACAAGTTTTATCTTTTCGACAAATCATCTTTTCGATAAAATTTTAAGATTTGATTTGATTTTCAGTTGATAAACTTGTCATTATGTGTCTCAGGCAAATGCATTTATTGTCGACCACCGCACAATATGTCTATAAATAGAAGAATATTGTAAAGAAATCTAGAAAAGAGTTGTAGCAAATGCATTTATGCATTCTATTGTAGTTGCAAGAATCCTTGTCAAAACCAGGCTATTATTCTATTCGTAATACATGACCTCCATGTTCACAGGCATTTCTCTTGTTGCTGGAATATTGGCTCCCTAACATGACCCCCTGAATTTTTTAAGATAACTTTTGGTATGGTGATGTTCGAGATGTTCATTTAGTATTGGAAGGCAATGCAAAAGAAGCATGAGATGCCCTTTGCAAAATAATGAATGCATATACTCCAGCCGAATATGTCACTTAGCTCTGATGAATTTGCTGATACACCAAAAAGGGGAAGAGCAAATTGTTTCATATTAGATTTTCATAGTCTAGTCACAGACAACCATGGAACTCACTAATGAGATCTGCACATGTTATACGCAGAACCTGTTTCAAAAATAATATGAATGCACCCCATCTAACATTTTGCTAAGAACTATGCCCAAAATCTCTACTTTAGCAGTTTATATCATTTCGAACAGTTCAGAAAGAACAATTTCCATTGACAATAGAAATCATTACAAAAAAGCCAAAAGAAAACATGCATGCCAAACCAGTTTCGTCGCTTCCAACTAGAATGTTTCTCTACCTTTGTTTTTTAACGCACTTCTTTTATTATACTACCCATTACTACTTCCCTCGACTGTCTCACGTTCTAGAGATATTTGTCCAACTGCAAAGTAACTAAAAACACTAAATCCACACAAGCAATCATACGCATGATCGGAAATAGGGTTTTTTTCAGAACACAAGCCAACTCAGTAGAATAGCAGACGACATTAACTCTAGGGTTGGAAACCTGCGCCTTGTCTGACCTTGTGAAACTACAACTCTCTTTTGACATTCTACTCTTGAAAGCCTTCTGTCCATTATGTTTGTTGATTGAAGGCCTGCTGCTTGCAGTCCAGGTGGCTTCAAATCATTCCAATCTACAGTTCCAGAAGACTACCATAAAATATGTATGTTTTAGTAATGTATAATACTGATAAAACAAACTTCAAGCTTTCATATGTAATATAGTTTATCTATGTAATATAGTTTATCTAGCATAAAATCAATCCACCTCCGTTCAAAAGTATTCATTCTCATTGTGGTCTTATTTGCTTCTCTAGGGGTAAGGTCTCATGGAGGGGGGCTTCCTTAAAAATCTCAGCGTATGCTGTTTAGCTTTTGTAGGAATATTTTAAAGTTGGTCTCATAGATTTAATCTTACAATTCTGCTTAAAATTTTAAGCTCTAAAATTTAAGGAATGAACTCTAGTGCTTTGATAAAAAATAATAAATAAATGAAAATTCTCTCATTTTTATTTGCTAATAAGATTTTAAAATTTTAGATGAGAGACAAGTGGCATAAAAAACTCCTAAGCTGTAGGGGCAATTTCTAGCCCCACCCCAATTTCACCAGCTGAAATATTCATTCCTAAAAGTAGGGGCTCCTATTTTTCTGGAAAAAATTCCAATTAATCGTGTAGCACAATTTTTATTTTCCCATGGGACCTCCTTCTCCATGAAAATAGAAGCCCAAGCCCCTCCATGGGACCATACAATAAGAACCTTATATATCCTTAAAGATAACCCATTATTTTTCATGTCTTGGCTACGCTTTCTTTACCTTCTATTTAGGGCCGCTCAAGATTTGCATGCACAGAGAGAATCATTAGGACAGGTCCCCATACAGTTGCTTAGTTTATTTTGACTAGCAGCCATTGCTCAAATTTTTTAGAGTAATTTGTGGGGTTGGTGGCCCCATGAATTTTAATTTCATGCTTATTTTTAATCAATCATCTAAAAAATATACAGATATTTATTTGCATGTATGAATGAATAATATCAATAATAATTTTGGTAGATAACATTTAGAGAAAAAAATTGGAAGGAAATGAAAAGGAGGGAAAGAAATTTATGGAACCACCTTGATAGCTTTTTCAATATGCAGCCGTTGCTTATTATCAATCCCCATTTTTTTTACACCAAAATATGAAAGATTCTAAATTATCCTTTTTCCACAATTTTAAATTTGCATGGGAACATTCTAATTGCTTAAATATAAGTAGAAAATGCACTTAAGCAGCTGTATGAGGACATGGGTTAGACCTCAAAGAATTTGACTTCTACTATCTCTAAGCATTTGCTCTAAGATATCCTTTAATCATATGAAATAGTGCTCTTATATATAAGAATGATTTATTGATGCAAACATGCTATAATAATGAAATCAAATTATGATGGATGAATTTTAAAATGTAGGATTATTTATAGGATTTGAATTCTTTCAATGATAGGTTATTATTATTGTTATTAAAAAATAATGTGGAATTCACGTCCTGCTCATACTGCTTTTGAATGTTTCACATTTTAAAAAATTTCTCATACATATTTGACATTTGTGTGTCCATATTACTCTATTGCACGAGAGAAAATAACATTTGGTGTTAGAGCCAATTTTTTTATTGCTCCATGGAACAATTTTTCCAGAGTCTAAATAGTAGTTATGGTTTTTATAAATGCTTTTGAACTAGGTGTTCAAGTTTCGTAAAAAAAGAAAATAGATATGTTTAATTTGAAGCATTTTCATGCTCTTGAGGTATAGTTTCATGTTAAAAATGTTACTTTGGGGTTTTAGAAGTGCTTTCAAGGCATTGGAAGGAGGGTTGTTTTTAGATACCCTAGGACCCAACCAGAGCATGATTTTACAACCCATATTGGCCATTTAGACCATTTAGGTCCTTTTGATCCATACTAGATGCTAGACAGGTGGTTGCTCCACATCACCACTTCCAACCCTCAACATGGCCATTGGGGCTTTAGAAGTGCTTTTCCGCACCTTTTTAAAATTTCAAGGTATTGATAGGAGGGTTATTTTTAGATACCCTAGGACCTAACCAGACCCTGGTTTTACAACCCATATTGGCCATTTAGACTATTTAGGTCCTTCCAATCCATATTAGATGTTGTACAGGTGGTTGCTCCACATCACGACTTCCAACCCTCAAGATGGCTATTGTGCCTTGCATTAAGCCTACAAGGAGATATTCCAGTGGCTTGGTCACTTTCAACAATCATTGGTGCCCATAGTTGACCAAATCATTGTATTTGAGGAGATTAAACCCTCATTAAGAAGGGTATTATAACCATGCCAAAGTTTTAGAAGGAGATAGAATCCATGCCAAGTGTCTAGTGAACCTCAAATAAGATGTTGAAGACATGGTGATGATGATTATGTAGGTTAAAGAAGGGAATAATTTTGAGTGACACAAAGCATGGAAAATAATTTTGAGGAGAAAATGACAATGGAAGGTACAATAGGACCTTGGGACCTAGATTGACATGAGATGAAAATATTCTCAAAGAGAAAAATTTTGGTACAATAGAGGGAACTAAAAATATTATGGGCACAAAATTCCAATTTGAATGCATATGTTGATCTTGTATTCCATCAAGAAAAAAATTAAGTATATGTGTTTGTTTGACAAATTATAGCGACTACCTTGATTATATTAGTGGTTTTAAACCAACCAAATTACAAACCAGGTGAATGTTAATCTTGTTTTATGCTTTGCATAATAGCTAGAAAGATGACAAAGAGAGCCACCCAAACTGAAGCCTCTAATGAGAATTTGATTTGTGACGAACTTCTTATTGAATATGATGATTTTCTTTGTTGCGATAGAAGTTCCATTTATGAACCAAAACCAATTTCCCTATATATGTTGCTTCAATCTATTCACAATAAATAAAATATTGGTTGCCAATTAAAAAATAAATCAAGCATGAGGCAAGGAATGTTTCCATAGCCTAAATTGGTTTTTATGGACCAGAAGTTGGAGGCTTGACATATAGTAGAGGTTGTCATGTAGGGATTCACATGCAACTAAACAAAAGTTCCACATAGCCCTAACCATGCTAGTCACATTCCCAAACAACTATCCTACAAGTTTAGTTTAGGTTGGAAAAGGTCAAATAAATTGATAATAATAATATTAATTAATATCTTCATTTAAAAGGCTACAAATATCTCATCTTGAGTTGATGCATATAACTTACTACTGACACATGATGATATCATATCCACATTACATGGTTTTTTTGTATGTTTATTAGACGATTGTTAGTAAAATCATGTATGTGAGATGTGTTTCATCAAGGCCATCTATACCAAATGCTATGAACTGCATTCACTCTCTAACATAAACATCTTATTCATTACATTATTGATCATACACATTGTTTTATTCTTCTAATCATAGTGTAATGCTAACAATAAGATTAATTGTAGCCTAACAAATACCACTCCAACAAGATTTGAGTGTCCAACCCAAATGTCTCTAAACCATTACTATTCAAATTTGCATAATGAACTATTGCTGAAGGAACTAGATATAGTTAGTATGGTATACTATCAAATTAAAATATTAATATACATTAATATTAGTCATTAATATACATTAATTATTCAACTATATAAAAAATTATGAAATATATAATATCATTGAACTATACATTATATTATTCAATTTATAGAGTATAATATTATTAATATATAATTACATACAAATATTGATAATATTTATAATCTATTAATATCATACAATAAGTACTAATATTACTATATAATTATGTAATAATAGGTTATAAATATAATATTAATATTAATGTTACTTAGTTAATTATAGTTAAATTAATATATTATAGATAATATTGGCTGATGGTTAATGGAATAACATTCATTTTAAAAGTTAAATACATTACTTTATGTGGGTAGGACTTAAATGTTAACAATCCTTTTATATTTTCTTAACACAATTTTTTTTATTTTCTACAATATACTTTAACATAAGATGAACCATAAGATGGAATAAGATAAACCATGCATTTATTATATAAGTCCACTAACTTCTTGTTTAAATGTATACAAACCAAATAAATGAACAAGCAAAAAACCTTAAGCCAAGGTTGTTTTCCTAAAGCAAAGGAAATTGCCTATTGCAAACCAAACAAAATGGATTATAACCAAATATGTAATACAAATATTTTTCAATTCTTGTAGACAATGCTTTTGATTGAGTAAGCAACATTTATAGGGTGTTGTACCCTATACACAAAGAGCCCAAAGGGCCAAAAAAATAAACTAGTTCAAAACATGAATGAACTAGGAAAAGAGGATAAGACAATGTTATATGTACCTCAAGGCTATGTTTCAAAATTATACACAGAAACAAAAAGATTTTATACAAAAAAAATGGCAAAGTAATGTATCTTCTATACATATATCAAATTGTACTCTTTAGCATGTTTTCTTATATATAATTTTCTATTAGCGTAACCATTGTGCCTCCTTTTGTTGCAAGGGCTAGTAGATATGCACATACACACATGTTTATTTTAAAAGAAATAAACTACTTCCTTGAATATAGATAATATATTTTTCATGTCTAGATATTTAAAGCTTATTTAGTTAATTATGTAAGGTTGTTATTTAGTTTGTTTAGAGTAAGTTGTTTTTCTTATGAGTTTTCTCTTTTTCTCTATTTATGAGAGAGATCATTGTGTACATACTTAACATGACCTAAAAGTTAGGACCCATCATCATCATCTACACTACCCATCTAAGTTGTGCTTATGGGGTTGTTAGTGTGTAATATGTTTTGCATATTTATTCATTTTTCTAGGTTTGTTATGCTCATGATAAGCTTTCTTAAGCGTTGAATTGTACACATATCATATTGTGAGGAGCATCTTCTCTCGCTCACTTTGTTACATTCATAGGAACCATCTTCTACTTGATCTCCTTCATAATGATTCACCTAGTCATATGATATGACTCTTCTTGAGTATTTCTTATAAATACCCTTGTCATGCTCACATTTGAGTAATAAACCTATATTATTGTACTTTTATACTTATGAAATATAATATTTCTTATTATGAATATATTATATTATATTATCTATTTATTGGAGTAGCACATCCACCATTATAACATGCTTCACTCATCTAGATCATGTCTTATGTGATCTCATCTCTATCATAGATGCATCTTATAATGCAACATGAACAAAACATGTATATTTATAGAAACCTTAGCCACTTGGAGTAAAAAACTATGATCCGTGGATTTAAAATTGTCACAATAGAGCCAAGAACTAAAGGGAAACTTGCATTTTTAGAATTAATCACACACTTGGATAAATTTTATGAGTTTGTCACTATTAGTGAGTTCACTACTTTATTGTTAAAAAAATCACCATAATAATCACATGTTCATTGGGACGAACACTCCATTCACTACATGAATCACATGCCAAAATTGTTACAAAGGGTTTAAATAATTTTTAAACCAAACATATGAACACTAAACATAAGATAAATGAAAAACATAAGGAACACAAGGGTCTATATGGTCAACACATGAGATATTACCTTAGAGACACCTATTGAATATCACAACTTTATGTTTTATGTCAGATAGACTTACTTTTTTTGGAATCTTAGTCATCACCAAACTTGCCATGTAAACCTATTTATTTTAGAGCACATGTAATGATAGCTCCCTTTGAAATTATGACACTTTTTTCTTAAAAAGTCACTATGTTCTATAGTATTTCTTACATAGTAAAGCACATAAATTTTCCTTTCACAATTATAATGGACTAAATTATTTCTTACTATTCAAAGCACTTCAATTTTTATGCTTTGTGACGATATAAGGGAAAGGGACCAATAGTTGATCAAGTTAACTTTGTCACTATATCGTGCTTACATGGAATCATGTAGGATTTCCATTTTTTATATATACTATAATATGGAGTCTTATCTATCTATAGTTAAGGTTCAAAGGTGTGACTCATCACATCAAAATAGATATTGAGAAATATCCCTAAAATAAAATTTTATAAAAAAACCTAATAATGAACACAAAATTACCATTTGTTATAAAATAAATTCATATTTTTAGTTTAAATAATTAGATAATTTTTTATTTTAATGTATATAATTTTATAATGTAATATGGATTCTTATCTTTCTATAATTAAGGTTCAAAGGTGTGAATCATCACATCAAGATAGATATTCAAAATTATCCCTAAAATAAATTTTTATATAAAAGCACCTAATAATGAACACAAAATTATCATTTGTTATAAAATAAATTCATATTTTTAGTTTAAATAATTATATATATTTAAAGGATATAATACCTAAATGAGCAGCTTTCACTTAGAAAGTTGTCTCACACTGATGAAAATTAATATTCCTTGGCCCATACCTAGAAAACAAAATTTTAACTTGCAACCAATATTTTTGTTTAAAAGGTTGCAAAAATATTATGTTGACCTCAAGAATCTAGTAGCTGAAGGTTTTGCAAATGGGTTTGCAAGCTAAGTGGGCTAAAATCCATGGTTAAGTGCGCTTGAGTTGGAGTAGTTCTAGGATGGGTGACCTCTCGAGAAGGCCCAATGCTTCACCTTTGTGAGCATCACCTAGATGCAATGGGTGCTAAGTGGACCATTCATTATCATAAGAGATGGGATTTTGTGAACCACTTCTCATGAAACATGGGTCAATGAGTTTGACTCAAAAAATTGCACAATTGAATCCTGATAGCAATACCATAATTTGACACACTGTAGAAAATACCTCCTACTTATCAATTGATGAGCTGAAGGGGATCTTTAATGAATGGTTCATAAGGCACAACACTGGATGAAGGCTATGAAAATGGGGTTGCAAGCTAAGTGGGCTTAATCTTGAGGAAAAACTCCATTGGTTGAGCGCAATTGAGTTGGAGTAGTACTGGGATGGGTGATCTACGAGGAAGGGCCAATGCTTCACCTCTGTGAGCATCACCTAGATGCAATGAGTGCTAAGTGGACCATATTATCATGAGAGAAAGGTTCTTGTGAACCACTACTCATGAAACATCAGTCAATGAGTTTGACTTGAAAAATTACTAAGTTAAATTCTACTAGCGATATCATAATTTGACATGCTATAGAAAATTCCTCCTACTTATCAATTGATGAGATAAAGGGGCTCTTTAATGATTGGTTCATAAGGCACAACACTTTTTGAAGATTTTGCAAATGGATTTGTAAGCTAAGTGGGCCTAACCTTGGGGAAAAGCTCCATGGTTAAGCATGCTTAAGTTGGAGTAGTCCTAGGATGAGTAACCTCTTGAGAAGGCTCAATGCTTTACCTTTGTGTGCATCACCTAGATGCAATAAGTGTTAAGTGGACAATTAGTTATCATGAGAGATGGGTTCTTGTGAACCATTACTCATGAAATATGGCTCAATGAGTTTGACTCAAAAAATTACACAGTTAAATCTTGCTAGCAATATCATAATCTAGTAGCTCTTAAACCCTGGTGGTTTCAGATCTACTTTTTACTTACTGCAAATGGATTGAAGGAGCAGTTGTAGGGAGAGTGGTTTTGGTTCATTTCATTTATTTATTTATTTCTTTGGTAGGTGTTAGCGAATGAATTGGCCTCTTGGAAAAGATTAATAACTTTGACTCTATTTTACCCTTAATGTACTAGAGCCAATCGCTAACAACTATGGAAATGTCGCAATTGCATTTGCGACTTTCCTATGAATTAAAGAGGTATAACTCCCTCATATGATATTGTGATAGGTCGAATAGAGTGTTAGAAATCAAGCAACAAGCCAAAGAGTGCAAATAAACAACTTAAACAACCTACACTTCAAGATTAGCCTAAGTTAGAAACAAAACAAGACAAAGCCACAAAATGGAACTTTATACCTTGCGTTGAGTCGATTCTTTGGTTGGCCCTTCGATCTTTGACGTGTATGCTCCTTGGATGGCAAGATGCAAGCTAGATGAGGGTGTGAAGATGGATGCAAGTGGATGAAAATGTGAAAATGGCTAAGTAGAGGTTGAGAAACAAAACTGCAAGAGTTTGGCTAGCACAAATGATCTCTCCAAAATGAGAGAAAAGAGGGGGTATTTATAGGATTTTTGGGAAATCCTAGGGAAATGGACGGTCAAGATTGATCCACCAAATATCAAGATGTAGGGCTAAGGTGAGTTGAGAACTCACAAGCCCTCACATCTTGACATGTGGCATGTGAGATAGCCCTAAAAGGTGAAGTGGACATGAGGTGGAAGGAGACTAACATGACATGGAGAGGGGTACAAAGTACCTTGGGAGATGAGAGGATTTCCACAAAAAGGATTTCTTGTCCCCAAGTGGGAGTGAAAGGGACATTTGAGGAATTTTAGAATTCCTCAAAAATCTACATGGGAAAAGGAAAGGTGGTTGGGGTCATAGGATGGTCTAGAGGATAAAAGGTGGGCTCCAAAAAGGTGGGACTTGGTCACATGTGAGATTGTGACAAGTCCAAGGTTGGTCACATGTGGAGATTGTGACAAGTCCAAGGCTTCTAGAAGCCTTGGAAGGATGAAATGTGAATTAAAAATTCACATATAAAAGGGAATCTAGGAAGAATAAAAAGGAATTAAAATTCCTTGGAGAATGATTAGGCTAATTAATTAGTAATTAGGAGGATAATGAGGATTAAAGCCAACTTGCAAAAGTTGGAGGATGTGACACATCCTAATCAAGGATTAGGCATGTGCACATCCTTAATGAAGAGATTAGGAAATAGATTAGGATTAGATGAAAATGACATGTGAGGAATTAAATAAATGTAATATTTATTTAATTTATTTGATGAAAAGAGGATTAAGGAGGGTAAGGTATTTAATTATTAATTAAATACCTTAGGGATTTGGCAGAATTAAAGATATTAATTAAATAATAGTAATTTAATTAACTTCGGATAAGAGGGTGTTTAGATGAAAAGTGATAAATTTGGATAAATTAAATGTCCAAATTTGGATGTCTCTGATATATCTAATAATATGGTGGATTTTAACTAGAAAGCGATAAGGTGACAAACTCTAGGTCATGAAAATGACAATAATGTGAAAGGAAAAGCAGAAAACCATAAATCAACAACACACAGATTGAAAAGACTAATGACTCTCATACCAGGAAAGAAGAAATTATACTACAATAAATGGATGCAATAAAGTATGTTTCACACATAAAATATGCCTCTATTACACGCTCAACACATAGATCGATACACTAAACACCACTTTCAAATTCATAACACAAATTACAAACTATTGCAATATAAAATTGACATAAATGAATACCGTTCCTTCTCGAAATAAAACACAATGTATATGTGAAGATCAGACCCTCTATCCTTCTCCCTCATCCTAGATATAGCAGTGAATTCCCCCCAAAATGGTTACCAAAATGATTACTAAAATTAGTGACGCTTCTTGTTGTTTGATCACCTTCTTGAAAATGGCTAAGAGAATATGATAGACCTAAATAATTAAACTGACAAATGAAAAGACGCTAGGCAAGAAAACTTGGTCTTGTTTCACACCAACTACTACCAAATGATATATCTCACAGCCATTCAATTAATGAAGATTTAAGGACACACAATATGATCGCACGTGTATGCTGTCTAGTAGGGAATGCAATTTAAAATTGGTTCACGTAATCCATTAATCCAAACCAAGTTGTCATCTCATCAAATCGAAGAGAGATAGCTCAAATGTTTAGCCAATCGTCTATAAATTCAACTAGTGTCACCACACTTTTCCAAAAAGAAGCATCCAATATGGCAAGTGCTCAAAGTGATGGAGTATCAGTGAATGATTTCATTATTTTGGAGGAGATCAAATGTAGTCCTCTATTTAGGAATCTATCTGACCAACTGAAAGAAGTCTTCATCATACATAGTGAGGTAGAAGAGGAAGTGCTTCATAGCATTCTGGGTGAAACATTTCTAAGCAGAGTGCACGTGCATAATGCTACCATGTTGGAGCGTTTCATGTGTACTGTCATCAAGACCTTTGGTTGCCATGACTAGGGCATGAGAGTGACATAGCGTTTGGTGAGGCCAGAGTTTCACCACTGTGTCAATGTAGCCATTGTCGGGCTCAATCACTATCCAAGGAGCAAGATGGTAGGTGACGACATTCACATAGTGTTGACTCTTCAGAATGAGACTGTGGAAGAAGTCGCGACTCTTCTTCATGCAGGGGTCGTGAGGAATGACATGGGGCTCTTTGCCCAATTTTTTCAGTTGCATAAGAATCTACTGTCTCCCACCCAAATCAAATGCCTTCAGACTGTGATAGAGGGCGTTCGAGAGTTAATGTTTACCCTCTGTGTTTTAAAAAGAAACCTTTTTTTGCTAACAATATGAACTTTTTATAGTTGAATTGATTTTTTTTGTAATGCCACTGTGATGTATATACATATATATATGAATAAAAATACCATTTGGATATCACAGTTTCCTTGTATGAATGATTTTTGTTGATTCTATTCATATCAAATTCAATGGAATTCATTTCTTTTTCCTATATAACTACATTTGTCATTCAAATCTGCATTCACTATTATTTTGTTGTTCTTCTAAAAAATGTCTTCTGGTGATAGTGTGGGTAGTTTGCAGAACTAAGCAAAACACCACCCAAGTTTCAAATGTCTCCCAAAATCTTGACCAAAAGCAAAACTTATGAAACAAGTCACCTGGTGGTCTTTTGAAAAATTTGCGAACCTTTAGTACGGACCACCTAAGATAAGTAAGGCTTAAATGGGAAATAAGTTACAATGGAACCATAAAACATCGCCTACATTCAAAGGATAATAAAGAAGCGGTAAAGTGGGAGGTTATCAAAACTAGTGAAAACCCCGCCTAGGTTTGCAATGCACAATGAAAACCACTTGGCCTAAAAACTTGTGCAAAAATTTGACTAAAGAAAGGGGAAGTAAGGTGGTGTTGAGGAGGGTACCAAAATTAAGGGTAATAGTAGGGTTCCATAATATTTTTCTTGCAAGCATTGCCCATTTTTTCTCATCGACATCATTGATAACACAACACAATTTGTATAGAATCTTGAGATAAGTCACTTGCCATGGTTTTAGTGATTCTTTTGGGAATATGTACGTGACTGAATCAACTTTGTTGTTTTTTTTTTCATTTCAAAACAATTTTGTTTTTATTTGTTAAATACATGACATTGGTTCTATGGTTTTATCTATGGTTGTTTTCATATATGGTATTATTGTAATACTTGGTGTTAGATCACTATTTTTTTCAATATTTTGAATTGTGAAATGAATTTTACATTATTTGGTTGTTTTAAATTTTATTTATTTTGTTTTCATTTTTCATGAGGTTTTTTTGACAATTTTCCTAACATAATTATTTAGTATTAAATGGATACTAGCTTTTGCTGATGCTATAAATGCAATGATTTGTGGAGCTATTTACACATAGAGTGAATAGTAGATATTGGGCCATCTTCATATTTTTAACTTATCACATTCTTCTTCACAAACCATATGTAGACATGCAAATAATCCTAATCAACATTATGCATCTAAATCTAATCAATTAACAATAAATTCTTCTATTAATCAAATAAAGCAATTTATTAGATTAATTCACTAATGTCCATCATGTTTGATTAAATAAATCAATTTATTTAATTAAAACCCTAAAGTTCTCTCATCTAATTTAATAAATCAAATTATTTAAATCAAATGTCAAATCCCCTAATTCCTTCAAGTTAATTAATTCTGGATTAATTAACTCCTAATCATAATTACCCATTCTCTAGCTTTTGACTCAACCTTGGTCAAACCCAACCCTTGATTAACTAACCAACTCGCACATGAAAATAATTATTTTAATTAATTAATTACCCTATTTTTCCTCACAAAAAGCATATCCAATAGCTCCACTTATTTGACTTTATTACCCAAACATTAACTCCTCTTACACTCTCAACCATATGCATTAATCTCTCTTACATCCTCACCCACATCCTCTTACACTTTGAACCATATGCATTTGTTCCTTTTACATCCTCTCTACTCACACATTTCCCAAAATATCCTCCAACTTCATCCATTAGCCTTGTGACAAGTGTCACATTCTCAGTGGCTCTCCTTTAGTCCCACATTCCTCCAATCTCTTCATTCTTCAACCCTTCAACCCTATTTATAGAGGGATTCTCTATGAAGAAATGATCCACAATCATATGTAATTTCCCTATAGGCTCATCATATTTGCATGTTCATCACATTGGAAGCTTATCAAGGGGGTGGGAAAGGGCATCCTTTCCACAGCAAAGGAGCACCACTCCCACTATGGGATAGGGTTTGACATGCTTTTATATGATTTCATTTAGTTTCTTTGGTTCTTTTCATCTTGTTTGCATATGTAGCTGTTGGCATATGGCTTTTGGTGTTGTCATTGATGGCAACCTAAGTCATTGATCCAGTCCACACTTCAGTATTTGTCCATACTAGGAGACAGTGAAGAACAAGGTATCCGATTGAAGTTGAGTCAGTCAATCCATTTGCATTACCAGTTTATCAATTTGAGTTGTGGATCTTAGGGAAGGTCATTGGGTATCTGGAATATCTTATTCTCGAGTTTTGAGTCGTCGCAACAATTGGTGTATGAGTTAGGAGATTCAGTTAATTAATTTTCTATTTAACAGTGCTAGAAGGCCAACTTAATGAATGTGGCATGTTGTGGATGTTTGAGGCAAAGTTGTTTAAGGTATTTTCATGTTCGAGGATTTTTTTTTGGGTCCTCCCTATGTTGTGGCCGAATTTGGTTGGTGCGCATTGAAAATCATTTGTGGATTGAGCTGACGATTGGTAAATATTTTATGCTTTATTGAAGCCGACATGTGGGTGATTAAATATTTTGTTGCTGATATATAAGTGATCGATTATATCATTTTAGTGTGTGTGAGTGTGTGATTTTGAGTATGTGAAGTATGTTGAGAAGTTCAGAAGGATAGCAGAATGATTATGCATAGTTTCACTTGTGCATTAAGGGATTTGTGATGCGAATGAAAGCAAATAGAGCAGAAGAGAAGAATTAGACAAGCAAGTCAAATAATGTGATTGATGAGCTTAATCAGAACTATATTCTGGCAACAGATGCTACTTTCTCAGTTCAAGTCTTCTAGATCTAATCCAAATATTTTGTAAGACGGTGAGTCTTCTTTTGTATTTGAGCAGTGAGCTCTAGGAAGTGCACCTTAATGCATGTGCATTCCCCATTTGTATAACACCTATATTTTGAGTACTCAAATTGTGGATTGACCTCCATCGTGGTTTTTCCCCTAATAGGGTTTCCACGTAAAAATCCTTGTGTTATGGTGTAGTGGATGATTGCTTTATGTGCTTGCATCTTTCTTTTGGTTCAGTGTTGTAAGTGGTTTAAAGATCAAATTAATAAAGTTAAATTTTGTAGAACACTGATTCAGCCCCCCTCTCAATGTTCCTTGATTCCAACAATTGGTATCAAAGCCTAGTTCCTCAGAAGAAGTTTAACAACTTTAGGTGGATCTTGGAATGTAATGGACTCTGGCAGTCTTCAACACCAACTTGTGGTGGCACTTGATGATCTTGATCAGTCCAAAGAAAAAGTTTGGGAATTGAAAGCAAGTCTTAGGGATGCTGAGAAATTCATTCAGTCGTTGAAGGATCAGATTAGTAAGTCCAAGGAGAAGAGAAAGGATCTTTGTGATCAAATTAAGAAAAAAGAGAGCAAAAACATGTATGATGATCACCTGAATCAAACCTTGAAGGAAATAATTGAAGAATGTGAGAAGCTTGCCAGAGACAATGCTACCCTAAAGCATGAGATGGAATCTATGGTGATGAAGCTGACTAAGGAGATTGAAGAAAGAAAGAAGAATGAGGAGAATCTTTCCCAGTCCTTAAAAGAAAGATATGATGAATGCACCATAACTAATGGAGGATTCATTCAGTTGGAAATTGAACTGCAACAATCTAGAAACAATGAAGAGGAGCCTGAAAGACAAATTATTATTCTCAGGGATGAACTTGCTACTGCAAATGAATGCAAGGAGAAGTTCAAGATTAGCTTAGTTAAGCTTGATGAGCTGACTCAATGTCAGAAGAATGGAAATGACAAGAAAGGTCTTGCATATGAGAAAGGAGAAAGTTCTGGATCTGAACAAAGGAATTTCAAGCAAGGAAATCAGATGAACAAAGCAAAAAGGCATCCAGTAAGACAACCTAATGCTGAAAAGTTTAATGGATACTATTTTGCTTGCAATAAATTTGGTCATATGGCTGCTCAATGTAGAAGTAAAATGAAATCTAGTGATCCATCATTCTTCGATTAGTGTTTCAATTGCAATAAGTTTGGTCATAAGTCAATCGAATGCAAAAATATGTCAAACAACTCTGTCAATAGAAGGAATGTTAAATGTTATACTTGTGGAAGATTTCGGCATGTTGCTAACCGGTGCAGATCAAGTAGAAATCAATGGAATGTTTGGTGTAGACAAGGAAATGGTGTGTGTTACAATTGCAAAAAATACAGTCACATTGAAAGATTCTGCAGAAACAAAAATATGGATAGAAGAGGTCCAACATACAAAGGCATAAATACATAGAAAGATGATAAAGGAAAAGGGAAAGTGACTGTGGATGAAATAAAAGATCAGATGAAGAAAACATGGGTGAAGAAGAGTCCCTCTGTTGTAGAAAATGAGTTAGCACCAAAACTTGCTTTTGGTAATTCCTCTGGGAACTGGTTTCAGGCCATTGGCCTAGGGGGAGTTTTTCAAGAAAATCCTTTTTCCCCTATCGGTAGTTGGTGCCGAAATGCTGCAGATTGTCAACAGTTGTATCAATGATTTACAGATGCATTGGAAAACGCTCGTAAATAAATTCAAGCAATTAAAAGGTCCGCATAAGAATTTTTCTCTCGCTGACTGAGAAAATAGGGTATCCAAAACACCTAGGGCAAAAGCATTTAATACAACAAAAAGTTAGGTGTGCGAGTTATAAAAAGTAGAACTTTGGAATCCTCATTTTCTACTTTATATTGAAGAAAAGAAGGAGAGCACTTTGCATCAGAATTTTGAAGGCGTGAAGGTAATTCGACAGCGAAACCCTAATCCATTAGGTACTTTAGTTGTATTGAGAAATTTCCATTTAATTTGGTGTGCAGTTGAAGAACTTCTTTGGTAGAATCAAGACATGAGTACGAAAGGTAAAATTGAACAAATCAAAGGAATGATAAACCTAGATGAGTTTAGCAGTGAGAAGATTAGAGCTATAAGAAACATGTCACCTGATGAATTGAAATGGCTGAAAGAAGCAAAACACAAGAGCTTGGATATTTGGAGTGAATTCCCCTGTTTCAAAAATGTAGAAGTCGTTAGGTTTATTCTAGATAGATTGAATGACGATATTCTAACTCTGGATAAACCCTACCATATCTCGAAAGAAGTGATTGGAACTATAACTGGGTTATGCAAAGTTGGGGATGTGCTGAGAAAGAAGTCAATTTGAAATAAAGAAGTCAAAACCATAACTGGAGTAATTGGAGATCAAAGGGCATTAATAATCTCAACAATCAGAGATTCAGTGACAAGGTACATTGCGCATGGAGTATCTTACAATTTCACACAAGATGACAATGAAAGATCAAGATTTTTACCTTTGCGGATTATTGAAAGATCAACTAATGGAGAATGTACAATTGAAAAAGTTGACAGATTACCCTTTCAGGTTTGGTACTTTGGTTATATGTCTTATGATGTATTTTTTGAATTTCTTACCACTGAACAACAATGTAATATGGGAAGAAAGTGAACCAATTTGCAAACAAATTTTCATACATTCTAACAATTTGGAAAACTATGATCAAGAATATGGAAGTTTCTTTAAAGGTTTGCTAGGTAAGTTTAGCTCAATTGGTATTCCCATTCCGGTAAGGGCACTTGAAGTTGGTTCCTCCTCCAGTGAGATGGAGAGAAAGAAGAAAAGAAAAAAATGATTTGCTGTCTGTACTCCTCCAACATGCAAGACACCAAAAGTTGAAGGGAAGGGAAAACCAGAACAAGAAAAGGAAATGGCAGAAGAAAGTGAAGAAGGAAGTGATTTAACCAATGAAGGGATATTGCAGCTTATTCACGAGGAAGATGGAATGCAGAAGATCACAAGCATATGGTCTATTGAAACTTCATATGAGTAGGACATGATTTTGAACGTACTAAGTGCTCATCTTGTGCACAACCATATTAAATTAGAGAGTTTACAAAATGTGTTTCCAGATGAGATGATTGAATGCATCAAGGAAATCATGGACTCTGAGTCTCAGAACAAGGAAGAAGAAGTAATTCTACACATGAAGAAGGAGTACAAACAATCTCTCACCAAGCTAAAAAGGCACATGAATCAACTAAGGCAATGCATAAACACAACAAAAAACATTTATAACTATTGTGTTCATTGGCCTCACTCTATTAGCAGTACAAAGAAAAGTTGGATCAAATTGAAACATAGCTGAATAGTATTGGACAAGATTTTAACATGTTTCAGGATCAAGATGGTGCAATTAAGAGAAGGATTCAAGAATTATAGGAAAATCATACAAATGTTCAAAATACCAGAAACAAGATTATTGACACCTTTTGGAAAGTGAAGGACATAACAAAATGCAAGATGGAATAATTAATTGAGATACTGAGGAAAGGGGAGATATTAGAAGAAGCCATCACCATTCTAGAATCCCTCATCAAGATTATCAACCAAATATCTAAAAACAACAACATGATCATAATCACCAGGATTGCAATAGAAGCATGGAAGAAGTTTCTTCCAGAGATGAAGGAGAAATACAAAATAATTTTCTAACTCAAGTAGCGATTGTATTTCTTTAAAATTTTGAAACAATTTTTGGATAAGTAAGTTTTTGGTTACACTTCAAAAGGGAATACTATAGGAATTTTTTTTTTTGGTTTGTCATTGATGTCAAAGGGGAGAGAGTACAGTGAAAAATGCCTCATCAAATTCAGGGGGAGTTGTGTTAGCTATGACTTTTTGAAGTCTTGAAGGATTGCAATTTGTTGGTTCCAACACTTAGTCATTTTTCACTAAGTGTTTCCATCAATGCCAAATGGGATATTTTTGGCATATGGCTTCTGGTGTTGTCATTGATGGCAACCTAAGTCATTGATCTGGTCCACACTTCAGTATTTTTCCATACCGGGAGACAGAGTGAAGAACAGGGTATCTAATTGAAGTTGAGTTTGTCAATCCATTTGCATTACCAGTTTATCAGTTTGAGTTGTGGATATCAAGGAAGGTCGTTGGGCATCTAGAATATTTTATTCTCGAGTTTTGTGTTGTCACATCAATTGGTGTACAATTTAGGAGATTTGGTTAATTAATTTTCTATTTAACGGTGATAGAAGACCAACTTAATGAATGTGGCATGTTGCAGATGTTTGAGGTGAAGTTGTTTAAGGTATTTTCGTGTTCAAGGATTTTGTTTTGGGTCCTCACTATGTTGTGGCCCACTTTGGTTGGTGCACTTTGAAAATCATTTGTGGATCAAGCCAATGGTTCGTAAATATTTTATGCTTTATTGAAGCCGACATGTGGGTGATTAAATCTTTTTTTGTGGATATATATAAGTGATTGATTATATCATTTTGGTGTGCGTGTGTGGTTTGAGTATGCGAAGTATGTTGAGAGGTTCAGAAGGATAGCAGAACGATTATGCATAGTTTCACTTGTGCATTAAGGGATTTGTGATGCGAATGAAAGTAGACAAAGTAGAAGAGAAAAATTAGACAAGCAGGTCAAAGAATACGATTGATGAGATTAATTAGAACTGTAATCTAGCATTAGTAGATGCTACTTTATCAATTCAAATCTTCTGGATCTAATCCAAATTTTTTGTAAGATAGTGAGTTTTCTTTTGTATATGAGCAGTGAGCTCTAGGCAGTGCGCCTGAATGCATGTGCATTCCCCATTTGTATAACACCTATATTTAGAGTACTCAAATTGTGGATTGAACTCCACCGTGGTTTTTCCCCTAATAGGGTTTCCACATAAAAATCCTTGTGTTATGGTGTTGTGGATGATTTCTTTATGTGCTTGCATCTTTCATTTGGTTCAATGTTGTAAGTGGTTTAAAGATCAGATTAATAAAGTTAAATTTTGCAGAAAACTGATTCACCCCCCCTCTCAGTGTTCCTTGATTCCAATAGTAGCATGATCAAGTATTTCATAGGAGTACTCTATTTTCTTTGTTCAAATTGACTAATGCTAACATTTGTCTTTGTTTGAGTTAGATTGCAGGTTAGTAGTCAAATTTTGGCACCCACCACGGGGCTTTATTAATATTGATATTACTATTCAAATATGATATTGCTATATTGATATTGTTTTCCATCTAACACCAAGTGGTTGTCATCTTTTGTCCAAATATTACATTGAATAGGCCAAAAAAAAGGAAGGCACGTTTGCAGGGAAAACACATTTTGATTGTAGGTTATTTGCAAGGATGAATACGTTGTAGAAGAGGTTGTCCCTCCAAGTGGGCTGATCGCTTTGGAGCAATCAATATTTACATTTCAACGCTTGATTTAATCACTTTACTTCATTGCTTGAGTTCATTGCTCAAAAATCAAGTGTTTCAATCACTTTTTTTTGCTTATGCTAGACTTTTGTTATCAATTTGCTAGATATACAACTTTCACATTCAAGTGTTGACAGTCCATGTAAAATCAGTGTAAATACCAAACATTGAAATTTGGTTTAACATCGATTAAGTTTATTTGTTGCCTTTTTTTGCCAACTATATTTTAATGTGTTCAACATTAATATTGTTATTTATATAGGCATGCTGGTTTATCAGACATATGATTAGGCAGTGATCCAAAATATTGATTAAGGAACATGAAAAGTGATTGAAATTTTGGATACAGATAAAATATACATGTAGTTTTTAAAACACACAATTTGAATTTATAAACTGTGAAAGCGTCATGTTTATAATTTATGACTGAGACTGCATTTGCTTAAGGCGTCATACAATTTAGTGCCTTGTTGAGGTGTTGATATCATTGGTTTTTATTTTTTTGTTATCATTCTGCTTAAGGGGGCACACCATTTAGATTGTTTCTCATCATTCATTGGGAAACATTTTGCATTAAGGAGAAGGCTCGACTTAGGCAAGGAATGGTTTTCTTTTATTCATCCTTCCTTTGAGAGATTTGAAGAGCACAAAGATATACTGAGAGGGGGGGAGTGAATCAGTATATCAATAAAATTTTACCCTCTTAACTTTGATCAACTTTAACTTCTAGCACAATATCAACTATGCAATATGAAACAATATGATCAAGTTGACACCAACAATTGTATTTTATGTTTTATATGAGATTACAAAGATTGTAGGCACCAACCTACTTGAATCATCAATTTTATAGTTTAGTAGGCACCAACCTACAAGGAGCACCAACCCCTTAAATTGATTTAGTAGGCACCAACCACAAGGAACCAAATCCTATCCCAACCTACAAGGAGCATCAAATCCTATCTCTAATTTAGTAGGCACCAACCTACAAGGAGCATCAACCCCCACTTTCCAAGCACCAACTTAGCAAAAGATAATAATTTCAAGAATAGTGTTCCACCTTAATATTGCTTCTTCAACATGATGGACATTGTGATTCCTTCACCAAATTGTATAAACCTCTTCATAATGCTTCACAAATCTGCATAAATCTCTTCATTAATGCAAACAAATCTGCATAAACTCCTCTTCATTAATGCTTCACAAATCTGCATACAAACTTCTTTATAAATCTGCCATAAATACTTCACAAATTTGCATTATATCTATTCATAATAGATCTGCACATAAGCTCACATAAGTCTTCTCATCATTATACCATAGATTCTTCATATAAATCTTCCTTTTCACTTTTCATAAATCCATCTTAAAATTTGATTGTCTTCAAACTCTTCTGCTAGTGTATTTATGATATCACACTTGTTCAATCCTTCTCAAATTTGATTCAAATAGTGCACACTCTTCTTTCGCAATTCTAGTCCAATCTATGCAATGCTATACCTTCAAATCTGATCACAAATATATCAATGTCTTCCTGTATATTTCTACATATATCCTTCATAAATATTGCACATGTTCTTTCACAAGATTTATCATAAACATGGCAATATCTTCCTTCAAAATCTTCATTTCCACGTACTCACACCACTCATCTCTCTTTCAAATATGAATTTGTATCTTATTTATACTGATCTCAAGGATTGCAACCTTTGTTGAGCAACATGTCTCTTGACTCGCTGCCCTTGTAAAGGATTGCACCATTTAATTCTTGAAAAAATGACATTTAATTAAAAGAATTATACCTCCCCCTTTTTTTTCACTTAAACATTATTAATTTTTCCTTCTTAAAAGATCACACCATTCCAAGACTTTGCATCATTAAGAAGGATCACACCTTTTTATTAAATATGATGTTTCATTTGGATCACATCATTTCACTAATCACCTTTTTATTAACAAACGTGGACTTTTTTTATTGATCTAAAGTTAAGCAACAAGTCTGAATCATACTTTTTCAAATTGAAAGATCGCCTCACTTCATAACCAAAGTTTGATGATAAATCTATCGTGTCATTTCATGAAAGCGTCTTGTTTCATAAAATCACATCCTTTAAATTGTGCCTTTTTAAATATCAACAATATTTTGTTCTTTCTAATGAAGTCGACTTAGAGCATTAACAAATCATATTAGTTTAGCATGATTTTTATCTTCAGATTTAAATCGATTCCTCTCAGCAAATTCAACAGTTCAACTTGTCTCATCTGATGATGTGAACAAGTCTTGTCTTATTCTCTTCTGACGTATATTGGAAGCAACTCTTAATCCTTAGTTTTCTATATGCGATCTCTTCAAATATTCAACCCCCCTTTTATCTTATACACTAGACTTACTTTGTCTTTTCTACAGAGTCTTGATTGAATCTAACTTCTTGCTTAGTATATTAGCTCCTTAGTTATTATTTACCTCTATATGTTGAAGTCGTGGCTCCTTAATGAATCACCCAATACAAGTAAAAATCGCCGCTCTCTCCTTAAGTCGATGCCTTCATGAAAATGCATGAAATCCAAGCAAATATTACTCCAATGTCTAAGAATGCAATCTTCCTTCAAACATATTAAATTAGAATATCAAATCTGATCACTCCACTTTCCATATCTTTTATAGGCTCCTTGACCGGCCTCACCATTTCTCTAGATTGTTGCTTTCTTATCTCTGTTATATATAAAAAAAATTGATCTCTCAATGACTCTATGTAAATACACAAAACATTCTCTTAGCTTCATAAGTAGTGATTGCCCCAATATTGAAGTTTTGATGTGATCTTCTTGAATATTACCATGATGTAGAAGGTGGTAATCCATACCTTTACCTTTCAAATATGTTATCTTTAGTTATGCTAATATTCTCACTTTACCTTGACATCAATGATAATCTGAACCATCTTCCTTCTCAACTTCAACTTGACATCAATGACAATATTTCCAACAAAATTGTCTATGCTTTTAGAGGGGCTAAGTGCGAATTGAGGATAGGTATCCAAACTCTTGCTTGCGGCTTAGTGATGGCATTATGAATAAAGTTGTTCCACAAAACTTAATCGACGAAAGATAGATTTCCTCCAAAAAAGTGGTGAATTTAATATGTTTTGTGTAACAAGTGGCTGACGTGATATCCCCATCTCTCTTCCACCTGCTTAGCCAAATCACGAGAAAATAACATCTAATTTGATATGTTCGTTTCCTCTGCTTTTGTGATGATGCAATATAAAATAATCTCCTTAAATCCGTGATCTCAACTGCATTCATATATATCTATGACACATGATTTTTCTTCTCATTAAATCCTACATTTTTGCTTTCGAAACAGTCAGGAAAGAAGAATAATGAGCTAGAAAACATTGTCCATTGAGATGGAGTTGGAACATGAGAAGGAAGAAGGTTTACTTTTGCGTAGATGAAAGTGACGAATATCTTGCATTACAATATTTATTTCCATTGAAGTCATTTACATTTATATCTTGAAGTCACTCATTTATGGTTTTGTAGGCATCTTCGTTGATTGGTGTCACTCATTTATGGCTTTCTGCAGGCTAAGTGAATGTGAATCAAAATCTTACTTGTCTGCATTAAATTGCTACAAATCTTTACTTGTCTACATTAAATCACATCAAATCTTTACTTGTATGCATTAAATTTGTTGGATGTTGTGGACATGGTTGCTAATATGTGGTTTTCATTGATGTCAACACTATTAGCATTTGGTATATTAGTTGCTGAATATGTCGAGGATATTGAGAAAATTGTAAAAGAAAGTATTCTAGGTTCCCAATGGAACTATGCAGGTCATGATGGTGTTTTGTTTTGTACGTTGAAGATTAGCTGGTGTGGATTAAAGGGTTTATTATTGAATGTTTCTAGATCATCTACTGAAAGTTTCAAAGGTCCGTGTGAAGTTTTGATTATGTTGTGGTCTAACAGTGTTTTTGTGGTCTCTATTAGTGTTCTTGAATGAAGATTGTGTGATTATGGTAATCTCAGTTGTTTTGGATGCTTCTCTGTTGTTTCTTGGTATTTTCTGTTGTCTCTAGATCATTCTCTATCTTTGTGGTACATCCAGATTACTCAGAGAGCTTGTGGTTGAAGATATTTTCTTGCGCATGTTCAGTTTTTCATGTTCCTGGCCGACATGTTGGTGGTAGCGTGTTGTGGATTTTTTTGGTGTAATTAATTAAAGTATTTTTGTGTTGGAGATGTTAATTTGGGCCTTGACTATGTTGTGGCCAACCTTGGTGGATTTGCATTGGAAATTTATTTGTAAATTTTGGTCGACATTGAAAATATGTTTTATTTTCCTGGCTGACTAAGTTGTGATGAAATCTCATGTTGCAGATATATAAGAGCGATTGGTTGAGTGAAGTTAGTGTGTGCATAAGTGTGAATGTATGCCAGAAAAAGTGTAAATCTATGAATAGTGTTTCTATCATTTGATTGTAGAACAGAGAGTGAAGAAGTTTGAGTGAAGTGTGAAGAAGATTTTCTGAGCTTAATTGGAACTGTAATCAGGCTTGTGCAGAAGCTATTTTATCAGTTCGTATTCTTTGGATTTTAATCCTATTTTGTATTGTTAGAAAATGAGTCCTCTTTTGTATTTGAGAAGTGAGCTCTAGGCAGTGTGCCTGAATGCATGTGCATTCCTCATTTATTCTTCTTATACTTTTAATAGGGTATAATCTTGTGGACTAACATCCACCGTGGTTTTTCCCCTAACAGGGTTTTCGTGCAAAAATCTTGGTGTTATTTGTCTCTCTGATGTGTTAATTGTTTGTGGTTAATTGCTTATTCATCAGATATGAGATTAAGTTAAGTCAAGTAAGAAAAGTTAATTTTTTTGTCACAACTAATTCACCCCCCCTCTCAGTTGTGTGTCCTTGTTTTTCCAACAAAATTATTTGATTTTGAATTGTTAGCAGGAGAGGCTTTGATATTTGTTAGCGAACTATCTGTAGACATCTAAATTTGACCACTTCCATATGGTCAAAGTCGTCTCCTTAATCATCCCTTTGCTCATTTAATTCGTCCTCTTTGCCGGTATTAATTAAATCACTCCTTTAATTAATATTTCATCCCCACCATAAGGTTTCCAAAATATTTAATTTAATAAAAAATTTCCCCCCCTCTTTCCTCTCTAAATTAAATAAATACACCACTTTATTTAATTTAGTCATATTATCTCTTGGAATTTTAAATTTATTTTTTTAAAATTCCTCATTTTCTCTCATTGTCACATCCTCCAACTTTTGCAAGTTGGTCTCTAATCTCTCTTAACAATCTAACCCTCTTTCTTAATCATAATTAATTTATGATTAAGATGTGCACACCCCTAATCATCATTAAGTTCACATCCTCCATCATTTGCCACTTGCCTTTAATCTGTCATTAATTTGTCTAATCAAGTACTTGCACAACCTTAATCACTTGATTAGGTCAACCTAATCTCCATGTCATTTATGGAATGTGTCCTAAGTCAACCTCATTAAAGGCTTTCTCTTTTTGAAGAAGGCACTCCATTCCCCATGTGAATTTTTAATTCACATTTAATCCCCCAATGCATCCCTTGGAATTTAAAATTTCTTTTCTCATTCCCATGTGGATATTTGAAATTTTTTTAATTCCTCACATGTCCTCTCACCCACATGGGGATAAGGACCTCCTTTATGAGGAGATCTTGTCCAATCCCAAGGTTCTATGTACTACCTCCATGTCATATACTCTCCTTCCACCTCATGTACACATCCTCTCTTACAAGCCACTTCACATGCCACATGTCAAGATGTGAGGGCTTGTGAGTTCTCAACTCACCTTAGCCCTACATCTTGATCTTGGTGGCTCAATCTCAACCATCTATTTCCCTAGAGAATTCCAAAATCTCTATAAATACCCCCTCTTTTCTCTCATTTTAGAGAGACATAATTCATGCTAGCCAAACTCTTGCAAAATTTTCTCTTGAGCCATACTTAGCCAAATTTTGATATTTTCACCCATTTTCACTTGTTTTCCCATCCTCATCTCATCTTATGGCTTGCATCCCTTTCCATCAAAGGAGCATAAAACATGGAAGATCGAAGGGCCAACAAAAGGACAAATCAACAAGGTGAAATCTTTCATTTTGCTTAGTTTAGTTAATCTTTAGGCCAATCTTGAGGTGTAGGGTGTTTTTAGTTCTTATTTACACTCTTTTTTGTTTTCTATTCATTTTCTAACAAGTATTTTTGCCCTATCACATTTTTGGCATGCTCGGTGGGACCCACAAATGAGTCTCTTTATTTCACATTTGTTGTTTTTTGACTTTTTGCATGTGAAGGTTGCAGAGAGGCAGACCCGACCTGTAGACAGATGGACCCAACCATCTAGGGGTGGACCTGACCTTTGCATAGGTGGAATTGATCTCTGCACAGACGGACCTGCTCTCCGTAGACTCTTGAAAGTGTTTTCTGCAAGTTTTTCATAGAGGGGCGAACCTAACCTACAGATAGGTGGACCTGACCTACAGATAGGAAAACTTTCCCTATGGTTAGGGGAACTTTCCCTCTGGACAAGTGAACTTTCCCTCTGGATAGGAAAACTTTCCCTCTAGACAAGCAGACCTGCCCTCTAGACAGACATTTTCCCTAGACAACTTTTTTCCAAAAGGTGAAAGTTCATTTTTTTAGCACTTTTTTGGTTATTTTAAGTTTTTAGGCACATAATGTAACTAGGGGTGTCAATTAACCTTTATTTGTATTGCTTGTTGGTAATATATTTGACGTATCTAATCCCCTTGCGCCAATCGACAATCCTGGGTGATGAGAAATCGTAGCTTACCAAGTCCTTTGAGTCATCCTCTTTTTTATTTTCTTAGTTGGACCTACTTAGGGATTCATCACCCCAAGGGATGATTCCAACCATGCATACCAACGAGGTATATAAAGGAGGGAGAGTGAAAGTTGTACCTCAATCCAACCATGTTGTAATTGGCGAAGCGTCAGGATGACGTGAAGAGCTGGTTCGAGCCTTTAGTACCTCGCTAAGGTTCCTAACTCACGCTTGTAATAGGTTGGTGTTCATAGTTTGGGCCTCACGTACTGGGTGTATATCGAGGACTTCCTAGCAACCATGTTCATCCTAGAATAGAAGACTTTGTCGGCCATACCCTCTCTACTAGACTTAGGTTTGTGTTGTCTGAATTGTCTTCTTTGTGCGAAAGCAATGATTTTTTGATTAATTGACTTAGTCGTATCCTTTTCATTGATGATTACTATGTTTTAAGTCATTTTCCTTAGTCATCCTTTCAAAAATTAAAGTTTAAACCTGTCCAGGGGCCAACCTGACCTTTGAATAGGCGAACCTGACCCACCCAAGGGTGAACTTGACGTTGAACCAGCCTTTTCCAGCCTCTTTTCGGCCAATTTTGACCAAGTTTAGCTCCATAGGCGAACTTTCCCTCTAGACAGGTGAACTTTCCCTCTGGATAGGCGAACTTTCCCTTTGGTCAGGTGAACTTTCCCTCTGGACATGCAAACTTTCCCTCTGGACAGGCGAACTTGCCCTCTTATAAGGAAAACTTTCCCTCTGCATAGGCGAACTTGCCCTCTGGATAGGTGAACTTGCCCTCTCATCAAGCGAACTTGCCCTTTGCACAGGTAAACTTGCCCTTTGGTCAGGAGAACTTTCCCTCTAGACAGGTGAACTTTCCCTCTAAACAGATGAACTTTCCCTTTGGACAAGCGAACTTGACCTCTAGACAGGCGAACTTGACCTCCAAGGGTGGACCTAAACCTTGACTGATCAACTTTTTCATCTGTTTCATCATTCGGGACCCTCGTTTCATCGTCTCGATCACTCGTCTCCTCGTTTCGAACATCTAAGAGTCCATTTTCCATCCTAAATGTTCATCCCCTCGATTTGAGCATCCATTCACCCATTCAGAGTCCTGATTTACCCATTTCGAACCCACGTTCTGGTCATTATTTTCCCATTTTAGATCATCGGTATTTCGTTAAAACTTCGTTAAACCAGTTGTCCTAATTGACCTAGGTGTTTGTCTCTAATCGTCGTCCATCAAAACTGACTTAGGGTAGTCATCTGTCCTGAGTCAGTCATCCTTGTCGGCCTAATCAATCCACTTCAATCTCAAGTTGGATTCGGTGCCATTATCATACATCCACCCTTTAATCAATTAATCAACACCTAGCATTACCAAGGATCACTCTTGAATTCAGTTTCAGATTCCGGTCATTATCAATCATCAATCCAAATCAACTCATCATATCATTGAATCTAGGTTGGCTAATTGTCTACCAATCAACCCAATCTGATCTCATCGAACAAATCCATTTCGGTCGAATCAATCATCCAAATCAAGCCCATTGAGCAATATCCTCGTCAGATAATCCATTGGGTCAATCCTTTCATCATCATCTTGATCATCTTAGCATCTTAATATGTCCCATCATCTTTCATGCCCATTTAGACTCGGTCGCAGACAAGGAAAATGGTCGAACAACAAGCCCACAATTCCCAACCAAAAATCCCTCAAGATCCAAACAACGCAGCTAATGCCTCACAAGATCCCCATAATAGTGCAAACATCCCTCGAGATCCACATAATGGTACATCATCACAATCCAATATATATGGTCAAAACACATCACCACTCGGGGATGAGAACATGGTCAACCAACCCGAACTTACATTTGAGGAACACTTTAGTAACCCTACCAATGTGCAAATGACTGACCACCTGTTCGAAAGACATGGGGAAGAAATATTGGCACATATCATTGAAAAAGGTGTCAAACTTCTGCCAGGTGTTGACTTATCCAAATATAGCGATTCCATGTCTAACATACCCCAAGGTTCACAAAATGCACCAGGTAGTTCATACGTCCCCAATATTCCTCTAGTAGAAGGTTGGCATCAACTTGAATTTGACAACACCGTTCTGTATCTCATTAACAATCCCCCACATCCTGCTATCTCGATTGTGGGGGCTCCTCAAGTAGCTGATCCCAATGATCCTTTTGCCTTTGGCATGCCACAAAACATTCTGCAACCACCGCCACTAATGCTAACGACACCACCCCTTTCAAATCCACCCCCTGTCAGCACTGGGGGAAACCCTTTTACTGCATTGCCTCCACCTCCTGGGGTTGTATACCTACCATTGCCTTCATACACATCTCCACAACATTCCCAATCTAACCTATCACCTCCATTACTGCCATAAGGTATATCCCAACCAAATTTTCCATTTGGTACCCAACAACCTCCTGTGCAAAAAACCCCTACGTTATCTCAGGTGCCCCAACAACAACAACCGCCATATAACCCTCCGTTCTCTTCACAAGAACCACCACACCAATCACAAATCAATCCATCTCGACCTCTCGCTCAAACCATATCTTCGTTCCTCGCATCCATTCTACGTCTGTGAGATTAGACACAATACAACATCTCACATCAAATCAACAACCACCACAACATCATTATTACCAACAGTAGTCCCAAAAACAACCACCTTATGCAGCCTCCCAATAGTTGCAACAATACCCTCAGTATCAGCAGGTCAATCCACAACATCCCATTCAAGCTCCTCAACAACCTACCTCACATTTTTATCAAACAAATCCGTACTATACCTCACAACAACAACCCCCATACCAACAAAATACCTCAGCATACTAGCAAGGGATATCATCATCCCACTACCAAAATCCATACCTCAACATTCTGACACTCTCTCAGCAGGATCCTTCATCGTCCTACCATCCATATCCATCCAACCTGCCTTTGGCTCTTACGCCACCAGTCAACTCGGATATGTTAGAAATCAAATCCACTCTGAAAGATCTTCAAGCTGGGACTGGCAAAAAATAATTCAAATTGGAAGACATATGTCCCTATCCATTTGACCCCTCCATCTCATTGATCCCCTTCCCTAAACATTTCAAAATACCAAAATTCGACAGATACAGAGGAAGCAAAGATCCTAAGGATCACTTGTAGGAGTTTTACTCCCAGTGTCAAGAAGTTATGCATAATGACAACTATCTCTTGCACCTATTCCCACGGAGTCTGACAGACAATGCCTTGGAATGGTTCATGGGTCTAGAACAAGGGTCCATAAAATATTTTGCAAACTTGTCAAAAAAATTTGTTTCCTACTTCTCCTTCAATTTGGAGGACACTAACACCTTAGATCTCCTCAAAGAAAAACAACGTGAGGGGGAAACCTTTGCTAGCTACCTTCAAAAGTGGCATGCACTAGCAAGCCGAATGAAAACCCCTCTAAAAGAGAAGGACATGGTGACCCTCTTTGTGGAGAACTCTCATCCCGACATGGCTCATAATTTTAGGTTATACTATGTCACCACTTTCATGGAGATGGTGGAAAAAGGACCCATCCTTGAGTGCGCCCTTGTTGCAAAAGGGCACGCCAAGATACACAATTATGACAGAGAAAGGTCATCTGGGGAGAAGTCTCGCTTTTGGAACAAGAACAAAAATGCAGTGAATGATGGTGTCACTGACACTAAACATGTTCAGGTAGCCAATACCTCCCAACGACAACAACCATTTGTACCTAATTCCATGTCCATACCATAGGGGGTATCTCATCCTCCTCAATAGTCAAACCAAAACTGTCAAGGGAACAGAAAATGCTAGTATGCTCAATTAGGATAACCCTTGAGTGTCGTCTTCAATAAGTTGTTAAAGATCAACTATCTGATCACCTACCCTGTCACCAAGCCACTTGACGAATCCAAACCTAAACTTGCATGGTTTAGGGAAAATGAATATTATGAGTTCCATAAAATCAAAGGACACACTCTGAATAAGTGTCAAGGTCTCAAAAACTATGTCCAAGATATTATCGATCGAGGAGATATCAAATTCAACACCAGTCAAGCCCTGTCGTATAATGGTCAATTGTAGATATACCAAAACACCTTCCTAAACTATAATCAAGGTGCAAGCACCTCCAGTAGCAATCCACAAGACAACAACACCAATAATGTAAGCTATAAAAATGTACCCCTCAATTATGATGTCATTATCCATTACATTGAGCAGGTAGAACCCCGTGTGTCTATGATACATGTTAAAGCTAAAGATCCTCAATGTGTTGTTACTACACGACGATCCCACATCACTGTCCCTACGGCCTCTGCACCCGCCTAGTCAAATCCTATAAAATATCAATAGTCTTCTCCCGTACATCAAGAAATTCTCAATAGAGCCTTACAAGAAACCCATGTACCTAATGACATCGATCCCACACAATTCCAAGCCCTTGTGGGATACCTGGCTTTGTCTTACCAACTACACTTCAGCCAAAATGACATGCCAAATATTGATGCCAATCATAACCGTCCATTGCACATTGAAGTCCTGGTTTCCTGACATAAAATAAAAAGGGTCCTGGTAGATAATGGCTCTGCCCTCAATCTATGCACTCTGAAATTCATAAAATAGGTGGGGTATTCCCAAGTGGATTTGAGTAACCAAATCATCACAATCAAGGCTTATGATAATGCAAAAATAAATTATGAAGGGATTATCAATCTTCCTATTCAGGTTGGACCGGTAGTTCAATATACTACTTGTCATGTCCTTGATCTGGACTTACCATACAATCTCCTCCTCAGCCACCTGTGGCTCCATGCCATGCAAGACATCCACTCTACGTACCATCAATGCCTAAAATTCCTGATTAATGGATAAGAGATCACCATTTATGCTGACCCCCAACCATTTGAATACTACTGCACTTTAGAAGCGTCCTTTTCCCATTTACATTATTTTCCTGGGGTTGAAATGGGGGCATCTCAGTCATCATCCACTAATCCATCCTCCACCACGATAACCACTCCATCTTGCACCACCAATCCTACAGTCACAAAAGTCCAGATCATTGACAAGGGGTGTGGGGAATATGAAATGCATACTACTCTTAATATAGCAACCATGCCACCATCACCACACGAGTACGGTCAACCTTCACATGCTACTCCAAAGGAAGACACGACTATCACCTTTAGTGCAAAAAAATTCCTACTACCACTTTCAGGTCCCCTAGTATCAAGATAGATGCACCAGAAGAGGATATCAGTCAATGGGTATACCGAGAAGAACCCCAACCAAATCCTCCTCTAAAGGAATACTTTCAGGAAGTATATCCATGGTCAACTAAGTTCATAGAGAATTATAACTACCAAGGCAGGGGCCTAGGTAAAGAAGAACAGGGGCAGTTGCAACCTATTCATACATCAAAGCTGCCAAAGAATATAGGCCTCAGATATGAAAAAAAGTAGAAAGGCCCAACAACATCATCTAATACTTCCAATAGTGTTACTGTGGACGATGTCTCATTGGAAGACATACCCGAGGAGGAATCCATCATACACGCATATGATGATGTTAATCTCACAGACTTGTCATCCATGTTCGAATGCCTATCCGTCTATATCATTATCCTATCCCTTTGTCACCCTGAGCTTATTGATTGGGACCCATGTGATAGCACACCCATCAATATGTCTGTGGATACATATGTCAACCTTATGGGATTGGGGGAGGATGAACACTCTAGTCGCAAAAGTAAGAATAAGAAAAATAAAAAGTGGTCATCTAGTGAAAACCTCCTCGAGGCACTTCCTCACCTTGAAAAAGTGAAAATAAAGGACACATCCAATGGTGAAAACCTTGAAGAGGCGCTAGAGGATGGAGATGTTCATCTTCCCCTTGTGGGAACTCAGTTATCTACATGATCACCCATCCTGATTGAAGAGACTCGAGAAGTTTATCTGGGCACTGCCGAAACTCCTAAGATCACATATGTGGCCAAATCACCCTCAAATTAGGAATATGCAGTCATTGTTCAATTAATCCAAGAGGGTATTATTAACTTTGCTTGGCCATATTCAGATATGCTAGGCTTAGACCCTGCTTTAGTGGTTCATCATTTGGATGTCTGCCCAGATTCCAAGCCTGTCAAACAGAAGCTCTGCAAGATGCATCCACAGGTAGCATTATTGGTCAAGAAGGAACTGGAGAAATTACTAGATGCAGGTTTTATCAGACCAATTGACTACTTTGATTGGATCTCCAACATAGTACCAGTTGCCAAACCAAATGGAGACATTTAGATCTGCACAGACTTCAGGGATCTTAGCAAGGCCTACCCAAAGGATGACTTCCCTCTACCCAATATTGACATGCTGGTCAACCTTACTACAGGACATGAGATGTTATCCCTCATGGATGGTTTCTCTGGTTATAATTAGATCCAAATTGTGCCTAAAGACCAACACAAGACCACTTTTACGACACCTTGGGGTACTTTTTGCTACAATGTTATGCCCTTTGGTATCAAGAATGCGGGGATGACATATCAGAGGGAAATGACTGTCATCTTCCATGACCTCATCCATATTATCATGAAAGATTATGTCAATGACTTGCTAGGAAAATCCAAAACTCGAGTAGAGCACCCTATCATCTTGAAAAGGATCTTCGACCGGTTAGAACATTACAAGCTATGGCTAAATCCGAAAAAGTGTGTCTTTGGTGTTACGTCAGGAAAATTGCTGGGTTTCATAGTCTCTCAAAGGGGTATTGAGGTTGATCCTACCAAGGTAAAAGCTATTCTGGATATGCCACCCCTGCACAATCTGAAGCAATTAAGAATTCTTCAAGGGAAGATACAATCCATCTGTTGGTTCATAGCCCAACTTGCAGATAAGTGTCAGCCATTCACCCATCTTCTGAAGAAAGACTCCACCTTCTGATGGAACAAACTATGTCAGAAAAGTTTCGATAAGATCAAAGAATACTTAGCTCATCCACCAATCTTGATGCCACCTATTCCAGAGAAACCCCTCCTACTTTATTTCTCTGCCACTTTAGTTGCGTTGGGGGCATTGTTGGCACAAAATGATGAGTCATCTAAAGAGAGAGCGATCTACTACATCAGTCAGGCACTAGTCGACTATGAATTAAACTACTCTCCCATGGAAAAAGCCTGCCTCGCAGTAGTCTTCAGCACATAGAAACTTTGACATTACATGTTCAACCATCTGGTCAAGTTAATAGAAAAGATCGATCCACTGAAGTATCTGTTATCTAGAACCACTCTAACTAACTACATGGCCAAGTGGGTCATGCTCCTAAGTGAATTTGAAATAGAGTATGTGGAGCAAAAAGCAATAAAGGGACAATTCATAGCTGATCAGTTGGTCGAGGTGCCACTAGTAGATGCTTACCCTCTGGTCACTAAATTTCCAGACAAAGAAGTTTACACAGTTACGAAAGCGCCAACTTGGACACTATATTTTGATGGCTTATATACTCATAATGGATTAGGCGCAAGAATTCTATTAGTTACCCCTCAAGGTGACTACATTCCAAATTCATTCATAATAGCATTCTTATCTACCAACAACATGGAAGAGTACAAAGCCCTCCTCACCAGCCTCTGAATTACAAAGCAATGGCACATAACTCATTTGAAAGTCTTTGGTGATTCATTGTTAGTCATCAAGCAAGTTAATGATGAATTCTTAACAAAAGATGATAAGTTGTTGCCCTATAAATGCATGGTGGATGATTTCAAGAAATATTTCACCTTCATACAATTTGACCAAATTCCTAGGGTACAGAACAAAGCAGTTGATGTAATGGCCACTATTGGATCCCTGATCGACATGCCTAAAGATCAAATAGAATGTGAATTCCTTGTGGAACAACTTTTAATCCTAGCATATGATATTCCTGAGACAAACATGGTGTGCGATATTGTAGGTTCCACTTCCCCTTGGTACCAGGACATATATACCTATCTCCATGATAATATTCTACCCCCATACCTCACATGAAACCAACAAAAATCCTTATCATATGCTAGGATTATCATCGGTGATACACTTTATCATCGCGGGTATGATGGAATCCTCCTTAGATGTTTGAATGAGATTGAAGCCCATACTGCACTAATGGAAGTACATAGTGGTGTTTGTGGAGCTCATTCAAATGGTATGGCCCTAGCCAAAAGGATTATCTGAGCTGGATATTATTGGCTTACATTAGAGCATGATGCTTGTGAATTTGTGAAGAAATGCCTTCCCTACCAACAACATGCAGATTTGATTCATGCTCCAGCACAAGACCTTTAACCCCTCCTAGCACCATGGCCATTCTCTCAATGGGGTTTCGAATTGATTGGAAAGATTTACCCACCATCTTCTAATGACCATACATTCATAATTACTGCCACTGAGTACTTCACTAAGTGGGTGGAAGCAATGCCACTATCATAGATCACCGGTACTTAGATCTCAAAATTCATCCTTTACCATATTCTCTGCAGATATGGTATCCCATCCACCATCCTCTCTAATAATGGAAAAACTTTCAAAAACCAAGCCATGAAACACATCTGTGACACCTTTCATATCCAACATCATTGGTCAACGCCTTATTACCCCCAAGGTAATGGTCAAGCTGAAGGAACCAACAAAACCCTTATCCACATCCCCAAAAAGGTTGTCAATAACATAGGATGAGATTGGCACCTCCATATTCATCCCTCCCTCTGGGCATATCGTACCTCCATCTGCACCCCTACAGGTGCCACTCCCTATTCTTTATTCTATGATGCCAAAGCCATCTTGCCAATTGAAGTTGAGATTCCATCACTACGAATTTCTCTAAAAAATCTTATTAGTGAGGAGGATGCTCGTGTTGCACGGCTTGCACAACTGGAGTTACTTGATGAAAGAAGGATCAATGCCTACGATCATCTGCAAGCATATTAGAACCACCTCAAGAGTAACTACAAAAAGAAGGTTCATCCTCAATAGTTCCATGTTGGAGATCTCGTTTATAAAGAGAACTAACAAACCTAGCAGCACCGAGACAAGAAAGGAAAATTTGAAGCAATCTAGTTGGGGCCTGTTGACATCCCAAATGGCACAACAACATTGCAAACAAAATATTGCTACTCTGTTTCTCTTGAAAGAGAAAGATAATCACATGGATATCTTAGCTCCCAATGTCCTTGTAGTTGGGTCTCAACTATACTGATGTCCCTTAGTGGTCAATGTAACAGTAATATTCAAGGGGCCTGTTGGTGTGAGCTTTTGGACTGTTGTGAGAGCAAACATAAACTTAAAACCTACTCTAACTGAGGTTTTAAATAAATGTAAAAAGATGGATCAGGGCTTTGGAACAGAAAAGAATGATACTTCATCCAAATTAACCAGACCTGTCACCTTCCAAGGAATTCCTAACTAAAACTATAGAAAAAACTTAACTTGTGACTAACACACAGTTTCATTCATTCACAGCGCTGAATTCAACAGTAGATTGCAAGTTACCATTCAAACAAAATAGAAAATCAAACCTCATTCCTTAAAATCTTTCAAATCAAATGATCAACTCAAGACTAACACCATTCTGAAATACAATATGAAGTAGATTAAAATCTGGTTGCTTCTACTGTTCATAAAATAGATAAACAACAATTACAAAGCTGGCACAATCACCAGTGTATAGAAAATATGTGGCTCCAAATTGTTTCCATTTACTCTAAGAAAACTGAAAGATACATTAGGCTATTCTACTGAATCTTACCCCTAGTTACCAGTTCTACTCCTACTTTCTAACCCTACCCATGCTTAATTCTAACCTAGACGTTCTAACCTTTACAAAGAGGCAAGAATGCCTTATATACAAAATGCATCAAAAAGGATGCACTGTCCCCCTGCATTAGGGTTTTATAAAATATCTTCTATCTCTAGGAGAGTCGGCTCTCAGATCTTTTGAGGAGAGTCGGTTGTGCATTCAATGTGAAGCCCTGCTGTCCATATTGTTGGAAGGATTTCTGGGAAAGATCTATAGATCTTTTGCTGTTGCAACATTGACTCATCTATCTATGTGTCCATACTCGAACTCCTTTTGAAATTAGTCTTGAATGCTCAGAATATCATCATTAATGTTGATCTGTTTCCACCAGTGGTCACCACAGCTATCCCTGTGACTCATAGTTTCTTTCTTCTTCTTGGCCTCCTTTATGTTCTGGACCCTCTGCATGTTCATTGACTATTTTCTGAAAACACCATTGGGTCTCCCTGTGGATCTTTGCACTGTCACCCGAGCAGACCATCGCCACCTATTCTCAAAAAGAGTCCATTTAGTTTGCATTATGTTGGCCTTCCATCACAGAAACAATCAATCGGTCAAAGGAACCGATGAATCACTCTTTGGCTTCCTTCGATTGGTTAGACATAGGCCACGCGAGCTTCATCAGGTGGTCAAAAGTGGTTCACCTTGGATCGCATATCGGTGAGACACTCATCGTGTCTCCTCGATGCGATTTCATTTTTATCAACCATCGGCATAGCATATGGGAGTCAGAAAGATGCTTCGGCGAGCTACAAAAGTTATACCAAGCTCACAAAACCCATTAGCAAGACCACATCCTTTCGCTGAGACCACATGGTGAAGCTTTTGTTTTCTCTTCGAGTCTCCCCGAATTCCTTTCATTGACCTTCTCACGCCAGTTTTTGTTTTTGTTTCAGCGTGACTTTCTTCCTTCGCCAAGACCTTTTGGTGAAGGTATGATCCTTGGCCGAGCTCATCTTATCAACAGGACCCTTCCCCTTCAGCGAAACTTTTTTCCAAAGGCAACACCTCTTGCTGAGCTCGCCCCCTATCGCCGAGACTTTTGTATCAGCAAGACCTTTCGCCGATTTCTTTCACTTTCACTGAGCTTCTCTTTTGTGTCGCTGAGACTCTCTTCAGTCGGCAAGACTTTACACCGACTGAAGCTTCCTCTTGCTGAATTCTGCTATCGCCAAGACCTTTTTGTAGTCACACTGATGCATTGTCTTTGTTCCATATGTGTTGCCGTAGCATCCTCTTGTCGGGGAGATGTCTTATAGAAACCTTATGTCTCGGCGAAAGTCTCCGCATGTGCTTTCTTTGGTCACTGAGACTTATTAATTCTCTCACCGAAGACCACTGATAGAATCCCTCGTGCCATGTCGGTATGACATTATGAATTTGCCGAGAGCATATGCCAAAGAAGATGACTCTTGCCGAAGGGTATGCCTATATGCACTAGTCGGTGAGACCTCTCAGATTCGCCGAGACATCCTAGCGTAGAGAAAACCTTTTTCCAATGTATGAATCTTTTGATGCCGGTCGGCAAGACTTTGAGATTTCACCAAGACCACTCCCCAAAGACAAACCTATGCCAATAGGAAACTCCCAATCGCCAAGACAATGAATGAGGCCTTGGTGATAGACGCCTGTATGTGATTTATGATCGCCGTGACAATCTTGAAGTCTTGCCGACATTTGCCTTAGCTGATTTTTAGGTCCAACTGAACTGGGGAATGCGTTCCAGCTGAGCTCTCTTGACAAATACCATCCTGCATGTGATTTAATCCTGCATTCAACGAAGAAAACCACCATAAAGATCACATAAACAAAAGTCAGATAAATCAAAATCATCATTGAAACAGATCCTATGTTAGCAGGGTATCGTTAAATCTTCAAACAAAAATGATCATACAAAAGTTTGGGTTTTAGGCTGACCCGCAGAATCCAAGCTAGGGAGGAATTTTGGAGAATTCTGAGTCAGGCGAATTCCAACGGAAAAAGCATGAAAACACGCATTAGAAACTCAAAATAATTAGTATCAAACTAGGAACAACACATGAGACCTCAAAATAGCACCAATTAATCGTAAAATGCATATTTATTAATTAACCAGTCCTGCTATTCCAAACTTCTCCACATTTCACTAGATTCTGGGGAAATCTGCGTGGGACGGATTTCCACGAAAAAGGAGACACTCCGGAAAATCTGGGAAAAAGAGGGGATGATGGATTTCGGGAAAATCCAGAGGAGAGAAAACCGCGAAAAAGGACATCGGGAAAATCTGGTCCACGTAGAATTCTGCGAAGACCAAAAATCCCCGAACAACAAATGCTCAGCCAGAGTTTAAGTGAGATCTGGGAAAATCCAAATGGGAAGGAAAATCCTAAACTCAGGAGAAAACCCAAAGAACCCCAAGAGAAAAAGAAAAAAACAAAGGCAAAGAAAGGAAAAGAAAGGGGGGACCCATTTTGTTGCAAATCAAAATGGGGTGGTTATGCAGGGCATAACAGGGCCTTACATCATAAGCGCTAAATATGGCTCTAGGGCATACAAAATTGCTACCCTTGAAGGATAGCCTCTTGAAGAACCTATTAATATCATGCATCTAAAGAGGTTCTATACCTAAGTCCGCTTGGTAACCCCACCTATCAAAAAGAACAAAAAAAAAATAATAAATAAAAATAATAAAAAAAAAACATAAAAAATAAAAATCCAAAAATAGTAAAGAGAAATAAACTCGTCCTATGGTGAAAACCACCTTTTGGTGGTGCCTTGGATAAGTACGGGTGGTGAAAACTTGGTAACAGGCATCATCCGTAGAGGGCTTAATCATTATCTACTTGACATCCTAGTTATTTCATGCTTTCATCTGCACTATCATCCTCACCCATCCCATCCTCGGCTGCTTGGTATATTTTGATTGAGCATTGGACGCTCCATCTTGGCCATCCCTCATCCTGAGCTTTTTAGTATCCCACTGTGAGCTTATGCCATTTTTCTAATCGTCAGTCAGTTTGTGTCTTCATATAGCCCCCCCATCGTGTCAGTCTCCATCTTGATCTCATCCTGTCATGTCCTTAGTTGAACTACGTTGCCCCTGCATTGTCACATAGGAAAGGTTGATCATTTGATCCTCCCCTAGGGAATTTGCGTGTCATGACATGTGTCATTCATCATTAGTCACCATTGTCTTCTTTCCGCTTTATCCATAGTCTTTTCTTGAACTACGAGGGCTCTGTGCTTTCACGTAGGCAAGGCTAATCTTTGATCAACCCTCGATTCCCTAGGTTTGTAGGGTGTGTTAGTCCATGTCCTTGTCTGGATCATTCTTCACAAAAAAAATCCCCTAGTGTCAAGACATCTGGCTAATGGAAAACATCTTGAGTCAAACTGGGTCATTCTAGTTTAGTATCCATCATCGGTCTCAACAGGGTGCATCTTTCCTAATAGACCACTTCAATCCCATCCATCCCCTTGATCTTATGGAAAAGGACGTTTGAAATTTATTGTGATCTTTTGATGCTCTTGCACTTTGTTTATCATTTAAGCTCCCTATCAACACTTGTCATGGTCGCCTTGATCCGTCATATCATGGTATGCTTTGACTTGTCAACATAGGGGCGTATCTTGATCTTTTCTTTGTTGTTGTCTTCTTAGTTGTCCCACGTAGTACCCACCAAGATCCCTGAGGTTTTGTGTTATGCTAGGGCATCCTTGTGTGTTTGTGGTTATCCCAATACCTGGCCCGACCAAGGTCATTGTGACCTTGGGGTGCTGGGATAGCCTTTTTGTTTGCAGTGTTTATTTCATGCATTGGATGCCAACTTGCCTTGGTCTTACATATCAGGTTATTTGGTATCTTATGCTATAACAAAAATTAATGCTCTGAAGATGGAAAATTACGTTCTTAATTGCACTGCATTTCATTTCACTACATACTCTCTCCATTCAGCCTTCTTCATGACCTAGGACTTGTGATTTAGGTTGTGCAAGGTCTTGACTCTTTTCCCTCTTGATCTTCCTCAGGTGTAGTATCACACCCACAGTACAACTATCGCCTATCTGCACTCCCATGCAAGTCCTTACTGACACTTAGGTTTTCATTATAGGAACTCATCTTTCATCCATATTTCATGTTACATTATAGGTTCAATATATTTCATAATTCATAGGCTGATTAGATTAAGCATCATAGTTTCATTTAATCCATACATGTCCATATTAACATTTACATCATACATGCATTATCACCCACCAAAACATATTGTTAGCTACATCCTAAATATTCATATCATCCTGCATTATCAACATTAATATATATATATATATAATCATCCATTTGTATAAAAATGCGCATACATAAACCAAATCATCCATTCCCATAAACATATGCACACATAAACCAAAGTGTCCATCTACATAAGCATGAAGTAGCATAAACATGTGCAAAAATAAATCAAATCATACATCCACATAAGCATGCGATATCATATACATGTGCATAAATAAATCAAATCATCCATCCACATAAGCATGAAATACCATATACATATGCATGCATAAACTGAATCATCCATCCCAAAAAACATAATGCATAGTGTTAATAAGGACTGTCCCATATCATAATCAAAATAATACAATGTACATCTTATCACAAAGTCTCAAGCATAATCTACCACATATCCATCATATATCATCAAATAAGGTACAAAATCCAGAGATGTAGAGCACCTCTGATCTTTGCCGATAAGTACTAAACACTCCATCCTGTGTTTGTCAAAAAATTGGTATCCTTTCATTTGCTCTTTGGCTGCACTACTATGACCTACCCACATCTGATCTCTAAGGAGAGTTTGACATTGGCCCTCTATGCGTGGGAGTCCCCTGGTAACCACTGAGAGGAGGAGTCTGCTGATAGTCACTATACCCTCTGGTACGTGTCCCTAATGGCTGGGACAGTGCTAGCATATGAGGTACCCGTCTGATGTAGTGCGTCGTGTACTGCACTGGATCTAGAACATCATGCTCATACGAACACTTCCAGTAACTCGCCTCCTGTATATAATCATCTTGCTATGCAGCCTGATGCCTAATGACATTTCGCTCAAGTCTATACCTATCCCGATCTCTACTAATAGCTCTCCGCTCCTGTACCCAGGTCTCCTGTGCCAGTTTCAACTGTTGTACATGCTTTGTAGCCCTTTCTCTCTCAGTATCTGCAGCCTATAACTGTGCCTGTAACCCCTGTACCTCTGCCTCTAGCTCATCCCCTGCACCATGCGTTGCACACAATTGAGCCTGTGCTGTGTCTCGCTCACTCTACAGTGTTTGCATTCGTACCTCTGGGGAATCTCTCTCCCTATGCATGGCTTGTGCCTGAGCCTTCACTGCATCCCTATCCCTCTGAAGTTCCTGAAGTCTCAACTCGACAGAATATCACTCTCGTCGAAGACCTAACACCTGTGACACCACTACATCCCTCTCCCTCCGAAGAGACTGAACTTTTGTCTCTGCCACTTGCCTCTCACTCTTAGAAACTTGAGCACGTGCCTGTAGCACATCTCTCTCTACCTCTATGACCTGTACCTGTGCTTGTACCACATCCTTCTCCGTCTAAAACATGCGTATCTCCCTCCTCATCTCCTCCTCTCTCCACTGCATCAATCCCATATCCCCCACTGTCTACTCTAAATAGGGCACTCTGTCTCTGAGCTCATCCCACTCTCGATGCAGATCTACTCTCTCTCTCCATAACCACTCTAGCTCTCCCCACAAATCCTCTGTATCTCCGATAGTGCCTAGCCCCATCTCTGATGGCCTCTGTCCTATCCCTCCCCCAACAACTTGTCGTATCATTGCCTCCGCCACCAAACAGTATCTCTCCCATCTCACTACATCTCCCTCCTCATGCTCCCTAACCACCTCCACTCACAACCTCTCTACCTTTTCCCACAGGTCAACCGCATTATCCTGTGCCTCATCCATATCTCTTATCAATATCCTCTCCACATCTGACACTAGTGTGGCCAAGACTAAGTAATCTCTCTCACCCTGGGCGAATCATGCATGTAGCTCAGTCAACTCTGCCTCTAATCTGACCCGCTCTGCCTCTGTCTTCTGTAATCACTGCTCACTGAGTCACAATCTCTCCAGAGTCTCTCTCAACACCACTGCGGGATCCTCTCCTCTAGAAGGTGCTATCAACAATGGTCGGATGTCATACACATTGGTGTCAATGTCCATCTCCTGCTACTCATACCCCTCACTCTCTACTGACGCCTGCATCTCATCTACATTATTCACCAAGGGGGATCCCCCTCTCCCTGTCATCCTCTCCTTCCATCCATTGGCCTCACCCTCTACTTGTCTCTGTTACTGCTGCCCTCCTATGGCCACGTCTACCTCCTGTCTCTCCCGTGCTCCGCTGGCCTTGGCCTCCTCCTCTCTCTCCTGCTGTTGACCTCCTAGGGATGCACGTGCCTCCTAGTTCCTCTCTCTTTGGACCTCTGGCCCCCTATCCTGCTGTGCCGCATCACTAGCCTCATCCTCTCCCTCCTCTACTCCATCTCCTCCTCAGGCTCTGCGTCGTCGTCTCCTCCTCATGGCTGCTCTCACTGGCTCCCCAATTGCTCCAACTGCCTCCTATCCCTCCCCCTGCTATCCTCCTCTCTCCTGACCTCCTCTCTATCATCCTCAGGGTATCGGTCCCTCTTCCCTTAGTTGTCTCTCATCCTCTAATCCGAAACCTAGTGCTCCCTCAATCAGCACTACTAGTGTGATCCATGGAGGTGGATGTCGCCTGAACCACTGCCGATATCGATCTGTCATCCCTGCATCTCTCTGCCCCTCCCACCTATCTGGGTATGGCACAAACTGTAGTGCCTCCAGCTCCTCCTACATTGCATCTAGATCCAGCTCATCCCTCCATGGCTGCTCTCGTGTCAATCATCAGAACATCACCCGCCCCGTGGGAATATTTTGCCTCACTCCAAACTGTCGTGTCACTTGATCGGATCTATGTAGCTCCATTACAAGCGAACCTCTCCCAATAATATAACATCGGGTAAAGAAGTAACCACTGTGTGCCTCCTAATCATCCCTCCAGCCCCTGAAGTGTCGCAGCATATACGAACAACATACTATCATCTCTGCCTGCACATCATCCAGTCGTCTCCTCCATACATCCACATCTCTGACATCCCGATACCGCAGTATCGCTCCCGCCTCTGCTTCCCATCTCCAGGCCACAACCTCTCTATCATCCTACTCTCCTACTCTCTGCACGATCGGCCTAGTCGCCCTGATGTGCTCCCAATCCTAGACCTATAGTAGTGTGACATGTGTCACACTCAACGCCCTCCGATAACATACTCGGTGCATATACCGGTACAACTGTGCTAGCATACAGGTCCCCCACGAAAACTGACCCTCTCAGCCCTCGATGATATGATGAATCACCTCGAAGAACCTGAGAGACAAGAATCGACCACTCCAGTCTGGCACTAGTATCCCACTAATCGACCTCGCTAGGTACAATGATAATGTCGGTACCCGACAAGACAAGTATCTATCCACATCCAGCTGCTGCTGTTGAATCGGTAACTCGTCACTACCAAATACAACCTGCACGGACTCGTCTAGTGCCTCGCCTGCTACCCAACACTCACTAACTGCAAGCCCTGCTATGGGAAGCCTCAAAATCTGCCAAACATCCTCCAGAGTCACTGTCATCTCCCCAGTCGGTAGATGAAACGTCAATGTCGCTGAGTCCCAACACTCTATCAAGGCTGTTAGCGTAGCCCTGTGGGCCTTAATTGTCGGGTATGATAGCATATGGAACAACCCTGCCTCTACTAATCTCTGGTGATCTACGCCTGTAGACACATAAAAATGGCCTCAACTTGCAAATCATATTTTCTATGATGACCATGCTTCTCTCTCACATAATTCAATTATTTAATCACATCCTAAGGTCAAAATTACTCCTCTAGGATTATTTAAATAAATAACTTACATTTATTTGTTTAAATACATCACTAATTAATCCATATTCTCATTAATTATTTAATAACATTATCATTTATCCTTGAATCAAATAAACTTATTTATTTATCCCACTTTCCATCCCACCAAATAAATAATTAAAATAATTATAAATATTGTCTTTTGTCTCATTCCAATTTATGAATTAAACTATTATTTAATTCATAAGTCAACATTCCTCCATGAATTAAATAATTTATATTATTCCAACTACCTATTTTTCTCCACCATTGATTTGATTATCTCCAATTAAATCTCAACCCTTCATTTCAAGGCTTGCCCTAACTTTGACCTAGTGTTGCCCTAACCCTAATCCTCCTTACGACATTGATTCTTGGTCTTTGATCTTAGGGCTTCACCAACTTTTAATCCTGGCCATCCATTCTCAATTTGGAATTATTTAAAAGGCCCTCTTTCAAGTCATTCTACACACACAAGAGTTATACACAACATGCTTGAGAGCTTTTGAGTACTTGAGCATACATATTACTTCAATATTTTGCTTGTCTTTGGCATAGGTTATAGTTGCAATTCAATTCTGAGGGCAAGTATACCATTTTCAGTAAGATGGAGCAGGCCAATGGAGGTCAACCAATGGAAGCTTGAAGACTAGGTGATATTGTTTCATTATTTTTATGTTTCTTGCTTTCATTGTGCTCTATTGTTGATTGGGGATTTAATTTTATGTTACTTGCAATCTAACTTGAAAATTTCTCCCTAATACATTTGGTGAACTTGACATTCTGTATGTTATTGAAATCTCTTTTTTTTTTTACAATGTTTGTCTTTCATTATGAAGGGGAGTTGAGTGGTTTCAGGGATTATTTTATGCAAGTCAGAGGTGAAAGTAGTCAGAAGGTATTCTCGTTTTTGTTCTTTAATCTTCTTGTTACACAATAAGCTTGTTTACATAATATTCAGAGCTACTGTGAGGAGTATGTTGTGTATTTTGTCTTGTAACATAGCATGCACAAGAATGAGTCAAGGGCTGTAGTACGAATAAAGTTTGTTAAAAACATATGCATGATCTTCTTGTTATGCAGAAGTAGACTATTATGTAAGTCATACATTTATGTGTTATGCAAGTACTCATGATCTAGGTTCTGCAGATACCCCATTCTCATTTTTATGAGAGAATTACATAGTAAGCTCAATCTTCTATAACACACAAAGCTTCCTTAGCTTCAACAAGCTATAGGTTATGGCCCCATTCTATTTTTTTGAAAACATAGACTGGTGATTGAAAATATTTTGTAAGACCCGATGACATCCCTGCAGATGTTTTATGGGGTCCTTCACTAGAAAATCCCTAGTTTTGAGTTTGTGCATTGAAAAAAGCATCCAAATTAGTTGGTCTTTTCCTAGGGACACTACTTAGCTGAGCACCCATACTAAAGAATGATTGAAGATCATTGTCATTTCTCATTTTTTTCTATTTTTCCATAGCAACCCTCTCAATTGATGCTCTTTCTGCAATGCGCTCTCGAACTTCAGCAGTCACCCTCTTTACAACAGTGCACTCAACTCTAAGTCTCACCTAACTTAGCTCTCTCCACAACAACTGCTCTTTCTGCTCTTTCTACAACAACTTTTGACAACTAGTGATATCAAAGAATGTTACATTAGACAACGTGAGTTTGAGATTACTTGAGACATTCCCAACCCCGCCCTTCATACTTTGTATATTATTTGAAATAGCATTAATAAAAAAAAGAATGCATTGAGGTTGCAAAAGAACCATAAGCGATCAAATACATCTGGGTGACCATAGTGCATCTAGATCTTTAGAGGATTTTCTAGTACAAAACTCATTTTAAGAATTGAAATAAACCAAGCAAGAGCAGAAAAATAGCCTATGATAACATGCTCACAGACTCCTAAAATTGTAGGCTTTCTGATACCACAAACTCTTGTGAATTCTTGCAACAAATTACGCATTTTCAGAGCCTCTTCACGTTGTGACTTCAAATCCAAGCATTTCTATCATTTTCTAAACAATTGAAGTGCATTCAAATCTACACCGAAAGTTGGTTGGACACATGGTGTTTGGTATTGACATTGTTAGGAGGGGGTGCAAGATAGTCTTTTTTTTTACAAGATTTTGCAAATCTTTTCCTGATCTCTTTGTCACATTTTGTCAACACAACACTTAATGCACTATTGATACGCATGTTGATCAGATTTTGCAATTTCAAAACCCCATCAGCTGGCAGTTGGAATCCATGGCATTTATTATTTCTGCTTGACATTTTTTCTTTTGCAACATTAAAACATTTACTCTATTTGACATTTTTGGTTTTGCAGTTAGATGCTTTAATTGCCTCTTCTCCAACTTGGCATGCTACTGTCAACTTTTGGCGTACTACTTCCAACCCTTGACGGCTTTGTTGCTCATGTTTTGCTGCTTACCTACAAGCTTTGACAACAACAAGTGACTTTTACAGTTCTTCTCATCACAACCATTTGAATGAGCTCTTGCTATTATTAAATTAGAATTTTGAAGTTACTTGTTCAAATGTGCATGATTCAAGATTTTTAATGTCATCTGTCACTTGTAAAAGATTGGAGACTCAAAACTACTAATTGTGTTTTACAGGTCTCTCGCTTCAATTTTGCTTCATCTTGAGTGTCTTTTTCACATAGAAGGATTAGTGGACCTAAAAAGAACTTGCATGCTTGAGTTGATGTCATAAGCTTGGATTAAAATACACAAAGTGTTTGATGTGTTTTCCTCACACTTCAATTTGGATATTAAAATGAACAAATTCTTTCAACTTGTGTAATCTTTGATTCAATAATAGGAGTATCCTCTCCCCTTGCATACTTGTGCGATCTTGGGTGCAAGAGAAACTGTTATTGAATCTAGGAAATTGGGACTTCCTTGGTGGGAAAAAGTACTCACCCCAACGTGACTCAGACCAGAAATAGAGCTCTTTGGCCGAGCTACCCCTGACCGGTATATAAATGTGAATCCTAACGGAAAGCCTAGGATTATGAGTGTAGATGTGTCATACGGACAGAGTAGTACTCCCATAAATGCTATTGAGTGTAACCTCTTCAAGCTGGAGTGCCACCTAATTAGTGATTAATCTCTTTCCCTATGTATGACCACTCGAATGGGGGTCCCAAACTAGATTCTCTTGTGTAGTAGCCAACAACCTTCTATCTGCTAGCGTAACAATGACCGTTGTGAAGGCATCCACATCTTCACAGTCTTTAATAGAGGTGATTAGCATGCCATGGGAGTTTTATGGGTGTTGGAAGCTTGGTTGTCTTGAGAAGAGAGTGCACTGTAAGGGGGAGCCCGTGCGGACAAGCTTCTGGATTCACACGCTAACGATATGTGACTGGGGAAACCCACATGGAATCTAGCAAATATTGTCCTGACCTAACCATAGGATTGTGCTTGTCTTGTTTGTGATTGATTATAAATTCAGAACATCATGTTTGCCAAGTGTTTTCTGGATTCTCAAACAGTATACACAACAATCACAAATTTGGAAACAAAACAATCAACTTCAAACAATTCAGACTTTTCATCAAAACATCACAAAACTGAATTCGAATCCAACAATTTTGCCTACTGTCAAACATCTTTTCTAGAAGTCTTTGTTAGAAACCAGAACTGAAATTGCTCAAAATTTTCATCATCCAACCATTCGCTTCCATTTTTACCTTAGGCTCAACCTTGTTCATTTTAGTTGCATTCCCTAGATAGACTTGTCCTTAGACTTTGGATTAGGCCACCTCACCACACTTTGCAAAATCATTTCCTTCAAGAGTGGGTTATCTTGGGACTTAGTCAACAATCTCCTTTTCAGTCATTGTCCTTTTTGTGAGAATTTCCAACTCAATAGTCTAGTTAGGAAAACTCACTAGTCATTTTGACCTTGTCACTTAGTCCCTTTAACAAGTCCTTTGATAACCAAAATTAAGACATAGATTAAGCTTAGAGTGGTTAGGAAAACCTTTCTCCAAATTGCATTCATCTTAGTCCATACTTTACATATTTTATGCCTAAAAATCCAAAACAATTAAAAAAATATTATTCACCCTAGTCCTCATTTTTCACCTTGACATTGCATTAGTCACATTTTTAGTCAACATTATCATCCTAGTCCTCATTTTTCACCTAGTCAATTTTATCACCTTGCATTAATCAACATTGTCATCCTAGTCATCATTGTCGCCTTTCATCATCTTTGGAAATCTTGTCATCTTGCATCAATCATTTCCTTAGGAAAATGTCATAATTACCTTGCATTGTCATCCTTTATCACAAAAACACCAAAAACATAGGCTAGTTGTCATCCTCATTTGAGCAATTCTCTTTTATGGTAGAAACTAGGCTTCAAAGAAAGAAAAGACAAATGGAAAACTTTGGACAAGACTTCAACACCAACATCCACACCAACACTTATGACATGAACCAAGACATGGATTTTAATGATCCATTTACCAACATGAACATACAATCTTCCATGAACCTACCAACATCCTCTCGAAATCTATTCGAACCATTCATACAAAGAGACCACAATGGACAAGTATTAGCTAAGGATTTAGAGGCTGCAACCCAAAATCTTGATGTAGCTTTATTTGTAGAGGACTTGGTCTTGAACGATGCTGACAAATACATTGCTATGCTTTTAGACCAAGGGGAAAAACTACCAAGAGGCTTTGACATCAATACCATAATACCTTCTCCAGGAAACACGACACAAAACTCGACACCTCAACAAAATACAAACAATGCCTCCAACAATAACATTGTTGTCACCACACAAATTGCTACAAGCACCATCAATGTTACATATAGTGGCACCATAAGTCAAAACACACCCAACTCAATCAATGCAACATCTATTGGAGGAACACCCACCATGCCACAAGCAATATCACAATCCATGCTTGCAATGTCAATGACATCTTCACAAACAGTTGGAACTACCCTTGGATCTAAGTCAATGGGGGAAATTTCCTCAAACCCCATATTTGGAACTTCATCTATGACCACAAGGACATCATCATCAAATCCTTATGTTGGAGCCTCATTCAACCCATTTGGAGGAAATAAACGACGTATTCTTATTAGAGGTGCCCAACCAAATGTTAACACATTGTCATAACTAAACATCAATGCCTCACAAGGACAAAATACCAACATGTCGCATGGACAATTCCAAGGACAAAATAACAACATCCCACATGGAAAATTCTTCGAATATGGACAAGGCACTCAAATGACACAACAAATGAATACCTTTGGGCACCAAAATATTCAAGGTTACTAGATCCCCCAAATATCAACAAATATGGCTGGATCGCACATCCCCACATATTCATCACAGATCCACATGCAACAACACATTCCTCATCCAAACTGGCAATACCAACAATCACCAAACCAAAACATATCATACATTTCACAACACATGCCACATTCAAACTCGAACATGCTATCACAATCAATGGGGACTCAGGGGATACCCATCACTCCCATGTGTGATGCGACCAATAATCCCATAATAGATGCCTTGATAGCCAAAGTGGCAGACCTCCAAAAATAGATGGAAAACATGCAAACATCCAACAAAATGCCACTGATGTCATATAACCTATGTTTATATCCTTTTGACACAAATTTATACATGCCACCATTTCCTCTTGGATATGTGGCACCAAACTTCACCAAATACAAGGGCAAGACAAATCCTATTGAACACATTCAAGAATTCATGACCAACTGTATGGACATTGCATATGAACACACTTACTTGATGAGACTCTTCTCCAAGAGTCTAACAGGACCCACACTTGAATGGTTCTCCACTTTGAAGGGGATAAAAACATGGGATGAACTTGTAGACAAATTTGTGAAAAATTATGCCTATAACATTGACACAGACACCTCCATCACTAGCTTATGAACGCTTACACAAGAAGACGTTGGTGAAAATTTTATCCCATTTTTCCAATGATGGAGAGGCCTTGCAAGTCATTGCCACATAGACATACTTGAAAAAGAGAAGGTTGACATGTTTGTACAAACACTCCTAGGCCCATTGAGAAATGGCTTGCGAGTTCATTATTGTACAACCTTCACGGACCTAGTCGAACGAGGCGTCCAACTTGAGAAAGCCCTTCTTGCTAAGGGAAGATTAAAATATGGTCCTAAAAACACAAATGTAAGTCCACCCACCGACAAGAATAAATACTGGGTTAAGAATAAACATGTCACCAATGATGGCGTTGTAGATGCTAAGGCTGTCAATGTAATGGGTCATGTGCTTACCCTTAAAGGGGCTCAACCAAAAAATACACAGATGACCACATAGACCCATGTTGCCAATGTTGTATAGAAAAATAAAAATAACCAAGGTAATCAGAATAACCAAAATCAAAGGCAGCCCTGACAACCTAGACAATTCCCCAGGAGTCACACATACACCCCCTTGGGTGAGCCCATTGAAGAAGTCCTCAAGAAACTCCTTCAAAATGGTGTCATCACACTTGAGGACCCAAAACCATATGACCCAAGGAAGTTTAAACCATTTTGGTGGGATGACAATGCGTTTTGTGATTATCATCAGGAAAAAGGGCATAAAACTCCACCTGTCGACAACTAAAAAATTTGGTACAAGACCTTATTGAGAATCATACCATTGAGATAGGTGGACCACAATTTGCATCTAATTCAGACCATACCATACACAAGAACCCACTATAGAACCATGGTTCTAGTAACCCTTCCATGTCAAAAGCCAATAACAATAATCGAGCCAACCATGCCTGTATTGCATATGACTATTCTGGTGGGCCTATCATAAATCATAGTAGAACAATTGTTGAACATGTCAACACAGTTACTATCAGAAACACCCCTGAATGTAATGTCACTACCCATGGGAAAAAAGTCACCATAGCCGGCCCTCCTCCTCCCCGACAACCAAAGATAACAATAGCTAGCCCGTCCACCCAACAATCACAGTCCCATCCATTAACCAAACAATCCCAGCCTAAAGGAAATTTTAACTTCATTGACCAAATTGGGAAAACACCTGCACATATTTCTATACTTGATTTGCTACGCATTTCCCTAGTGCATAAGGCTATACTCGACCAAACATTACAAGAGTCTTATGTTCCCCAAGACATTGATGTCAATCAATTTGAGGCCATGGTGGGATATCTTACCGCTCCCCACCATATAACTTTTTCAGACCAAGACTACTCATCATCCAAATCCAATCATAATGATGCCCTTCACATTGAAGTCTTTATCCATAAGCATAAGGTCAGACGAGTGTTAGTAGATGGCAGAGCAAGACTAAACATATGCTCCTTAAAATTGGTTAAGGCTTTAGGCTTTTCTGATGCTTGTGTAGATGGTACAAAGAGCATTGTTATCAAGGCATACGATGATGAAGAACGTTCCTCTCGGGGTGTAATTACACTTCCAATTGGTATTGGACCACTCATTGTGGACACCACTTGTCAAGTCCTGGATCTAGAACTTCCATACAATATTCTACTTGGTTGAACTTGGATCCATGCCCTGAAAGCTGTCCCTTCCACATATCACTAGTGTTTGAATTTTCCCTTTGACGACACTGAGATTACTATATATGGAGACCCCAACCCATTTCAATATTGTACCAATTTGAGAGGTGTCTCAGAGTACCAAGTGCCTATTAACCATGAAGCTTCGACATCCTCATCCTCTAAATTCCTTGACCCATCAACATGTGCAAAGCCTTCCACATCCACATTGATAGGAAATGGTTGGCTGAGACAATCACTGTCCCATGCTCTGGGTCACTCCTAGGAAAACCCCTTTGGTGTTACTCTCCACCTTCTTAACCTATAGGTCCTAAAGCTTGTTAGGCACCCCTGATTCTCCTGGCCAACCCTACTATCGTCTACATACACCTAACCAAGTCAATCTTGGTGCTTACTCCTCTATTCTTTCCTTGCCCTTGAATCTTCCTAAAGGCCAACTAACTCTCCAAACCTTACCAACTTGTTGTAGGGGCATGTGGTGTATTCTATAGCTTCAAAAACATCCCTCCATGGTTCTTGATTAGTCACAAGCCTTCAAATATCCTTTGCTTCCCTCAAACCCTAGTCTAGGGTTTAAGTTGGGCTAGTAGCCCTTGAGCCCCAATTAGGCCTCTTAGCCTGAGAAATTAGGCTATAAATCCAATCCTACTAAGGTTCATCAAAAAATTATTTTTGAGACCCTAGTTCAATTGCCAACCTCTCAAGGAATTTTGGGGTTTTGGGCCTTCACAGGTTGTACACAAGCTCAACCCTATTTTTGTGGGAATTAGGGATTTTTAGACCTTTTCTTAGACAGTCAATGATCTGTCTGCCTCCTTCAACCACCAAATGATTTGGTGAGGACTCTGAATTTTTGCCAGACCTTTTCCAAGACCCCTGCATCCACTACACACCTTGGGTTGCAAATGAATTGATACCCCTGCAACCTTTGTGTTTTGCACTTCTTGACTGTCCTAGCCGAGCACTATCAAGCTCGCCTAGGAACAGTCTTTTTCCAGCATTTTCTAACTGCTAATGAATCCTACCCCTAATTTATGTACAAGCATGGAGTTAAGCCACATTTCCAACAAGCCCGTACTTCAGGTACAGTGGAAATGTAAACTACAACTCCATTTTCACAATTTACCAGTCAAGACTACAAATTGAAAGAAGAACAAGGAATTTACAAGAATGCCTGTAAACGAGAAACCAACAATCTACTGTAACCAACAATGCTTAAAGAAAAATTTACCACATTCTCAACTACTTTAAATTCCTTGATCAATTCATTTACTACTGCTTCAGGAACAAGAATAGAACAAAAACAAAAAAAGCACTCTAAACTGTCGCTATTTTCACAATCTTCAAACTTATTACAAATCCAATATTTTTCCAACCCTCATTCCAATTCGAGGGCTACCTTATAAAGGATTCCAAGGTAGTTTATTTTCCCTTTGGTCTGACCTAACCACCTCAAAAGGCCAAAATTGCATAAATGCAACATTTGGGGCCTATTCCTAGCTCCTAGAGAAACCTAAAGGAACACAAGTTGAGTAAACTCATCCAATCTACCAAGAACTACTGAACCAAATTCCTTCTAACATTTCCTAACATATTAAACACAAAACAAGATGGTCAACTTGACCTTGAAGTATAAAAACTCAAAATTGCTTCCTAGGCTTCCAAAATTGCCTAGTGTTTTCCAATACTCTCTAGGTGCTCCTGCACCATTCTCCCCCTCTCAGCCCAAAAACTAGGGAATGGAAGTAGAGACCAATGACAATTCAATACCAAACTTCTAGAACTAATCTTCTTGTACCCATGTAGCTTCTGATTCATGCTTGTTCTTCCACTTGATAAGGTGCTCAATGTACACCTTGTTTCTTGTAGACTTTTGGACTCTTGACTCCAAGATCTTCTTTGCCTAAGGATTGTCTTGACTAGGTAAGGAGACATTGCTGATGTCCTTGAAGATCTCCTGACTGTTTTGAACCACATCATTGACTATCCCCTTATACTTGATCAAATCAGCTACATTGAACACTGGTGAGATTCCTAGATTGGTGGGTAACTCCACCTTGTATGCATTCTTCCATACTTGGCCAATATCTTACATGGACCCACTCTCTTCATCTGCAACTTGGTTGACATTCCCTTCTACAACCTTGACTTGTTAAGGTGGACCATAACATACTTGAAATTGCACATCTTTCCTTGACATATCTGCTTTCTCCTTCACTTTTTGTGTAGCCTCAGTGACTGTCCTCTTGACCTATTCTTGAATCTCCTTCATGGTCTGACTAAAATCTTCTGCATGTCCACTTCTTTGTTCCATAGTTCCAAGATCTCTGAGCTCACATATGCCTCTTGGGTGCATCCCATACACAACCTCAAATGGACTCTTCCCTGTGGTCCGGTTGACACTGTCATTATAAGCATACTCAGCTTGGGAGATAACCATATCCCATGTCTGTCCATATTATTTAGTTAAGCACCTTATAAGATTACCTAGCACCTTGTTAACCACCTCTGTTTGACCATCGGTCTGAGGATGCTAAGCTGATCCAAATGACAGATTTGTACCCAATCTACTCCACAGAGCCTTCTAAAAGTGACTCATGAACTTCACATCCCTATTTGAAATAGTGCTCAAAGGAAATCTATGGATCCTTACAACCTCCTTGAAGAAAAGATGAGCTATGTAGCTAGCATCATGAGTAGTTTTGCAGGGAATGAAATGAATCATCTTGCTAAATCTGTCCACTACTACATAAACACTACCAAAACCAGTCTTGGTCTTAGGAAGGCCTACCACAAAATCCATGCTCACACACTCCCATGGTCTGTTTGGAATGGGTAGGGGTTGGTACAAACCAACATTACTAGCTCCTCCCTTAGCTTTCATACACACAACACATTGTTCCACATATTTCATAACATCTCTTGCCAACTTAGGCCAATAATAGAATCTTTGCACTAGCTCTAAAGTCTTATTTATGCCAAAATGTCCACTAAGACTGCCATTATGATTTTCCTGAATCATATTTTCCCTCATTGACCCTCTTGGAACACATAACTGATTTCCCTTAAACAATAACCCACTTTGCAATGTATACTCAAAGTATTGGCTATGGAAATGGTTCTCAAAGTTAGAACATACCTTATAGACCTCTGAAAAGTATTCATCTTCTCCATATAGATCTTTGAAACTCTTTATGCCAATGCTCTTGATCTGTATCTTTTGCACTGTCAACAATCTCCTGCTCAATGCATCTACCACTTTGTTTAGTTGTCCCTTCTTGTGCTTGATGGTGAAGGTAAAAGCTTGGATGTATTCCATCCACTTCAAATGTCTATTACTCAACTTCTCTTGAGTGTTGATAAAGCTAAGTGCGTGATTGTCAGTAAAGACTACAAACTCCTTGGGTAGAAGGTAATGCCTCCATTTCCTAAGTGACTAAACCAAAGCATAAAGTTCTAAGTCATAGGTTGAATACTTCTTCTTTGCTTCATTGAGATTCTCACTAAAGAAGGCTATAGGCCTGCCCTCTTGACTTATCACTCCTCCTACTGCCACTCCACTAGCATCACATTTAACAGTGAACAACTTATCAAAACTAGGTAACAAGAGAATAGGTTGAGTTTCCACCTCTTGTTTTAGTCCTTCAAACCCTTTCTTAGCTTCTTGAGTCCACAAAAACTTAGTTTTTATACCACCCTTGATTGTATCTAAGACTGGTGCACATATACCACTAAAATTCCTTATGAATTTCCTATAAAATTGAGCTAATCCATGAAAACTTCTTACCTCTGTCCCTGTGGTTAGTGTAGGCTAGTTTAGGATAGCTTCTACCTTGCTTGGATCCATATTTAATGAGCCTTTGGACACTACAAAACCCAAATAGACAAGCTCTTGCTTAAAGAACTCACACTTCTCTAGATTGATTGCCAATTTCTCTTCTTGCAACCTTCTAAGAACCAACTCCACATGTTTCAAATGCTCTTCTGCTATCTTGTTGTATATGAGGATGTCATCAAGATACACCACCACAAATATCCCTATAAAGTCCTTGAGTACTTCATTCATGAGCCTCATGAATGTGCTAGGGGCATTGGAGAGACCAAATGGCATAACTCTCCATTCATATAACCCATCATTTGTCTTAAATGTTGTCTTCCACTCATCACCATCCTTAATTCTGATATGATGGTATCCACTCTTGAGATCCAACTTAGTGAAGAACTGAGCACCTCCAAGACAATCCATCAAGTCTTCAATTATGGGAATAGGGAACCTATACCTAATAGTGATCCTATTTATTGCCCTAGAATCAATGCATAACCTCCATTTACCTCACTTCTTTGTTGCCAAAACCACTAGTACTGCACATGGGCTGATGCTCTTTTGAATCAATCCTTGATCCAACAATTCTTGCACTTGTCTAGCTACCTCCAAATTTTGATTTGGTGTGAGTTTGTATGCTGCCTTTTTAGGTAATGAGGCTCCAGGTATGAAGTCAATTTGATGACTTATGGCTCTCTTTGGTGGTAGAGTTGCAGGTGTACCATCACTAACTATACTCTTGTACTTATCAAGTAACTTTTGGACTGCTTCTGGTAAGACTGTCTTTTCAGCCTTGTCCCTTGATGTAGGTTGTTAAGGAACTCTTTGCCACTGCTCAACATGATGTTTGGTGTCTTTGACTATCCTTCTTCTTCTTCTGGTAGTGACTGCAACTTAAAAGTATTCCCATCGTTCTTGAAAGAAATGGTGTTCTATTTTCCATCATTTATGACACTCCTGTCATAATACTATGGTTTTCCCAATAGTAGATGGCATGCATCCATGGGTAACACATCACAAACCAACTTTTCCTTGTACCCACCAATGGAAAACTTCACCGTTACTTGCTCATTTACTAAAACACTTTGTCCCTTGTTTAGCCATGTGACCTTGTAAGGGTTAGTATGGGGCACCTTCTCCAATTTCAATTTCATTATTACCTCCTCTGAGATTATATTATCTGTTGAACTTGAATCTACTATGACCTTGCACACTTTTCCAAGTATCTTGCACCTTACTCTAAATAGATCTCTCCTCTGTTTTGGTTCTTCTTTAACTGGTTGTCTGATCAGAACCTTGTTGAACATCAGATTCTCTCCTACCTCAGATTCAATATGACTAACCTCAGATGACTTAGGACTCATGGTGTCCTCTTGTGCATAAGCTACTCTCTTCTCATTTCTTGATGAAGATGCTTTCTCTAGGCACCTATAAGCAAGATGACCTACTTGTCCACAATGGTAACACTTCATGTTTGCAAAATATTAATTGCTCCTGCCTGCTCCTCTTCCTCTGTTTGAAACTTCGTGAGGTCCTCTACCTCTGTTATATCCTCCTCTAGAAGATGTTTCTCCTCCATGCTCTATGAGTTTAGACTCTCCTTGGTTTCTCTTGTCATTGCCTCTACCTTGGTAGCCACCACGCTGTCCTCTTTAATCTCTTTGATATCTACCTTTGCCTCTTCCCTTAGAAGCCTGATCTTGCTTCCTCTTGCTTCTTTCCTCAATCTTTATGGCCAACTAATAGCATTGGTGTACTGTCTTAGGACATAAAAGATCCATCTCCTCTTGAATGTTCCACTTCAAGCCATTAAGGTATCTAGCCACCTTGAGAATCTCATCCTCTGTCACATTAGACCTCATGCAAAGTTTTTGAAACTCCTTAGTGTAAGTGTTTACATCTTGTTCTCTTTTCCTTAGGCTTTGTCTCTTCTTATGTAATTGAATCTCATAGTCATCCGACATGTATGCTTCTCTTACTTTGGCAACCATTCCCTTCCAAGTTGAGATAGGTTGCTTACCTTCCTTTTCCCTCTCTGTCTGAATGAATTTCCACCATGTCAAGGTAGATCCTCTTAGTCTTGATTTGGCCACCTTTACCTTCTGTGCTTCAGTGACTCCATCACACTCAAAATGGTTCTCCATTCCCTCTATCCAGTCCATGTCTAGATCAACTTCCATTTTACCACTAAATAGTGGTATGCCTTCAAGTGCTTTTCCACTCAAGGCCTTCAATACATTCAAGAAAGGTTCTTATTTCAGGACAGGGTCAGGTTCAGGGATCGTATCTTCCTTTGCAACCTCTTCTTCCTTTCATATCCTTCCTTCAAATTGTGCAGTCCTCACTACTTGTTCAAGCCGAGCTATCCTTTCCCTCAATTGTCTATTATCTTCCTCTTGCTCTTCAACCATCTTGGCCAATTGTGCATTTTTCACCATGACGGTAGTATCATTTGACTCAACCTCTAACATATATTACTCTTTCCAAAATCTTTAACTTGCTCTAATACCAATTTGATAGGATAGGGTTGGCTGAGACAATCACTGTCCCATGCTCTGGGTCACTCCTAGGAAAACCCCTTTGGTGTTACTCTCCACCTTCTTAACCTATAGGTCCTAAATCTTGTTAGACACCCCTGGTTCTCCTAGCCAACCCTACTATCATTTGCATACACCTAACCAAGTCAATCTTGGTGCTTACTCCTCTATTCTCTCCTTGCCCCTGAATCTTCCTAAAGGCCAACTAACTCTCCAAACCTTACCAACTTGTTGCAGGGGCATGTGGTGTCTTCTATAGCTTCAAAACCATCCCTCCATGGTTCTTGATTAGTCACAAGCCTTCAAATCTCCTTCGCTTCCCTCAAACCCTAGTCTAGGGTTTAAGATGGGCTAGTAGCCCTTGAGCCCCAATTAGGCCTCTTAGCCTGAGAAATTAGGCTATAACTCCAATCCTACTGAGGTTCATCACAAACTTCTTTTTGAGACCCTAGTTCAATTGCCAACCTCTCAAGGAATTTTTGGGTTTTGGGCCTTCACAGGCCGTACACAGGCTCAACCCTATTTTTGTGGGAATTAGGGTTTTTTAGACCTTTTCTTGGACAGTCAGTGATCTGTCTACCTCCTTCAACTAACAAATGATTTGGTGAGGACTCTGCCTTCCTGCCAGACCTTTTCCAAGACCCCTGCATCCACTACACACCTTTGGTTGCAAATGAATTGATACCTTTGCAACCTTTGTGTTTTGCACTTCTTGACTGTCCTAGCCAGGCATTGTCAAGCTCGCCTAGGCACAGTCTTTTGCCAACTTTTTTTGACTGCTAATGACTCCTACCCCTACTTTATATACAAGTATGGAGTTAAGCCACATTTCCAACAAGCCTGTACTTCAGGTATAGTGGAAATGTAAATTGCAACTCCATTTTCATAGTTTACCAATCAAGATTGCAAATTGAAAGAAGAACAAGGAATTTACAAGAATGTCTGGAAATGAGAAACCAACAATCTACTATAACCAACAATGATTAAAGACAAATTTACCACATTCTCAACTACTTTAAATGCCTTGATCAATTCATTTACTACTGCTTCAGGAACAAGAACAAGAACAAAACAAAAACAGAAAAAGCACTCTAAACTGTCATTGTTTTCACAATCTTCAAACTTATTAAAAATCCAATATTTTTCCAACCCTCATTCTAGTTCGAGGGCTACCTTATAAAGGCTTCCAAGGTAGTTTATTTTCCCTTTGGTCTGACCTAACCACCTCAAAAGGCCAAAATTGCATAAATGCAACATTTTGGGCTTATTCCTAGCTCCTAGAGAAACCTAAAGGAACACAAGTTGAGTAAACTCATCCAATCTACCAAGAACTACTGAACCAAATTCCTTCTAACATGTCCTAACATCTTAAACACAAAACAAGATGGTCAACATGACCTTGAAGTATAAAAACTCAAAATTGCTTCCTAGGCTTCCAAAATTGCCTAGTGTTTTCCAATACTCTCTAGGTGCTCTTGCACCACACATCCACTACCACAACATCCACTTCTACTTCTTCAGCAACCATGACCACCTCCATGACATCTACCACTTCATCCATCACCGCAAGCATCAATGCAGGTATTAAGATCTAGGCCCAAGGGTGTGGAGAGTATAAGCTGAATATAGCCTATTGCATAACGAGGATGCCCAAGTCTCCCCAGGTCTACGACAAGCCTTGCTTCATGTTAGAGTCAAAAGAAATTTCTAGAGTCCCTCCAAAAATAATATTCATAAAGTGGGGTGAAATGAGTCAAGAGGACACTGACAACGTGCTATCTTGGATTTATAGAGAACTAGAAGATCCAACTCCCTTGCCAGTAAAAATATATGGTAAAGGATATGACATGATAAAGGAAAAAGGCTACGATTGAATTAGTGGCCTTGGAAAGCACAAGACAGGAAGGCGAGAACCTCTAGCACCTAAAGGAATACCTAAACATCTTGGATTAGGGTTAGGACCATGAGAATCTGGTGATCATAGTACCAATTTGCTTTCTAGCGAGAGAGTAAATGCTTCAAACTGTGTTGAGACAATTGAAGATCCCCTTTCTAAAATTGAATCCCACGAATGGGAATTTGGCTCCCAATGATCCCTAAGTAACTGTTGCCTTGATGACTTGTTCCTTGAACCTGGAGAGCCTACATTTGAAGAGAGATTATGGAAAATGTTCAAAATTGACACGACACCAAACAACACCACTTCCAGATCCTCTTCTACTCCCATTGACCATAATTTTGACATACTCGTCTACCCTACTAAGCCTAATGACCATTATTCAAATTCATTTGAATTTCCACATGACACTACTGACCTTGAATCCACTCCCTTTGTTCCTTACTTTGTTGATGAGTGTGAATCAAGCAAGGCAGAGTACTGGATAGAATCTAACATAGAGTATGACGATGAAAATTTTATCTTTAACCTCTCTGAATCTGTCTGCATGCTTTCTGTGTCCTGCCCACCATTCACCAATACTAATGATGGTATTTCCTTAGTCTACCCAAAACTAATCCATTGGGATCAACAAGGCCCGCCAGTTATGGACATATTTCAAAATGATGAGGCCATTGCAAAATTCATGGGACTGCGTGAGGGTATACCAAGTGGAGACCACAAGGCTGGATTTTCCATTGACTTAGATTGTGCCGTTTACTTTGGGGAGATTGCTCCATCCTCTAGTCACATAATGATAAATAAAATTAAAGCAAAAAATGACACATCTTTAGGTGAAAACTAAAGGCACCTTCTAACAATAAAAAAAGGTAAAAATAAAGGACCTATCCGATGGTGAAAACTTCTCTGAGGCACCTAAGGATGGAGGACTAGACTTTCTCCCCATAACTTAGGAAAAATAAGCCATGCTCATAGAGGATGCTATGGAAGTAAACATATCTATAGAAAAAGATCCTAAGATGGTTCTCTTCGTGACATCTTTGGCAGAGGAAGAGAAACCTGAGTTCCACAAATTCTTTTTAGAGTGTAAGGTCAAATTTGCATGGTCTTATGCTGATATGCTTGGGTTGGATCCAGAACTTTTCTTGCACCATTTGCCATTATTTCTAGACACCAAGCCAGTGAAATAGAAGCTGTGAAAGATGCACCCACAGATCGCCTTGTTAGTCAAAGTAGAACTTAAGAAATTGTTAGATGTACGATTCATACGGTCCATAGACTATGTTGAATGGATATCAAATCTTGTACCAGTCACAAAGCCAAATGGTCAAATCCACATCTGTACAGATTTCTAGGACTTGAATAAAGCATGTCCAAAGGATGAATTTCCCTTGCCAAACATTGACATCATAGTGGACCTTATGACAGGATATGAGATGTTGTCCCTCATGGATGGTTTTTCTGGTTATAATCAAATTTGTATTGCACCTAAAGATCAACACAAAACAACATTCACATGTCCTTGGGGCACATACTGTTGGAACACCATGCCTTTTGGTATTAAGAATGTAGGTGCCACGTATTAGAGAGCCATGACAACCATATTCCATGACATGATGCACAAGATAATGGAAGATTATGTAGACAACCTTTTGGAAAAATCTTTGACACAAAAAGACCACTTGAAGGTGTTAGAATTTTTTTTTAAGAGAATGGAAGAATACAAGGTCCACTTGAATCCAAGGAAATGTGTCTTTGGCGTGACATCAGGAAAAATTTTGGGGTACATTATTTCTTGTAGAGGCATTGAATTTGATCCTACCAAGGTAAAATCCATATTAGACATGCCTCCTCCAAAAGGGATAAGTGAACTCAGGACATTGCAAGGTAGGTTACAATCTATCTAACATTTCATAGCACAATTGGCAAACAAGTGTCATCCATTTCAATATCTTCTGCGCAAAAGTATCCCTTTTGTGTGGATAGATAAATGTCAGGAGGCCTTCCAACAAATAAAAGATTATCTACTATCACCACCTATTTTAATGCCACTAATCAAAGGGAAACCTTTGATTCTGTACATTTCTACAACAACTTCAACACTGGGGGAATTACTGGCACAAAATGACCATGAAGAAAAGGAAAGGGCCATATACTACATCAATACAACACTGGTTGAATATGAGTTAAATTACACAACCATCGAACGTGCTTGCCTAACAGTTGTCTTTGCTGATCAGAAATTAAGACACTACATGCTAAATCACCAGACACACTTAGTAGCGAAGATTGATCCCCTAAAATATCTCCTAAGTCGCACAACATTGACAGGTCGCCTAGAAAAATGGGTAATGATCTTGAGTGAGTATGATATTCAGTATGTTGAAAGAAAGAAAATCAAGGGACAAGTGATAGCAAACCAACTGGAAGACACACCTATAGAGGGAAATCATCCACTAGTAGCAGACTTTCCAAATGAGTCAATATTTCATACAGAACCTAAGTCACCTTGGAGGCTATATTTTGATGGATCTCATACTAATCATGGCTCGGGGGTAGGAATACTGTTTATCACCCCTCAAGGAGACTCTGTCCCTAAGTTGTTCCACATTGCTTTTCCATGTACAAATAATGTGGTAGAATATGAGGCACTTGTCATAGGACTCAGAATGGCCATCAAATGGAAAATTAGAACACTTCATGTCTATGGAGATTCTTAGTTGGTCATTAACCAAGTCAATGATGACTATGACACTAAGGACGAGAAATTAATGCCTTACAAATGAATGGTTGATAGCTTTCAAACATATTTTCACATGGTGAATTTTGAGCAAGTTCCGAGAACACAAAATAAGGTAGAAGACTCAATGGCCACAATTGGCTCTCTCTTGGACATTCCTAGTAATGTGCCTCAATTTGAATTTTTGGTAGAACAAATTTTGGTTCTTGCATATGACATACCAGAATTAGAGATGGTTTGTGAGCTTGTTGGTCCCAATTCTCTATGGTATCAAGACATTTATGACTACCTCAAGTCCTAAACCCTTCCCCCCAACCTGTCCAATAACCAACGAAAGTCCTTTATCAGAAAAGCCGCTAGATACACCATCCTCAGTGACACCCTTTACTGTCGTAGCTTTGATAACTCCCTTCTTCAATGTATTGACACTGACGAAGAACGAAAGACCTTGCGAGAGGTACGTGAGGGTATATGCAGATCCCATTCGAGTGGTCCTACTTTAGCCAAAAAGATAATGAGACTTGGGTATTACTAGCCAACCATTTAGAAAGATGCACTTGATTTTGTCAGAATGTGTCACCAATTTTAGATACACAGTGACTTGATTCATGCACCAACGCAGGAACTTCAACCGATTACTTCTTCTTGGCCCTTCGCACAATGGGGACTCGACCTTGTGGGCAAGATCCATCCTACCTCATCCGATGGCCACAAATTCATCATTACTGCCACTGAGTACTTTACTAAGTGGATTGAAGCCATCCCACTCACTTACATTACCGACAAATAGATTTCCAAGTTTATCCTCAACTATATCATCTGTCGATATGGTATTCCACAATCCATAATCACAGATAATTGTCGTCCCTTCAAAAATCAAGATGTTTGTGAACTTTGTGGACACTTCCATATCTGACACCACTTCTCCACGCCTTACTACCCACAAGGAAATGGTCAAGCTGAGGCATCTAATAAAATGATCATCAAAATTCTTAAGAAGACTGTCAATGATGCTGGTCATGATTGGCACATACAACTCAATCCTGCTTTGTGGGCATATCGCACTAGCATTCGTACTCCCACTGGATCCACTCCATTCGCCCTTGTCTTTGGAGCCAAAGCCATCTTGCCCACAGAGGTCAAAATTCCATCCCTACGAATCTCTATGAAAGGTCTAATCACTAATGAAGAATATCGACAGTCACGACTGCATGAATTAGAAATGCTAGATGAACACATACATAATTCCTTGAACCACTTACAGGTATATCAAAATCATCTTTGTAGAAGCTACAACAAAAGAGTGATGACTTGGAAATTTGACATTGGTGACCTGGTTCTCATGCAAAATCCTAAGAATCAATCTGACAGAGAAAAACTAGGCAAGTTTGAGCCCAATTGGTTGGGTCCATACATCATCACCGTATCATTTGGTTCTGGCGCATATCAGTTGGCTACTCCAAATGGTGAACAATTGACAAAGCCAATTAACAGTCTGCATTTACACAAGTTCTATACATAGCATTGGAAAGTCTAGCCGACAACCATTAAAAATACAAAAATATCGTCACTTGGATGAAAACTTGGCAAACAGGCATCCCGGTGACACCAAAAAAGAAGAAGAAAAAATTGACAAAAATAAAGAGAAATAATTCATCCAATAGTGAAAACCTTGTCAACAGGCGCTTTGGAAAAGTACCATGGTGAAAACTTGGCAAACAGACGCCATGTGTAGTCAATCATTTCTTTGACATCTACTGTCACTCTATCTACCTTAGTCCATAATAAACATCCATTTTTTTGACATTCGTCACAATGTTTCACCCTGACATCATGACATTTCTTTCCATGGCTGACAGTGGTTGACATCGAAGTCTTGCGGCCTATCATCCATACTGGTCATGTATTTTCCATCAACTTGACTAAGGGAAATATTTTATCATGAGACTACAATGGGTATCACACATGGTCTTGACAATTGAAAAAATCCTAAAAAAAAAATAAAAAAATAAAAAAGTTTTGAAAAAATCTTAAAAATCCTAAAAAGTCCTAAAAAAATCCTAAACATCATAAATGTTCTTGAAAAAATAAAATAAAATCCATAAAAATAAAAAAATGTCTTGAAAAAATACCTAAAAATTGAAAAATGTCCTAAAGAAAACATAAAACATCCAAATAACATCAAAAATTCCAAAAATAGAGTCAATCACGGTCACATCAGTCAAGTCAGTCATACCAGTCAATCTTTTTTCACTGTCGAAATATGAGGTCTCTGAGTGCATGATGTAGGCAAGGCCATTTGTCGATGAGCCCCCGAGGCCACCTAGGTCAGTCCTTTAGGGTTTGTCATTTTGGTCAAATAAGTCAGACATAGTCACACTCAGAAACAAGACAGTCATTTGAACGTCAACATTCAAATCGCGAACCAACAGACAACATAGCCCAATCAATCATCAAGCCAAACATCCATCAAATTTCCAACACAATGTCAACCTAGTCACTTTATGGTCCCCTTCAAGATGTGTCCTTCTTGGAATTAGACCCCATCAAAACGTCATTTTCCTTTTCAGGAGGTGTCTTTCCTGACGACAGGCTCCATCACATAGTCATTGGCCTTTTCAAGATGTGTCCTTCCTGATAACAGACATCGTCAAATCATTAATACTGTTAGACTATCAAATTGTCAAACTGTCAAACTATCACACAATCAACCTTCAACACACAAATCTTGGCAAACATATTGAATGGCTGTTGATTTTGTTGGTCTATTTTGTCTTATCTTTTTATTGTTTGGTCTCTTGGTCTTGTTACTAGCTACCTCGAGGATGTCCCATGAAGGATTTAGAGGTACAATAACATCTTATGACCTATTTTTCCTTTATTGTTGTCTTTGGTGTGTCTTGACAAAAAGACTGGGGCAACTTGGCCCTTAGTATGAGTTAGGACATTCCTTGTTTACGACTGTCTATTTTTCGCAAGTGGATGACCTTGCACACCTTGGTCTATATCATATCATGGTGTTTGTTGTCCATTTGTCAAATTTTACTGCCCAATGATAATTATGCAACACCTATGATGTTATTTAGTGAAATATTGAAGTATTCCTTTTTCATCCTAACATCCATGTCTTCCACATTAACATTTCTTCTATTCCTTCATCCTCTAATCGTCTCCTCCATTTCGAGAGCACACTCGTGTTCTTTGAACCCACCTGTCCTCTCAAGGGGACATACCACTACCTCCTCGTCATCCTTCCTCTCCTCACTTTCACATTGGAGCATATATTTTTTTGACTTGTTCTTTGACATAATGTGATAAACCGCATCATGTCAAAGAGGGGCAAAATGTAGACACATAAAAATGGCCTCAACTTGCAAATCATATTTTCTATGATGACCATGCTTCTCTCTCACATAATTCAATTATTTAATCACATCCTAAGGTCATAATTACTCCTCTAGGATTATTTAAATAAATAAATTACATTTATTTGTTTAAATACGTCACTAATTAATCCATATTCTCATTAATTATCTAATAACATTATCATTTATCCTTGAATCAAATAAACTTAATTATTTATCCCACTTTCCATCCCACCAAATAAATAATTAAAATAATTATAAATATTGTGTTTTGTCTCATTCCCATTTATGAATTAAACCATTATTTAATTCATAAGTCAACATTCCTCCATAAATTAAATAATTTATATTATTCCAACTACCTATTCTTCTCCACCATTGATTTGATTATCTCCAATTAAATCTCAACCGTTCATTTCAAGGCTTGCCCTAACTTTGACCTAATGTTTCCCTAACCCTAATCCTCCTTATGACATTGATTCTTGGCCTTTGATCTTAGGGCTTCACCAACTTCTAATAATGGCCATCCATTCTCAATTTGGAATTCTTTAAAGGGCCCTCTTTCAAGTCATTTTACACACACAAGAATTATACACAACATGCTTGAGAGCTTTTGAGTACTTGAGCATACATATTACTTCAATATTTTGCCTATCTATGGCATAGGTTATAGTTGCACTTCAATTATGAGGGCAAGTATACCATTTTCAGCAAGATGAAGAAGGCCAATGGAGGTCAACCAATGGAAGCTTGAAGACTAGGTGATATTGTTTCATTATTTTTATGTTTCTTTCTTTCATTGTTCTCCATTGTTGTTAGGGATAAAAGTTATCATGTTATTTGATATTAATCAGAAATTTTCTCTCTAGTACAATGCCCGTCATCGCCGCCATACATCTCGTCGGCACCTCAGATTGTCTCTCCCATGTCCGCAAGCTCTCAACATTTTGCAACCATAACAAAAGCACTATGTCAATTTCCCCTAGCATTATTTTTCCCCAAGAAGGTCAAGTCTTTTTTTAACTTCTTCCCGCCCTGGGATTTCCCTTCTCAATCCAACCTCTTAACCCCCTTTTCCACTACCTTTATATTTTTGGTCATCTCGGATCCTTGCGTTAGCTTGGGGCGGACCCACCCTGGGTCCTGGGTGGATTCACCCCAATCCCTGGGTGGACCCGCCCCAGCTCGGGCGGACCCGACCGACTAAATGGGCAGACCCGCCCCGAGCCCGTGGGCAGGCCTCTGCCCGGGCCTGCGGGCAGGGCCTCTCCCGAGTTCGCGGGCGGACTCGCCCATGCCTGTGGGTGGATCTGCATGGGCGTGGGTGGCCCCACCGATCCATAGGACCAAGGCATAACATCCCCCCCATCCCCTAGGTTTTTTTTCCCACCCACCCATCCCCCTACCTTTTTTTTCTCACCTACCCATTTTTCATCTAGCCTGACCCAACACCCATGTTTTCATTTTTGAAAAAATTAAAGCAAATTGACCAAAATCACAAAGTTTGGTTTCAAACTAACCTGGCGTGGCACGACACAATCACTGAAGAAGCGTTGTCTCTTGTCCCCCCAGTGGATGATGTCGGTATCGTACTCTGGCATCGTGCACTCTCCCTCTTGCCCTCTTCTTTTCTCCCTCTCCTCACCTGACAACTGTCCAAACGAGGAGAGGTAATTCCTAGAATTACCTTTTATAGCTTTTTTCCCTCCCTTTTCACTTTTTAAAATAAAAATATTTTTTTTCCTTTATTTAACCTTTTTTCCCCTCAACTAATTCACTCACCCCTATCTTCTCGGGGTTGCCATTTGGACACTGTACACCCATTTTCCTCCCTTCAAGTGCCAATCTTCTTGATTTTTCATGCTCTTTCCAATGACATATACCACTTCATACTTTCAAGAAGTTGCCCGGGGCCCTTTTCCCTCCCCGTCCACCTTCTCAAGGGGGCATATACTACCATTCTCTCCCAATCTTCCATCATAAACCTTCTCTTGTGAGACTAGGGCATCCCCTTTATTTCTCCTTTATTCGAGTAGCTCACTTAAACTCTCCCATGCTAGGGCATCTCCTTTTTGGTCGCTTCTTCCATAGAGTCATCTGTATTTTATTTTCTTCGAAACCCTATTATCCTAATAGTGTTTCAAAGAGAGGAAAAATGTAGACATCTAAATTTGACCACTTCCATATGGTCAAATTCATCTCCTTAATCGTCCCTTTGCTCATTTAATTCACCCTCTTTTCTGGTATTAATTAAATCACTCATTTAATTAATATTTCATCCCCACCATAAGGTTTTCAAAGTATTTAATTTAATAAATACTTTTCCCCCCCTTTTCCTTTCTAAATTAAATAAATACACCACTTTATTTAATTTTGTCATATTATCTCTTCGATTTTTTTATTTTTTTAAATTCCTCATTTTCTCTCTAATTGTCACATCCTCCAACTTTTGCAAGTTGGTCTCTAATCCCTTTTTCTTAATCATAATTAATTTATGATTAAGATGTGCATACCCCTAATCATCATTAAGGTCACATCCTCCATCATTTCCCACTTTCCTTTAATCTGTCATTAATTTGTCTAATCAAGTACTTGCACAACCTTAATCACTTGATTAGGTCAACCTAATCCCCATGTCATTTATGGAATGTGTCATAAGTCAACCTTATTAAAGACTTTCTCTTTTTGAAGAAGGCACTCCATTCCCCATGTGAATTTTTAATTCACATTTAATCCCCCAATGCATTCCTTGGAATTTAAAATTTCTTTTTTCATTTCCATGTGGATATTTGAAGAATTTTTAATTCCTCACATGCCCTCTTACCCACATGGGGACAAAGACCTCCTTTATGAGGAGATCTTGTCCAATCCCAAGGTACTATGTACTACCTCCATGTCATATACTCTCCTTCCACCTCATGTACACATCATCTCTTACAAGCCACTTCACATGCCACATGTCAAGATGTGAGGGCTTGTGAGTTCTCAACTCACCTTAGCCCTACATCTTGATCTTGGTGGCTCAATCTTAGCCATCCATTTCTCTAAAGAATTTTAAAATCTCTATAAATACCCCCTCTCTTCTTTCATTTTAAAGAGAGATCATTCATGCTAGTCAAACTCTTGCAAAATTTTCTCTTAAGCCATATTTAGCCAAATTTTCATATTTGCACCCATTTTCACTTGTTTTCCCATCCTCATCTCATATTATAGCTTGCATCCCTTGCCATCAAAGGAGCATACAACATCGAAGATCGAAGGGCCAACCAAAGGACAACTAAACAAGGTGAAATATTTCATTTTGCGTAGTTTAGTTAATCTTTAGGCCAGTTTTTAGGTGTAGGGTGTTTTTAGTTGTTATTTGCACTCTTTTTTGTTTGTTAATGCTCATTTTCTAACAAGCATTTTTGCCCTATCACACTATCTATTTTTGGTTAAGATTTGCTTTAAAGTCTATGAAAAGTAGGATTCTTATAAATGCTTCATTTATTATTTCAAAATCATTAGTATTTTTATTTGAAATCATTCAATTGTTTCAAGTTAATGCTTAAAATGAATTTAAATAAATAAATTGATCCTCGCATGATTGTCTTTTTTATCTTGCAAGGATTTTGTTTGCACAAGGAACTTGAAAAATTGAAGCGTAGGAAACAATCTTTGAAGAATTAATATTTGAGTTGGAAGTGGGCATTGAACTTGAACTTGAAAAATCATTTTTAAATGCTTATCGTAATAGCCTAGGGCACTCATTGCTACTCTTGTTTTGTGTTTTAGGACAACTCACTTCTTTTTTGGGTTTAAAATTAACCATTGATTTGATCTTCTCAGGTTGGTTAAAATTGAACTTAGAAACTCACTAGACATTGATTTGTGGGATAAAATTGAACAATACAAACTCACACTTAGCTTGGTTTTTTAAAATAAATTCATCATTTCTTTGAGGGTTAAAAAGAACAAGTGCTTGAATTGTGTGATCTTGTCTTTGGTGCAATTATAATACGTATCCAATACCCTTGCGCTTCGTGCAATCTTGGGTGAAGAGAAATACTTAAGTACACTTTTATGCTTTGTTTCACCTTTAAGAGAGGACTTACTATGAGACACACCCCACAACGGGAAACTCATAGGAAAGTTCTTGCAAGCACGTTTACTGATAGACTATATTAAAGGTTGGGAAATCATGAGAAAGTACCTTCTATCCTGGAATGTATAACATACTTCACCTAGTACCATGCCTTAAGTGGAACGAGAATGGTAGTAAGAGACTTAAGTGGCAAAGCGGGTGTGTATACAGCTAGGTGTTCTCAGTTTCTTACTAAGATCTAAAATTGTTTAGTTACCAAAATCCTTAATACTTGTTGGTGCAAGAGCGGTCATTCTGAAGTTGCCCCACATTTGTACTATTCAAAGTAGAAACGAAAAAATCCTTAAGGTCTCCAGATCTTTAAGGATTTTGAGATTTGGTGGTCCCAAGAAGTATGTGCCATAGAGGGGAGCCAGTGTCTCCAAATCTCTAACTGTTCACTTTGTCTTAGTGTTTGGAGAAATCTGAGTGGGGACTTAAGAAAGTATGACCATTTCTTACCTAGGATTGTACAATTTGTGAGTCAGTCAAAACACATTGCTTGGATCTCAAACTTTGAAACAAACATTAAACAAATCATCAAAATTTCAAACCCTTTGGAAAGAGTGAATATCTTTGAAGGGTCTAATTATTACTGCTTGTCCCTAGGGATTTTATCCTTAGAGGCTTCTAAATATTTGGGCTCACATCTCAATTTACTCTCTCCAAAGTCAACATAGGAAAACTATGGCCTTGACTCTTTTATTTTCACATAATGGACCTTATGGAATGAAAAAGAGCTAAGATATAGACATTTAGTTTGAAATTTAAACAATATGTGTTGATGTGGTAAAAATAATCCATTTAATCAAGATAAAATACAATTGAACCCCACATATGTGTTTCTTCTCATGATTTCCCAAAAATTCAAGATTCCAAAGCAAAATTATTTATGAAAAAATTTCAAGTTTAGGTTTCATACTCAAAAATCCATCAAAAGATACATTAGGAAGTGCAACCTAAAGCAATACACCAAAATAAGCAAGAAGGTAATAAGGTTTTATAGGTTTATTCTGCTCAACAATCCGAACATGTATGCTCAATATGAACCATATGATTTTTGAAACACTTTAGAGGTCTAGTATGTTCTTCAACACCTTGGTCTTGTAAACAAAGTCTTTCTAGGTTCATCTAGGATCAAAATCAACACTTCCATTTGCCACAACATTTGTCAAAACCCATCTCACAATCAACTTTTATAACTTTGGAAA
>VDFB02353493.1:230974867-230985927 GCA_007258455.2 Sequoia sempervirens | reverse complement strand
AAGGATCTTGTTCTCCTTTGAGTCCCCTAGTTCACTTTTGGAAACTGGCCCTCGGTCCACAAAACCAAATATTATGGGTTCTGAATGAGCATTTATCCTTAGAATGCTCAGGAGCATTCCCCAACAAAGTTGTCATTTGTTGTGCCTACAACACACACACCCTGTTTGGAATGGGGACCCTCTCTTTTCACTTCACTAGGTGGCGCATGTAGCCTCCATTTTTGTACTTGTTTTTGAATTCTCATTGTCCAAGGAATTATTAAAAGAACCACCTAAAATTAGCCAAGTTTCACCACTTCCAAAATTTGCAAGTCTCTAGCCTTTGCAAAATTCCCTTAGCAGTTTTCCTTTGAACTTTGAAATTGTCCATTTGCATATGTCTAAAAATGGTCATGATTAAGCTTGTTAATTAATTAAATATGATTTATTTAATTAATTCATCTAATGTCATCTGCATATAAATAAATTTAATTATTTATTTATATTGCTCATCTTCTAAATTCTTCTACCTTTAATTAAATTAATTACTAACATTTCCATCTTTTCGCTTAATTAAATTAAATAAATTTTTATAATTTATTTATATTTAATTATCATCTTGTTCTAGAGTTTAAATATTTTAAATATTTAAATAATAGAATATCTTCTTCATCTCATCTTTTACCTTTTGCTTGATTAAATTAAATAAATTTTTATAATTTATTTACATTTAATTATCATTCTATTCTAAAGTTCAAATATTTTGAATATTTGAATAATGGAATATTCTTCGTCCTCAAATTAAATATTAAATATTTTTATTTAATATTTTCCACCTCACCCTAATTTCATTTTTAAAAAAAAACGTAATTAAATAATTTATTTAATTATGTGGGTTTCCATTTTCATCTCCACTTCTCAAATTAAATAAATTTAATTTATTTAATTTCTAACTCATGCTAACTCGCCCTTCCAAATTTGCATCTCATCCTTTGGAATGGAAGTTTCCCTTCGAAACTCAATGACGAAATTCGAAGAAATGGGAAACCTTCCATCTCTCTCTTCTACTTTCGAAAATCTCCTGCCGTCCGTTCGAAACAAGCTTAATTCAGACCGTCGATCGATTCAGCCAATCAAACTCGTTAGAAAACTCTATAAAAGCCCGTGCAAATCCAAGCCTTGGTTAATCATCCACATACAATATGCATAATCGTTCATGTTCGCACACTTCGTATACTCATTTACATAGCCATATTTTCACCAGCATTTGCATACAATAGTAGTTTTAATATCACAGCAATATCTTTCGTTTTAGCATAGCCTTTTGCATTTTGCATATTATGCATTTTTATTTTTATCTCGTTCTTCATGCTGTCATTTTGTTGAGCTCTATCTGCTGATCTGAGATCCATTCGAAGCAACAAAATGGTGAAGTTAGAGGAGGATAAGACGGTTTCGAGAAGCTACGATTACGGTTTGCATTATTTCGTTTTTCTTTTACAGCTTTTTGATTTAATGTCTTATTAACATGTGTTGGATTTTTATTTAATTAATGCAATATTTTATACACCACATTAAAATGGCGCCCACCGTGGGGCAGGAACCCACAAATTTAACGTTTTCTATAAGTTCGTTTTGACAGTTTCGGCTTTCTGGAATCGGTTCTTCAGAAAATTTTGACGTTTAGGCACATTCAAAAATTTCTGACGCGCATATGGAAAACTTTAACTTTTGATTTTGCAAAATTTCGATGCGCATCCTGTGACTGTTACAGCGCATCCCGTGACTGTTACGGCGCATCCCGTGACTGTAAACGCGCATATAGTGACTATTAAAGCGCATATAATTTCCTCTTACATACACAGTAAATATTGACATTTTCTTATAGCGCATCCAGTCTATGTTTAAGCGCTTTTAGTATCTGTTCTGGCGCATCTAGCTTCTGTTCGGGCGCATCCAGTCTTTGTTTCAGCACATACAGTCTCTGTTCTGGCGCATATATGTTTCGGCGCATACAACTTCTGTTTAAGCGCATATAGACTGTAACAAAATCACAGAATTCTGAGTCTGACGCATTCCGCAGACAAAATTCTGTTTCTTTTCTAAAAGTTTTAAAATGAAGCAATCCTAGGGTAGCCACATCTGGATAAAATGAAGCAATCTAGGATAGTCACCAAACATTGAATCTTGCAGTTAAAATTGAACAATCTATTTTTGGTGAAGCAATATCTTCACTTAGATTAGCTCATTGTTATTTGGATTTTTTAAAAAGAACATTTGCTTGCTGTGATTGTGGCAATAGGTCTATGCTCTCCCCTTAACTGGGTGATCAGAATACCAGACTTGCCTTTTTATTTCATGCAATGTTATTGTTTCAATTACATCCTTTAGAGAGCCTGCCGTAGTGGGAAAAAGTACTCACCCTACAAGAACGACTCAAGTGGGTTCAAGCCAAAGCCAGGCTATTCCGCCCCACTATCAAATTTAAAGTAGATCTGGGGAAACCCTCTTTTGCTGGTAGTGTACAAGATAACCATCCCCAAAACCTTTGTTCTAAAGGTTGGGAGGTCTCCTGAGGGAGTTTATTATTGCTGCACCAAACGGAAATCCTTACTACGAACCTAGTGTAGTGACCAGCCGAGTTAGTTGCCAAACATTCTAATAATCACAGTGCAAGGGGAGGGAAGAATCTGCCCCCAAGACACTCACCATATAACTGCCAAGGACCGTTTGCTCAGGGGATCCGGTATCCACTTCCGTAACTCTGAGTATGCACCTGGAAAAGACAAAAACACGGGCGCTCCTTCGGGGGTGACACGACTGTGTGAGTCGACGCAGTTCTAAGATGTGGGCTGTTGATTACTAGAATGACCTACTTGAGCACTTAAGAGTGAGTCTGTCTGAACTGTCTTTCATGTGCAAGAACCTGTGAAAACATTTCTTGATCAAACACCTCATGTTAGTATAGGGCCTTAAGAACAACTGTTTTCAAAAATGTTTGTTGTGTCTTCCAATACATTAATCCAGATAAAGAGATCATCCAAAAGAGACAGGAAGAACAACAACTAAAAGTCACTTAAGAGTTTTTCATATCATTGCTTCAAGAACATTCCCAATACCTTTTTCCATGCTTAGGGATTGGAAGTCAACAAAGTTTACCAAGAAATCAGTTTCTAAGAGAATCAGAAAACCTAAGAAACCGTTAGGATACAAGAAAACACTACAAAAGAGAAAATTCTTGTACAAAATTTGACAAGTCTTGCTTCACTATTGAGGGTTTCTTCATAGATATCAGAATTTTGTTAGAAGATTCACTGATGAATATGCTGTAGATCCCTTAGATTCCCGAGCTTCTTATCAAAGAAGAGCTCTATCACAATGGCATAATCATAACCAACCTCTAGAATTTGACAACATACCACAACCTTCCATAGAATATCCTTCACACCCAAGCCATATTCTCCAAAGATCTTGAGAGAATCTCTTTGAAAATAAAGATCAAAAATCTTTTAGAGTGCACTTTTCAAAAAAAGCTTTTAATTTTTGGCTCAACTTCCCCAACAGGATTCTGAAATCCTTTATCATCTTGGAAGCCACAACCAATAAGTTAGGAGCATCCTTGATCATATCATAAGATTACATATCTTATCAGATCAAGATATCATCACCATTGCACTTGTCAAAAACTGTGATCTAAGTTTAGAGGAAATTTTCAAAAACATATGCCTATCTCCACAAGATCTCAACACAACAAATTGAAGGATACAATCCAAAAAGAAAGTCATATTCAGAACATTCACGAAGAAGGAGAAAGCAGTAATCCCATTTTCAGCATAAATCAAAATCCACTTTTCAACAACAACATGGACAATAGAGAAGAAAATCCTTTCCATAATTTCAGAGATAAAAATCAAATGGATAGTGATGAAGAACAAGAAGAGGAACGTCTTAGAGAGGCTGAACAAGATCCAAAATTCCATAAGGCCATTGAAAAGATCTTGCAGCGAGATAAGGAAAAATATTTTCGCTATTTAGCCGAACAAGGGGCTAAATTACCTCATGACTTTGACACAGAAAACTTGAAAAACAAACCTGAAGAGACACCCCTTTCAGATCTTAGTTCCTTAACCCAACAAATCAAGGCACTTCAAGGACAAGTTAGAGAATTACAAGGGGGAACAACCACAAAGAAATACACTCTGGAGGACATCTGTCCTTATCCTTTCGACAGAAGTTTAAACATGATTCCTTTTCCCAAGCATTGTGAAATGCCAAAATTTGATCGCTATAATGGGAAAACGGATCCAATCGATCATGTTAGAGACTTCAGAAACCTGACATTGGAATTTTCTTACGAAGATACTTACTTAATGCGATTATTTCCTAGAAGTCTAGGAGTACATTCTATGGAATGGTTATCCAAGATCACACCTCCCGTCAAAACCTTTGAAGAATTGATCAACCTATTCATATCACAGTATACTTACAACATACAACATCAGATCACCATGATAGACCTTTGTAAAGTTGCACAAAAACCTGGTGAACCTTTCATTACGTTTCTTCAGAGATGGAGAAGAATGTTTGCCAGATACCCACGTCTTGTCCCTGAGAAAGAAAAGATGGTTACTTTCATCAACAGTTTAAATTCAGAAATGAGCTATCACTTGAACTTACATTGTCCCTCTTCTTTTGAGAAAATGATCGAAGATGCCTTAACCATTGAAAATGCTTTGGTCAAAAGAGGCATAATAAAACATGACAAAGAAAATCCTAGCTCATCTAACCATCACAATAATCAGGACAAGTCCAAATTCTGGACTCGCAACAAAAATATGGTGAACGATGGTGTTGTTGACGCGAATCATGCCTCGACCAAACCATTCGTCCTCAGTACTCTAAACACTCGCAACAACAATGTCAACTCAATTGCAAATCATGGAAATAATCCTCCTCTACCGAGGAATAATACAAATCAAAACTCTACTCCCCATCAAGGGATTTCCAACAACCAGGGTTACCGAGGAAACAATAACAATCACAATTCTTTAGGGAACACCTCAAATTCAAATCCGCAAAGATTTTCATTCTTCTCAAATAGAAGAACTTTCACTCCATTGGGTCAATCTGTAGAATCCGCGTTCAAAGAGTTGATGGCCAAAAATGTCATTACTTTACCGCCTCAACAAAATTATGAACCCAGTGTAAAGCCTCCATCATGGAATGAGGCACACTATTGTGATTATCATCGGTGTAAGGGTCATCGTACAAACAACTTCCAAGCCTTGAAGAATGCTATTCAAGACTTGATTGACAATGATATCATCACAATAGAAGGAAGTCAACAAACCAACGCAGACCACCAAGCATTTCGCAATCCTTTACCTAATTATCAAAAAGGTGAGTCTTCCGACAAAAAAGTGAATCACATCAATGATGATCATATAATCAACCATCTCTATGCAGACGATGAGCGGGTGAATGTCATAAAAGTCAAAAAGAGGGAGGAATATAGAGAAGTCAACGCAACAACAAGAGCGCAAGCTAAAGTTGTCTTGAAAGGCGCTTCTTCAAAATCCATTGAATCCCCACCTCAACATCAATATGATTTGGTCAATCAACTTCGAAAAACCCCCGCTCAAATTTCTATTTTGGAACTATTAAAGATTTCTCCAGCCCATAAAGAAATTCTTGAAAAGGCCCTCATTGAAACCAATGTATCTACTGATTTGGATGTGAATCAATTTCAAGCCATGGTAGGGCATTTGTCCTCACCCACTTGTATTTCATTTTCTGATAAAGATGATGTTTCCATAACCCATCCTCATAACTCCTCTTTGTACTTAGAAGTCATGGTTCATAAATTTCACATCAGACGAGTTCTAATAGATGGAGGTGCTGGTTTGAACATCTGTACCTTGAAGTTGGTCAAAGCCTTAGGATTTTCTAAGGACTCTATTGATTTCAGAAGAAAAATTACCATAAAAGCTTATGATGATGAAGAAAGAGCATCCAAAGGTCTAATCATGCTGCCAATCAGAGTGGGCCCTGTTATAAAGAATACTTTTTGTCAAGTACTAGATCGCGATCTAGCATATAACATCTTGTTGGGTCGTCCTTGGATCCATGAAATGCAAGCTGTCCCATCAACTTACCATCAATGCCTCAAGTTTCCTTATGATGGACAAGAAATCACGATACCCGCTGATAATTCCAACATTCAAACTTGTGCCAACATGAAAGCCAGTCAAGATACTTTGGTCCCTAATAATCGAGAAGCTCAAGCTAGTACTTCTCTAAAGATTGATACACAAATTAGTCAATTGACCAATAGCTTTGACAAAAAGATGAAATTCAAGGATCATGGAGTTGGAGAATACTCTCTTTGTCTTGTCAATTTACCTACATCACCTCGATCACATGGACAACCATCTATCAGGGAACACCAAATATCAGCAGCATCAACATCAAAACAAACACCAGTGGAACCAATCACAAAATTTAAGGGACACTTCATCAAAGAAAAATTCCCCATGGAAAATCTTGAGGATACTGAAATTCTAAATTGGCTCTATAAAGATGAAGATGAAGTAGTTTCTAATATCAAATTACCCACAGACAAATATGGAAAAGGATATTTAATCATACAGAAGATGGGTTATGATGAAGGACCTATCGGAAAAAGGAAGGAAGGAGTAGTTGAACCCATTCACCTTCATGGACTCACTACTAAAGAGAAAACTGGATTGGGTTATGATAATCACTCCAAAGAAAAACAACCGCGATGGCCAGCTTTGACAAAAAGATGAAATTCAAGGATCATGGAGTTGGAGAATACTCTCTTTGTCTTGTCAATTTACCTACATCACCTCGATCACATGGACAACCATCTATCAGGGAACACCAAATATCAGCAGCATCAACATCAAAGCAAACACCAGTGGAACCAATCACAAAATTTAAGGGACACTTCATCAAAGAAAAATTCCCCATGGAAAATCCTGAGGATACTGAAATTCTAAATTGGCTCTATAAAGATGAAGATGAAGCAGTTTCTAATATCAAATTACCCACAGACAAATATGGAAAAGGATATTCAATCATGCAGAAGATGGGTTATGATGAAGGACCTATCAGAAAAAGGAAGGCAGGAGTAGTTGAACCCATTCACCTTCATGGACTCACTGCCAAAGAGAAAATTGGATTGGGTTATGATAATCATTCCAAAGAAAAACAACTACATAGCACTGTCTTCGCATTGCAAGAAGGTTCAAATTCACAAGAGGCATGTCTGACAACAATTCAGAATTTCCTAGACAACAATTCTAACACAGACTCTGCTAAATATGAATGGGACACTATTTACAATGATGAATTTTGGAGGGACAAAGAAGTTGATGTAATACAACAATATGCTTCAACCCTAATTGAAGGACAAGGTTTAGGGTCCCAACCACAAGAATCTGAACCACAAATCGACTATAATTCGAGTGATACTGAATCAGATCTAAACAAACAAGACTATCATGAGGACAGTATCATCATTGACTCACCTCATACCTCGGATCCTACAGATCAATCTGTTATGACCTTAACCATAGCCGATCTCACACAACCTGACGATCCTTTACCTTTAATCCATCCTGACCTCATTGATTGGGATTCTACTGAATCTATTAACATACCCATGTTTCCAAGTGATGAAGCTATTATAAACTTCCTTTCTGCAGAGGATACAAATGATTGTTCCACCAGTGATTTTTGACATAGAGTTTTTGATTAGGAGAGTGTCAAGTCTCCTAGTTGCAAAAATAAAAACAAAAAAGTAAGATCTAATGGTGAAAACCAGAATCTAGCAGTATTAGATCAAACAAAAGATAAAATAAAGAGCGTATCAGATGGTGAAAACCTCTTTGAGGCGCCAGATGATGGGACTCTTGACACTCTTCTAGAGCACTACCATGAGCGATCGCCTATTCTGATTGAGCCTACAAATGCTGTCAATCTCAAGATTTCTGACAAACCAAGAATTTTACAGTTAGCTACATCAATGACTGAAAAAGAAATACCAAAGTTCATGGAATTCTTGAAGGAAAATCAGGTCAATTTTGTGTGGTCTTATGCTGACATGCCTGGTCTCGATCCTGATCTCATCATGCATCATTTGTCTATCAAACCAGGGGTCAAACCGGTAAAAAAAAAACTCAGAAAGATGCACCCTCATGTTGCATTATTAGTTAAAGAAGAACTGAGAAAACTTCTTGATGTAGGCTTCATTAGACCAATAGACTATGCAGAATGGATCTCCAACATTGTACCTGTATCCAAACCAGATAAAACTATCAGAATATGCACAGATTTTAGAGATCTTAATAAAGCATGTCCTAAGGATGACTTCCCATTACCAAATATTGACACCATAGTTGATCTGACAGCTGGCCATGCCATGTATTCATTAATGGATGGTTTTTTTGGATATAACCAAATCAAGATTGCACCTGAAGATCAAGAGAAAACAGCTTTCACGTGTCCATGGGGAACTTATTGTTGGAACGTCATGCCTTTTGGTCTGAAAAATGCTGGGGCTACCTACCAAAGAGCCATGACTACAATATTTCATGACATGATGCATGTCTTCATGGAAGATTATGTGGATGATATACTGGCAAAATCATACACCAGAGAAGGACATCTTGAAGTATTGTCCAAAATATTTGCAAGATTGGAGAAATTCAAAGTTCGTCTTAACCCTAAGAAATGTGTTTTTGGGGTTAAATCTGGAAAACTCTTGGGGTACATTGTTTCAGAAAAAGGAATTGAAGTAGATCCAGCAAAAGTTCAAGCAATTATGGAAATGCCCCCACCAAAGAACATCCGGTCGGTTAAAGATCCTTTGCGAGGATGACTCAACGAAATCTATCACGAAGGTTCATTGCAATTGAATAAAAGTTTTACCTTTCACACATCTACTACATAAAAATGTTCCTTTCAAGTGGGATGAAAAATTTGAAATGGCTTTCCAGAAAATCAAAGAATATATAATGACTCCACCAGTTCTCGTATCACCAAATCTAGAAAAACCACTCATCTTATACATTGTTGCAACAAAAACATCTCTGGGGGCATTGCTAGCGCAAGAAGACTCTACAGGAAAGGAACGTGAAATCTACTACATCAGTAGAACATTGACAAGTCATGAGCTCAATTACACTTCTATTGAGAAGGCTTGTATGGCAGTAGTCTTTGCTTCCACCCGAAGTTTCAACATTACATCTTGCGGCCGCTACAATCAGTTTGGTTTCGAAGATTGATCCACTCAAGTATTTGTTGAGCAAGGCATCATTGACAGGAAGGTTAGCCAAATGGGTAATGATTCTGAGTGAGTTTGATATCCATTATGTTGATCGTAAGGCAATCAAAGGAAAAGTTATCGCTGATCAACTAGCTGAAGCACCACTACAAGCACACCATCCCCTACACATTGAATTTCCAGATGCTGAAGTCTTCACTGCAGAATCTAAACAAACATGGGCTTTATATTTTGATGGTTCCTTCACTCAACATGGATCAGGGGCAGGCATACTTTTCGTCACCCCTCAAGGACACACCATTCCTCGTTCATATAGGCTAATGTTTCCATGCACCAACAACATAGCTGAATATGAAGCATTAATCACTGGACTCAAGATAGCACTAGAATGGAGAATAACAGAATTACAGGTGTATGGTGACTCACAGCTGGTCATCAATTAGATCAATGATGATTATCAAACCAAAGATGACAAATTGTTGCCTTATAAAAAGATGGTGGATGACTTCAAGAAATGCTTTGTGGACATTAAAATTCACACAAATTCAGGAAACGATAATAAGCGGAGTTGATGGTATGGCTACAATCATCGTGTTATATCTCCGAGCTTAATCGTTATGAATTTCTAGTGGAACAATCATTTACACCTGCTTATGATACTCCCGAAAGCCAAATCATTTGCCACTTAGTAGGATCCGATTCGCCTTGGTACGAAAAAATTTATGCTTACCTCAAAGATGACATCTTACCACCCGATCTATCTCGTAATAAAAAATGCAACTTTATCCATCAATCCGCTCGCTATACCCTCATCGCTGATACCCTTTATCGCCGTGGTCTTGATGGTACTTTACTCGATGTGAGCGAGGAGCGACAAAGCTTTACAAGAAGTTCATGGTGGCATCTGTGGTACTCATTCAAGTGGACTGACCTTATCTAAGAAATTAATTAGAATGGGTTATTACTGGCCTACAATGGAGAGGGAATCGTTCACTTTCGTGAAAACATGTTCAAAATGTCAGATTCATGGGAATCTCATTCATTCCCTTGCACAAGAAATTCAACCGTTCACACCAACCTGGCCATTTTCTCAATGGGGTTTAGATCTAGTGGGAAAGATTCATCCTTCTTCATCAAATGGGCATAAATTCATCATCACAACAACAAAGTATTTTACCAAGTGGATTGAGGCAGTCCCTCTTACTAAAGTCACTGGCAAACAAATATTATCATTCATACTCAACTATATCATTTGTCCGTATGGCATTCCCAACTCCATTATTACAGATAATGGACGTCCTTTCAAAAATTAGGATGTTGATGAACTTTGTGAGAGATTTCACATACAGCATAGATACTCAACACCTTACTATCCACAAGGGAATGGCCAAGCAGAGGCCTCAAATAAAACAATATTGAAAATCTTGAAGAAGACTGTGAATACTTCAGGGAAGGATTGGCATGTTCAACTCAATCCTGCTCTATGGGCCTATAGAACCAGTGTCTGCAGGCCAACAGGAGCAACGCCATTCACCCTTGTTTATGGAGCAGAAGCCATATTGCCCTTAGAAGTTGAGATTCCCTCACTCAGAGTATCATTGAAAGGCCTTACAACAGATGAGGAATACCGAGTTTCTTGACTCCAAGAACTGGAACTTCTAGATGAAAAAAGACAAAGAGCAGCTGATCATTTGAAAGCTTACCAACAAATGATGTCTCGTAGCTATAACCACAAAGTAAATCCATGAACCTTTCAAGTGGGTGATCTTGT
>VDFB02353493.1:230874020-230974767 GCA_007258455.2 Sequoia sempervirens | reverse complement strand
AATGAAGCAATCCTAGGGTAGCCACATCTGGATAAAATGAAGCAATCTAGGATAGTCACCAAACAATGAATTTTGCAGTTAAAATTGAACAATCTATTTTTGGTGAAGCAATATCTTCACTTAGATTAGCTCATTGTTATTTGGATTTTAAAAAGAACACTTGCTTGCTTTGATTGTGGCAATAGGTCTATGCTCTCCCATTAACTGGGTGATCAAAATACCAGACTTTCCTTTTAATTTCATGCAATTTTATTGTTACATCCTTTAGAGAGCCTGCCGTAGTGGGAAAAAGTACTCACCCTACGGGAACGACTCAAGTGGGTTCAAGCCAAAGCCAGCTATTCCGCCCCACTATAAAATTTAAAGCAGATATGGGGAAACCCTCTTTTTCCGGTAGTGTGCAAGATAACCATCCCCAAAGCCTTTGTTCTAAAGGTTGGGAGGTCTCCTGAGGGAGTTTATTATTGTCGCACCGAATGGAAATCCTTACTACGAACCTAGTGTAGTGGCCAGCCGAGTCAGTTGCCAAACATTCTAATAATCACAGTGCAAGGGGGGGGAAGAATATACCCCCAAGATACTCACCATATAACTGCCAAGGACCGTTTGCTCAGGGGACCCAGTATCCACTTCTGTAACTCTGAGTACGCGCCTGGAAAAGACAAAAACATGGGCACCCCTTCGGGGGTGACATGGCTGTGTGAGTCGACGCAGTTCTAAGATGTGGGTTGTTGATTACTAGAATGACCTACTTGAGCACTTAAGAGTGAGTCTGTCTGAACTGTCTTTCATGTGCAAAAAACCTGTGAAAACATTTGATGAAAAACATTTCTTGATCATGTTAGTATAGGGCCTTAAGAACAACTGTTTTCAAAAATGTTTGTTCTGTCTTCCAATACATTAATCCAAATAAAGAGATCATCCAAAGGAGATAGGAAGAACAACAACTGAAAGTCACTTAAGAGTTTTTCATATCATTGCTTCAAGAACATTCCCAATACCTTTTTCCATGCTTAGGGATTGGAAGTCAACAAAGTTTACCAAGAAATCAGTTTCTAAGAGAATCAGAAAACCTAAGAAACCGTTAGGATACAAGAAAACACTGCAAAAGAGAAAATTCTTGTACAAAAGTCGACAAGTCTTGCTTCACTATCAAGGGTTTCTTCATAGATATCAGGATTTTGTTAGAGGATTCACTGATGAATATGTTGTAGATCCCTTAGATTCTCGAGCTTATTATCAAAGAAGAGCTCTATCACAACGGCATAATCATAACCAACCTCTGGAATTTGACAACATACCACAACCTTCCATAGAATATCCTTCACACCCAAGCCATATTCTTCAAAGATCTTGAGAGAATCTCTTTGAAAACGAAGATCAAAAATCTTTTAGAGTGCACTTTTCAAAAATAGCTTTTAATTTTTGGCTCAACTTCCCCAACAGGATTCTGAAATCCTTTATCATCTTGGAAGCCACAACCAATAAGTTAGGAGCATCCTTGATCATATCATAAGATTACATATCTTATCAGATCAAGATATCATCACCATTGCACTTGTCAAAAACTGTGATCTAAGTTTAGAGGAAATTTTCAAAAACATATGCCTATCTCCACAAGATCTCAACACAACAAATTGAAGGATACAATCCAAAAAGAAAGTCATATTCAGAACATTCACGAAGAAGGAGAAAGCAGTAATCCCATTTTCAGCATAAATCAAAATCCACTTTTCAACAACAACATGGACAATAGAGAAGAAAATCCTTTCCATAATTATCAGAGATAAAAATCAAATGGATAGTGATGAAGAACAAGAAGAGGAACATCTTAGAGAGGCTGAACAAGATCCAAAATTCCATAAAGCCATTGAAAAGATCTTGCAGTGAGATAAGGAAAAATATTTTCGCTATTTAGCCGAACAAGGGGCTAAATTACCTCATGACTTTGACACAGAAAACTTGAAAAACAAACCTGAAGAGACACCCCTTTCAGATCTTAGTGCCTTGACCCAACAAATCAAGGCACTTCAAGGACAAGTTAGAGAATTACAAGGGGGAACCACCACAAAGAAATACACTTTGGAGGACATATGTCCTTATCCTTTTGACAGAAGTTTAAACATGATTCCTTTTCCCAAGCATTGTGAAATGCCAAAATTTGATCGCTATAATGGGAAAACGGATCCAATTGATCACGTTAGAGACTTCAGAAACCTAACATTGGAATTCGCTTACGAAGATACTTGATGCGATTATTTCCTAGGAGTCTGGGAGTACACTCTATGGAATGGTTATCCAAGATCACACCTCCCGTCAGAACCTTTGAAGAATTGATCAACCTATTCATATCACAGTATACTTACAACATACAACATCAGATCACCATGATAGATCTTTGTAAAGTTGCACAAGAACCTGGTGAACCTTTCATTACGTTTCTTCAGAGATGGAGAAGAATGTTTGCCAGATACCCATGTCCTATCCCTGAGAAAGAAAAGATGGTTACTTTCATCAACAGTTTAAATTCAGAAATGAGCTATCACTTGAACTTACATTGTCCCTCTTCTTTTGAGAAAATGATCGAAGATGCCTTAAACATTGAAAATGCTTTAGTCAAAAGAGGCATAATAAAACATGACAAAGAAAATCCTAGCTCATCTAACCATCACAATAATCAGGACAAGTCCAAATTCTGGACTCGCAACAAAAATATGGTGAACGATGGTGTTGTTGACGCGAATCATGCCTCGACCAAACCATTCGTCCTTAGTACTCTAAACACTCGCAACAACAATGTCAACTCAATTGCAAATCATGGAAATAATCCTCCTCTACCGAGGAATAATACAAATCAAAACTCTACTCCCCATCAAGGGATTTCCAACAACCAGGGTTACCGAGGAAACAATAACAATCACAATTCTTTAGGGAACACCTCAAATTCAAATCCGCAAAGATTTTCTTTCTTCTTGAATAAAAGAACTTTCACTCCATTGGGTCAATCTGTAGAATCCACGTTCAAAGAATTGATGGCCAAAAATGTCATTACTTTACCACCTCAATGGAATTATGAACTGTGCTGTAAAGCCTCCATCATGAATGAGAGGGCACACCTATTGTGATTATCATCTGTAGGGGTTTGCCAGGCAACCCCGCCAAGTCTGCCCCACCCTGATTCTACCACATGTCAGCCAAACCCAACATGGTCACTGCCAACCTCACCCACCCACCTCCCAAAGCACCCACCACCATGACCATATAACCAAACCTATCCCTACTTTCTACTACGCAGCTGCGGAATGTCATAAAAGTCAAAAAGAGGGAGGAATATAGAGAAGTCAAGACAACAACAAGAGCGCAAGCTAAAGTTGTCTTGAAAGGCGCTTCTTCAAAATCCATTGAATCCCCACCTCAACATCAATATGATTTGGTCAATCAACTTCGAAAAACCCCGCTCAAATTTCTATTTTGGAACTATTAAAGATTTCTCCAGCCCACAAAGAAATTCTTGAAAAAGCCCTCATTGAAACCAATGTATCTACTGATTTGGATGTGAATCAATTTCAAGCCATGGTAGGGCATTTGTCCTCACCCACTTGTCTTTCATTTTCTGATAAAGATGACATTTCCATAACCCATCCTCATAACTCCTCTTTGTACTTAGAAGTCATGGTTCATAAATTTCGCATCAGACGAGTTCTAATAGATGGAGGTGTTGGTTTGAACATCTGTACCTTGAAGTTGGTCAAAGCCTTAGGATTCTCTGAGGACTCCATTGATTTCAGAAGAAACATTACCATAAAAGCTTATGATGATGAAGAAAGAGCATCGAAAGGTCTAATCATGCTCCTAATTAGAGTGGGCCCTGTTATAAAGAATACTTTTTGTCAAGTACTGGATCGTGATCTGGCATATAACATCTTGTTGGGTCGTCCTTGGATCCATGAAATGCAAGTTGTCCCATCCACTTACCATCAATGCCTCAAGTTTCCTTATGATGGACAAGAAATCATGATACCTGCTGATAATTCCAACATTCAAACTTGTGCCAACATGAAAGCCAGTCAAGATACTTTGGTCCCTAATAATCGAGAAGCTCATGCTAATACTTCTCTAAAGATTGACACACAAATCAGTCAATTGACTAATAGCTTTGACAAAAAGATGAAATTCAAGGATCATGGAGTTGGAGAATACTCTCTTTGTCTTGTCAATTTACCTACATCACCTCGATCACATGGACAACCATCTATTAGAGAACATCAAATATCAGCAGCATCAACATCAAAGCAAATGCCAATAGAATCAATTACAAAATTTAATGGGCAATTCATCAAAGAAAAATTCCCCATGGAAAACCCTGAGGATACTGAAATTCTAAATTGGCTCTATAAAGATGAAGATGAAGCAGTTTCTAATGTCAAATTACCCACAGACAAATATGGAAAAGGATATTTAATCATGCAGAAGATGGGTTATGATGAAGGACCTATTGGAAAAAGGAAGGAAGGAGTAGTTGAACCCATTCACCTTCATGGACTCACTGCCAAAGAGAAAACTGGATTGGGTTATGATAATCACTCCAAAGAAAAACAACTGCATAGCACTATCTTCGCATTGCAAGAAGGTTCAAATTCACAAGAGGCATGTTTGACAACAATTCAGAATCTCCTAGACAACAATTCTGACACAGAGTCTGCTGAATATGAATGGGACACTATTTACAATGATGAATTTTGGAGGGACAAAGAGGTTGATGTAATACACCAATATGCCACAACTCTAATCGAAGGACAAGGTTCAGGGTCCCAACCACAAGAATCTGAACCACAAATCGACTATGATTCTAGTGATACTGAATCAGATCTAAATGAACAAGATTATCATGAGGAAAGTACCATCATTGACTCACCTCATACCTCGGATCCTACAGATCACTCTGTTATGACCTTAACCATAGCCGATCTCACACAACCAGACGATCCTCTACCTTTAATCCATCCTGACCTCATTGATTGGGATTCTATTGAATCTATTAACATACCCATGTTTCCAAGTGATGAAGCTATTGTGAACTTCCTTTCCGTAGAGGATACAAATGATTGTTCCACCAGTGATTTTTGACATAGAGTTTTTTATCAAGAGAGTGTCAAGTCTCCTAGCTACAAAAGTAAAAACAAAAAAGAAAGATCTAATGGTGAAAACCAAAATCTGGCAGTATTAGATCAAACAAAAGATAAAATAAAGAGTGTATCTAATGGTGAAAACCTCTTTGAGGCACCAGACGATGGCAATCTTGACACTCTTCCGGAGCACTACCATGAACGATCACCTATTCTAATTGAGCCTACAAATGCTGTCGATCTTGAGACTTCAGAAAAACCAAGAATTTTACAGTTAGCTGCATCCATGACTGAAAAAGAGATACCAGAATTCATGGAATTCCTGAAAGGAAATCAGGTCAATTTTGTGTGGTCTTATGCTGACATGCCTGGTCTTGATCCTAATCTTATCATGCATCATTTGTCTATCAAACCAGGGGTCAAGCCGATAAAACAAAAACTCAGAAAGATGCACCCTCATGTTGCATTATTAGTTAAAGAAGAACTAAGAAAACTTCTTGATGTGGGCTTCATCAGACCAATCGACTATGCAGAATGGATCTCCAACATCGTACCTGTATCCAAACCAGATAAAACTGTTAGAATATGCACATATTTCAGAGATCTCAACAAAGCATGTCCTAAGGATGACTTCCCATTACCAAATATTGACACCATAGTTGATCTGACAGCTGGCCATGCCATGTATTCATTAATGGATGGTTTTTCTGGATATAACCAAATCAAGATTGCACCTGAAGATCAAGAGAAAACAGCTTTCACGTGTCCATGGGGAACTTATTGTTGGAACGTCATGCCTTTCGGTCTGAAGAATGCTGGGGCTACCTACCAAAGAGCCATGACTACAATCTTTCATGACATGATGCATGTCTTCATGGAAGATTATGTGGATGACATACTAGAAAAATCATACACCAGAGAAGGACATCTTGAAGTATTGTCCAAAATATTTGCAAGATTAGAAAAATTCAAAGTTCGCCTCAACCCTAAGAAATGTGTTTTTGGGGTCAAATCTGGAAAACTCTTGGGGTACATTATTTCAGAAAAGGGAATTGAAGTAGATCCAACGAAAGTTCAAGCAATTATGGAAATGCCTCCACCGAAGAACATCAGTCAGTTAAGATCACTGCAAGGACGACTCCAATCTATACGAAGGTTCATTGCACAATTGGCCGACAAAAGTTTACCTTTCACACGTCTACTACATAAAAATGTTCCTTTCAAGTGGGATGACAAATGTGAATTGGCTTTCCAGAAAATCAAAGAATATCTAATGACTCCACCAGTTGTTGTATCACCAAATCCAGACAAACCACTCATCTTATACATTGCTGCAACAGAGACATCCCTGGGGGCACTGCTAGCACAAGAAGACTCTACAGGAAAGGAACGTGCAATTTACTACATCAGTAGAACATTAACAAGTCATGAACTCAACTACACTTCTATTGAGAAGGATTTTCTAGCTGTAGTCTTTGCTTCACAAAAGTTTCAACATTACATGCTGACCCATACAGTCAATTTGGTTTCAAAGATTGATCCACTCAAGTATTTGTTGAGCAAGGCATCATTGAAAGGAAGGTTAGCCAAATGGGTAATGATTCTGAGTGAGTTCGATATCCATTATGTTGATCGTAAGGCAATCAAAGGACAAGTTATCGCTGATCAACTAGCTGAAGTACCGCTACAAGCACACCATCCCCTGCACATTGAATTTCCAGATGCTAATGTCTTCACTGCAGAATCTAAACAAACATGGGCTTTATATTTTGATGGTTCCTTCACTCAACATGGATCGAGGGCAGGCATACTTTTCATCACCCCTCAAGGACACACCATTCCTCATTCATATAGGCTAATGTTTCCATGCACCAACAACATAGCTGAATATGAAGCATTAATCACTGGACTCAAGATAGCACTGGAATGGAGAACAAAAAAATTATAGGTGTATGGTGACTCACAGCTGGTCATCAATCAAATCAATGATGATTATCAAACCAAAGATGAAAAATTGCTGCCTTATAAAAAGATGGTGGATGACTTCAAAAAATACTTTGTGGACATCAAATTTACACAAATTCCAAGGCTTGATAATAAAGCAGCTGACGCTATGGCTACAATCACATCATTGTTACAGCTCCCAGAAACTCAAAATCGTTATGAATTTCTGGTGGAACAATCATTTACACCTGCATATGATACCCTTGAAAGCCAAATCATTTGTCATTTAGTAGGATCCGATTCGCCTTGGTACAAAAAAATTTATGCTTACCTCAAAGACGACATCTTACCACTTGATTTATCCTGTAACCAAAGACACAACTTTATCCGTCAATCTGCTCGCCATACCCTCATCGCTGACACCCTTTATCGCCGTGGTCTTGATGGTACTTTACTCTGATGTCTTGAACGTGAGGAATCTGACAAAGCTTTACAAGAAGTTCATGGTGGCATCTGTAGTACTCATTCAAGTGGACTGACCTTATCTAAAAAATTGATTAGAATGGGTTACTACTGGCCTACAATGGAGAGAGAATCATTCACTTTTGTGAAAACATGTTCAAAATATCAGATTCATGGGAATCTCATTCATGCTCCTACATAAGAATTACAACCATTCACACCAACCTGGCCATTTTCTCAATGGGGGCTAGATCTAGTAGGCAAGATTCATCCTTCTTCATCAAATGGACATAAATTTATTATCACAACAACAGAGTATTTCACCAAGTGGATTGAGGCAGTCCCTCTTACTAAAGTCACCAACAAACAAATATCATCATTTATACTCAACTATATCATTTTTCGGTATGGTATTCCCAACTCCATTATCACAAATAATGGACGTCCATTTAAAAATCAGGATGTTGATGAACTTTGTGAGAGATTTCACATACAACATAGATACTCAACACCTTACTATCCACAAGGGAATGGCCAAGCAAAGGCCTCAAATAAAACAATATTGAAAATCTTGAAGAAGACTGTGAATACTTCAGGGAAGGATTGGCACGTTCAACTCAATCCTGCTCTATGGGCCTACAGAACCAGTGTCCGCACGCCAACAGGAGCAACACCATTTGCCCTTGTTTATGGAGTAGAAGCCATATTGCCCTTAGAAGTTGAGATTCCCTCACTCAGAGTATCATTGAAAGGCCTTACAACAGATGAGGAATACCGAGTTTGCCGACTCTAAGAACTGGAACTTTTAGATGAAAAAAGACAAAGAGTAGCTAATCATTTGAAAGCTTACCAACAAATGATGTCTCGTAGCTATAACCACAAGGTAAAGCCACAAACCTTTCAAGTGGGTGATCTTGTTCTAAAAGAGAATCCACACAATCAACAAGACAGAGAGAAGAAAGGAAAGTTTGAGCCAAATTGGTTAGGTCCTTATGTGGTTATCACAGTTTACGGTTCAGAAGCATACAAGCTATCAACGCCAGAAGGGGACCTGTTTGACGAGCCTATCAACAGCATGCATCTGAAAAATTATTATGTCTAAATATCAAAATATATATATATATATATATATATATATATATATATAAAATCAGAAAAGTCCTAAAAAAATCAAAAAATATGAAAAGTCCCTGAATAAAAAAAAGAAAAGAAAAAGTCCTAAAAAAAAAATCATCATAGGGTGAAAACCTGGCAAACAGGCAGTCTATTGACAAGAAAAATGCAATAAAAAACAAATAGTGAAAATCTGGCAAATAGACGCTATTTGGAAGCTCTCCATCTATTAGTTCATGTTCTGCACTTAGCTGCTTAGCCTTCATTTTTCCTACATCTTTTCCATCATCTTAGGGTCATGCCAGCACCATGCTCTTATCATTTGCCTTGAAGGATAACATCTTATCATGGCTTGATTATTGCACATATTCTTTTCAACAAAGTTATGTTGATACCAAGGGCAAACCTGGGAACACTGGGGGCAATCAACTTTCAACAGTAAGACAATGACATCGAAAATAATCACGCAAAACAAAGCAACCGAACCAAATCAAAGCAACCAAACATTGATCCATATCATAGTGGCTTTCAATTTCGTACCTTACCATGACTCATATCTGGATGATCTCTAATTTGACTAATGTTTGGAATCACAGTGTTTCATTTTCAAATAATGGTTGTTTAATTTTTTGATATCATTTTTCTGAAGCACACTCAATGATGTACTGAACTAGAGCGGCAAAGAAAGAGGATGATTTTTCTTTGTCTGATGTCTGAAGGTTAATCATTTATTTGTTGCAAATATGTCACGAGACATGATTTCCCAAAGATTATCATTGATGACAGTTCCAAATTTGCATCAGATGGTGGTTAGTCTTTGTCTGTTTATGCAAGAAATGCTCAGGTCATCTCGGTTCAATTATACCTAGATGCTTGTGTTCACTTGCTATATCAAAAATCATGAAAGTTGTACTCAGGTCATCATTGGTGCTAATTTCCCCTCTAATGCTTGTACATACTTCCAACATTTTCAAATGCTCTGTGATGATTTAAGCACTCACTAAAAGGCTCAACAAAATGATCAGTTTCATTTAGTTTCATTTCATTCTAGGTCATTATACATAACTGCATATTGGATTTTGCATCACGAGTTTTTGAAAGGTCAATGGCTGTCATTTTTTTGGACTATTTGTGGAGGACAATGCAAACATTTGTATAATTATCATTGCGTTTCATCTTCATTTCATCATCATTAGCATTATCGTTTCATCATTGCACCTATTATCATTTCAGTATCAGTATCATCTCATTACGTGCATTCCACATTATTTCATATTAGTTTCATTATTGCATCCATTAGCATTTCAGCATCTCATATTGGTCGCATCTCCATTATCATTTCATCAATATTTTCCTAGCAATTCATTTCATCCTTATTATCATTCCATATCATCATTATCATTTATCATTACCATTTGCATTTATCATTATCATTTCGTATGGCATTATCATTATCATTTATTTTCATTTCATACTAGCATCACATCTTTATCATTTCATATCATTTTCATATCATTTTATCATCATTGTAACATTTCCATCATCAGTGTATTTCCATTATCATTTCATATTAGTTTCATTTTTTTTCATCCATTATCATTTCATCATTTCATATTTGGTGGCATCTTCCATTTCATCAACATTCCGGGTGCAGTCCATTTTTTTTTTATTATTATCATTGCATATTTGTCTGTATTTTATCCATTTCCATATCATTTTCTTTCCATATTGTATTTATTATTATTTTTATTTTATCTTATTGGCCATTCATTATCACTTCATTATCATTATCATTTAACAATTTTTGCTTATCATTCTATCAGTTCATTATTATCATTTTAACGACACATTACCATTACCTTATTCATTACACTTTGCATTGTCATTATCATTTGAATCATTGCATTTATAATTATCACTCATGGTAGTTTCATATAAGTTTTCTTACCATTATAATCATTTCATTTCATTCACTTATCACTCATTTCATCCATTCGTTAGTATTATATAATCATCTTTTCATTATTTCATTATCATTACCATTTATTGCATCATCATTCATCTTATATTTTAACATTTCATATCATTTAACATTTTCATATCATATCATTTAACAATTCCATTTCACTATCATATCCATTTATCACTTCATATTATATCATTTAACATTTTCATATCATATCATTTAACAATTCCATTTCATTATCATATATTCATTTATCATTTCATATTATATCATTTAACATTTTCATTTCATATCATTTAATATTCCATTATAATTTAACATTCCATTCCATACCGTTCCATTTTGTCATTTTATCATTTTATCATTTCATTTATCCATTCACTCATAACATTTTCCATCACATCATAATGCATATCTGAAGCACAACATTCCTATTTCATCTTTTATCTGCATTCCAAAATCTAAAAATACACATCATAGGCAATTCATCTGCATGACATCGTTAGTACACATCATCAGATAATCATAATCATAATAAAACATCATAATCAAACCATCCTGCATATCATGTTAGTCATCAAATCATTTACATGCATAACAAAATCCATAACACATAGACATCAATGCGTATCATATCATCATATCATAAATCAACATCACATCATCATCAAACTAATCATCGCCACTACATATCATCACTCATCAAAAATGATACAAATGTCCAAGTGTCCAATGAAACTACAATGTCCAATACATCAAATATGATAAAAAATGGCATATACATGCTCTACATCATAAAGTCTAGCTGGTGGATGCTCCTGATGGTGCTGGTCCGGAGGGAGGTGGTCTGCCACTGGTGCCTGCATCTGGATCCTACCATGGCCCTGTCACTCCCCTGCTCTGGGTATGTGTCCGTGATCTGCTCCGGGTCCTACTGTGGGATCGCGGGTATGGCTCTCTGCGCTCTAGAGGACATAGCTCCTCATACCTGACCCTATAGTACTCTGCCTCCCTAGCCATCTCCATACCCTCTACAATGGCATCTCGTAGTGATGCAATCTCTACAGTGCCCATCAATCTCTGAGCCACGCCCTCAGCCTCTACTGCCCATCGCCTGAATGCATCCCTCTCGGCGATCATCTGAGCTAACTGTGGGTCTGGGGTAGGTTCCTGTGCCTGTCTTTGCACCTATGCCTGTGCCTATGCCTGGGCGAGTTGTGCCTATAGCTGCACAATAAAAGCATGTGCCTACGATAACTAACTCTGTATCTAACCCTACTGCCCCTGCAATGTCTGCACCTAAGCCTAAAGAGTGGCTATTTGTCCCTACTACAAGGAGGAGGCCATCCAGATCACTGTCCATCTCCCTATCCCTGTCCTCGGTCGCCACATAATCTGCACCCCTCTCAGGATATCCTGCCTTGACCTCCCCAGTGCATGTCCTCCCATCCCGCCATCATCCCCATCGTCATCATCACCTGAACCCTCCTCCTCTCTACTCTCCATCTCCTCTCCTCCGACTGCTCCCTGCTCCCCGCCGGCCACATCCTCTTGTCCCCCTGCTTCGGGCTGTGGTACTACCAAAATAGGTGCTGGCTCATCAGGACTGGTAAATCATGGAAACGGATGCGTGTGAAAATAGGCAGCATACTCATCAGACATCCCAACATCCACGATATCTCGTCTGTCAACCCATGCCTCAGGTGCTAAGGCCATGAACTCTATATAGGTAGCCTGATACATAATACATGGCCCCCATCTAGCCTCATCCCTACTCCGCGCGTAATGTGCAATCCCCTGCATAAATCCGAACTGCCTCTGCACCCGCAATGCCAAAAATCTCTCCAAAATGAAGGGAGTCCTCTCTATCGAGAACCGCGAAATACAGACATAGGGCATCTCTATATCATTAGTAGCCCAGGGCTCATAATCCAAGTATGGTCACCATATGACTGTATCTATGTCGTCTACCACTCGTCTCCAATAATCTACCTTACCCAGCTTGGGCTGGGTAAGGAACTCAGAATACATATAGATATATGGCCTACCTCGTGGCCTCACTCTGAGACATGCCGTCCTCGTCATAGCGAAATGCTCCCATGCCCAGATCTATAGCAATGTAACCCCACAAGATAAACTAGAAGATCCTCTGTAAACTACCTGGTGCAAATCATGATAAAGATGAGCTAACATGCAGCTCCCCCATGCATATCTCCTCGGCTGTAACATCATCTGCTTGAGAATCCTACCCCAGCCCACTGACAACCCCTTTGCCCGACGATCCGGACAAAGGATACCTCCGATAAAAGCACCCATAATTGTTGGCAAGGCGGGATATCCGTGAAAGTCTGCCCACGGTACCTAGTACCCGACTATCTGCGCATCTCCGTACACTCTCCTCAAAGCGTCTGTACCTCCAATCTCCTTGTGATCGTAATACACAAGGGCTCCAACAACTGGAATACCTAGGATCCTGTACACATCCTCTGGAGTCACTGTCACCTCACCGGTCGGCATGTGAAAGGTGTTGTGCTCCGAGTGTCATCTCTCTGCAAGTGTTGTCAATAATCCTCTATTGACCCTAATCGGTGGCATCGCCAACAAGGGTCTCAAACCGCACGCATCAATCACTGCTCTGTCAGCAGGGGTCAACTCAGGGATCCTATCCCATCCTGCTGAATGCCGCTCTCTAATCTGGAGGTTTTTGAAAACCTCATATTTTTCATCACAAGGATCATCCATCAGAATCATATCAATTATTCAAACACTATCAAATCAGACTCATATCTATCAATGACCTATATCAGTGAACTATATCAGAACCATATCAATGACTCATATCAAGGCATCAAATCAGCGACCCATATCACACTATCAGTCCTATCAATCAAATCAAATCAACTCTATCAAGCTGGATATCATATCACATCTATCCTACTATCAATTACTATTTGTTTTCTATCACAGGAGGCAAATTTATCAGACATCATATTAGTTTCATCTACTCTTTGTTTTCTATCACAAGAAGCAAATTTATCAGACGTCATATCAGTTTCATCTACTCTTTGTTTTCTATCCTAGGAAGCAAGGTTATCCATCAATCATTTGATTTTCCTATCATTTCTATCCATATCAACATGATGACATGACAATTTACCTATCTATTGACTAAGGAAGCAATACAAAATCATCATTTTCATCAGAACATTCATTTTGACTCTTTACTAGATGCACCATTCTTTTTATGGAATGCGTTCAATCCCGTATGTGCCACTGTTTTTGTTGGATGCGCGCTTTCCCATATGCATGTCTATTTTCCCTATATGTGCTCTACCCCTAAAATTTTTGAATCTTCCCTGTATGCGTGCTAATTTCTACGGGATGCGCTACTCTGGTTTTTCCTACGAAATTAAAAAAACTATACCCTATGCGCATTTGTTTCTACCGTATGCGCGCCTATTTTTTTTGAAAGCGCCTAAACTTTTCTAAATGCGCGCAAACGTAAATTTTAAAACTAAATCCATGGAAAAATTGAAAAATTATGCTTCAAACGGAAAAATTTGAAAGCATAGGGGGTTAGATCGACTCACTGGTGGTCCATACGCTGCTGGCCTCTGATATCGGCGCGATCTCTTGAATCGGTGGCAATGATAAGGAATCTCCATGTCGCGATGTCACTCTCAGCGCTACAGTTTCACCACAGTCAAAAGTGCAAATGACTTGTCTCTTTCAACCTTTTTACCTTTTAAAGGTCAAACCAAGGGTAAAATGTGACTTTATTTTCAAAATGGACATTTATTTTTCTGTCGCGAGCTAAACCACTTTCCCTCTCGTCCGTGATTTACCTCCCGAGGGGGCATCATCAGCAGAAACATCGAAAGTACATTAGGGGCAAAATCTTATTTTCTTTGAAGCAATGTGTCTTACACATCACTTCACAGAGGGGCAAAATGTATATGTCTAAAAATGGTCATGATTAAGTTTGTTAATTAATTAAATATGATTTATTTAATTAATTTCTCTAATGTCATCTGCATATAAATAAATTTAATTATTTATTTATATCGCTCATCTTCTAAATTCGTCTACCTTTAATTAAATTAATTACTAACATTCCCACCCTCCACTTAATTAAATTAAATAAATTTTTATAATTTATTTACATTTAATTATCATCCTATTCTAAAGTTCAAATATTTTGAATATTTGAATAATGGAATATTCTTCGTCCTCAAATTAGATATTAAATATTTTTATTTAATATTTTCCGCCTCATCCTAATTTCATTTTCTTTTTTTAAAAACACAATTAAATAATTTATTTAATTATGTGGGTTTCCATTTTCATCTCCACTTCTCAAATTAAATAAATTTAATTTATTTAATTTCTAACTCACGCTAACTCGCCTTTCCAAATTTGTATCTTATCCTTCGAAATGGAAATTTCCCTTCGAAACTCAATGATGAAATTCGAAGAAAAGGGAAACCTTCCATCCTCCTCTTCCACTTTCGAAGATCTCCCGCTGTCCGTTTGAAACAAGCTTAATCTGGACCATCGATCGATTCAACCAATCAAACTCGTTCGAAAACTCTATAAAAGCCCGTGCCAATCCAAGCCTTGGTTAATCATCCACATACAATATGCATAATCGTCCATGTTTGCACACTTTGTATACTCATTTACATAGCCATATTTTCACCAGCATTTGCATACAATAGTATTTTAATATCACAGTAATATCTTTCATTTTAGCATAGCTTTTTTGTATTTTGCATATTATGCATTCTTATTTTTATCTCGTTCTTCATGCTGTCATTTTGTTGAGCTCTATTTGCTAATCTGAGAGCCATTCGAAGCAACAAAACGGTGAAGTTAGAGGAGGATAAGACGGTTTCAAGAAGCTGCGATTACGGATTGCATTATTTTGTTTTTCTTTTACAGCCTTTTCAATTTAATGTCTTATTAACATGTGTTGGATTATTATTTAATTAATGCAATATTTTATACACCACAACTGTTATGGTAACTTGGTAAGTGAAAAATCTTAAATCCGCTTCAGTGACCACTGTGGTTCCCAAACCCATAGTAGGCTTCAATGCTTACATGGTTGAGCAAAAAGATAAAATGAGAAAAGAGATATCAAAAGAAAGAAAAGAAATGAAAATGCAGAAATTAAGCAACCGTAAGGCTGTGTGTATAACTCTATCGGGGCTATGGATGCCCGACTGGTAGTAGAGCAATATTCGTGGGATCATAGTGAAAAATCTACCTATAGACACTTGAATGGCAATGGGGCAATGTCCAGGTTACTTTTGGCGTTGGACGATTCATGTAGCTTGCTCAGTTTGATTAGCTACCGCTTGTCACAACCTCTATGGAAAGGAAAGGAATTCACCTAGCACACACTTCTGAGATGTTTCGTAAGTTGGCTCAACTAAGGACCTTGTTCTCCTAGTTCACTTTCAGATGTCAGCCCTTGGTCTGCGAAACTAGAGATTCTGGGTTTTGAATGAATACTTATGATAAGAACGCTCGGGAGCTTTCCCCAATAGAGTCGCCATTTGTTGTGCCCTTAGCATACATGCCCCGTTCAGAATGAGGACCCTCTATTTCCTTCGCCTTGCCAAGTCATTTTTGGTGTTGCCTCGTTTTGTGTGCCCTTGTTTGGTGTCCTAGATGGTCAGTGATCCTCAAAGTGTCATGTTAGGTTGACCATGTTTTCCCCCCAGCAAAATTTTCTAAGTTAGGTGCCTTTGTGGAGTTCCCTTAATAGTTTTCCTTTGGAAGGCGTCCTTGGGGTCCTTCGGGTCCACCCTATCGGATTTCCTTGGCTGGATTTCCGTTCCGCATTCGCTATTTTTAAATGGAAAAAAGGCCTTGACCTTCCACTTCCCATAACCTGTCTTCCTATTTGCCATTTCCCCATGCTTTAATGACTGTGTAACCTTCTATCCACGATTCTTTCTAGGCTTGGTCTTTCAGATGGCCCTTCTCGAGTTTCTATTATGTGCTTGCTCTTCTTGAACGACCATCCTTCACCGGAGTTCCTACCATCAGACCCCAGGATCCTCTTCGCCAGTGGATTTCACTTAGCATCCTCAAATGACTATTTGTCAGCGGCCTTTCGACCCTCGAGTTCTAGATCCCTCACCACCATTTTCAAATTTCAAATCCACTAACCTTTTGGCCACCATACGAGCTTTTATTAAGGACATTTAATGCCTCTAAAATCTATAAATAGGCTAGTTGACCTGTCATTTTTACATGTCAGGTTAGCCAAAGTGATCAGAGTAATCATAGAACATTCGCCACACACCGCCCTCGAGCCTATAGTCTTCCTTCACTAGTCGTTTGTATTTGATAGTGGTTTCATCAGCCTCATTCATCAGATTCTCGTGGTAAGTTTGTTGTCCACCCTCCTGATTGTACTTTTTGTGATTTTATGTGAGAATGATGGATGAAAAGGATAAAAAACATATGCATTTGATAGAGAAAAATAAGGAGTTTAAAACCCATGTGGTAGAATTTTAAGAAACCTCCACAAATTGCCCTAGAAACAAATTTGGAACTTCACTTCCCTGACGTCGTTTTCTGTTGATAAAACATGAAAATCGAAGACAACCTTAAAATGGTGAAGTACCCTCTCAGGTCCACCATCCCGAAGTACCCTTATCTTTCTGCCATTTGGATTTGGAAAAGTTTGAACTCACTGACTCTATCCATCCTTCGCAGGCCTACTCTTGTAGAATTCTGTCCCCGGGACACCGTCTGTCATTCGCCTTTCAAAATGACATTTTGGCCCCATTCGCCTGTCCTCCAGGCTTCGCTCCTCCATTTGCCGCTCAATGTGGAAGTTGAAGTTGCCACATCCTAACCGCTTTTTGGGTCCCAGTTAGTGGACTTCCATCCATGGACTGTTGTTGTAATATTGCCGTTTCTCACGACTATTGAGTGACTGCTTCCCTTCCTCCAGGGCCTGGTACCCCAATTACTGAGGGAACTCACAACGAAGAAAATATAGAAGCCAAGTTCGAGGCCAGGTCCGGTCCTTCGACTCGCTCTCGTCGGACTTCCGTTCACTGCTCGCTATTTTCAAACGACAATCCTCAAGCAACTTCCCATCCCCTTTGACTTGAGGCACTTAAACAATCAAGGAGTTAGGTTGACCACCCTTTAGACTCACAGGTCCTAAATTCCAGAACTCTATTTTTCGAGATGCCATTTCACAAGAGCCATTTCAAATGGAAAACTCTAGATGGCTTTCCCTCTTCGTGGCTCCGATCGCCTAGAAGATGACCTAAATTCCCTCCAATCGCTAAACAAACTTTGACCCACATCTTCAAATTGGACCCTCTCCTTCATAGACTTTTCAAATCACCTAAATCTGAAGTTGAGAGAGACCATTAGGGTGGCCCTACCTTGTTCGCCCTTCAAAACAACATTCTAGCCAAGGAAGTCCGATCCCTGGAGCCCAGACTATCCAAATTTCCTCCCACGAGTTGTTAAATGGCAATTTTGACTAAATGTTTGATTTTTGAATGATGAATTATCCAATATAACACCGTTTGTAGGGATTTGGCTAAAATTTTGTGTTTGCATGCTTGATTATGCTCACCTTGCCTCTATTTGTAGAATATATGGAATCATGTGTAGGACCCTTGAGGGTAGTTGCAGAGAAAGACAAAGGGAAGAAAACATGCAAAGCTCCTTGTGGAAAGGAAGATAAAGACCAAATGAAATACCAGTTCCAAGGGGAATCACTGAAATCTAAAATCACCACAGATTGGAAGGAGGTCTCTGACACAAACATTGGGCATGTGGACATCGATGAATTCATGCAAAGAGTCAGGATTAGCCCAAAAATAGAAAATGCTAGATTGATTAGAAGCAGTAGGATAGCCAAAGCTGCAAGCTTCCCTCCCACTCTCATCGCCCCGAAACTAGTAATGGATTGTAGGGAGGCATACCATCCAGAAACCAGAATAATCGTGGAAAAGGATGGAAACATATTGGCAGACATGTCTTCCAAAGCAATAATGAAGACCTTCCATATCCCTACCTTCGGGGAGATGGAATTTCCAACCATCAATGAATGCAAGGCAATGTGGGATGAGGACTCAATTAAATGTAAGAAGCTTATAAATCAATATTGGCTCAAGGAGAAGAGTGGCAGTGCTACAAAATTTCCTCAGGAGCTCTTCCACAATGATTTCTATGAAGAATACCATGATCTATTGACCTTGCTAAACAGAGTAATGGGCCTTCCTACTGCTGCATACTTTCAAGAATGGATGGTCTACTTTGTTGAACAAATTCTCTATGGGAAAGAGGATACTACGGAGACCACATTTTACTGGGGAGGGATAATAAGCGACTCCTTTCATGAAAAATTCATGAATGTCAAGAAGACCTCCAAGTTTTACTTAACATCCTACCTGGTCTATTCATTGGCCGAATGGAGGAAATATAGTGGCTTGTTTAGAGCTCCGGATGAAGAACAAGGCAGGGAGCTGAAAGTTTATGATAGGTACCCTCAGTTGCAATTCAGAAACTACAAGAAGGATTAATGCAAGGTCAATGACGCTTTCATGGGTCATGTAATCAAATTGATTGGGGGCGACCCTAAAAGGCGAGTATTCAACAACACCAATGCATTTCTCAAACAATATGCTTTCTTATTCATTTAGTACCTGAAGTTTACATACATCCATGCTTAGGGCTTCTTGGAAAGGCCGAATAATATTGTTGGAGCTTTCTCGGTAGTTGCGACATGTGCACACCCTCTTAAGCAGTAAACATCTGGTAGGGATTTCTGATCCCTTTTCTTTTGGCTAGGGGATGTGCGAGCTCCACACCTCCAAATGTGCCCAAAACTCAGAGAAGGAATTGATTGAATACCATTTCATATTTCACATCGCACAATTACAAATGGATCCTTATAGCCATGTTATGAATGCACTTGGACCAAAATACACACATTTACAAAGCATTGAAGATTAATGGGAAAATTGTAAGGATGATAATGAGGCACTACATGCGGATGACCGCATATATTGTTAAAAGGGTGAACCTGTTCCCAGTGCCTGATTAGATAGAAGAAGATGAGAGCGTAGTAATAGACCCCCGGTATGAAGCAGTCGCCAATCTTCCACTATTGCTAATTGATTGGGACGAGTAAGAGGTCGATGACCTCGGTATTCTAACCAAGCCCATCGAGGCTCAGACAAGAGAATGGATTGATGGGAAATTTTCCTGATTGAAGCAACAAGGGTTCATCTTGACTTATGAAGGGCTTGATAGTGAGCCAAGTGGAATAGATGGTGGGATAGCTATTGCATCAACAAGAGAAAATTTGAAGTCCCCTCCACTCACTCTCTTAAGGAAAAGAAAAGAGACTGACGAGCAACAGTCCAATCCAAAAGTGTATGCTAGAAAGGCCTCAGAAGGTGAGTCTTCCAAGAGACATAAGAAATCGGGCAGTGTTGTTGAAATTCCTATTATACAAGAAGATCCACTCCATGAGGGAGAGGAAATGGAGGCTGATCAACCAAAGTCCCCACCGACTGCCTCTTGTACTGTTGCTCTTTCACTAACTTCTCAAGCCATGGTGGCTACCTCCCCACCTGCGGTGGAAATTTTGGTCCACTTTGCAGCTTCTTTTCCAACTGGAAATCAACAAAAGAACAACCTACAACATCTTCAGGTAGTTTCTATCCAAGGAACAAGTAGATAAGCTCAAGAAAAGGAAGAACTTAGGTAAGACCACAAAAGACTGGTTCCATCAGGTTTTATATGTTGGGAACATGGGAATTGGTCATTTTGTTAGGACAAAAAACAAGTTCTTGGAGGTCCAGAAGTCCCTTGAGGGCACGAGGAATTACGTATTGACTTCTCAAGAATGTATGAGTCTACTTACCCCAAAGTTGAGGCCATCCTCAATCTGCCAAAGAAGACGTGGAAAGAGGAGCTTTCCTTTAGGGAGGATGATCATTGGCTTGTAGATATGTGGAAGATGGATTTCAAAACCTAAAAGGAAAGATTGGAGCAAGTGCTCTACAAGGTGGATCTAGATATTGATTGGGCCAAGGATGTTTGGGCAGATTGCATTTGATATTTGAAACTAATGACGGGATATGATATGCCCATTGTCCAAATTGATTCGGAAAATATAAAGCTTCATTTCCAAAAGAAGATGGAGGATGGAATGTCAGGCGAGATCACCACAGATTTCATGAGTTTTTCTGCCTGAGCCTTCACCCAATTTGAGTTATTTAGAGACCACACTGCCAAGTATGATGAAGATTGGGAAAATCTCACTGACCGGTCCAAGCAATGGAGTTACCAAGTGCTGCAATATGAGATTATGGAAGTTGATAAGCTCTAGCTGCTAATCTTGAAGTTTATGGAGTATGCTGCTTTGAAGAAGCAAGAGGGGAACCCTATTATTGATGAATAACTCCTTATAGAATAGTTGCAGCAAAGGCAATCAACAAAAAGACAAAATGCTACAGTGCTGCCACTAGAAGACAAAATAGGGAAAAGGACAAGAGTGAATTTTAAATTGTAATATATTTGGGGGTAGGTAGAACCATAGTTTGTAGTGAATCTTGGCCATTCATTCTACTTTTTGGAAACTATAAATAGGGGGTCTCCTCTCATTTTCAAGAGAGAGTTGAGTTGTTGTAATGACATGCTGCTGAAATTATAATAGAAATACATTGACTTTGGTGGATTTCTGAGTTTCTTTGCACGTTTCATGATTCATCTCCCATAGTTAGATGATTTAGTTAGATTTAATTTTTCTGTTCTTATAGTATTAGACTGATTTGATAGATTTAGGTAATGATGTTCAATGGTTGTGTAGATTTTTGTTGTGTTGATGACTTTCTTGTCCATACTTTTTGCTGTTTACTTTTGGTAGATAGCTGTGCAAAGTTAGTATGGAATTCAAATTGAAAGCTGCCGCAAAAATTTATCTTTGTTCATGGATGTTTGTGGTGAATGAATGGTAAAACATTTGCAACCCTTAGAAGATAGCACAAATTTCATGATACAATTATTTTCTGGTTAAGTGAAATTCTATTTTAAGGAAGTTGTCCACAGTAGAACCCTCCATGATCACTGTTCATAGTTAGTTTCAAATCTAGGAACCTCCTCTCTTCCTTGCCTTTTTCTCTTTTTTTTAACAAGTGACCTATGTTAAGGTTCATTGCGCATTGTAAAGGTAAATCCCAAGATAAAAGAAGAGTTTATGATTGATGTCCGAACCTGCAACAAATTGCACTTTGATTTCCCATCTAAAAAACTCCATTTCAAGATCCATCTCGTATCCAGCTACGTAAGTTTTCCCTATGATTACCAGAAAAATCACATCAAACACTAACTGAGGAATTCCATGCAAGTCATGACCTGACACCCGAGAGACCTTTGGGTAATTTTCAGCAACTTGTTGTTGGATATTTCCTTTCAAGAGAGGTAGTGCACTTATGCACTGCCTGTGTTGAGAAAGTGCTTAAAAAACACATTAAAAATTTTTGCAACAAGAATTTTTTTTCTTTGCAAATTATCTCTTGGGTATTAGACAAAAATATAGATTTTGTTAGTTTGAAATTGGGTTCTTCTAGATAATGGAACAAATGGCTACGAAAGAACTTGTGTTTGCTGAATTTCTCCATCTGTGAAGCGTAGGATTCTAGGTTGGTCGTTGATTTCTTCTATGTATTTCATCTTCAATTGATCAAATTTTGTTTGCTTGGCATCAATTTATCTTCCCTCATCCATTTATTTGGTTTTTGATTGTTGGTTTCTTCTTGGATTCGATGTGTCCATAGTCTTCTGTCTAGTGACTCCAACACATCTTGTTGTTTGCATACATCAAACTAAATTACATAGATTTTTTTGGCCTTATGCATTTGCTTGAAAGTTTCTAAAGCCCTTTTAACAGATCTATTAGTGCACTCTCTGCTTCCCTATCATCCCTTGGGATGAGGTATAATTGAGGTTTCTAGTTAATTCGTTTATGCACCATTTCTATGCTTTCTATCATTGCATACAATCATAGGTCGTTCTTTTCTGACAGTGCCTTCCAAACACCTTTACTTGGAAGTGTCAACTCATCCATGTTGAGCATATCCTACAATCATTTCATCCCATGAACTGTCATCTCTTTAGGTGTTTTCATCAAGCAATTTTTCTACCTTGTCTTATTAAGAGATTCAATTTGTTTTGATCATAAGTTTTTAGCTGCCTTGTTCTCTTGGAAGTTTGATTTATTTTTTCTTGTCTTAAGCTTTTGTGAGTGTCTTGTTAGCTAGCTTGGAGAGTTAAGGATTATATTTAATCAAATTATATGCCATGTGAACCTCCATTTGGGGCTGCACCATTGTGTGCAGCAGGTGCATGCCTCTGCTTGTAGCTGCGACTTGCTATTGTTGTTTTAAGCTTTTATATATGCCTTTGTGTATGGTGTGCGACTGTTTTGAAGCCCTTTGATATGGTGTCTAGTGTTGTATGAGCTTAGCCGACCTTAGTTTTTAGGAAAATATATATATTGTATGCTACATTTTAATAAGGGTGTTATGCATTGTTTGAAACAAATAGTAAATGCAATGGAAACAGTTATAATTCTATTACGTTACAACAATACCTTAAATATATATATATGCTTAAAATATGAGTTTGATCTTGATTAAAAGAATCTTTTTGCATAAATTATGTATTAAATTATTATTCTAAGCAATTCGTTTATGTTTAAATGAATAATTAGGCATTTTATAGTTTAAGATTATATTACTTCTTAATCATTTAAATGATATTATTTTGAACATATAATTGATCATTTAAGAGAAATTTGCTGTGTAGAAATGTATGTTTAAATATATATCTATTTTGTTTTATAATTAAAGATTAAGTCATTATGTGTAATTCAATATCTTTAGAATTACTTTAATTTGATGATTTCAATATGGATGTGAAAGTAAAAATATAGTTGATGTTTTAAAATGCTGTTTAGAATGGTTACTTGAATGTGATTGTGAGAATTAAGAGATTGGTTTCTTTAAACGGTTCCATGTTGATTGATTGCATTTTTTCCCTTGTATTATTTTTGATTCAATGAGATTTTGTGTTTAGTGATGTGGGAGATTTATGTGGGAACTTGTAACACTGAGTTACTCTCTACTGGGAGTTTAAGGGTAGTTAGTTCAATAGGCTCTAGAGGCGTTGGGAAACTTGATTTATGATTGGATTTTCCATGTTTGATATTTGTGGTTCATTTGATCTTATCTTTGATTTATGAGCTCTTGTGGGTGTTACCTTGTGCCACAATGTTGACATTTGATGTAGCTTTTTGGGCAAGATGGTTCATGCCTCACATATGCACTTGAGTTTGTTGGTTTTAGTGCTTTACGTGTTTTGGTACACCCCTTGATGTCATTAGATTTGTGTTTTGGTGCTACTAGGGAGAGTGGCTCTTCATGGGGGATAGTGCACAAAGGGGCAGCCTGGGTAACCCACAGAAGAGTTTGTTTAAGAAGTGAAAACCTAATAAAATAAACTAGTGGGTTTGGGGTAGGATCACACTAAAGAAGATAAATAAGATGCCTCGCCCATGCCGTTAGTGCTTTCACAAACTAAGGCTAGGATGAGAAGGCCATGGTCGAAAAGATCACTACCTCGTCCTCACGAGAGGCTAGTGGTCCCGCATGTGTCACCCTATGGGGCCGACACCTAGTGAGAGGTAGCCAGGGTAATCATAGATGGGGGATGACGCCTAGTGAGAGGCAGCCTAGGTAACCCATACTAGGGCCATGCAATGGCACTCTTTCTATAGTATCCCTGGTTATTCTATTATTTTTGTGAGCCTCTGGAAGTAGTCATTTTGATCTTGTTGCTAATCACGTTTCTTCTTACTCTTGTTTTGTTGAGTCTTGTAGCCTTTCCGCTTGATTTTTCTTTGTCGTGGGTCTTTCTTGTCATCTCCTAACACAGGGTGTGGGCCCTAAGGTCCATGTGGTTGGGTGGACTGTGCTATGCACCCCATTGGGTTCCTAGCCGAAGTTCATGAAGCATGAAGATTGTACCGATGTAGTTGATCCAGAGCTTCACCAGAGTTCAGTTGTATTGTGTTCACTCAGTTGTATACTTTTGTTATTGATGTACTATTCCTATTGTGGGTTGGGAAGCACTATTAAACTTTTGTAAATCTAAAATGATGTAATTTCATATTGATGTATATGTACATTCTGATTTGATCAATGTTATATATGTATACTCATGATTATATTATGTGTTCATAGATGGATGTTCCTCATTGATGTATGATCATTGTTTACTTATCATATATTATAGATTTACAATGTAATCCTGGGATTCATTAATCATTATTATGGAATGGGTTTATGTTTAGTAATGCAGTCACGTGTACCCTAGAGAGGATGTAGTAGATATTGTATATGTATAATTGCATTTTATGGATTGTATTTTAATGTACATCTTATGTTAGTTTACTTTAAAAAAATAAAATTTGTGCTATAATTTGTTAGTTCTAGTTGTCCTCTGGGGTTCACGCAGTGGGGAATTACAACAAACATTATTATCTTATTTTGCATTGCTCCCCCTTACTATATCTCTCCCCCTTTGACATCAATGGAAAAGGGATGTTCATCAGCTTTCTGTCCTTCAAAGAATATAATTTTATTCTAACATCAAATGCACAAGAATGGAATTCTCCCCCTGTCAAAAATTCCCTAATGCTCCCCCTTGCTCTAAAGCTTCTCTTTCTTGGGTGACTTGATTCTTTGTATTCTAATCTCATGCATGTTCAAATATTCCTTGTATGTTCTTGGTTGCTAGATTAACATCATAAAATCATATCTTCATGAGAGTCTTCTAATCTCAAGGATTTCTGATTGTCCTTATGTTCTTTTGATATCTTCTTGCATACAAATGATAAATCCTTATTCAACGTCTTCAATTCATTGTAGTCTTTCATGTCGTGTAGATATCAATCAATTAATTATTTTTGTTACTGATTTATTATACAAGTGAATTCAATTTTTAGGCTTTAAATTTTATTTGAAGGTCCTTTCTCTTGACATCAATGCAATCATTTCCTCTTTGTTTCAACTTTCCATCTCATCATTATTTCTTTGTTGTAATCCTTCTTCCTTGATATTCTCGTTGAAAGAATTCTCATCATACATACATGACTTTTAAGGTATCAATGGTAACTCCATTAATGTGAAGTTGAACATAAACAAAATTATCCAACTTTCCACTTATCAATTGCTTTTTCCAACACTTGCTTGCAAAGTGTGAATATACAAGCATACCCTTTTTTCACATCTTATTTTTCTTTTCATGGGGGTAATGGATGCAATCATACTTAACTCCCCCTGAAATTCTGCTTCTCCTTACAAACTAGAATATATCACTTGTGCATGGAGTGCATAGTGCATAATTTTGGATTCATCCTCTTTACTCTTCTTATAGTCTTGGTATGGTTTCTTTCTCCACATTAAAGTAGGTCTTCCCTTTTGTTTGATCATGGTGTTCTTTATCTTGTACTCTGTAAGAGGTTTCATTGACCCATATCTACAAAATCGTGTTGTGTCCATAGTTGTTGCACTTGTAGCATACAACACTATAATCCACTAAAGGAATAAAGGAGTTATAGTCCCTTCTTGAGAATCCATAAGATCTATTTTTGTTCCATCCATCATTATATCTTACTTGTGTTTTACACTCTCTTGCCTTATGTCCATAATGATTGCATAAGTAACAATAGCCATTAAATGTACTCTTGAACCTATATGTATCCACTTGCCTTGAAGGAAAAGACTTCTTGAAAATGTCCTTGTTACCCTCATTTGTCTTCTTAGGGTTCTCTTTGAAATCTTCCTTGAGAGTTTGATATTCTTCAAGTCCTATTTTATTTGATGATGAACTTGGCACATTAATGACATCTTCTAAGATTTTGGTGTTCTTTTCAAGCTTGAAGCTTGTGTTTAACTTGGAGGATGTATTTTCTAGTTCCTTCCTCAAAGAAGCTATCTCAAATTTTAACATTTCACAATATTCTTCCTTTTTCTCTAATTGGACTCTCACTTCCTCTTTCATCTTGTACCCTTCTCTCATCTCAAATTTTATCTTGACAATTATCTTCTTAGATTCATCAAGACTTCCTGCTAAAACTACATTAGACTCATTGTTCTCTTGAACTTGTAGTTTTAGTTCATGTTTCTCCTTCTAAGCCTCTTGATCTCACTGTAGACATAATGGAGTTCCTCCTCAAGATCCACTACACTATGACCTTCATCGTTTTATTCTTCTAAGTTTATATCAACATTCTCATCATATTCTATTGACTTCTTTTATTTTACTGACAAGATGGTTTTCCCTTTTGTTATTTCTATTTCCTTTTGTGTTCCATTTATCACCTTATCACTTGCATTTGATGCTTTCTCACCAATATTCTTCTTAGAATTCCTTTTCCCCATGTGTGCTCACACGATCTACCTTCAAGTGGTTAGGATTTATAGAAGGAATCCACTATGATACCAATTGAAGAGCATAAAGATATACTGAGGGGGGGGGGGTGAATCAGTATATCAACAAACTTTTACCCTCTTAAATTTTATCAACTTTAACTTCTAGCACAATATCAACTATGCAATATGATCAAGTTGATACCAACAATTGTATTTTATGTTTTATATGAGATTACAAAGATTGTAGGCACCAACCTACTTGAATCATCAGTTTTATAGTTTACTAGGAATCAACCTACAAGGAGCACCAACCCACAAGGAGCATCAACTCCTTTCTCAGATTTAATAGGCATCAACCTACAAGGAGCATCAACCCCCACTTGCCAAGCACCAACTTAGCAAAATATAATAATTTCAAGAATAGTGTTCCACCTTAAATGTTGCTTCTTCAATGGATGATGGACATTGTGATTCCTTCACAAAATTTGTATAAAATCCTCTTCATAATGCTTCAGAAATCTGCATAAAATCCTCTTCATTAATGCTTCACAAATCTGCATAAACTCATCTTCATTAATGCTTCACAAATCTGCATAAAATCCTCTTCATTAATGCTTCACAAATCTGCATAAACTCTTCTTTATAAATCTTCCATAAATACTTCACAAATTTGCATTATATCTGTTCATAATAGATCTGCACATAAGCTCTAATAAGTCTTCTCATCATTATACCATAGATTCTTCATATAAATCTGCCTTTTCACTTTTCATAAATCCATCTTAAAATCTAATTGTCTTCATACTCCTATATCTGCTAGTGTATTTATGATATCACACTTGTTCAACCCTTCTCAAATTTGATTCAAATAGTGCACACTCTTCTTTCGTAATTCTGGTGCAATCTATGCAATGTTATACCTTCAAATCTGATCACAAATAAATCAATCTCTTCCTATATATTTCTGCAGATATCCTTCATAAATATTGCACATGTTCTTTCACAAGATTGATCACAAACATGGAAATATCTTCCTTCAAAATCTGCCCTTAATTTTCACACATATTTTTTATACAAATCTGCACTTATCCTTAAGCAATGGTTGCATATATTCTTCAATATGAATCTGACACACACTTCATTTTTTTGCTCTTTATCTTCATTTAAATCTGCTCAAATGTTAAAATATTTTTCATTGTTCTTCTTACCTTTCGTATGCAGATATGTAGGTGTAGATATGTTATTTCTTTTAAATCTTGCACACACTACACACGACCATACTCACATACCAACTGGTGTATATATGATTTTTCCTTTTTAACTTCACACCATTTAATTAAAAGAATTATACCTCCCCTTTTTTTAACTTAAACATTATTAATTTTCCCTTCTTAAAAGATCACACCATTCCAAGACTTTGCATCATTAAGAAGGATCACACCTTTTTATTAAATCTGATGTTTCATTTGGATCACATCATTTCACTAATCACCTTTTTATTAACAAACGTGGAATTTTTTTATTGATCTGAAGTTAAGCAACAAGTATGAATCATACTTTTTCAAATTGAAAGATTGCCTCACTTCATAACCGAAGTTTGATGATAAATCTATCGTGTCATTTCATGAAAGCATCTTGTTTCATAAAATCACATCCTTTAAATTGTGCCTTTTTAAATATCAACAATATTTTGTTCTTTCTAATGAAGTCGACTTAGAGCATTAACAAATCATATTAGTTTAGCATGATTTTTATGTTCAGATTTAAATCGATTCCTCTCAGCAAAATCAATAGTTCAACTTGTCTCATCTAATGATGTGAACAAGTCTTGTCTTATTCTCTTCTAACGTATATTGGAAGCAACTCCTAATCCTTAGTTTTCTATATGTGATCTCTTCAAATATTCAACCCCCCTTTTGTCTTATACACTAGACTTACTTTGTCTTTTCTACAAAGTCTTGATTGAATCTAACTTCTTGCTTTGTATATTAGCTCCTTAGTTATTATTTATCTCTATATGTTGAAGTCGTGGATCCTTAATGAATCACCCAATACAAGTAAAAATCGCCGCTCTCTCCTTAAGTCGATGCCTTCATGAAAATGCATGAAATCCAAGCAAATATTACTCCAATTTCTAAGAATGCAATCTTCCTTCAAAAATATTAAATTAGAATATCAAATCTGATCACTCCACATTCCATATCTTTTATAGGCTCCTTGACCGGCCTCACCATTTCTCTAGATTGCTGCTTTCTTATCTCTGTTATATAGATAAAAAATTGATCTCTCAATGACTCTATGTAAATACACAAAACATTCTCTTATCTTCATAAGTAGTGATCGCCCCAATATTGAAGTTTTGATGTGATCTTGAATATTACCATGATGTAGAAGGTGGTAATCCATACCTTTACCTTTCAAATATGTTATCTTTAGTTATGCTAATATTCTCACTTTACCTTGACATCAATGATAATCTCAACCATCTTCCTTCTCAACTTCAACTTGACATCAATGACAATATTTCCAACAAAATTGTCTATGCTTTTAGAGGGGCTACATGCGAATTGAGGATAGGTATCTAAACTCTTTCTTGCAGCTTAGTGATGGCATTATGAATAAAGTTGTTCCACAAAACTTAATCGACGAAAGATAGATTTCCTCCAAAAAAGTGGTGAATTTAATATGTTTTGTGTAACGAGTGGCTGACGTGATATCCCCATCTCTCTTCCAACTGCTCAGCCAAATCATGAGAAAACAATATTTGATTTGATATGTTTGTTTCCTCTGCTTTTGTGATGATGCAATATAAAATCATATCCTTAAAGCCGTGATCTCAACTGCATTCATATATATCTGCAATGCATGATTTTTCTTGTCATTAAATCCTACATTTTTTCTTTCGAAACAGTCAGGAAAGAAGAATAATGAGCCAAAAAACATCGTCCATTGAGATGGAGTTGGAACATGAGAAGGAAGAAGGTTTACTTTTGCATAGATGAAAGCGACGAATATCTTGCATTATAATATTTATTTCCATTGAAGTCATTTACATTTATATCTTGAAGTCACTCATTTATGGTTTTATAGGCATCTTCGTTGATTGGTGTCACTCATTTATGGCTTTCTGCAGGCTAAGTGAATGTGAATCAAAATCTTACTTGTCTGCATTAAATCACTAAAAATCTTTACTTGTCTACATTAAATTACATCAAATCTTTACTTGTATTAAATTTGTTGGATGTTGTGGACATGGTTGCTAATATGTGGTTTTCATTGATGTCAACACTATTAGCATTTGGTATATTAGTTGCTGAATATGTCGAGGATATTGAGAAAATTGTAAAAGAAAGTATTCTAGGTTCCCAATGGAACTATGCAGGTCATGATGGTGTTTTGTTCTGTACGTTGAAGATTAGCTGGTGTGGATTAAAGAATTTATTGTTGAATGTTTCTAGATCATCTATTGAAAGTTTGAGAGGTTTGCGTGAAGTTTTGATTGTGTTGTGGTCTGACAGTGTTTTTGTGGTCTCTATTAGTGTTCCTGAATGAAGATTGTGTGATTATGGTAATCTCAGTTGTTGTGGATGCTTCTCTATTGTTTCTTGGTATTTTCTGTTGTCTCTAGATCATTCTCTATCTTTGTGGTACACCCAGATTACTCAGAGAGCTCGTGGTTGAAGATATTTTCTTGCGCATGTTTAGTTTTTCATGTTCCTGGCCGACATGTTGGTGGTAGCGTGTTGTGGATTTTTTTTGGTGTAATTAATTAAAGTATTTTTGTGTTGGAGATGTTAATTTGGGTCTTGACTATGTTGTGGCTGACCTTGGTGGATTTGCATTGGAAATTTATTTGTAAATTTGGGCCAACATTGAAAATCTGTTTTATTTTCCTGGCTGACTAAGTTGTGATGAAATCTCATGTTGCAGATATATAAGAGCAATTGGTTGAGTGAAGTTAGTGTGTGCATAAGTGTGAATGTATGCCAAAAAAAGTGTAAATCTATGAATAGTGTTTCTATCATTCGATTGTAGAACAAAGAGTGAAGAAGTTTGAGCGAAGTGTGAAGAAGATTTTCTAAGCTTAATTGGAACTATAATCAGGCTTGTGTAGAAGCTATTTTCTCAATTCATATTCTTTGGATTTTAATCCTATTCTATATTGTTGGACAATGAGTCTTCTTTTGTATTTGAGAAGTGAGCTCTAGGCAGTGTGCCTTGTTGTGCAGTTTAGCACACACGCCCCACTTAGAGTAGGAACCCTCTTTTGATGATGTCTCTTGACCTTTGGTTTCATTGGATTTGTCTTTTAAAGGTCTTGAAATATTGATCTTACTGGTTTTGGTCTTGCCTTGAGGATTGAATTAGTTAAAATTGGCTTTTGGTGAAAATCTGGGTTTTGACTTGAATCCAGGATTTTCCAGCTCCAGCGGATTCTCCCAGGCTCTGGTTCATTGTCTGGTCATCGCTGAATTTTCCGAATCCGGGTTTTTGCTTGACTCTGGGATTTTCCCATTCTGACGGATTTTCCCGGATTGCGCCAAAATCCCGAACTTCATTAAAATCCCAGTTTCTGTCATATCCGCGGAATTCGTGTTCATCCGGATTTTTCACTTATCTTGGGATTTTCTGAAATTCTGTCCTGGGCTCGGGTTTCCAGATTTTTAAGACACGTCTTTTCGCTCATTAATGCTCAAGGTACCCTTGCTCAGACATGTATATGGGTGGATTTAAAATCTTTTAAGCATCATTTTGACTTCATTATTCACTTGTTTACTGCCTTGGCGTTTGAGTGCATCCCCTGTTGGAGTCTTGATCATCGATTTTAGGCTGTGTGTGTGTGGATTGGTGGATCGCAGATTAAGGTTTTCATTGCTAGGGCATTGTCAGTTTGCAGTTGCTTCCTCGAGCTCGAGTTTGTCTGGGTTAATCCATGGTAAGTTGTCGATGGCCCCTCTATTTGTTTACGTGATGATTGAGTTCTTTTTGAAGTTGAATGATGGTCATTCTGGGTCGGCCCGTACTTGGTCACGATTTTGTTTTATCGAATTGGGGTTTGACCTATCTTTCTATGAGACCTCATCACCCATGCCATGTGTGCTCGTATTTATTCATTAGATGATGGGTGCATCCGTTTGGATGATGTTCTGGGTCAGATTTTTGTGCTCTCTAAGCGCGTAATTTTCCATATTGTGCAAGGTTAGGGTTTTTCGGTGCTCAACCCAGAATAGTGAATTCTTTACAATTTGTCAATCTTGCGCTTGTATTAAACTAACCCCTACCTTGTGAGGGCTTAGAGGAATCTGGATTCATCTTTAGGGATAGTATTCCAAACCTCGAGCTTACTCTGGTTTTCATGGCGAAGGGTTTATTCACCCAAATTAGGGCATCACTATTTCACCGTGGGGATTAGTCATCTAAGGGTTTTGGAAATTTGAATTCATTTGTATTTGAGGTCTTGTCTATTAACATCGATGTTGAGACCATCAGAATCCAAGTGGAAAGGTTTGCATGTTCATTCAATTACTGGTTCGCGTGTTGTCCTTCGTCAGGTTTCTGAGGTGTCCGCGGAAATCCTGCTCACCTAGATTTTCCCGGTTTCAAAAAATTCCGCAGAGTATAGCGAATTCTGAAATATTTGAACTATCCGCGGAAATCCTTCTTGTCTGGAATTTTCCGGTTTTCCTGTCTAGTTTTATTTCTTTTGATTTTCCGAAGATAGGATTCATGGAGTAAAGGTTAAATGCTAATTTCTTGTTGCCAATGAATGAATTTCATGATTATCTTATGATCTTTTGTCCGAACTAGCTATTTATTTGATTAATGGTATCTTGGCAATAGGAATCCATCTAGGTCAGATTTCTCCGAAATTCTGCCCCGACTGAATTTTCTCAGTTTACCTCATTTTCTCGGATTGTTTGATTTTCTAAATTTTCAAAGATCAATGGTTCGTGAGGGGTTTTAATGGCTTTATATGATTTTATGCTAACCCTTTGATTGGAATACGTATGATAATTGGATACTCACGACGTCCTTCTGTGAATGTAGGATGAATAAAGCAAGCATGTTGCTGCAAAGACTAAAGGTGACACAGAGGGGTCATCCATTTTAGAAACGAAAAGATTAAGATTGGACACTAAGAGTCAAATCCCTGAAAGAGAGATATCTTCTGTGTGGTCGAAAGTGTCTGACACCAATGTTGGGGCTTGGAGATATGAGGAGTTTAAATAGAGGATAGCTCAAAAGGATCTTTTGGTCCTAAGACAGGGAATGATGAAGTCCAGACTTGTTCATGTGGCATGGTTTCCTCCTGCGATCCAATGTTATGAGCTGATACTTGAGTGTGCTCGGCAGTATGACTTTGATACACAAAGGGTTGTCAGCACCGAAGGGAGAGTCTTTGCCAATTTCAGTCTTGTTTCTATTGCCCAAGCCTTTGACATGCTGGATTTTCCTTCTATGTGTGCTCTGAACATGGACATGGCCAGGACATATTATGAGAATGAGCTAACCAAAGCTCAATAGATGATCAATTCTTGGTTGGAAAAGCCAAAATCACATTACTCTAAACTGCCCAAGCAGTTGCACAGGGTTAAATTCAAGACAAACATTTATGATGCTATAACACTTTTGAGCAGAGTAGCAGGTTTGAAGACTGTTGGGGTGTTAGAGAGTTGGATTGTCCATGTGATCACCAAAGTTGAACAAGGAACCAACTACCACTGGGCAGGACTTATCAGCACCATAATTGACAAGTAGCTGAGGGACGTCCTGGAAACCAAGAGATTCACCATGTCCTCTTATGTCGTGTATGTGTTGGCAAGATTCTACCCATACCGGGGTTTGAATCCACGAGGGACATTTGGATAGGACATAGTCTATGAGATTTATCTGGAGTTGCACCTAGGACACCGGGATTACAAAAGGGCTAATGATGCATTCACTATGCATATCACCCAAATGCTTCAAAATGTCTAACATGTCAAGTTTTTGGATGGACTGAAGGAATTGATTAAGAGATACAAAGCCTGGTTCATTCAGTTTCCCACTTTCTCTTACATCAGAATTGATGGATGCCCGACTGCTCCATATAGGTTACTTAGGTACCCTACCGACCATATTGCGTTATTGGAATTGGTGAGGCAAGTATGTGAGTTTGATGCAGTTGTCAAGAAAGAGAAGCATAAAATAGGCTTTGGTGGGGATTTCCCTCTTGGAATTGGCGTGGCAGAAGTGTGCCCTTCCATTCAGTCAGCACACACAACAGGTGATGAGTTAGCAGCTCATGGTTTCTCCTTTTATTCCAAAAGAGCAAACTTTGATATCATTAGGGAAGCACAGAAGAAGGCCAACAAAGATTACAGTCATAAAGATGACCTAGAAGACTACTGGGCCAATATCAAGGATGATTTTGAGGCAAGGAAGAAAAGGTACTCTAGGCTCCCTGTTGATGCGATCAGACAGTATAATGTTAAGTTGATCCCCGACCAGCTAGAAGATGATGGAAACCTGGTGCAAGATCATGCTTATGAGTCTGTTAAGGATAGGTCAATAGGGGAAATAAACTAGAATGAGGATGAAGTCACAGAGCTGGAAGACCTAATGGCTCCTATTATGAGATTTACCACTTCATGGCTAAAACATAAGGTTTGGGAGCTGGAGAGTGAGAAGGTACCTTGTACCTTTAATTTGATGGGAAACCTTAATCCTATGTCTACTTCAGAGGAATCCAGGGAAGATGACCCCAAAGGGAAAACTAAAAGGAGCTCACCCTTCAAAATAAAAATCAGAGGCCCAAAAGAAAGTGAACCAGAACCAAAGAGAAAACCAAAAGGAAAGAAACGAAGTCAAGCTTTGAAGGTAGGCAGGTCCTCTAATGAGGAAGAGTTGGGAAAAGCAGAAGAAGAGGATGCTCCTCCACCACCAAAGAAGACAATAACCACTAGGGTTTCAAAGAAGAAGGTTCAAGATACCTCAAAAGATGAGCCTCCGATTGTTGATGTGGAGAGTTCAGGGGAAAAGACTAAGGTTTATATGAGGAGATCAAGGACTCCTTCTCCTAAGGAACCGATGCAAGAGATGAACCCTTCTCCAAAGACACCAACTGTGGAGCTATCTAGGCCTGCTTCTCCTCCACCGAGCGTGCATGAGCAAGATACTCTTGAGGAACATGAGGCTAGTGGGGAGGCAGAGCCATTCAAGGAAGGAGAGCTCTTTGGTGCGGCTGCCGAGTTTGAAGTTGAAGAGACAGAAAAGCATCCTTCTCCACTAGTTCGATATGAGGAATCTCTGACAAGTAGCAAAGGTAATGGATCACCTGAAAAGGAGGACATCCCTGTTAGAACTCCATCACCGTTCAAGAAGAAGAGGTTGAAGTAGGTAATCAAAGAGAGCAGTCTCCTGGGAAAGAACAGGATGAAGAGGAAGAAGACAAAACAACAGAGCAACATGGTGAAGAGGCAAAAACAGATGAAATCTAGGTGGACTTTGCTGTCCCAGATTAGCTTGAAAAGGAGATCACAAGGAAAAAATAGGTCGTTGTTGAGGACACTCCTTTGGATTGGGATGAGATATTGTTTAAGATCGGTAAAGGTAAGAAGAAGAAGGCAGCCAGGGTAGTTTCAAGGATAGAGAGGGATGAGGTGAGTAACAGGGTCATTCACATTGCCACCACTGCTGCGGATAAAACTAGAGAAGAGGTCACTGGTAAGGATTATAATGTGCAGACCATTAACCTTGGGCCAACCTCTATGGAATAGGACATTGATGAATATGAAGGCTCCAGTGCAGTAATAATTGGGAGGTTAAGAAAGGAAGCTCAGACCAAGCATGATCTTAGAAAAGAAAACGAAAGGCTTAGGAAGTGCTTGGAGGATGTAATGAAGCATCTGTAATCTCTCCACCCCTCTTCCTCTGCTACTCCTAGTTTCTTGCCCAAGGAAACTATTTCCGAAATTGAAAAGATGAAGGCCTCTGCTCAAACTACAATGGATTGGTTAAGGGATGTGCAAGTAAAAGGAGATGATGCCATTAAGGAGATCCTTTCAATTGGGAAAGATGCAGTCAGGGCCAAGGACTTGTTGGAACATGTGCTGTCCTAGGTCAAAGAAGATATCGATCTTTTGCTGCAGAAATCCAAGGTGATCATGGGGTATGGTAAGGATCAGTTGGCTGCAGATGGAGTTCTTCCTTCCTCCAGGCTTAGTGAACCTTGGGAATGGTTTGAGGCTTTGCAGATCCGGTAAAAGGCCATGAGCAAGATTCAGAAATGAAAGAAGCTGATGGATGGTGATCTAACTACAGTTTATGATGAGTGTATTGCATTTTTTGAGGTTATGACTGGCAGGAGGAAAATTGCTCCTAAGTACCTGAGCCTGGAATAGTTGAGGGAATGGTGGCATGAGGTTTATGCCCCAGATTCTGAGAATGTCATAACAAGGCACTAGTTGGACGATGCTGCAACCTATTTGGCAGTAATAGATAAATACCTAGCCCACAAGGACGATTGGGATAGAATTGTCAAACAGTCATATGAGGAGATCGGTGCCATTGAATGCTGGCTTAGGGTTTTTCCTTTTCCACCTATTGCCGAGCTGGATAAGTTATTTTTGAAGGTTCTAAATCAGAATAAGGACAAGGGAGGCGGTAGTTAATGCCCATTTTGAGATTTGTGCTTCCCTATTATCATGGGGCATGTATTGATCCGGGTTGAATTGGGGATTGTGTCTGGGCCAACCTTGATGATGTATCAATATTTAATGTGTGCCTTATTTTGAATTCCTAGGGCCAACTTGTTTTAGCTATTTTATTTTGTAAATGTTTGGCTGGGCCGACATGTCTTGAGAATTTGCTATAAAGGGGGCATTCTTGCCTCATTGTAAAAGAGAGCTAGAAAGTAATAGAGACGAGTAAGAGCAGAAAATAGCTAGAGTATTCTATAGTAGAAGTAGTAGTCAATTTCTTGAAGCAGGTATTGTAAACAGAACAGTGGAATTGTTGCAACATTTTGGTGATCTAATACAATTGAAGACATTATGGTTTTCCTAGTGCAATCTCTTGTGTTATTTTATCTTGCATGGTTCCTGGTGTTTCATTTTTCAAATTGCTTAAAGATTTAGGGTTTAGTGTTGAGAATTAGATTAATGTGGTGAATGATGTTTATGATTTCATATTTGGAATGTTTGTAGCAATCTCTGGTCTATACTCCCAATAACTATCTGATTGTAGTAGGCTGGTGAAGTCAACCTAGACCATATATTCATACGTGCTTAAGTTCGATTGTGGATAAATGTCTATGATTTGAAAATCTATACACCTTAGAAGATTGCACCGTTCTTGTGATATTGCATTGTGGGTTGATCAAGAATTGGTTACTTGAGATTGGTCCATTCCAGATATCTGTCATTTGCATTGTTCATTCTAGGAATAGTTTAGATCTTATCATATCCTTGCCCCCTTGTCTTTTGCTATTTCTTTATTATCTAGTTAAATTTAGGATTTTAGATCATCATATTGCATGATCTGATAAATTGGAAAGATACAGTCTGTTTGTAGTAAGGTCCGATTGTGATTATCAACATTTCACATTTTATCTGAGTTGTTTATGCATTGTCATGACCTGACACCCGAGAGACCTTGGGGTGATTTTCAACAATTTATTGTTGAGAATTACCTTTCAAGAGAGATAGAATATTGCATTCTGTCTGAGTTGTTGATGTGTAGAAAACACCATCAATAGATTGGCGCTAGAAGGAGGGCCTGAATGAGCACACTGGATTATTTCTTGAATGCCATCTCTCCAGAGAGATATAGGAGAAATACCAGATCTACCACAGGAGAAGAAGATTTACAAGAATTACAGTTCCCCACGAGGTCAAGAAGGACTTGAGAAAGGGCAGAATCATCATCACCCATCCCTTCACCAGCATCATCCATATCTTCACATCTGAAGGTTGAAGCTATACCCATCCCTGAGGCAGTTCCCATTCAACAACCTCAGCCCGTCGTAAACCAACCACAACCACCACCCCCGCTTTTGCCAATGGCTTTCCTAGCTAATAATCCATCCCCTTTGTCTTTCAATGCTTACAATGTAATGCCCAAAAACCTTGAACACTTCTATTCAAAGTTCCATGTTAATGACCCAAACAGGACTACAGAAGAGCATATAAGGATTTTCCAAACTTGTCTCAAAGATAGAGGGATTGTTCATGAGGATGTTGCCTGTAGGTTGTTTCCTTATTCACTAGGGGAAGAGGCTTTTTACTGGTATAATCACCTCCCATTTGGCTCAATTCTTAATTGGAATGATCTTGAAACTGCCTTTTTACAGAAGTTTAGAATACCTATCAGTGCCAATGAATTGTATTTGCAATTCACTAGAGTCAAGAGAGAGGTCAACGAACCAATATCTAGTTTCAATAATAGGTTTCACTGTGCGTACACCAGACTTCAAGATCCTTATGTTTTGGATAACAATACAACCCTGGGAGTCTATTACGAAGCATTGGATAGCCTTACAACAACCTTTTTAAAGTGGAGACCCAACCCCCCAGCTAACCTAACTGATGCCTATATAGAAGCTGTTAAGCTTAGCAAAGATCTGAGACAACATGTGACTAGACTGTTGCCTTCTTTAGGACCAGTTGCACATCCCAATCAGGTTCAGGCAATAAATCAGGCACTGACCAGTCATACTCCAATCATCCAGTACCTCAATTACCCTTGGTGCCACATCCTAGTCTTCCCATGAGCCAGGTCTCTCCTATGATGAATTTTCCCCAACAGCAGGTTAACCAGCCCATGTATCAGCCACAGCCAAATAGTTTTCCTGCCTATTTGTAGAACTCTGAAGTGTTGCATCAGTCTATGGGATCTGCTACAATGTTTGTCCCTCCTCAGAATAACCCAAGCCAACCCCCTTATGTAGATCCAAATAAGAAAGGATTGATGAAATGGCTGAAAAGATAAAGAAGTTGAACCTAGCGGTGACCTACTTGAGGAATCAAAACAGCCAATTACAAGCCACTCAGAAGAATATACAATCCAATCAGAATAGGGAATTTCCACAATGGTAGAATTTTGACAGAGGACAGCGTAATGAGAGAGGATTCCACAATGACAGTGGATATAATCAGGATAGGGGATACAACAGTGACAGAGGCTACAATAATGATAGGAGACATAATTTTGATAGAGGACAAGGTAGTGGATCAAGATTTGATAAGAGGCTATTGCAGGGATAGAGCAGAACATGGAATATGGGACCTAACAATGGAGGAGTTCCTACTCCCTTGAATCAACCTGTCAACCAATCAACAAACCAGCCAGTTAGTCAAGACAAGCCTCCCAGTGGTGTATATTTAGCTGAGGCTGCTCTGTCAGGATGGTGTAGGCTTCATAAGACAAGTCAGCATTCAGAGTTAGAATGTCCAAAGTTCCAAACTGCTGCTTCCATTTTCTAGTATGAGGTGGAGAATAATGCAAATGGGCAAGAGATGGTTCCTTCTTCCCCCTATGATTCTACCGTGCTAGTGTTAAATCACGCTCCCTTCCTAGTAAGTGAAGAAAATATTCCAGAAGAAGAATTTGATTCCCATGAAGACAAAACAAATCAAATCTGCAATGGGGATGAGGTGGCTCAGTTATTTAATGAGGAAGCAATGAATGATAATGGCCCCCTCGATTAGGAAGAAGCTTATGTCGAAGAGGTATAGATGTTCCAGAGACAAGGTTTGAGAGACATGCCTCATAGGTGCCCATAGGCTGAGGGACCTTTCACGACCTCTATTCCCCCTAACAACTTCAATACTCCCCCAGATCCTAATGCTAGCAATAATCCATCTTTCCCACATGTATCCAGGCAGTACCTTTCGAAGGAAAAACAAGCTCAAACTGACCTACAAAAGGAAAAGGCTATTCATGCAAGCAAAGACAAGGTGGAGGAACCTCCCATGGAAGTATCAACTGACATGAGCGAGGAGAAAATGGCTTCCTATGTTGCTGAGGAGTTCAAGAAAGTGAAGGTAAATCTTTAACCATTTGAGTTATTAAGATTCTCTGCAATTAGGAAAGCAGTTTTAGGTACTTATGATGCACGTTCAGTGTCTTTGGATAAACCTTCTGGCGAGGGTATTAGTAATATTCCTAGTTCTTAGCCGGTGAAGACACAAAGTCAAGCCCATGGTCAGACTAATTTTCCTCCTGGAGATAAAAGAAAGGAGAAGGATAAGACTCAAGTGGCTCAAGTAGATACTCAGCTAACTTTGTTTCAAGGGAAGATGGAAACCCCACCATTCCTGATCTCTGTGCGCATATTCGGTAAGAATCTACATAATTGTTTACTAGAGTCTGGTGCTTCCACCAATGTGATGCCATTTGGAGTATGTAGGGCATTAGGAATTACACCTGCTGATTTCCAGAAGAAGGTGACTTAGCTAGACAGAACTAAAGTAAATGTGGTGGGAGAATTAAACATGATTCACATGCAGATAGCTTCTAACCCAAGGATTCAACAGATTATCAATATTCAAGTAGCTGATATCCCGGATGCATATGGTTTGATTCTAGGAAGAGATTTTACTAAGGCTTTGAATGGTTATGTGTCTATTGATCACTCTCACATGTGGCTTCCCTGGAAAGGGGTGCCAAATCAGATCAAGATTGAGAGAGAGCCAAGAATGAAATACATGATCACAGAATACCAAAATACTTCAACAGAAGTTCTGATATTAGAAGTTGGCATGGGGAATTATATGTTGTCAACACAGTATGAGCAGTCAGACTCAGAGGAAGTATTGATGCTACACACAATGCCTGTCAATGCAGAAATGGAATCCAGCCATTTTGTTATTTTAACAAAATCTATGGAGGAAGAAGAGGAAACTGAAGATAATTAGATCAGCCTATTAGACAGCTTTTAACTTTCATCAAGCAGTGTGTTGAAAATCAACTTCACTTAGGTAGAAGACAAGCTTTGAAGAATTACTCTTACCTAATTGGTGTAGAGTTTAGAATGTTTCTCATTTAGAGTTGGAGTGTTGTTTATGCCAAACAACAGTAGAACAAGTACAAAAGTGCATGAGTCCAACCCCGGTAGCTGAAATAGATATACAGAACCCTCAGGAAGAGTATCAAGAAAAGAAGTCCGTGTCATCTAAAAAACTATCTAGCAATATTAAGCCGAAAAATGTGATGAAGAGGACTACCACTGCTGAATGCTGGACTCTTAGATTTGATGGATCCAAATCCAAACATGGAGCTGGGGCAGGGTTTTAACTAATCAGTCCGAAAGGTAAGAATTTCTTTGCAGCCTATAGACTCCAATTTCATTGTACAAATAATGTGGTAGAATACGAAGCGTTAATTCATGGACTTCTTATGGAACTTAAGAAAAAAGTTAAGATTCTGCAAGTTTTTGGTGATTCTGAGTTAGTAATTAAGCAAGTAAGGAAACAATATTCATGCCACGATAGAAGAATGACTAATTATAGGCATAGAGTGTGGGACCTCATTAAGGGATTTGATGCCTTCAACATTCAACTAATACCACGGCGGAAGAATCAAACAGCTGACTCTCTGGCTCAAGCGACAAGCACCCTGCAACCTTTGTCTTTGTTAGGTCTGAAGAAATTCACTGTAGAATTGACTCCTGTGCCATCGGTCCCAAATAATGTTACCAACTTCCATGTATTTGAGGATGATAAGCATATTTTGGATTTTATCACAAACACAGACGTTTTTGCCTCTCAAATCATTGATGAAATAGAGCTCCAGGAAGCAGAACTGGATTTAGGAGTGATGAATCTAAAGTCTAATACTATTCCAAGAAGAATGGTATAGTTGGAGCGAATCTTTGACATGGATAAGACTAGGGATCAAGAACAAGGGTCAAAGAAGGAGTCCATCAATGGACAGTGTGATACTTACAATATGGGAATTGAAGATAACGCTAAGAACATTTTTATTGGCAAAGTATGCACTCCTAAAGAAAGACAAGGAATAATTGTAGCACTGTGTAGCTTTCCTGATATAGTAGCCTAGAGTTATGAAGACTTGAAAACTTATGATACATCAATCATAACTCATACTATCCCTCTGAAGCCAGGAGCCAAGCCTTTTAGGCAAAGGTAGAGACCAATTAATGCATTACTAGAACCAATCATATAGAAAGAATTTTAGAAATTACTATCTGCCAGAATCATATTTCCTGTCAGACATTCAACATGGGTGGAAAACTTGGTTCCAGTGAGGAAAAATAATGGAGAAATTAGACTCTATGTTGATTTTCAGAATTTGAACAAATCGTCAGAAAAGGATAACTATCTAGTCCCTTCATTGGATGAAGTACTTCAAGTGGTTAATGGATCTCAGATGATGTCTTTTCTGGATGGTTATTCCAGATACAATCAAGTAATGGTTCAATATGAGGACAGACACAAGACTACCTTCACAACTAAATGGGGTACCTTTGCCTACAGGAGAATTCCATTTGGACTCATTAATGTAGAGGCCACATTTCAAAGGGCTATGGATATTGCTTTTAAAGATATCATAGGAAAATGCATCATTATTTACATGGACAACCTGACTGTTTTTTCAAAAAATAGAGGGGATCACATCTCAGATTTGCACAAAGTGTTTCAAAGGTGCAGGGAGTTTGGCATATCCTTGAATCCTAAAAAGTATATTTTTAGAGTAACAGAGGGAAAGCTGCTAGGACATGTAATATCAGAAAAGGGAATTGCTATTGATCCAAAAAGAGTGGAGGCCATCCTGAAGATTTAGCCACCTGCTAGTAAAAAGGAGATGAAGTCTTTCTTTGGTAAGATTAACTTCGTCAGAAAGTTCATTACTGGATTTGCTGAAATAGTTAAGCCACTGAATGCGATGTTGAAGTAGGATGCTAAGGTCGAATGGACTACATAAGTAAAGGAGGAATTTGCAGAGATCAAAAGAGCCATTGCTAATGCTCCAGTATTGGTAAGCCCTAATTACAACCAGCCTTTTCACATCTATTCATTTGCTTCAGACCACTCATGTGCAGAAATGCTAACTCAAAAGTTTGACGAGGGAAATGAGCATCCCATTGCCTTTATGAGTGCCCCATTAAAAGATGCTGAATTGAGATATCCAAGTGTTGAAAAGCAGGCATATGCCCTGGTCAGGGCAGTAAAAAAATTCAGACATTATATCCTCAGGAATAAGGTTTATGCCATTGTTCCAGATCCTGTAGTCAAGTTACTTCTGATGCAAAATGAGCTAGGAGAGCGAAGAGCTAAGTGGGTGACAATGCTATAAGAGTATGATATTGAGATTCAACCCATGAAGTTAGTAAGAGGAAAAGGACTCACATAGACTATGGCTGAAATTGGTCCTGAACTGACTGTCTAGAATTATACCATTGAGGAGGTTTCCCCAGATGGATGGTATAATGACATAGTTTATTATTTGCTGAACCAACGATCTCCAGGTCATCTTAATGTTGTTTAGAGGAGAGCCCTACGACTAAAGAGTGACAGTTTCATGCTAAAGGGAGCTGTTCTGTACAAGAAAAATCATGAGGGTATTTATTTGAGGTGTCTTGGGAAACAAGAAGCTGAAAGGGTGATAAAAAAATTTCACAAAAAGTATGGCACTGGCCATGGTTCTGCAATTGCTACAACAAATCAGATTTTGAGGGCAGGATATTACTGGCCCACACTGTTTAAAGACGTCCACCATCATGTTAGGACCTGTCACACTTGCCAAACCGTAGCAACAAGGGAAAGGTATGCAGCGCTTCCGCTCCAACCGGTCACTGAGGTAAGGCCTTTTGCTCAGTGGGGTATGGATTTCATAGGCCCCATTAACCCACCATCTTCTGTAGGACACAGGTACATTCTCACTATTACTAATTATTTCACAAGATGGACTGAGGCTTTTGCTTGTAGACAATGTACATCAGAGGCAGTGATTGATTTCTTAGAATCTGCTATTCTTAATCGATTTGGATGCCCTATTGCTATTGTCTGTGATAATGGTCCTGCTTTCGCATCTTTAAAATTTTCAAATTGGGCTTTTGATAATGGCATTATTGTGAAGTTTACATCCAATTATTATCCTCAGGGTAATGGCTTAGTAGAGTCCTCTAATAAGAACTTATTGACTGTCATCTGTAAGCTGTTAGAAAGGAACCCAAAAGACTGGCATACCCAGCTTTGGTTTGCTCTTTGGGCAGATTGTACAAGACTTAAGTCATCCATTGGAACATCTTATCACTTGGTATACGGTCTAGAGCCAGTATTCCCTATTCAGCTCAAGATCCCAACTTTACAGTTTATAAATGAGTTTTATGATGAAGGGGATAGAAGGGAGGCTAGGCTAATAGAATTATTACACCTTGAAGAGAAACAAGATAATGCCCTTGAGAATTTTGCTAAACATTAGGGGGTAGTTAAGAGGTGGTTTGACAAGAGGGCTAAAGTCAAAGCCTTTAGGATTTCTGACTTAGTCCAATACTAGGATAAACCTCATGATCGAAAAGGGGACCATGAGAAATTTGACAAACTATGGCTTGGTCCATATCAAATTTCTGAAATATGTGGAGATAATGCCTTCCGTCTCAAGACTCTCACAGGAGAAGATATTCCACTGCCCGTCAATGGGCAGTATTTGAAGCATTATTTCCAGTCCTAAGCTATTTTCAGCTCCCTGCTTTGTATATAGTTAGTTTAGGTTGCTTTTTTCTTTTCCGCTTTGGTTAGAATAGGTTTCTTTTTGGTTTGTTTGTTTTGTTTCAGTTAGTGTAGGTATGCTTTGGTGTGTTTGTTTTGGTCTACGTTGCTCTTGCTCTCGGTTCCTTCTCCTTTTGGGGATCCCTGGTTGCACTTGTATGACAGTGGTGACAAAGTAGGTCTAATGTTTTTGGTATTTCTTTTACAAACTCTAATCATCCTTAGAGGGCATTATGGTATGAATTTCCTACCTAATGTCGCTTATCCTTGTGTTGAGGCAAAGGGTTTTCTAGTCAGTTTGAACATGAATACATTGGTTTCATTGGATTTGTCTTTTCAAGGTCTTGAAATATTGATCTTACTGGTTTTGGTCTTGCCTTGAGGATTGAATTGGTTAAAATTGGCTTTTGGTGAAAATCCAGGTTTTGACCTGAATCTGAGATTTTCCAGCTCCGGCGGATTCTCCCGGGCTCTGGTTCATTGTCTAGTCATCGCTGAATTTTCTGAATCCGGGTTTCTACTTGACTCTGAGATTTTCCGGTTTTGACGGATTTTCCCGAATTGCGCCAAAATCCTGAACTTCATTAAAATCCTAGTTTATGTCATATCCGCGGAATTTGTGTTCATCTGGATTTTCCACGTATCTTGGGATTTTCTGAAATTCTGTCCTGGGCTCAAGTTTCTAGATTTTTCAGACACGTCTTGTCACTCATTAATGCTCAAGGTACCCTTGCTCAGACACGTATATGGGTGGATTTAAAATATTTTAAGCATCATTTCGACTTCATTATTCACTTGTTTGCTGCCTTGGCATCTGAGTGCATCCCCTATTGGAGTCTTGATCATCGATTTTAGGCTGTGTGTGTGTGGATTGGTGGATCGCAGATTAATGTTTTCATTGCTAGGGCATTGTCAGTTTGCAGTTGCTTCCTCGAGCTCAAGTTTGTCTGGGTTAATCCATGGTAAGTTGTCGATGTCCCCTCTATTTGTTTATGTGATGATTGAGTTCTTTTTCAAGTTGAATGATGGTCATTCTAGGTTGGCCCGTACTTGGTCATGATTTTGTTTTATCGAATTGGGGTTTGACCTATCTTTCTGTGAGACCTCATCACCCGTGCCATGTGTGCTCGTATTTATTCATTAGATGATGGGTGCATCTATTTGGATGATGTTCTGGGTCAGATTTTTGTGCCCTCTAAGCACGTAATTTGCCATATTGTGCAAGGTTAGGGTTTTTCAGTGCTCAGCCCAGAATAGTGAATTCTTTACGATTTGTCAATCTTGCGCCTGTATTAAACTAACCCCTACCTTGTGAGGGCTCAGAGGAATCTGCATTCATCTTTAGGGATAGTATTCCAAACCTCGAGCTTACTCTAGTTTTCATGGCAAAGGGTTTATTCACCCAAATCACCATGGGGATTAGTCATCTAAGGGTTTTTAAAATTTGAATTCATTTGTATTTGAGGTCTTGTCTATTAACATCGATGTTGAGACCATCAGAATACAAGTGGAAAGGTTTGCATGTTCATTCAATTACTGGTTCGCGTGTTGTCCTTCGTCAGGTTTTCAAGGTGTCTGCAAAATTCCTGCTCGCCTGGATTTTCCCAGTTTCAGCCAATTCCACGGAGTATAGCGAATTCTAGAATATTTGAACTATCCGCGGAAATCCTTCCTGTCTGGACTTTTCCGGTTTTCCTATCTGGTTTTATTTCTTTCAATTTTCCGAAGATAGGATTCATGGAGTAAAGGTTAAATGCTAATTTCTTATTGCCAATGAATGAATTTCATGATTATCTTATGATCTTTTGTCTGAACTAGCGATTTATTTGATTAATGGTGTCTTGGCAACAAGAATCTATCTGGGTCGGATTTCTCTGAAATTTTGCCCCGACTAGATTTTCCCAGTTTACCTCATTTTCCTGGATTGTTTGATTTTCTAAATTTTTGAAGATCAATGATTTGTGAGGGGTTTTAATGGCTTTATATGATTTTATGCTAACCCTTTGATTGGAATACGTATGATAATTGGATACTCACGACGTCCTTCTGTGAATGTAGGTTGAATCAAGCAAGGATACTGTTGGAAAGACTAAAGGTGACACAGAGGGGTCATCCATTTCAGAAATAGAAAGATTAAGATTGGACACTAAGAGTCAACTCCCTGAAAGCAAGATATCTTCTATGTGGTCCGAAGTGTCTGACACCAATGTTGGGGCTTGGAGATACGAGGAGTTTAAACAGAGAACAACTCAAAAGGATCTTTCGGTCCTAAGACAGGGAATGATGAAGTCTGGACTTATTCATGTGGCAGGGTTTCCTCCAGCGATCCAATGTTATGAGCTGATACTTGAGTGTGCTTGACAATATGACTTTGATACACAAAGGGTTGTCAGCACCGAAGCAAGAGTCTTTGCCAATTTCAGTCCTATTTCTATTGCACAAGCCTTTGACATGCCGGATTTGCCTTCTGTGTGTGCTCTGAACATGGACATGGCCAGGACATATTATGAGAATGACCTAACCAAAGCTCAACAGATGATCAATTCTTGGTTGGAAAAGCCAAAACTACATTACTCTAAACTGCTGAAGTAGTTGCACAGGGTTAAATTCAGGACAGACATTTATGATGCTATAACACTTTTGAGCAGAGTAGCAGGTTTGAAGATTGCTGGGGTGTTAGAGAGTTGGATGGTCCATGTGATCACCAAAGTTGAACAAGTAACCAACTACCACTGGGCAGGACTTATCAGCACCATAATTGACAAGCAGCTGAGGGACGTCCTGGAAACCAAGAGATTCACCATGTCCTCTTATGTCGTGTATGTGTTGGCAAGATTCTACCCATACAGGGGTTTGAATCCACGAGGGATATTTGGATAGGACATAGTCTATGAGATTTATCCGGAGTTGCACCTAGGACACCGAGATTACAGAAGGGCTAACGATGCATTCACTATGCATATGACCCGAATGCTTCAAAATGCCGAACATGTCAAGTTTTCAGATGGAGTGAAGGAACTGATTAAGAGATACGGAGCCTAGTTCATTCAGTTTCCCACTTTCTCTTACATCAGAATTGATGGATGCCCGACTGCTCCATATAGGTTACCTAGGTACCCTATCGACCATATTGCGTTATTAGAATTGGTGAGGCAAGTATGTGAGTTTGATGCAGTTGTAAAGAAAGAGAAGCATAAAATAGGCTTTGGTGGGGATTTTCCTCTTGGAATTGGCGTGGCAGAAGTGTGCCCTTCCATTCAGTCAGCACACGCACCAAGTGATGAGTTAGCAGCTCATGGTTTCTCCTTTCATTCCAAAAGAGCAAACTTTGATATCACTAGGGAAGCATAGAAGAAGGCCACCAAAGAGTACCGTCATAAAGATTACCTAGAAGACTACTGGGCCAATATCAAGGATGATTTTGAGGCAAGGAAGAAAAGGTACTCTAGGCTCCCTGTTGATGTGATCAAATAGTATAATGTTAAGTTGATCCCCGACCAGCTAGAAGATGATGGAAACCTGGTGCAAGATCATGCTTATGAGTCTGTTAAGGACAGGTCAATAGGGGAAATAAACTAGAACAAGGATGAAGTCACAGAGCTGGAAGATCTAATGGCTCCTATTATGAGATTTACCACTTCATGGCTAAAACATAAGGTTTGGGAGCTGGAGAGTGAGAAGGTACCTTGTACCTTTAATTTGATGGGAAACCTTAATCCTATGTCTACTTCAGAGGAATCCGGGGAAGATGACCCCAAAGGGAAAACTAAAAGTAGCTCACCCTTCAAAATAAAAATCAAAGGCCCAAAAGAAAGTGAACCAGAACTAAAGAGAAAACCAAAAGGAAAGAAAAGAAGTCAAGCTTTGAAGGTAGGCAGGTCCTCTGATGAGGAAGAGTTGGGAAAAGTAGAAGAAGAGGATGCTCCTCCACCACCAAAGAAGATAAGAACCACTAGGGTTTCAAAGAAGAAGGTTCAAGATACCTCAAAAGATGAGCCTCTAATTGTTGATGTGGAGAGTTCAGGGGAAAGGACTAAGGTTTATATGAGGAGATCAAGGACTCCTTATCCTAAGGAGTTGATGCAAGAGATGAACCCTTCTCCAAAGACACCAGTTGTGGAGCTATCTAGGCCTGCTTCTCCTCCACCGAGCGTGCATGAGCAAGAGACTCTTAAGGAACATGAGGCTAGTGGGGAGGTAGAGCCATTCAAGGAAGGAGAGCTCTTTGGTGCAGCTGCCGAGTTTGAAGTTGAAGAGATAGAAAAGCATCCTTCTCCACTAGTCCGATATGAGGATTCTTCGGCAAGTAGCAAAGGTAATGGATCACCTGAAAAGGAGGACATCCCTGTTAGAACTCCATCACCGGTTCAAGAAGAAGAGGTTGAAGTAGGTAATCAAAGAGAGCAGTCTCCTAGGAAAGAATAGGATGAAGAGGAAGAAGACAAAACAACAGAGCAACATGGTGAAGAGGAAAAAACAAATGAAATCCGGGTGGACTCTGCTGTCCCGGATTGGCTTGAAAAGGAGATTACAAGGAAAAAATAGGTCGTTGTTGAGGACACTCCTTTGGATTGGGATGAGATGTTGTCTAAGATTGGTAAAGGTAAGAAGAAGAAGGCATCCAGGGTAGTTTCAAGGATAGAGAGGGATGAGGTGAGTAACAAGGTCATTCACATTGCCACCCCTGCTACGTATAAAACTAGAGAAGAGGTCATTGGTAAGGATTACAATGTGCAGACCATTAACCTTGGGCCAACCTCTATGGAATAGGACATTGATGAATATGAAGGCTCCAGTGCAGTAATAATTGGGAGGTTAAGAAAGGAAGCTCAGACCAAGCATGAGCTTAGAAAAGAAAACGAAAGGCTTAGGAAGTGCTTGGAGGATGTAATGAAGCCTCTGCAATCTCTCCACCCCTCTTCCTCTGCTACTCCTGGTTTCTTGCCCAAGGAAACTATTTCCGAAATTGAAAAGATGAAGGCCTCTACTCAAACTACAATGGATTGGTTGAGGGATGTGCAAGTAAAAGGAGATGATGCCATTAAGGAGATCCTTTCAATTGGGAAAGATGTAGTCAGGGCCAAGGACTTGTTGGAACATGTGTTGTCCCAGGTCAAAGAAGATATCGATCTTTTGCTGCAGAAATCCAAGGTGATCATGGGGTATGGTAAGGATCAGTTGGCTATAGATGGAGTTCTTCCTTCCTCCAGGCTTAGCGAACCCTGGGAATGGTTTGAGGCTTTGCAGATCCAGAAAAAGGCCATGAGGAAGATTCAGAAATGAAAGAAGCTAATGGATGGTGATCTAACTGTAGTTTATGATGAGTGTATTGCATTTTTTGAGGTTATGACTGGCAGGAGGAAAATTGCTCCTAAGTACCTGAGCCTGGAACAGTTGAGGGAATGGTGGCATGAGGTTTATGCCCCAAATTCTGAGAATTTCATAACAAGGCACCAGTTGGATGATGTTGCAATCTATTTGGTAGTAATAGATAAATACCTAGCCCACAAGGATGATCGGGATAGAATTGTCAAACAGTCATATGAGGAGATCGGTGCCATTGAATGTCAGCTTAGGGTTTTGCCTTTGCCACCTATTGCTGAGATGGATAAGTTATTTTTGAAGGTTCTAAATCAGAATAAGGACAAGGGAGGCGGTAGTTAATTCCCATTTTGAGATTTGTGCTTCCCTATTATCATGGGGCATGTATTGATCCGGGTTGCATTAGGGATTGTGTCTGGGCCAACCTTGATGATAAATCGGCATTTAATGTGTGCCTTATTTTGAATTCCTAGGGCTGACTTGTTTTAGCTATTTTATTTTGTAAATGTTTGGCTGGGCCGACATGTCTTGAGAATTTGCTATAAAGGGGGCATTCTTGCCTGATTGTAAAAGAGAGCTAGAAAGTAATAGAGACGAGTAAGAGCAGAAAAGAGCTAGAGTATTCTGTAGTAGAAGTAGTAGTCTATTTCTTGAAGCAAGTATTGTAAACAGAACAGTGGAATTGTTGCAACATTTTGGTGATCTAATAAAATTGAAGACATTGTGGTTTTCCTGGTGCAATCTCTTATGTTGTTTTATCTTGCATGGTTCCTGGTGTTTCATCTTTCAAATTGCTTAAATATTTAGGGTTTAGTGTTGAGAATTAGATTAATGTGGTGAATGATGTTCATGATTTCATATTTGGAATGTTTGTAGCAATCTATAGTCTATACTCCCAATAACTATCTGATTGTAGTAGGTTGGTGAATTCAACCTAGACCATATACTCATACGTGCTTAAGTTCGATTGTGGATAAATGTCTATGATTTGAAAATCTATACACCTTAGAAGATTGCACCGTTCTTATGATATTGCATTGTGGGTTGATCAAGAATTGGTTACTTGAGATTGGTCCATTCCAGATATCTGTCATTTGCATTGTTCATTCTAGGAATAGTTTAGATCTTATCATATCCTTGCCCCCTTGTCTTTTGCTATTTCTTTATTATCTAGTTAAATTTAGGATTTGAGATCATCATATTGCACGATCTGATAAATTGGAAAGATACATTCTTCTTATAGTAAGGTCCGATTGTGATTATCAACATTTCACATTTTATCTGAGTTGTTTATGCATTGTCATGACCTGACACCCGAGAGACCTTGGGGTGATTTTCAGCAATTTATTGTTGAGAATTACCTTTCAAGAGAGATAGAATATTGCATTCTGTCTGAGTTGTTGCTGTGCAGAAAACACCATCAACATGGATGAATGCATGTGCATTCCCCATTTATTCTTCTTATACTTTAACAAGGTATAATCTTGTGGACTAACATCCACCGTGGTTTTTCCCCTAACAAGGTTTCCACACAAAAATCTTGGTGCTATCTGTCTCTCTGATGTGTTAATTATTTGTGGTTAATTGCTTATTCATCAGATATGAGATTAAGTTAAGTCAAGTAAGAAAAGTTAAAGTTTTTGTCACAACCGATTCACCCCCCTTCTCAGTTGTGTGTCCTTGTTTTGCCAACAAAATTGTCTGATTTTGAATTGTTAGTAGGAGAGGCTTTGATATTTGTTAGCAAACTATTTGTAGACATCTAAATTTGACCACTTCCATATGGTCAAAGTCATCTCCTTAATCATCCCTTTGCTCATTTAATTGATCCTTTTTGCCGGTATTAATAAAATCACTCATTTAATTAATATTTCGTGCCCACCATAAGGTTTCCAAAGTATTTAATTTAATAAAAAAAATTTCCCCCTCTTTCCTCTCTAAATTAAATAAATACACCACTTTATTTAATTTAGTCATATTATCTCTTGGAATTTTAAATTTATTTTTTTTAAATTCCTCATTTTCTCTCTCATTGTCACATCCTCCAACTTTTGCAAGTTGGTCTCTAATCCCTCTTAACAATCTAACCCTCTTTCTTAATCATAATTAATTTATGACTAAGATGTACACACCCCTAATCATCATTAAGGTCACATCCTCCATCATTTCCCACTTGTCTTTAATCTGTCATTAATTTGTCTAATCAAGTACTTGCACAACCTTAATCACTTGATTAGGTCAACCTAATCACCATGTCATTTATGGAATGTGTCCTAAGTCAACCTTATTAAAGGCTTTCTCTTTTTGAAGAAGGCACTCCATTTCGCATGTGAATTTTTAATTCACATTTAATCCCCCAATGCATCCCTTGGAATTTAAAATTTCTTTTCTCATACCCATGTGGATATTTGAAGAATTTTTAATTCCTCACATGTCCTCTCACCCACATGGGGACAAGGACCTCCTTTATGAGGAGATCTTGTCCAATCCCAAGGTACTATGAACTACCTCCATGTCATATACTCTCCTTCCACCTCATGTACACATCATCTCTTACAAGCCACTTCACATGCCACATTTCAAGATGTGAGGGCTTGTGAGTTCTCAACTCACCTTAGCCCTACATCTTGATCTTGGTGGCTCAATCTCAACCATCCATTTCTCTAGAGAATTCCAAAATCTCTATAAATACCCCCTCTTTTCTCTCATTTTAGAGAGAGATAATTCATGCTAGCCAAGCTCTTGCAAAATTTTCTCTTGAGCCATACTTAGCCAAATTTTCATATTTGCACCCATTTTCACTTGTTTTCCCATCCTCATCTCATCTTATATCTTGCATCCCTTTCCATCAAAGGAGCATACAACATCAAAGATTGAAGGTCCAACTAAAGGACAACTCAACAAGGTGAAATCTTTCATTTTGCTTAGTTTAGTTAATCTTTAGTCCAATCTTGAGGTTTAGGGTGTTTTTAGTTGTTATTTACACTCTTTTTTGTTTGTTGTTCATTTTCTAACAAGTATTTTTTCCCTATCACATTTTTGGCACGCCCAGTGGGACCCACAAACAAGTCTCTTTTTTTCACATTTGTTGTTTTTTGACTTTTTGTAGGTGAAGGATGCAGAGGGGCAGACCTGACCTACAGACAGGTAGACTTGACCATCCAAGGGTGGACCTATCCTTTGTACAGGTGGAATTGACCTCTGCACAGGAAGACCTGCCCTCTAGGGGCAGACTCGACCTTGCCCAGGGGCGGACCTGCCCTCCACAGACTCCTGAAAGTGTTTTCTACAAGTTTTTCATAGAGGGGAAAACCTGACCTGCAGATAGGAAAACTTGACCTATAGATAGGTGAACTTTCCCTCTGGTTAGGAAAACTTTCCCTTTGGACAAGCAAACTTTCCCTCTACACAGGCGAACTTCCCCTCTAGACAAGCGGACCCGCCCTCTAGACAAACAAATTTTCCCTAGACAACTTTTTGCCAAAAGGTGAAAGTTCATCTTTTTAGCACTTTTCTGGTTATTTTAAGTGTTTAGGCACATAGTGTAACTAGGGGTGTCAATTAACCTTTGTTTGCATTGCTTGTTGGTAAGCTATTTGATGTATCCAATCCCCTTGCACCATTCGACGATCCTAGGTGATGAGAAATTGTAGCTTATCAAGTCCTTTAAGTCATCCTCTTTTTTTTTTTCTTAGCGGGACCTACTTAGGGATTCATCACCCCAAGGGATGATTCCAACCATGTGTACCAGTGGGGTATATAAAGGAGGGAGAGCGAAAGATGTACCTCAGTCCAACCACGTTGTAATTGGCAAAGCGTCGAGATGACATGAAGAGTTGGTCCGAGCCTTTAGTACCTCGCTAAGGTTCCTGACTCATGCTTGTAATAGGTTGGTGTTCATAGTTTGGGCCTCGCATACTGGGTGTATATCGAGGAATCCCTAGCAACCATGTTCATCCTAGAATAGAAGACTTTTTCAGCCATACCCTCTCTACTAGACTTAGGTTTGTGTTGTCTGAATTGTCTTCTTTGTGCAAAACCAGTGATTGTCTGATTAATTGACTCAGCCGTATCCTTTTCATTGATGATTACTATGTTTTGAGTCATTTTCCTTAGTCTTCCTTTAAAAAAATAAAGTTTAAACCTGTCCAAGGGCAAACCTGACCCACCCAGGGGAAAACTTGATGTTGAACCAGCCTTTTCCAACCTCTTTTTGGCCAATTTTGACCAAGTTTAGCTCCATAGGTGAACTTTCCCTCTAGACAAGTGAACTTGCCCTCTGGTCAGGCAAACTTTCCCTCTGGACATGCGAACTTTCCCTCTAGACAAGTGAACATGCCCTCTCATCAGGTGAACTTTCCCTCTGCACAGGCGAACTTTCCCTCTAGATAGGTGAACTTTCCCTCTCGTCAGGCAAACTTTCCCTCTACACAGGCAAAATTTCCCTCTGGTTAGGTGAACTTTCCCTCTGGACAGGTGAACTTTCCCTCTGGTTAGGAAAAATTTCCCTCTAGAAAGATGAATTTTCCCTCTAGATAGGCAAACTTGACCTCTAGACAGGCGAACTTGACCTCCAAGGGCGGACCTAAACCTTGACTGATCAACTTTTTCATCCATTTCATCATTCGAGACCCTCGTTTCACCGTCTCGATCACTCGTCTCCTCGTTCCGAATGTCTGAGAGTCCATTTTCCATCCTAAACATTCATCCCATCGATTTGAGCATCCATTCACCCATTCATAGTCCTCATTTACCCATTTTGGATCACCAATATTTTGTTAAAACTTCATTAAAATTGACCTAGGTGTTTTTCTCTAATCATCATCCATCAAAACTGACTTAGGGTAGTCATCCATCCTGAGTCGGTCATCCTCGTCAGCCCAATCAATCCACTTCAATCTCAAGTTGGATTCAGTGTCATTATCATACATCCACCCTTTAATTGATTAATCAACACCTAGCATTACCAAGGATCACTCTTGAACTTAGTTTTAGATTCCGGTCATTATCAATCATCAATCCAAATCAACTCATCATATCATCGAATCCAGGTTGGCCAATTGTCTACCAATCAACCCAATCTGATCTCATCGAACAAATCCATTTCGGTCAAATCAATCATCCAAATCAAGCCCATTGAGCAATATCCTCATCGGATAATCCATTGGGTCAATCCTTTTGTCATCATCTTGATCATCTTAGCATCTTAATCTGTCCCATCATCTTGCATGCTTATTCAGACTCGGTCGCAAATGAGGAAAATGTCCAAACAACAAGTCGACAATTCCCAACCAAAAATCCCTCAAGATCTAAACAATACAACTAATGCCTCACAAGATCCCCATAACAGTGTAAACATCCCTCGAGATCCACATAATGGTACATCATCACAATCCAATATATATGGTCAAAACACATCACCACCCGGGGATGAGAACATGGTCAACCAACCCGAACTTACATTTGAGGAACACTTTAGTAACCCTACCAATGTACAAATGACTGATCACCTGTTCGAAAGACATGGGGAAGAAATATTGGCACATCTCATCGAAAAAGGTGTCAAACTTCTGCCAGGTGTTGACTTATCCAAATATAGCGGTTCCATGTCTAACATACCCCAAGGTTCACAAAATGTACCAGGTAGTTAATACGTCCCCAATATTCCTCTAGTAGAAGGTTGGCATCAACTTGAATTTGACAACACCGTTCTATATCTCGTTAACAATCCCCCACATCCCACCATCTCGATCATGGGGGCTCCTCAATTAGCTGATCCCAATGATCCTTTTTCCTTTGGCATGCCACAAAACATTTCGCAACTGCTGCCACTAATGCTAACGACACCACCCCTTTCGAACCCACCCCCTGTTAGCACTGGGGGAAACCCTTTTACTGCATTTCCTCCACCTCCTGGGGCTATATACCTACCATCGCCTTCATACACATCTCCACAATCTCCCCAATCTAACCTACCACCTCCATTACTGCCACAAGGTACATCCCAACCAAATGTTCCATTTGGTACCCAACAACCTCTTGTGCAAAAAACCCCTACGTTATCTTAGGCGCCCCAATAGCAACAACCGCCATATAACCCTCCGTTCTCTTCACAACAACCACCACACCAATCACAAATCAATCTGTCTCAACCTCCCGCTCAAACCATATCTTTGTTCCTCACATCCATTCTACGTCTGTGAGCTTAGACACAATACAACATCTCACATCAAATCAACAACCACTGCAACATCATTATTACCAATAGTAGTCCCAACAACAACCACCTTATGCAGCCTCCCAATAGTTGCAACAATACCCTCAGTATCAGCAGGTCAATCCACAACATCCCATCCAAGCTCCTCAACAGCCTACCTCACATTTTTATCAAACAAATCCATACTATACCTCACAACAACCCCCATACCAACAAAATACCTCAGCATACCAGCAAGGGATATCATCATCCCACTACCAAAATCCATACCTCAACATTCCAACACTCTCTCAACAGGATCCTTCATCGTCCTACCATCCATATCCATCCAACCCGCCTTTGGCTCTTATGCCACCAGTCAACTTAGATATGTTAGAAATCAAATCCGCTCTGAAAGATCTTCAAGCTGGGACTGGCAAAAAATCATTCAAATTCAAAGACATATGTCCCTATCCATTTGATCCCTCCATCTCATTGATCCCCTTCCCTAAACATTTTGAAATACCAAAATTTGACAGATATAGAGGAAGCAAAGATCCTAAGGCTCACTTGCAGGAGTTTTACTCCCAGTGTCAAGAAGTTATACACAATGACAACTATCTCTTGCGCTTGTTCCCACGGAGTCTGACAGAAAATGCCCTGGAATGGTTCATGGGTCTAGAACAAGGGTCCATAAAATATTTTGCGAACTTGTCAGAAAAATTTGTTTCCTACTTCTCCTTCAATTTGGAGGACACTAACACCTTAGATCTCCTCAAAGAAAAAAAATGTGAGGGGGAAACCTTTGCTAGCTACCTTCAAAAGTGGCATGCACTAGCAAGATGAATGAAAACCCCTCTAAAAGAGAAGGACATGGTCACCCTCTTTGTGGAGAACTCTCATCCCAACATGGCTCATAATTTCAGGTTATACTATGTCACCACTTTCACAGAGATGGTGGAAAAAGGACCCATCCTTGAGTGCGCACTTGTTGCAAAAGGGCATGCCAAGATACACAATTATGACAGAGAAAGGTCATTCGGGGAGAAGTCTCGCTTTTGGAACAAGAACAAAAATGCAGTGAATGATGGTGTCACTGACACTAAACATGTTCAGGTAGCCAATACCTCCCATTGACAACAACCATTTGTACCTATTGCCATATCCGTACCATAGGGGGCATCTCATCCTCCTCAACAGTCAAACCAAAACCGTCAAGGGAATGAAAAATGCCAGTATGCTCAATTAGGATAACCCTTGAGTGTCATCTTCAATAAGTTGTTAAAGATCAACTATCTGATCACCTACCCTGTCACCAAGCCACTTGACGAATCCAAACCTAAACTTGCATGGTTTAGGGAAAATGAATATTGTGAGTTCCATAAAATCAAAGGACACACTCTGAATAAGTGTCAAGGTCTCAAAAACTATGTCTAAGATCTTATCGATCAAGGAGATATCAAAGTCGACACCAGTCAAGCCCCATCGTCTAATGGTCAATTGTAGATATACCAAAACACCTTCCTGAACCATAATCAAGGCGCAAGCACCTCCAGTAGCAATCCCCAAGACAACAACACCAATAATGTAAGCTATAAAAATGTACCCCTCAATTATGATGTCATTATCCATTACATTGAGCAGGTAGTGTAGATCGGGAAATAAATCAAAGAGTTTAAATGCATTGAAGACAATAAACAAATTAAATCCTATCAAGCACCATGAAGTACAAACTAGAATGAAAATAAAAATAGTAAACAAAGAAACTACAAACCGATTTTCAAACTAGTGTTGATTGATCTCCATGGCTCTTCTCCATCTGCGCAAGGATGCAAGATTTTGAAGGTTGATTGTAGAGGAGGAATGTTGGTTGCTCAATTCTGCAACATAATGATATGATAAAGGTTTGAAGGAGAATGATGGATGAAAGATAGAATATTTGAAGAATAATTTTGATAGAGTGAGGATACTTAAGAATCAACCTCTTAAATGGATTGCGAGAGGCCATATTTATAGAGTCGTGACGTTAGCGAAGATAAGATTTGACAAGATTCGACAATGATTTGATTTTTGAAAAAAGAGGAAATACCACAAGATTAGATAAGATTTCAAAAAAGATGGAAAGATTTCATTTCCTGTTTTAAGGAAATAAATCTCGAAAAAGATGAGAAGGATAATCGATGAATTATCTAATTAAATAAATTAATTAGATGCACACGAGTTCAGTTTTGGAAAGAAAGCAAGAAGATCTTTTTAGGATTTATTAATTAAATAAATTTTGGATTTATTTAATTAACATTGAATTTATGATTTCATTAATTAAATAATATAAATTATTTAATTAATATTAGAAGAGAAAATGACTTAATTAATTAAATAATATAAATTATTTAATTAACTTTAGCGAAATGGATGGATTATGAATATGAATTTAATTAAATAAATAAAATTTATTTAATTAAATAAATGATGACATGGGTACCTAGGGCAAATCATGCTACAAGATGCCTAAATGATGTAATGTCGAGACAGGTGTTGTAAGAGGACATTTTTGGGTGTCTACATTTTTCCCCTCTTTGAGATGATGTTTGAGATGATGCGATTTGTGTCGAGTAACATCATTTCAAAGAAACTAAGGTATGGATAGAGGAAAATGGATAATGATATCAGAATATGATGATGCCCCCTCAAGAGGATAGGTGGGTTGGACAAACACAGGTAGGCTCTCGAAATGAAAGGGATGGGTTAAGAATGAACGATGAAGGAATGGATAGAGGAAGTGAAAGATGCATTATGCTGAAATGAAAGTGAGCAACCACGATGTTTGATTTAGCACTAGATGTTATGCACCAAGGTACAAGGACCAAGGTGATGATGTGTCATGTGCCCCAACATAATACAACCTTGTCTAGACGTATGAGGAAAGAGGCTTAGAGCATTAAAGTCCTAATGCACAAAAGGTATTATGTGACCTTAGATGCAAAGGATAATGCAAAAAGATATTCCAACACACAAAAGATATGAATATTAGCTGGAATGATATGGATTTGATACAAATGCAAGATAAAATGATAACACACACAAGCAAGCAAGCAAGCATGCACAAATGATACAAAAAAAAACAAGGTATTTCCCCTGTCAAGTTGTAAACCGTTGATTGATTGACCGATGATGATGACTGAAAGTGTTGTCATTGCGAGAAAAGACATATCCCTAGATCAACACAAGGATGACTGACAATTGATAGATTGACTTTGATTGACTGGGTTTACAACAAGATTAGGATTAAGACCAAAGGATGTGATTGGATAATTTGACAAGATTGATCGACTTGATTGATATGGATTGACTTGCATTTGAATTATTGCTTGAATTTTTGTTGGCTATTTGATTTTTTTGTATTTTTGGGGATATTTTGATTTTTTTTTTTGGAATTGAAATTTTTGTTTTTGAAATGTTTTGATTTTTTTTGCATTTTTGAAATGTGTTGATATTTTTGGATTTTTGAGAATATTTGGAGGTGTCAAAGGATGAAAATTTGAGTAGCCTTTGTGCTAGATACCAATGACAAGGGGAAAACCAAGGCTAGGTGCAAGGAGATAAAGGGGATTGATGGATGAAAGGGTGGGTGATGGGATAAGGGATAAAAGGCTCATGATATATGGATGGATGGAAAGGATAAGTCATAGTGAATGAAATGGATGTATGCATCATAAGAGGGTAAGGACGTGATCTCCAAAGACTATATTACATAGGAATAACATGCCCCATTCTAGGTACAAGACTTAGGATTTTTCATGACAAATCTTATGACAATAGGATAATGATATGATTAGTTTAGATAGGATGCGGTATGTCAACAGATACCCAAAAAACATGTTTCAACATTTTTCCCCTATATCTTCATCAAGATCAAAAGGATAAGGGTGGATGAATGGACTCAATATGAGAGGTATGTATGATGGCTAAAGAAGGTAGGTAGGATGGAAATGATATGACATGAAAATGATAGGTTGGATAGATAAGATATTGTGCCCCCAAGTGTAAGTGACATAGAAGATCAACCTACACATGACGCCTGTTTGCCAGGTTTTCATCATGGTACTTATCTAGGGTGCCTGTTTACCAAGTTTTCACCATTGGACGAAGGGATTTCTCTTTACTTTTTTCTTTTTTTCTTTTTATTTTTGACTTTTTGACATTTTGGATAGGAGAAGGGGAATATGGATGGGAGGGACTCAAGTGTCTAGACCCATGAAAGGTGGTAGTCTCACTAGATATGGATGTCCTTGCATGGACCATGTCAAATGTCATTATGCTCATAGATGTTGGTAAGGAATGACATGAAAGGGATGGATTAGGTAGATGGCGGATTATGAAAGTCTTATGTAAAAATGGATGGGGAATAGTGGATGATGATGTGGATTGAAGAGGACTTGTGCAAAAGGATGGATGCAAGGTTTATGCAAAAGCATGGACCATAGGAAGGTGATCAGGAAGATATGTATGATAGTAGTTGAAGGATGAGGAGATGGAGGTATGTGGAATTGTTGTGAAATGAAAAGGAACCATGACCAATGGTTGCACACACTGTGATAAACATTGAAGCTTTTGATGTGGATGGGGTGTAAGAAGCAATGAAGTTGTTTGCTTAGGAGGTGGAAGATGTAGCGCTTTAGGTACCCACATAGACTTAGTATTTTTATGATTTTTGTTTGGCTTGTGGGTTTTAGGAATTTGAGACTTTTGAATGGAATGAGAATGTGGGGTGGAAGTGGATGGTTGGGATTTTTGTGATGTGAATGCCTCATTTGAATTGATTTCTTTTTTCTTAGGTACCCAAACCATTTTAGTTTTGGCCTTTACTTTTGGAGGTATGGGCTTATATAACTTTTTAGATGGATTTTTCTTTGACTTTTTGTATTGATGTCCTAAGGCATGAGAACCCTTAGAATTTTGTACTTTATAGGTAGAGGCATTGAAATTCTTTCTTTTGAATCCCATGGGTATGGTGGAATGGGTGGAAGCTTTATGTTTATACATTGTGTGCATTTGTTGGTCATGATTAGGAATGTCAGGGTATTTATGGATGGAGGGATAAGGGGATTAGACAATGGGGATATTGGGTGTTGGGAGAAGTGGAGGTAGATTAGATGGAGGGATATTAGGAGTTGGAAGTAATGGTGGAAAAGTGGATGGAGGAATATGCAGAGTTGGAAGAAGTGGGGCTAAATTAGATGGTGGAAGGTGTATGGTCACATGCTTTTGACATTTGTAGGATGACGGTGGTGGAATGACAACATATGTTTTGGGTGTACGATAGGCTTTATGATGGAAAGTGGACTTAGGATGCATGGAGGAAATACCAACATCTTGAGATTGGTGTCCTTGAGGTGTATGTACAAGGCCATAAGAGCATGGAGGGAATTTGACATGGATGGGCTCCAAAATATCTTGTTCATGAAGGCCTAAACCTTTACCTTGGCGGTTCATATTTTGGAGTGTGCAATGGACAATAGGACTAGGTGTAGGTGAAACACTAGACATGATTTCCTTATTGGATGGAGAAGATAATGGTTGTTGTTGTTCAAAGGAGGAACATTCATGAATGAGGGTAGAAAGACCAATAGAAGATGATGGCGGACTTGCAATGGGGTCGATAGTGGGTGATGGAGGATCATTAGGATCTTGATTAGCATTGTGTTCACTTAGATCCAAGGTATTTGTTTGATCTTCTATGTGTGCTTGGGAGGAACTTGTCTCATCAAGGGAAGTGAATGTTGATGGATCATGAATAGGACTAGGTGGAGGTGAATTTGGAATATCTTTCTCATGGATGGGTATAGGATCAAGTTGCTCATGGATAGGCTCTTCATCATTATGGATATATCTTGATCATAAAAATGATATAGATTATGGATAGGTTGGATGAAAATGATTTGATATTGATTAGGACTAGGGCTTGATGTTTCCACATGCTTGGGAGTAGACTCTTGATATAACTCTTGGGTTTCTTGAATGGAAGTGGAAGGGAATTTCTCATGGAGAGACTTGACATGTTCTTGATGATCAACAACATAGGAGCATGAAAGAGGGTGACTTGAACTTACGACAAAAGACTCTTGAATTGGATCAAGGGGTTGTGGATGACACAGTTGACTTGAAGGACTTGGCATGGAATTTGAGGACTCTTTTGTATGTTCAAGTATATGTGTTGAATGACATGGCGACAATTGATTCCTTGCTTGTAGCCCTTGGGTCACATCCTTTGGAGGTGTAGGGGTGGAAGGCGTTGGCTTAGGATTTTTATTTTTACTGTATAGTGGTATGATATACTTCGAGAATACATAACCTAGATCAGTGTTCCCCTTGTGAATGGTTGCATTAGAACTTAAAGGATCTTGATTTTGTTGCCTAGGTGGACTTAAATTCACATGTGTTTTTCGTGATGTGGATTGATAGGTTGATGTGGTACTGACACATGAAGAAGTGGATGGATTAGATTGGTATGAGGTGGAAGGGTGATAATAAATAGATAGGGGATGATGTGGTGGTTGTTGGATTTGACATGTGGCTATGAGGTATTGGGCGTGATCTAGGAGGTGTTGGATTTGAGGTGACTTGTGTGCTTGAAGTTTTTGTATTACGTCATGGACATCATGAATGATTTGTTGGGGCAAAGGTGTTTGAATTGTTTTAGCTGTGTCAAGCATGTTAACAACATCTTGTGCTAGATCTTCCAATGTTTTCATGGTGTAAAATGATGTTGATTGGTTTAAAAAGATGATGATTAGGATATGATATGGAATGACAAGATTGTATGATTTGGATGATGTGGCAAGAGTTTATTGGAAGTTTGACTTGGCACCATCAAACACAATATTTCACATGTAAATGCATGAACACACACACCAAACACAATAATAAATTTTTCTTTGAAGATTAAATGTTATGATTAAGCAAACACTTGAATACACAACAACAAGCCCTATGACTACTCAAGTGGGGTATGGCCAATTAGGTCTCAAGCTAGTTTGCACAAGGTTGACTAAGGAATGATTTGAAAGAAAAAATCTGCCAATAAGCCGGGAGAAAGGGGTAACCCACCCTTCACCTTCACTTCCCAAAGGTATAAAGTTCTTTGGGGCTTAGCTCAGAGTGACAAGATTCCAACTTCCAAACAAGCGTGTCTTTCGATTCACACTTTGATTGAGGTCGTCCCTTGGAGGGGTGTGTGCTCCAAGCAGGCCTCCTAAAAAGGGTATGACAAAAGTGAACCAAGTGAGGTGTTTTGGAAGACACACACACTTGATTCACGCTCACAGTGATTAATTTCCCTTTAGAAAATTGAAATGTTTAGAAGAAAACAATGAAGCACTCATTCTTTTTAGATCCCAAATCAAGATGTGATGGAAGACAATGATTAATTTTAGACCCAATTTTTGAAATGTGATTGAAGACAAGATTTTTTTTAATCCAATTGCAATGATGTGATCAAACAAGATTTGATTTTATGTCCCAAATTGAAAGATGTGACAAACAAGATTAAGAGATGAAGGATGAAACAAGTGCACCTGGTTATTTTCGCTTTCCAAATTGATGTTGTGACTGATTCCAACACTTTTTCAGCTCCGTATGATTCACCAACAAGTCACAAGGACAAAATAAACAAATTAAAAATATGTTAGAACAAAAGTCATATGTGCTGAATAATATATGAAAATTTGAGAACTTTAACTCTAAACATTGATAAAAACCAACACCATTGGATAGCTTATGAAATTCTACCCCAAATAAAAAAAAAGCACTGAAAAAGACCAAAAAATGACCAAGATATGGCCATTTTAAGATTGACTGAAAAAATGTTGAAATAGAAGTGTATGCGCTAAAACAGACCTCATATGCGCTAAAGTACCTGCAAAAATGGAAATTTTTTGAATCTCCAGATGCACTGCCGAATGTCAGAAAACCTGCAATAAAACCTGCAAGAAAACCTACAAGAAAGGAATTTAAAATGGGGGCATAGGCCCCACGGTGAGCTCCAGAAATATAGATAGGGAAATAAATCAAAGAGTTTAAATGCATTGAAGACAATAAACAAATTAAATCCTATCAAGCACCATGAAGTACAAACTAGAATGAAAATAAAAATAGTAAACAAAGAAACTGCAAACCGATTTTCAAACTAGTGTTGATTGATCTCCATGGCTCTTCTCCATCTGTACAAGGATGCAAGATTTTGAAGGTTGATTGTAGAGGAGGAATGTTGGTTGCTCAATTCTACAGCATAACGATATGATAAAGGTTTGAAGGAGAATGATGGATGAAAGATAGAATATTTGAAGAATAATTTTGACAGAGTGAGCATACTTAAGAATCAACCTCTTAAATGGATTGTGAGATGCCGTATTTATAGAGTCGTGACGTTAGCGAAGATAAGATTTGACAAGATTTGACAATGATTTTATTTTTGACAAAAAGAGGAAATACCATGAGATTAGATAAGATTTCAAAAAAGATGGAAAGATTTCATTTCCTATTTTAAGGAAATAAATCTCGAAAAAGACGAGAAGGATAATCAATGAATTATCTAATTAAATAAATTAATTAGATGCACACGAGTTCAGTTTTGGAAAGAAAACGAGAAGATCTTTTTAGGATTTATTAGTTAAATAAATTTTGGATTTATTTAATTAACATTGAATTTATGATTTCATTAATTAAATAATATAAATTATTTAATTAATATTAGAAGAGAAAATGACTTAATTAATTAAATAATATAAATTATTTAATTAACTTTAGTGAAATGGATGGATTATGAATATGAATTTAATTAAATAGATGATGACATGGGTACCTAGGGCAAATCATGCTACAAGATGCCTAAATGATGTAATGTTGAGACAGGTGTTGTAAGAGGAAATTTTTGGGTGTCTACAAGTAGAACCCCGTGTGTCTATGATACATGTTAAAGCTAAAGATCCTCAATGTGTTGTTACTACACGACGATCCTGCATCACTATCCATGCGACCTCTGCACTGGCCTAGTCAAATCCTATAAAATATTAGTAGTCTTCTCCTGTACATCAAGAAATTCTCAATAGAGCCTTACAAGAAACCCATGTACCTAATGACATCGATCCCACACAATTACAAGCCCTTGTGGGACACCTGGCTTTGTCTTACCAGCTACACTTTGGCCAGAATGACATACCAAATATTGATGCCAATCATAACTATCCATTGCACATTGAAGTCCTAGTTTCACGACATAAAATAAAAAGGGTCCTGTAGATAATGGCTCTGCCCTCAATCTATGCACTCTGAAATTCATAAAATAGGTGGGGTATGCCCAAGCGGATTTGAGTAACCAAATCATCACAATCAAGGCTTATGATAATGCAAAAATAAATTATGAAGGTTTTATCAGTCTTCCTATTCAGGTTGGATCGATAGTTCAGTATACTACTTGTCATGTCCTTGATCTGGACTTACCATACAATCTCCTCCTCAGCCACCCGTGGCTCCATGCCATGCAAGATGTCCCCTCCACGTACCATCAATGCCTAAAATTCCTGGTTAATGGATAAGAGATCACCATTTATGCTGACCCCCAACCATTTGAATACTACCACGCTTTAGAAGCGTCCTTTTCCCATTTACATTATTTTCCTGGGGTTGAAATGGGGGAATCTCATTCATCATCTGCTAATCCATCCTCCACCATGATAACCACTCCATCTTCCACCACCAATCCTACAGTCACAAAAGTCTAGATCATTGACAAGGGGTGTGGGGAATATGAAATGCATACTGCTCTTAATATAGAAACCATGCAATCGTCACCACATGAGTACGGTCAACCTTCACATGCTACTCCAAAGGAAGACAAGACTATCACCTTCAGTGCAAAAAACATTCCTACTACCACTTTCAGGTTCCCTAGTATCAAGATAGATGCACCAGAAGAGGATATCAGTCAATGGGTATACCAAGAAGAACCCCAACCAGATCCTCCTCTAAGGGAATACTTTTAGGAAGTATATCTGTGGTCAACTAAGTTCATAGAGAATTATAACTACCAAGGCAGAGGCCTAGGTAAAGAAGAACAGGGGCGGTTGCAACCTATTCATACATCAAAGCTGCCAAAGAATATAGGCCTTGGATATGACAAAAAGTAGAAAGGCCCAACAACATCATCTAATACTTCCAATAGTGTTACTGTGGACAATGTCTCATTGGAAGACATACTCGAGGAGGAATCCATCATACGCGCATACGATGATGTTGATCACACAGACCTGTCATCCATGTTCGAATGCCTATCCATCTGTATCATTATCCTATCCCTTCGTCACCCTGAGCTTATTGATTGGGACCTATGTGATAGCACACTCGTCAATATGTCTGTGGATACATATTTCAACCTTATGGGATTGGGGGAGGATGAACACTCTAGTCGCAAAAGTAAGAATAAGAAAAATAAAAAGTGGTCATCTAGTGAAAACCTCCTCGAGGCACTTCCTCACCTTGAAAAAGTAAAAATAAAGGACACATCCAATGGTAAAAACCTTGAAGAGGCGCTAGAGGATGCAGATGTTCATCTTCCCCTTGTGGTAACTTAGTTATCTACACGGTCACCCATCCTGATTGAAGAGACTCAAGAAGTTTATCTGGGCACCGTCGAAACTCCTAAGATCACATATGTGGCCAAATCACTCTCAAATTAGGAATATGCAGTCATTGTTCAATTAATCCAAGAGGGTATTATTAACTTTGCTTGGTCATATTCAGATATGCTAGGCTTAGACCCTGCTTTAGTGGTTCATCATCTGGATGTCCGCCCAGATGCCAAGCCTGTCAAACAGAAGCTCCACAAGATGCATCCACAGGTAGCATTATTGGCCAAGAAGGAACTGGAGAAATTACTAGATGCAAGTTTTATCAGACCAATTGACTACTTTGATTGGATCTCCAATATAGTACCAGTTGCCAAACCAAATGGAGACATTTAGATCTACATAGACTTCAGGGATCTTAGCAAGGCCTTCCCAAAGGACGAATTCCCTCTACCTAATATTGACATGCTGGTCAACTTTACTGTAGGACATGAGATGTTATCCCTCATGGATGGTTTCTCTGGTTATAATTAGATCCAGATTGTGCCTGACGACCAACACAAGACCACTTTTATGACACCTTGGGGTACTTTCTGTTACAATGTTATGCCCTTTGGTATCAAGAATGCGAGGGTGACATATCAGAGGGAAATGACTGTCATCTTCCATGACCTCATCCATACTATCATGGAAGATTATGTTGATGACTTGCTAGGAAAATCCAAAACTCGAGTAGAGCACCCTATCATCCTAAAAAAGATCTTCGATCGGTTAGAACATTACAATCTATGGCTAAATCTGAAAAAGTGTGTCTTCGGTGTTACGTCAGGAAAATTGTTGGGTTTCATAGTCTTGCGAAGGGGTATTGAGGTTGATCCTACCAAGGTAAAAGCTATTGTGGATATGCCACCCCTGCACAATCTGAAGCAATTAAGAATTCTTCAAGGGAAGATGCAATCCATCCATTGGTTCATAGCCCAACTTGCAGATAAGTGTCAGCCATTCACCCATCTTTTGAAGAAAAACTCCACCTTCTGATGGAACCAACTGTGTCAAACAGGTTTTGATAAGATCAAAGAATACTTAGCCCATCCACCAATCTTGATGCCTCCTATTCCAGAGAAACCCCTCCTACTTTATTTCTCTACCACTTCAGTCGTGCTGGGGGCATTGTTGGCACAAAATGATGAGTCATCTAAAGAGAGAGCGATCTACTACATCAGTCAGACACTGGTCGACTATGAATTAAACTACTCTCCCATGGAAAAAGCCTACCTTGCAGTAGTCTTCAACACACAGAAACTTTGACATTACATGCTCAACCATCTGGTCAAGTTAATAGAAAAGATCGATCCACTAAAGTATCTGTTATCTAGAACCACTCTAACTAGCTACATGGCCAAGTGGGTCATGCTCCTAAGTGAATTTGAAATAGAGTATGTGGAGAAAAAAGCAATAAAGGGACAATTCATAGCTGATCAGTTGGTCGAGGCACCACTAGTAGATGCTTACCCTCTGGTCACTAAATTTCTAGACAAAGAAGTTTACATAGTTACAGAAGTGCTAGCTTGGACACTATATTTTGATGGCTCATATACTCATAATGGATTAGGCGCAGGAATTCTATTAGTTACCCCTCAAGGTGACTACATTCCAAAGTCATTCAGAATAACATTCCTATGTACCAACAACATGGAAGAATACGAAGCCCTCCTCACAAGCCTTTGAATTGCAAAGTAATGGCACATAACTCATTTGAAAGTCTTTGGTGATTCATTGTTAGTCATCAAGCAAGTTAATGATGAATTCCTAACAAAAGATGATAAGTTGTTGCCCTATAAATGCATGGTGGATGATTTCAAGAAATATTTCACCTTCATACAATTTGACCAAATTCCTAGGGTACAGAACAAAGTAGCTAATGCAATGGCCACTATTGGATCCTTGATCGACATGCCTAAAGATCAAATAAAATGTGAGTTCCTTGTGGAAAAACTTTTAATCCTAGCATATGATATTCCTGAGATAAACATGGTGTGCGATATCATAGGTCCCACTTCCCCTTGGTACCAAGACATATATACCTATCTCCATGATAACATTCTACCCCTAAACCTCACACGAAACCAACAAAAATCCTTTATTCAATGTCCAACCCAATACATTATCATCGGTGATACAATTTATCATCGTGGGTATAATGGAATCCTCCTTAGATGTCTGAATGAGACTGTAGCCCATACTGCACTAATGGAAGTACATAGTGGTGTTTGTGGAGCTCATTCAAATAGTATGGCCTTGGCCAAAAGGAATCTCTGAGCTGGATATTATTGGCTTACATTAGAGCATGATGCTTGTGAATTTGTGAAGAAATGCCTTCCCTGCCAACAACATGTAGATTTGATTCATGCTCCACCACAGGACCTTCAACCCCTCCTAGCACCATGGCCATTCTCTCAATGGGGTTTTGACTTGATTGGAAAGATTTACCCACCATCTTCTGATGACCATACATTCATAATTGCTGCCACTAAGTACTTCACTAAGTGGGTGGAAGCAATGCCACTCTCACAGATCACTGGTACTCAGATCTCAAAATTCATCCTTTACCATATTCTCTGTAGATATGGTATCCCATCCACCATCCTCTCTGATAATGGAAAAAATTTCAAAAAGCAAGCCATGAAACACATCTGCGACACCTTTCATATCCAACATCATTGGTCAATGCCTTATTACCCCCAGGGTAATGGTCTTGCCGAAGCAACCAACAAAACCCTTATCCGCATCCTCAAAAAGGTTGTCAATAACACAAGACAAGATTGGCACCTAAATATTCATCCCTCCCTCTAGGCATATCATACCTCCATCTGCACCCCTATAGGTGCCACTCCCTATTCTTTATTCTATGATGCCAAAGCCATCTTTGCAATTGAAGTTGAGATTCCATCACTGAGAATTTCTCTAAAAAATCTTATTAGTGAGGAGGATGCTCGTGTTGCACAACTTGCACAACTAGAGTTACTTGATGAAAGAAGGATCAATGCCTACGATCATCTGCAAGCATATTAGAACTGCCTCAAGCATAACTACAACGAGAAGGTTCATCCTCGATAGTTCCATGTTGAAGATCTTGTTCTTAAAGAGAACTAACAAACCCAACAACACCGAGACAAGAAAGGAAAATTTGAAGCAATCTGGTTGGGGCCTGTTGACGTCCCAGATGGCACAACAACATTACAAATAGAATATTGCTACTCTGTTTCTCCTGAAAGAGAAAGATAATCACATGGATATCTTAGCTCCCAAGGTCTTTGTAGTTGGGTCTCAACTATGTTGATGTCCCTCAGTGGTCAATGTAATAGTAATATTCAAGGGGCCTGCTGGTGTGAGCTTTTGGACTATTGTGAGAGCAAACATAAACTTAAAACCTACTCTAACCGAGGTTTTAAAGAAATTTAAAAAGATGGATCAGGGCTTTGGAACAAAAAAGAACAATAATTCATCCAAATTAACCAGACCTGTCACCTTCCAAGGAATTCCTAACTAAAACTGTAGAACAAACTTAACTTGTGACTAACACACAGTTTCATTCATTCATAGTGCTAAATTCAACAGCAGATTGCAAGTTACCATTCAAACAAAATAGAAAATCAAACCCCATTCCTTCAAAGCTTTCAAATCAAATGATCAACTCAAGACTAACACCATTTTGAAACACAATATGAAGTAGATTAAAATCTGGTTGCTTCTACTGTTCATAAAATAGATAAACAACAATTACAAAGCTAGCACAATCACCAGTGTACAAAAAATTTGTGGCTCCAAATTGTTTCCATTTACTCTAAGAAAACTGAAAGATACATTAGGATATTCTACTGAATCTTACCCCTAGCTACCAGTTCTACTCCTACTTTGTAACCCTACTCGTGCTTAATTCTAACCTAGACATTCTAACCTTTACAAAGAGGCAAGAATGCCTTATATATAGAATGCATCAAAAAGGATGCGCTATCCCCCTGCATTAGGGTTTTACAAAATATCTTTTGTCTATAGGAGAGTCAGCTCTTAGATCTTCTGAGGAGAGTCGGTTGTGCATTCAATGTGAAGCCCTGCTATCCATATTGTTGAAGGATTTTTGGGAAAGATCTATAGATATTTTGCTGCTGTAGCATTGACTCATCTATTTACGTGTCCATACTCGAAATCCTTCTGAAATCAGTCTTGAATGCTCAGAATATCATCATTAATGTTGATCTATTTCTGCTAGTGGTCACCACAACTATCCCTATGATTCATAGTTTCTTTCTTCTTCTTGGCCTCCTTTATGTTTTGGACCCTTTGCATGTTCGTTGACTATTTTTTGAAAACACCATCGGGTCTCCCTGTGGATCTTTGCAAAGTCACCCAAGTAGACCATCGCCACCTATTCTCAAAAAGAGTCCATTTAGTTTGCATTCTATTGGACTTCCATCACAAGAATAGTCAATTGGTCAAAGGAACCGATGAATCACTCTTTGGCTTCCTCCGATTGGTTAGACATAGGCCACGCAAGCTTCATCAGGTGGTCAAAAGTGATCCACCTTGGATTGCATATTGACGAGACACTCATCGTGTCTCTCCGATGCGATTTCATTTTTATCAACCATCGACATAGCATATGGCAGTCGACAAGACGCTTCGGCGAGCTACAGAAGTTATACCGAGCTCACAAAACCCATCAGCAAGACCGCATCCTTTCGTTGAGACCACATGGTGAAGCTTTTTTTCTCTATTGGAGTCCCCCTGAATTCCTTTCATTGACCTTCTCACACCAGTTTTTGTTTTTGTTTCGGCGTGACTTTCTTCCTTCGCCAAGACCTTTTGGCGAAGGTATGATCCTTGGTCGATCTCATCTTATCGGTAGGACCCTTCCCCTTTGGAAAAAATTTTCGTCGAAGGCAACACCTCTTGCCGAGCTCACCCCACTGTCGCCGAGCTTCTCTTTTGTGTCGTTGAGACTCTCTTCGATCAGTGAGACTTTACACTGACCGAGGCTTCCTCTTGCCAAATTCTGCTATTTCCAAGACCTTTTTGTAGTCACACTGATGCATTTTCTTTGTTCCATATGTGTCGCCATAGCATCCTCTTGTTGGGGAGATGTCTTATAGAAACCTTATGTCTTAGCGAAAGTCTCTGCATGTGCTTTCTTTGGTCACCAAGACTTATTAATTCTCTCACCGAAGACCACTGATAGAATCCATCACGCCATGTCAGTGTGACTTTATGAATTTTCCGAGAGCATATGCCGAAGCAGATGACTCCTGTCGAAGGGTATGCCTATATGCACTAGTCGGTGAGACCTCCCAGATTCGCTGAGACATCCTGGCATAGAGAAAACCTTTTGCCAATGTATGAATCTTTTGACGCCGGTCGGTAAGACTTTGATATTTCACCAAGACCACTCCCTGAAGACAAACCTATGCCAATAGGAAACTCTCAATCACCGAGACAATGAATGAGGCCTTGGTGATAGACACCTGTATGTGATTTATGATCACCGTGACAATCTTGAGGTCTTGCCAACATTTTCCTTAGCTGATTTTTAGGTCCAACTAAACTAGGGAATGCATTCCAGTTGAGTTCTCTTGACAAATACCATCATGCATGTGATTTAATCCTACATTCAATGAAGAAAACCACCATAAAGATCACATAAACAGAAGTCAGATAAATCAAAATCATCATTGAAATAGATCCTATATTAGCAAGGTACCGTTAAATCTTCAAACAAAAATGATCATACAAAAGTTTGGGTTTCAGGCCAACCTGCGAAATCCAAGCCATGGAGGAATTTCAGAGAATTCTGAGTCAGGCGGATCCTAGTGGAAAAAGCATGAAAACACGCATTAGAAACTCAAACTGATCAGTATCAAACTAGGAACAACACATGAGACCTCAAAATAGCACCAATTAATCGTAAAATGCATCTTTATTAATTAACCAATCCTGCTATTCCAAACTTCTCCACATTTCACCAGATTCTGAGGAAATCCGTGTAGGATGGATTTATGCGAAAAAGGAGACACTCAGAAAAATCCAGGAAAAAGAGGGGACAACGAATTTCAAGAAAATCCAGAGGAGATAGAAAATTGTGAAAAAGGACATCGAGAAAATTTAGTCCACGCGGAATTCTGCGAAGACCAAAAATCCCCGAACAACAAACGCTCAGCCGGAGTTCGAGTGAGATCTAGGAAAATCCGAATGGGAAGGAAAATCCAAAACTTAGGAGAAAACCCAAAGAACCCCAAGAGCAAAAGAAAAAACCAAAGGAAAAGAAAGGAAAAGAAAGGGGGGACCCATTTTGTTCCAAATCAAAATGGGGTGGTTATGCAGGGCATAACAGGGCCTTACATCATAAGCACTAAATATGGCTCTGAGGCATACAAAATTGATACCCTTGAAGGAGAGCCTCTTGAAGAACTTATCAATATCATGCATCTAAAGAGGTTCTATACCTAAGTCCGCTTGGTAACCCCACCTATCAAAAAAAATAAAAAACATTAAAAAAATAAAAAACATAAAAAATAAAAAAATAAAAATCCAAAAATAGTAAAGAGAAATAAACTCGTCCTATGGTGAAAACCACCTTTTGGTGGTGCCTTGGATAAGTACAGGTGGTGAAAACCTGGTAACAGGCATCATCTGTAGAGGGCTTAATCATTATCTACATGGCATCCTAGTTATTTTATGCTTTCATCCACACCATCATCCTCACCCATCCCATCCTTGGCCGCTTGGTATATTTTGATTGAGCATTGGACGCTCCATCTTGGCCATCCCTCATCCTGAGCTTTTTAGTAGCCCACTCTGAGCTTATGCCATTTTTCTAATCGTCGGTCGGTTTGTGTCTTCATATAGCCCTGTCGGTCTCCATCTTGATCTCATCCTGTCACATCTTTAGTTGAACTATGTTGCCCCTGCATTGTCACATAGGAAAGGTTGATCATTTGATCCTCCCCTAGGGAAGTGTCATGACATGTGTCATTCATCATCAGTCACCATTGTCTTCTTTCCTCTTTATCCATAGTCTTTTCTTGAACTACAAAGGCTTTGTGCTTTCACATAGGCAAGGCTAATCTTTGATCAACCCTCAAGCCCCTAGGTTTGTAGGGTGTGTTAGTCCATGTCCTTGTCATGCTCATTCTTCACAAACAAAATCCCCTAGTGTCAAGACATCTGGCTAATGGAAAACATCTTAAGTCAAACTGGGTCATTCTAGTTTAGTATCTATCATCGGTCTCAACAAGATGCATGCTTCCTAATAGACCACTTCAATCCCATCCATCCCCTTGATCTTATGGCAAAGGATGTTTGAAATTGATTGCAATCTTTTGATGCTTTTGGACTTTGTTTATCATTTAAGCTCCCTATCAACACTTGTCATGGTCGCCTTGATCCATCATATCATGGTGTGTTTTGACTTGTCAACATAGGGGCATATCTTGATCTTTTCTTTGTTGTTGTCTTCTCAATTGTCCCATGTAGTACCCACCAAGATCCCTAAGGTTTTGTGTTACGATGGGGCATCCTTGTGTGTTTGTGGTTATCCCAATACCTGGCCCGACCAAGGTCATCATGACCTTGGAGTGTTGGGATAGCCTTTTTGTTTGCGGTGTTTGTTTCATGCATTGGATGCCAACTCGCCTTGGTCTTACATATCAGGGTATTTGGTATCTTATGCTATAAAAAAAATCAATGCTTTGAAGATGGAAAATTACATTCTTGATTGCACTGCATTTCAATTCACTACATACACTTTCCATTTAGCCTTCTTCATGACCTAGGACTTGTGATTTAGGTTGTGCAAGGTCTTGACTCTTTTCCCTCTTGATCTTCTTCAGGTGCAGTATCACACCCACAGTACACCTACCACCTATCTGCACTCCCATGCAAGTACTGACACTTAGGTTTGCATTATAGCAACTCATCTTTCATCCATATTTCATGTTACATTATAGGTTCAATATATTTCATAATTCACAGGCTAATTAGATTAAGCATCATAGTTTCATTTAATCCATACATGTCCATATTAACATTTACATCATACATGCATTATCAACCGCCAAAACATATTGTTAGCTACATCCTAAATATGCATATCATCCTGCATTATCAACATTAATATATGTATAATCATCCATTTGTATAAACATGTGCATACATAAACCAAATCATCCATTCCCATAAATATATGCATACATAAACCAAAGTGTTCATCTACATAAGCATGAAGTAGCATAAACATGTGCAAAAATAAATCAAATCATGCATCCACATAAGCATGGGATATCATATACATGTGCATAAATAAATCAGATCATCCATCTACATAAGCATGAAATATCATATACATATGCATGCATAAATTGAATCATCCATCCCAAAAAACATAATACATAGTGTTAATGAGGACTGTCCCATATCATAATCAAAATAATACAATGTACATCTCGTCACAAAGTCTCAGGCATAATCTACCACATATCCATCATTTATCATCAAATAAGGTACAAAATCCAGAGATGTAGAGCACCTCCGATCTCTGTCGATAAGTAATAAACACTCCATCCTGTGTTTGTCAAAAAATTGGTATCCTGTCATCTACTCTCTGGCTGTACTACTGTGACCTACCCACATCTAATCTCTAAGGACAGTCTGACACTAGCCCTCTATGTGTGGGAGTCCCCTGATACTCACGGGTGGGAGTCCCCTAGTAACCACTGAGAGGAGAAGGAGTCCATCGAGTCACTATACCCTCTGGTACGTGTCCCTAATGACTGGGACGGTGCTGGCATCTGAGGTAGCCATCTAATGTAGTGTGTCATGCACTATGCTAGATCTAGAACATCATGCTCATATGCACACTTCTAGTAACTCACCTCCTACATATAATCATCTCGCTACGCAGCCTGATGCCTAACGACATTCTGCTCAAGTCTATACCTATCCCGATCTCTACTAATAGTTCTTTGCTCCTGTACCCAGGTCTCTTGTGCCAGTGTTAGTTGTTGTACCTACTATGTAGCCCTTTCTCTCTTAGCCTTTGCAGGCTATAATTATGCCCGTAACCCTTGTACCTCTACCTCTATCTCGTCCCCCGCACCATGTGTTGCATGCAACTGAGCCTGTGTTGTGTCTCACTCACTCTACAGTGTCTACATCCGTACCTCTGGGGAATCTCTCTCCCTATGCATGGCCTATGCCTAAGCCTTCGCTGCATCCCTATCCCTCTAAAGTGCCTGAAGTCTCAACTCGACAGAATATCGCTCTTGTGGAAGACCTAATACCTGTGACACCGCTGCATCCCTCTCCCTTCGAAGAGACTGAACTTTTGTCTCTGCCACCTGCTTCTCACTCTTAGACACCTAAGCATGTGCCTGTAGCACATCTCTCTCTGCCTCTATGACCTATACCTATGCTTGTACCACATCCTTCTCTATCTACAACATGCGTATCTCCCTCCTCATCTCCTCCTCTCTCTGCTGCATCAACCCCATATCCCCCACTATTTTCTCTAAATAGGGCACTATGTCTCTAAGCTCATCCCACTCTCAGTGTAGATCTACTCTCTCTCTCTCCATAACCACTCTAGCTATCCCCACAAATCCTCTATATCTTCGACAATCCCTGGCCCCATCTCTGACGGCCCCTGCCCTATCCCTCCCCCAACAGCTTATCGTATCGTTGCCTTCGCCACCAAATAGTTTCTCTCCCTCCTCATGCTCCCTAACCACCTCCACTCGCAACCTCTCTACCTTTTCCCATAGGTCAACTGCCTCATCTTGTGCCTCATCCATCTCTCTCATCAATATCCTCTCCACATCTGACACCAGCGTGGCCAAGACTGAGTAATCTCTCTCACCCTAGGTGAATCATGCCTGTAGCTCAGTCAACTCTACCTCTAATCTAACCCGCTTTGCCTCTATCTTTTGTAATCGCTGCTCACTGAGGCACAATCTCTCCAGAGTCTCTCTCAACACCACCGCGTGATCCTCTCCTTTGGGAGGTGCTATCGACAGTGGTCGGATATCATACACATTGGTGTCAATGTCTATCTCCCTCAGCTCATACCCCTCAATCTTTGCTGATGCCTCCATCTCGTCTACATCAATCACTGAGGAGGATCCCCCTCTCCCTGTCATCCTCTCCTTCCATCCATTGGCCTCACCCTCCACCTATCTCTGTCGCTACTGCCCTCCTATGGCCACGTCTGCCTCCTGCCTCTCCCATGCTCTGCTGGCCTTGGCCTCCTCCTCTCTCTCCTACTGCTGACCTCCTGGGGATGAACGTGCCTCCTAGTTCCTCTCTCTCTAGACCTTCAGCCCCCTATCCTATTGTGCCACATCCTTGGCCTCATCCTCTCCCTCCTCTGCTCCATCTCCTCCTCAGGCTCTGCGTCGTCATCTCCTCCTCCTGGCTGCCCTCACTGGCTCCCCAACTGCTCCAACCGCCTCCTGTCCCTCCCCTTGCTGTCCTCCTCTCTCTTGATCTCCTCTTTGTCATCCTCAGGGTATCGGTCCCTCTTCCCTCAGTCATCTCTCATCCTCTGATCTGAACCCTAGTGTTCCCTCAATCGACACTATTGGTGTGATCCATGGAGGTGGATGTCATCTAAACCACTACCAATATCGATCTGTCATCCCTGCATCTCTCTGCCCCTCCCGCCTATCTGGGTATGGCACAAAATGCAATGCCTCTAGCTCCTCCTACACTACATTCAGATCTAGCTCAGCCCCCCATGGCCGCTCTTGTTTCAATTGTCGAAACATCACCCGCCCCATGGGAATATTTTGCCTCACTCCAAACTGTCGCGTGACCCGATCAGGTTTGTGCAGCTCCACTACAAGTGAACCTCTCCCAATAATATAACATCAGGTAAAAAAGTAACCACTGTATGCCTTCTAATTGTCTCTCTAGCCCCTGAAGTGCCGCAACATATACGAATGCCATACTATCATCTCTGCCTACACATCATCCAGTCATCTCCTCCATACATCCATATCTCTGATATCTCCATACTGTAGTATCAATCCCGCCTCTGCCCCTATCCCCAGGCCACAACCTCTTTGTCATCCTACTCTCTTGCTCTCTACATGATTGGCCTAGTCACCTTGATGTACTCCCAAGCCCAGACATGTGTCACACTTAACGCCCTCGGATGACATACTCGGTGCATATCCCGGTACAACTGTGCCAACATACAGGTCCCCCACGCAAACTGACCCTCTTGGCCCTTGATGATATGATGAATCACCTCGAAAAACTTGAGAGACAAGAATCAACCACTCCAGTCTGGCACTAGTATCCCACTAATCAACCCCGCTAGGTACACCGATAATGTTGGTACCTGACAAGACAAGCATCTATCCACATCCAGCTACTGCCGTTGAATCAGTAGCTTTTCATTGCCAAATACAACCTATATGGACTCAGCCAGTGCCTCACCCGCTACCCAACACTCACTAACTACAAGCCCTGCTATGGGAAGCCTCAAAATATGCCAAACATCCTCTAGAGTCACTGTCATCTCCCCAGTCGGTAGATGAAACATCGATGTCGCTAAGTCCCAGCACTCTATCAAGGCTGTCAGCGTGGCCCTGTGGGCCTTAATTGTCGGGTATGATAGCATATGGAACAGCCCTACCTCTACTAATCTCTGGTGATCTGTGCCTATAGACACATAAAAATGGCCTCAACTTGCAAATCATATTTTCTATGATGACCATGCTTCTCTCTCACATAATTCAATTATTTAATCACATCCTAAGGTCATAATTACTCCTCTAGGATTATTTAAATAAATAACTTACACTTATTTGTTTAAATACATCACTAATTAATCCATATTCTCATTAATTATTTAATAACATTATCATTTATCCTTGAATCAAATAAACTTATTTATTTATCCCACTTTCCATCCCACCAAATAAATAATTAAAATAATTATAAATATTGTCTTTTGTCTCATTCCCATTTATAAATTAAACCATTATTTAATTCATAAGTCAACATTCCTCCATGAATTAAATAATTTATATTATTCCAACTACCTATTTTTCTCCACCATTGATTTGATTATCTCCAATTAAATCTCAACCCTTCATTTCAAGGCTTGCCCTAACTTTGACCTAATGTTTCCCTAACCCTAATCCTCCTTACGACATTGATTCTTGGTCTTTGATCTTAGGGCTTCACCAACTTTTAATCCTAGCCATCCATTCTCAATTTGGAATTCTTTAAAAGGCCCTCTTTCAAGTCATTCTAACATACAAGAGTTATACACAACATGCTTGAGAGCTTTTGAGTACTTGAGCATACATATTACTTCAATATTTTTCTTGTCTTTGGCATAGGTTATAGTTGCAATTCAATTATGAGGGCAAGTATACCATTTTCAGTAAGATGGAGAAGGCCAATGGAAGCTTGAAGACTAGGTGATATTGTTTCATTATTTTTATGTTTCTTGCTTTCATTGTGCTCTATTGTTGATTGGGGATTTAATTTTATGTTACTTGCAATCTAACTTGAAAATTTCTCCCTAATACATTTGGTGAACCCGACATTTTTGTATGTTATTGAAATCTCTTTTTTTTTACAATGTTCGTCTTTTGTTATGAAGGGGAGTTGAGTGGTTTGAGGGATTATTTTATGCAAGTCAGAGGTGAAAGTAGTCATAAGGTATTCCCATTTTGTTCTTTAATCTTCTTGCTACACAATAAGCTTGTTTACATAATATTCGGAGCTACTGTGAGAAGTATGTTGTGGATTTCTTCTTGTAACATAGCATGCACAAGAATGAGTCAAGGGCTGTAGTATGAATAAAGTTTGTTAAAAACATATGCATGATCTTCTTGTTATGCAGAAGTAGACTATTATGTAAGTCATACATTTATGTGTTATGCAAGTACTCATGATCTAGGTTCTGCAGAGACCCCATTCTCATTTTTATGAGAGAATTACATAGTAAGCTCAATCTTCTAGAACACACAAAGCTTCCTTGGCTTCAACAAGCTATAGGTTATGGCCCCATTCTATTTTTTTGAAAACATAGACTAGTGATTCAAAATCTTTCGTAAGACCCGATGGCATCCCTGCAGATGTTTTATGGGGTCCTTCACTAGAAAATCCCTAGTTTTGAGTTTGTGCATTGAAAAAAGCATCCAGAGTAGTTGGTCTTTGCCTAGGGACACTACTTAGCTGAGCACCCATACTAAAGAATGATTCAAGATCATTTTCATTTCTCATTCGTCTCTCTTTTGCCGTAGCAACCCTCTCAATTGATGCTCTTTCTGTAACGCGCTCTCGAACTTCAGCAATCACCCTCTCTACAACAGCGCACTCAACTCTAAGTCTCACCTAACTTAGCTCTCTCCACAACAGCTGCTCTTTCTGCTCTTTCTACAACAACTTTTGACAACTAGTGATATCAAAGGATGTTACATTAGACAACGTGAGTTTGAGATTACTTGAGACATTCCCAATCCCACCCTTCATACTTTTCATATTATTTGAAATATCATTAATAAAAAAAGAATGCATTGAGGTTGCAAAAGAACCATAAGCGATCAAATACATCTGGGTGACCATAGTGCATCTAGATCTTTAGAGTATTTTCTAGTACAAAACTCATTTTAAGAAAGGAAATAAACCAAGCAAGAGTAGAAAAATAGCCTATGACAACATGCTCACGGACTCCTAAAATTGCTGGCTTTTTGATACCATAGACTCTTGTGAATTCTTGCAACAAATTACACATTTTCCGAGCCTCTTCACATTGTGACTTCAAATACAAGCATTTATGTCATTTTCTAAACACTTGAAGTGCATTCAAATCTACACCGAAAGTTGGTTGGACACATGGTGTTTGGTATTAACAGTTGGTTGAACCTACGGAGCCATCATTGAGTTGAACATTAGCTGACCACCCGGAGTGCATTCATTAATTTTGACACTATTAGGAGGGGTGCAAGATAGTATTTTTTTTTTACAAGATTTTGTAGATCTTTTCCTGATCTCTTTGTCACATTTTGTCAACACAACACTTAATGCACTATTGATACACATGTTGATCAGATTTTGCAATTTCAAAACCCCATCGGCTGGCAGTTGGAATCCATGGCATTTATTATTACTCCTTGACATTTTTTCTTTTGTAGTATTGAAACATTTACTCTATTTGACATTTTTGGTTTTGTAGTTAGATGCTTTAATTGCCTCTTCTCCAACTTGGCATGCTATTGTCAATTTTTGGAGTACTACTTCTAGCCCTTGACGGCTTTGTTGCTCACGTTTTTATGCTTACCTACAAGATTTGACAACAACAAGTGACTTTTACATTTCTTCTCATCACAACCATTTGAATGAGTGCTTGCTATTATTAAATTAGAATTTTGAAGTTACTTGTTCGAATGTCCATGATTCAATATTTTCAATGTCATCTGTCACTTGTAAAAGATTGGAGACTCGAAACTAATAATTGTGTTTTGCAGGGCTCTCGCTTCATTTTTTCTTCATCTTGAGTGTCTTTTTCACATAGAAGGATTAGTGGGCCTAAAAAGAACTTGCATGCTTGAGTTGACGTCATAAGCTTGGATTAAAATACACAAAGTGTTTGATGTGTTTGCCTCACACTTTAATTTGGATATTTAAATTAACAAATTCTTTCAACTTGTGTAATCTTTGATTCAATAATAGGAGTATCCTCTCCCCTTGCGTACTTGTACGATTCTGGGTGCAAGAGAAACTGTTATTGAATCTAGGAAATTAGGACTTCCTTGGCGGGAAAAAGTACTCACCCCAACGTGACTTAGAACAGAAACAAAGCTCTTTGGCTAAGCTACCCCCGACTGGTATATAAATGTGAATCCTAATGGAAAGCCTAGGATTATGAGTGCAGATGTGTCATACGGAAAAAGTAGTGCTCCCATAAACCCTATTGAGTGTAACCTCTTCAGGATGGAGTGCCACCTAATCAGTGATTAATCTCTTGCCCTATGTATGGCCACTCGAATGGGGATCCCAAACTAAATACTCTTGTGTAGTAGCCAAAAACCTTCTATCCGCTAGCGTAAAAATGACCATTGTGAAGGAATCCACATCTTCATAGTCTTTAGTAGAGGTGATCAACATCCCATGGGAGTTTTATGGGTGTTGGAAGCTTGGTTGGCTTGAGAAGAGAGTGCACTATAAGGGGGAGCCCGTGCGGCCAAGCTTCTGGATTCACACGCTAACGATATGTGGCTAGGGAAACCCACATGGAATCTAGCAGATATTGTCTTGACCTAACCATAGGATTGTGCTTGTCTTCTTTGTGATTGATTACAAATTCAAAACATCATGTTTGCCAAGTGTTTTTTGGATTCTCAAACAGTATACACAACAATCACAAATCTGGAAATGAAACAATCAACTTCAAATAATTCAAACTTTTCATCAAAACATCACAAAATTGAATTCGAACCCAACAATTTTTCCTGCTGTCAAACATCTTTTCTAGAAGTATTTGTTAGAAACCAGAACTGAAATTGCTCAAAATTTTCATCATCCAACCATTCGCTTGCATTTTTACCTTAGGCTCAACCTTGTTCATTTTAGTTGCATTCCCTAGATAGACTTGTCCTTAGACTTTGGATTAGGCCACCTCACCACACTTTGCAAAATCATTGCCTTCAAGAGTAGGTAATCTTGGGACTTAGTCAACAATCTTCTTTTCGGTCATTGTCCTTTTTGTGAGAATTTCCAACTCAATAGTCTAGTTAGGAAAACTCACTAGTCATTTTGACCTTGTCACTTAGTCCATTTAACAAGTCCTTTGATAACCAAAATTAAGACATAGATTAAGCTTAGAGTGGTTAGGCAAACCTTTCTCCAAATTGCATTCATCTTAGTCCATACTTTCCATATTTTATGCCTAAAAATCTAAAATAAAAATAAAAAAATTGTTCACCCTAGTCCTCATTTTTCACCTTGACATTGCATTAGTCACATTTTTAGTCATCATTATCATCCTAGTCCTCATTTTTCACCTAGTCAATTTTATCACCTTGCATTAATCAACATTGTCATCCTAGTCATCATTGTCACCTTTCATCATCTTTGGAAATCTTGTCATCTTGCATCAATCAACTCTTTAGGAAAATTTCATAATCACCTTGCATTGTCATCCTTTATCACAAAAACGCCAAAAACATAGGCTCGTTGTCATCCTCATTTGAGAAATTCTCTTTTATGGTAGAAGCTAGGCTTCAAAGAAAGAAAAGACAAATGGAAAACTTTGGACAAGACTTCAACACCAACATCCACACCAACACTTATGATATGAACCAAGACATGGCTTTTAATGATCCATTTACCAACATGAACATACAATCTTCCATGAACCTGCCAACATCCTCTTGAAATCCATTCGAACCATTCATACAAAGAGACCACAATGGACAAGTATTAGCTGAGGATTTAGAGGCTGCAACCCAAAATCTTGATGTAGCTTCATTTGTAGAGGACTTGGTCTTGAACAATGCTGACAGATACCTTGCTATGCTTTTAGACCAAGGGGAAAAACTACCAAGAGGCTTTGACATCAATACCATAAGACCTTCTCCAGGAAACACGACACAAAACTTGACACCTCAACAAAACACGAACAATGCCTCCAACAATAACATTGTTGTCACCACACAAATTGCTACAAGCACCATCAATGTTACATCTAGTGGCACCATAAGTAAAAACACACCTAGCTCAATCAATGCAACATCTATTGGAGGAACACCCACCATGCCACAAGCAATATCACAATCCATGCCTACAATGTCAATGACATCTTCACAAACAGTTGGAACTACCCTTGGATCTATGTCAATGGGGGAAATTTCCTCAAACCCCATATTTGGAACTTCATCTATGACCACAAGGACATCATCATCAAATCCTTATGTTGGAGCCTCATTCAACCCATTTGGAGGAACTAAACGACGTATTCTTATTAGAGGTCCCCAACCAAATGTTAACACATTGTCACAACTAAACATCAATGCCTCACAAGGACAAAATACCAACATCCCGTATGGACAATTCCAAGGAAAAAATAAAAACATCCCACATGGAAAATTATTCGAATATGGAAAAGGCACTCAAATGACACAACAAATGAATACCTTTAGGCACCAAAATATTCAAGGTTACCAGATCCCCCAAATATCGACAAATATGGCTGGATCACACATCCCCACATATTCATCACAGATCCACACGCAACAACACATTCCTCATCCAAACTGGCAATACCAACAATCACCAAACCAAAACATATCATACATTTCACAACACATGCCCCATTCAAACTCGAACATGCTATCACAATCAATGGGGACTTAGGGGATACCCATCACTCTCATGTGTGATGCGACCAATAATCCCATAATAAATGCCTTGACAGCTAAAGTGGCAGACCTCCAAAAACAGATGGAAAAAATGCAAACATCCAACAAAACGCCACCCATGTCATATGACCTATGTTTATATCCTTTTGACACAACTTTATACATGCCACCATTTCCTCTTGGATATGTGACACCAAACTTCAGCAAATACAAGGGCAAGACAAATCCTATTAAACACGTTCAAGAATTCACGACCAACTATATGGACATTGCATATGAACATACTTACTTGATGAGACTCTTCTCCAAGAGTCTAACAGGACCCACACTTGAATGGTTCTCCACTTTAAAGGGGATAAAAACATGGGATGAACTTGTAGACAATTTTGTAAAAAATTATGCCTATAACATTGACACAGACACCTCCATCACTAGCTTATGCACGCTTACACAAGAAGATGCTGATGAAAATTTTATCCCATTTTTCCAATGATGGAGAGGCCTAGCAAGTCATTGCCACATAGACATACTTGAAAAAGAGAAGGTTGACATGTTTGTACAAACACTCCTAGGCCCATTGAGAAATGGTTTGCGAGTTCATTGTTGTACAACCTTCACGGACCTATTCGAACGAGGCGTCCAACTTGAGAAAGCCCTTCTTGCTAAGGGAAGACAAAAATATGGTCCTAAAAACAAAAATGTAAGTCCACCCACCGATAAGAATAAATACTGGGTTAAGAATAAACATGTCACCACTGATGGCGTTGTAGATGCTAAGGCTGTCAATGTAATGGGTCATGTGCTTACCCTTAAAGGGGCTCAACCAAAAAATACACAGATGACCACATAGACCCATGTTGCCAATGTTGTACAGAAAAATAAAAACAACCAAGGTAATTAGAATAACCAAAATCAAAGGCAGCCCCGACAACCTAGACAATTCCCCAGGAGTCGCACATACATCCCCTTGGGTGAGCCCATTGAAGAAGTCCTCAAGAAACTCCTTCAAAATGGTGTCATCACACTTGAGGACCCAAAACCATATGACCCATGGCAGTTTAAACCATTTTGGAGGGATGACAGTGCATTTTGTGATTATCATTAGGAAAAAGGGCATAAAACCTCCTCCTGTTGACAACTGAAAAATCTGGTACAAGACCTTATTGAGAATCGTACCATTGAGATAGGTGGACCACAATTTGCATCTAATTCAGACCATACCATACACAAGAACCCACTACAAACCATGGTTCTAGTAACCCTTCCACATCAAAAGCCAATAACAATAATCGAGCCAACCATGTCTATATTGCATATGACTATTCTGGTGGGCCTATCATAAATCATATTAGAACAATTGTTGAACATGTCAACATAGTTACTGTCAGAAATGCCCCTGAATGCAATGTCACTACCTGTGGGGGAAAAGTCACCATAGCCGGCCCTCCTCCTCCCTAACAACCAAAGATAACAATAGCTAGCCTGTCCACCCAACAATCACAGTCCCATCCATTACCCAAACAGTCCCAGCCTAAAGGAAATTTTAACTTCATTGACCAACTTGGGAAAACACCTGCACATATTTCTATACTTGAGTTGCTATGCATTTCCCTAGCGCATAAGGCTATACTCAACCAAGCATTACAAGAGTCTTATGTTCCCCAAGACATTGATGTCAATCAATTTGAGGCCATGGTGGGATATCTTACCGCTCCCCACCATATAACTTTTTTAGACCAAGACTACTCATCGTCCAAATCCAATCATAATGATGCCCTTCACATTGAAGTCTTTATCCATAAGCATAAGGTTAGACGAGTGTTAGTAGATGCTGGAGCAGGACTGAACATATGCTCCTTAAAATTGGTTAAGGCCTTAGGCTTTTCTGATGCTTGTGTAGATGGTACAAAGAGCATTGTTATCAAGGCATATGATGATGAAGAACATTCCTCTTGAGGCGTAATTACACTTCCAATTCGTATTGGACCACTCATTGTGGACACCACTTGTCAAGTCTTGGATCTAGAACTTCCATACAACATTCTACTTGGTTAACCTTGGATCCATGCCCTGAAAGCTATCCCTTCCACGTATCACCAGTGTTTGAAGTTTCCCTTTGACGACACTGAGATTACTATATATGGAGACCCCGACCCATTTCAATATTGTACCAATTTGAGAGGTGTCTCAGAGTGCGAAGTTCCTATTAACCATGAAGCTTTGACATCCTCATCCTCTAAATTCCTTGACCCATCAACACTTGCAAAGCCTCCCACATCCACATTGATAGGATAGGGTTGGCTGAGACAATCATTGTCCCATGCTCTGGGTCACTCCTAGGCAAACCCCTTTGGTGTTACTCTCCACCTTCTTAACCTATAGGTCCTAAAGCTTTTTAGGCACCCCTGGTTCTCCTGGTCAACCCTACTATCATCTGCATACACCTAACCAACTCAATCTTGGTGCTTACTCCTCTATTCTCTCCTTGGCCCTTGATCTTCCTAAAGGCCAACTAACTCTCCAAACCTTACCAACTTGTTGCAGGGGCATGTGGTGTCTTCTATAGCTTCAAAACCATCCCTCCATGGTTCTTGATCAATCACAAGCCTTCAAATCTCCTTCGCTTCCCTCAAACAAGCCCACACTTCAAGTACAGTGGAAATGTAAACTACAACTCCATTTTCACAGTTTACTAGTTAAGACTGCAAATTGAAAGAAGAACAAGGAATTTACAAGAATGCCTGGAAATGAGAAACTAACAATCTACTGTAACCAAAAATGTTTAAAGAAAAAATGACCACATTCTCAAGTACTTTAAATTCCTTGATCAAGTCATTTACTACTGCTTCAGGAACAAGAACATAACAAAAACAGAAAAAGCACTCTAAGCTGTCGCTGTTTTCACAATCTTCAAACTTATTACAAATCCAATGTTTTTCCAACCCTCATTCTAGTTCAAGGGCTACCTTATAAAGGCTTCCAAGGTAGTTTATTTTCCCTTTGGTCTGACCTAACCACCTCAAAAGGCCAAAATTGCATAAATGCAACATTTTGGGCTTATTCCTAGCTCCTAGAGAAACCTAAAGGAACACAAGTTGAGTAAACTCATCCAATCTACCAAGAACTACTGAACCAAATTCCTTCTAACATGTCCTAACATCTTAAACACAAAACAAGATGGTCAACATGACCTTGAAGTATAAAAACTCAAAATTGCTTCCTAGGCTTCCAAAATTGCCTAGTGTTTTCCAATACTCTCTAGGTGCTTCTGCACCATTCTCCCCCTCTCAGCCCAAACACTAGGGAATGGAAGGAGAGACCAATGACAGGTCAATACCAAAATTTTGGAACTGATCTTCTTGTACCCATGTAGCTTCTGATTCATGCTTGTTCTTCCACTTGATAAGGTGCTCCATGTACACCTTGTTTCTTGTAGATTTTTGGACTATTGACTCCAAGATCTTCTCTGCCTGAGGCTTGTATTGACTAGGTAAGGAGACATTGCTGATGTCCTTGAAGATCTCCTGACTATTCATTGACTGTCCCCTTATACTTGATCAAATCAGCTACATTGAACACTGGTGAGATTCCTAGATCGGTGGGTAACTCCACCTTGAATGCATTCTTGCCATACTTGGCCAATATCTTACATGACCCACTCTCTTCATCTACAACTTGGTTGACATTCCCTTCTGAAACCTTGACTTGTTAAGGTGGACCATAACATAGTCCCCTACTTGAAATTGCACATCTTTCCTTGACATATCTGCCTTCTCCTTCACTTTTTGTGTAGCCTCAGTAACTATCCTCTTGACCTGTTCTTGAATCTCCTTCATGGTACGACTGAAATCTTCTGCATGTCCACTTCTTTGTTCCATAGTTCTAAGATCTCTGAGCTCACATATGCCTCTTGGGTGCATCCCATACACAACCTCAAATGGACTCTTCCCTGTGGTCCGGTTGACACTGTCATTATAAGCATACTCAGCTTGGGAGATAACCATATCCCATGTTTGTCCATATTCTTTAGTTAACCACCTTAGAAGATTACCTAGCACCCTGCTAACCACCTCTATTTGACCATCGGTCTGAGGATGGTAAGCTGATCCAAATGACAGATTTGTACCCAATCTACTCCATAGAGTCTTCCAAAAGTGACTCATGAAATTCGCATCCCTGTCTGAAACAATGCTCAAAGGAAATCCATGGATCCTTACAACCTCTTTGAAGAAAAAGATGAGCTATGTAGCTAGCATCATGAGTAGTTTTGTAGGGAATGAAATGACTCATCTTGCTAAATTTGTCCACTACTACATAAACACTGTCAAAACTAGTCTTGGTCTTAGGAAGGCCTACCACAAAATCCATGCTCACACACTCCCATGGTCTGTTTGGAATGGGTAGGGGTTGGTACAAACCAACATTACTAGCTCCTCCCTTAGCTTTCATACACACAACACATTGTTCCACATATTTCCTAACATCTTTTACCAACTTAGGCCAATAATAGAATCTTTTCACTAGCTCTAAAGTCTTATTTATGCCAAAATGTCCACTAAGACTTCCATTATGCTTTTCCTAAATCATATTTTCCCTCATTGACCCTCTTGGAACACATAACTGATTTCCCTTAAACAATAACCCACTTTGCAATGTATACTCAGAGTATTGGCTATGGAAATGGTTCTCAAAGTTAGAACATACCTTATAGAACTCTGAAAAGTCTTCATCTTCTCCATATAGATCCTTGAAACTCTCTATGCCAATACTCTTGATCTGTATCTCTTGCACTGTCAACAATATCTTGCTCAATGCATCTGAAACTTTGTTTAGCTGTCCCTTCTTGTGCTTGATGGTGAAGGTAAAAGCTTGGATGTATTCCATCCACTTCAAATGTCTATTAATCAACTTCTCTTGAGTGTTGTTAAAGCTAAGTGCCTGATTGTTAGTAAAGACTACAAACTCCTTGGGTAGAAGGTAATGCCTCCATTTCCTAAGTGACTAAACCAAAGCATAAAGTTCTAAGTCATAGGTTGAATACTTCTTCTTTGCTTCATTGAGCTTCTCACTAAAGAAGGCTATAGGCCTTCCCTCTTGACTTAGCACTCCTACTGCCACTCCACTAACATCACATTTAACAGTGAACAACTTATCAAAACTAGGTAAAAAGAGAATAGGTTGAGTTGCCACCTCTTGTTTCAGTCTTTCAAACCCTTTCTCAGCTTCTTGAGTCCACACAAACTTAGTTTTTATACCACCCTTGATTGTATCTAAGACTGGTTCACATATACCACTAAAATTCCTTATGAATTTCCTATAAAATTGAGCTAATCCATGAAAAATTCTTACCTCTGTCCCTGTGGTTGGTGTAGGCCAGTTTAGGATAGCTTCTACCTTGCTTGGATCCATCTTTAATGAGACTTTGGACACTACAAAACCCAAATAAACAAGATCTTGCTTAAAGAACTCACACTTCTCTAGATTGATTGCCAATTTCTCTTGCAAACTTCTAAGAACCAAATCCACATGTTTCAAATGCTCTTCTGCTATCTTGTTGTATATGAGGATGTCATCAAGATACACCACCACAAATATCCCTGTAAATTCCTTGAGTACTTCATTCATGAGCCTCATGAATGTGCTAGGGGAATTGGAGAGACCAAATGGCATAACTCTCCATTCATATAACCCATCATTTGTCTTAAATGTTGCCTTCCACTCATCACCATCCTTAATTCTAATCTGATGGTATCCACTCTTGAGATCCAACTTAGTGAAGAAATCACCACCTCCAAGAAAATCCATCAAGTCTTCAATTCTAGGAATAGGGAACCTATACCTAATAGTGATCCTATTTATTGCCCTAGAATTAGTGCATAACCTCCATTTACCTCCCTTCTTTGTTGCCAAAACCACTGGTACTGTACATGGGCTGATGCTCTTTTGAATCAATACTTGATCCAACAATTCTTGCACTTGTCTAGCTACCTCCAAATTCTGATCTGGTGTGAGTTTGTACGTTGCTTTGTTAGGTAATGAGGCTCCAGTTATGAAGTCAATTTGATGAATTATGGCTCTCTTTGGTGGTAGAGTTGCAGGTGTACCATCACTAACTATACTCTTGTACTTATCAAGTAACTTTTGGACTGCTTCTGGTAAGACTGTCTTTTCAGCCTTGTCCTCTTCTTTAGGTTGTAATACAAACACATATCCTTCACTCCCTTGATGTAGGTTGTTAAGGAACTCTTTGCCACTGCTCAACATGATGTTTGGTGTCTTTGATTGTCCTTCTTCTTTTGTCAGTGACTGCAACTTAAAAGTATTCCCATCCTTCTTGAAAGAAATAATGTTCTCTTTTCCATCATATATGACACTCCTATCATACTACCATGGTCTGCCCAATAGTAGATGGCATGCATCCATGGGTAGCACATCACAAACCAACTTGTCCTTGTACCCACCAATGGAAGACTCCACCATTACTTGCTCATTTACTAAAACACTTTGTCCCTTGTTTAGCCATGTGACCTTGTAAGGGTTAGTATGGGGTACTTTCCCCAATTTCAGTTTCATTACTGCCACCTCTGAGATTATATTATCTGTTGAAGCTGAATCTACTATGACCTTGCACACTTTTCCAAGTATCTTGCACCTTACTCTAAATAGAGCTCTCCTCTGTTTTGATTCTTCTTTAACCGGTTGTCTGATCAGAACCCTGTTGAACATTAGATTCTCTCCTACCTCAGATTCAATATGACTAACCTCAGATGACTTATGACTCATGGTGTCCTCTTGTGCATAAGCTACTCTCTTCTCATTGCTTGATGAAGATGCTTTCTCTAGGCACCTATAAGCAGGATGACCTACTTGTCCACAATGGTAACACTTCATGTTTGAAAAATATGAATTGCTCTTGCCTGCTCCTCTTCCTCTGTTTGAACCTCCTTGAGGTCCTCTACCTCTGTTATATACTCCTCTAGAAGATTTTTCTCCTCCATGCTCTGTGAGTTTAGACTCTCCTTGGTTTCTTTGATCATTGCCTCTACCTTGGTAGCCACCACGCTGTCCTCTTTGATCTCTTTGATATCTGCCTTTGCCTCTACCCTTAGAAGCATGATCTTGCTTCCTCTTGCTTCTTTCCTCAATCTTTATGGCCAACTGATAGCATTGGTGTACTGTCTTAGGACTTAAAAGAGCCATCTCCTCTTGAATGTTCCACTTCAAGCCATTAAGGTATCTAGCCACCTTGAGACTCTCATCCTCTATCACATTAGACCTCATGTAAATTTTTTGAAACTCCTCAGTGTAAGTGTTTACATCTTGGTCTCTTTGCCTTAGGCTTTGTCTCTTCTTATGTAATTGAATCTCATAGTCATCTGGCATGTATGCTTCTCTTACTTTGGCAAAAATTCCCTTCCAAGTTGAGATAGGTTGCTTACCTTCCTTTTCCCTCTCTGTTTGAATGAATTTCCACCATGTCAAGGTAGATACTCATAGTCTTGATTTGGAAACCTTTACCTTCTATGCTTTAGTGACTCCATCACACTCAAAATGGTTCTCCATTCCCTCTATCCAGTCCATGACTAGATCAACTTCCATTTTCCCACTAAATAGTGGTATGCCTTCAAGTGCTTTTCCACTCAAGGCCTTCAATGCCTTCAAGAAAGGTTCTTCTTTCAGGACAGGTTCAAGTTCAGGGGTCTTGTCTTCCTCTACAACCTCTTCTTCCTTGGTATCCTTCCTTCAAATTGTGCAGTCCTCATTGCTTGTTCAAGTTGGGCTATCCTTTCCCTCAATTGTCTATTATCTTCCTCCTGCTCTTCAACCATCTTGGTCAATTGTGCATTTTTCACCATGACGGTAGTATCACTTGACTCAACCTCTGACATATATTACTCTTTCCCAAATCTTTAACTTGCTCTGATACCAATCTGATAGGATAGGGTTGGCTGAGACAATCATTGTCCCATGCTCTGGGTCACTCCTAGGCAAACCCCTTTGGTGTTACCCTCCACCTTCTTAACCTATAGGTTCTAAAGCTTTTTAGGCACCCCTGGTTCTCCTGGCCAACCCTACTATGATCTGCATACACCTAACTAAGTCAATCTTGGTGCTTACTCCTCTATTCTCTCCTTGGCCCTTAATCTTCCTAAAGGACAACTAACTCTCCAAACCTTACCAACTTGTTGCAGGGGCATGTGGTGTCTTCTATAGCTTCAAAACCATCCCTCCATGGTTCTTGATCAGTCACAAGCCTTCAAATCTCCTTCGCTTCCCTCAAACCCTAGTCTAGGGTTTAAGATGGGCTAGTATCCCTTGAGCCCCAATTAGGCCTCTTAGCCCGAGAAATTAGGCTATAACTCCAACCCTACTGAGGTTCATCACAAAATTCTTTTTGAGACCCTAGTTCAATTGCAAACCTCTCAAGGAATTTTGGGGTTTTGGGCCTTCACAGGCCGTACACAGGCTCAACCCCATTTTTGTGGGAATTAGGGCTTTTTAGGCCTTTTCTTGGACAGTCAGTGATCTGTCTGCCTCCTTCAACCACCAAATGATTTGGTGAGGAGTTTTCCTTCCTGCTAGACCTTTTCCAAGACCCCTGCATCCACTACACACCTTGGGTTGCAAATGAATTGACACCCCTGCAACCTTTGTGTTTTGCACTTCTTGACTGTCCTAGCCGGGCACTGTCAAGCTCGCCTAGGAACAGTCTTTTGCCAGCATTTTTTGACTACTAATGACTCCTACCCATACTTTATGTACAAGTATGGAGTTAAGCCACATTTCCAACAAGCCCGTACTTCAGGTACAGTGGAAATGTAAACTACAACTCCATTTTCACAGTTTACTAGTCAAGACTGCAAATTGAAAGAAGAACAAGGAATTTACAAGAATGCCTGGAAATGAGAAACCAACAATCTACTGTAACCAACAATGCTTAAAGAAAAATTGACCACATTCTCAAGTACTTTAAATGCCTTGATCAATTCATTTACTACTGCTTTAGGAACAAGAACAGAACAAAAACATAAAAAGCACACTAAACTATCATTGTTTTCACAATCTTCAAACTTATTACAAATCCAATGTTTTTCCAACCCTCATTCCAATTTGAGGGCTACCTTATAAAGGATTCCAAGGTAGTTTCTTTTCCCTTTGGTCTGACCTAACCACCTCAAAAGGCCAAAATTGCATAAATGCAACATTTTGGGCTTATTCCTAGCTCCTAGAGAAACCTAAAGGAACACAAGTTGAGTAAACTCATCCAATCTACCAAGAACTACTGAACCAAATTCCTTCTAACATTTCCTAACATATTAAACACAAAACAAGATGGTCAACATGACCTTGAAGTATAAAAACTCAAAATTGCTTCCTAGGCCTCCAAAATTGCCTAGTGTTTTCCAATACTCTCTAGGTGCTCTTGCACCACACATCCACTACCACAACATCCACTTCTACTTCTTTGGCAACCATGACCACCTCCATGACATCTACTACTTCATCCATCACCCCAAGCATCAATGCAAGTATTAAGATCCAAGCCCAAGGGTGTGGAGAGTATAAGCTGAATACGACTTATTGCATAACGAGGATGCCCAAGTCTCCCCAAGTCTACGACAAGCCTTACTTCATGTTAAAGTCAAAAGGAATTTTTAGAGTCCCTCCAAAAAAATATTCATAAAGTGGGGTGAAATGAGTCAAGAGGACACTGACAACGTGCTATCTTGGATTTATAGAGAAGCAAAAGATCCAACTCCCTTGCCAGTAAAAATATATGGTAAAGGATATGACATGATAAAGGCAAAAGGCTACGATGGAATTAGTGGCCTTGGCAAGCACAAGACAGGAAGGTGAGAACCTCTAGAACCTAAAGGAATACCTAAACATCTTGGGTTAGGGTTAGGACCACGAGAATCTGGTGATCATAGTACCAATGTGCTTTCTAGCGAGAGAGTAAATGCTTCAGACTGTGTCGAGACAATTGAAGATCCCCTTTCTGAAACTGAATCACGAATGGGAATTTGGCTCCCAATGATCCCTAAGTAATTGTTGCCTTGATGACTTGTTCCTTGAACCTGGAGAGTCTACATTTGAAGAGAGATTCTAGAAAATGTTCAAAATTGACACGACACCAAACAACACCAAGTCCAGATCCTCTTCTACTCCCATTGACCATAATTTTGACATACTCGTCTACCCTAGTAAACCTAATGACCATCATTCAAATTCATTTGAATTGCCACATGACACTACTGACCCTGGCTCCAATCCCTTTGTTCCTTACTTTGTTGATGAGTGTGAATCAAGCGAGGCAGAGTACTGGATAGAAACTGACATAGAGTCTGACAATGACAATTTTATCTTTAACCTCTGAATCTGTCAGCATGCTTTCCACTTCCTACCCACCATTCACTAATACTGATGATGGTATTTCCTTAGTCTACCCACAACTAATCCATTGGGATCAACAAGGCCTGCCAGTTATGGACATATTTCAAAATGATGAGGCCATTGCAGAATTCATGGGACTGCGTGAGGGTATACCAAGTGGAGACCACAAGGTTGGATTTTCCATTGACCTAGATTGTGCTGCTTACTTTGGGGAGAATTCTCCATCCTCTAGTCACAAAATGAAAAATAAAAATAAAGCAAAAAATGACAAATCTTTAGGTGAAAACTAAAAGGCACCTTCTGACGATAAAAAAAGGTTAAAATAAAGGACCTATCCGAAGGTGAAAACTTCTCTGAGGCACCTAAGGATGGAGGACTAGACTTTCTCCCCATAACTTAGGAAAAATAAGCCATGTTCATAGAGGATTCTATGGAAGTAAACATATCTATAGCAAAAGATCCTAAGATGGTTCTCTTCATGACATCTTTGGTAGAGGAAGAGAAACCTGAGTTCCACAAATTCTTTTTAGAGCGTAAGGTCAACTTTTCATGGTCTTATGCTGATATGCCTGGGTTGGATCTAGAACTTGTCTTGCACCATTTTCCATTATTTCCAAATGCCAAGCCAGTGAAATAGAAGCTGTGAAAGATGCATCCACAGATCGCCTTGTTAGTCAAAGTAGAACTTAAGAAATTGTTAGATGTACGATTCATACGGTCCATAGACTATGTTGAATGGATATCAAATCTTGTACCAGTCACAAAGACAAATGGTCAAATCTGCATCTGCACAGATTTCTAGGACCTAAATAAAGCATGTCTAAAGGATGAATTTCCCTTGCCAAACATTGACATCATAGTGGACCTTACGACATGATATGAGATGTTGTCCCTCATGGATGGTTTTTCTGGTTATAATCAGATTCGTATTGCACCTAAAGATCAACACAAAACAACAGTCACATGTCCTTGGGGCACATACTGTTGGAATGTCATGCCTTTTGGTATTAAGAATGTAGGTTCCACGTATCAGAGAGCCATGACAACCATATTCCATGACATCATGCACAAGATAATGGAAGATTATGTAGACAACCTTTTGGAAAAATCTTTGACATGAAAAGACCACTTGAAGGTGTTAGAATTTTTTTTTAAGAGACTAGAAGAATACAAGGTTTGCTTGAATCCAAAGAAATGTGTCTTTGGCGTGACATCAGGAAAACTTTTGGGGTACATTATTTCTTGTAGAGGCATTGAATTCGATCCTACCAAGGTAAAATCCATATTAGACATGCCTCCTCCAAAAGGGATAAGTGAACTCAGGACATTGCAAGGCAAGTTACAATCTATCTGACGTTTCATAGCACAATTGGTAGACAAGTGTCATCCATTTCAGTATCTTCTGTACAAAATTATCCCTTTTGTGTGGACAGATAAATGTTACGAGGCTTTCCAACAAATAAAAGATTATCTACTGTCACCACCTATTTTAATGCCACCAATTGAAGGGAAACCTTTGATTTTGTACATTTATGCAACAAATTTAGCACTAGGGGAATTACTGGCACAAAACAACCATGAAGAAAAGGAAAGGGCCATATACTACATCAGTAGGACACTGGTCGAATATGAGTTAAATTACACAACCATCAAACACGATTTCCTAACAATTGTCTTTGCAGATCAAAAATTAAGACACTACATGCTAAATCACCAAACACACTTAGTGGCAAAGATTGATCCCCTGAAATATCTCCTAAGTTGCGCAACATTGACAGGTCGCCTAGAAAAATGGGTAATGATCTTGAGTGAGTATGATATTTAGTATGTTGAAAGAAAGGAAATCAAGGGACAAGTGATAGCAAACCAACTGGAAGACACACCTATAGAGGGAAATCATCCACTAGTAGCAAACTTTCCAGATGATTCAATATTTCATACAAAACCTAAGTCACCTTGGAGGCTATATTTTGATGGATCTCATACTAATCATGGCTCAGGGGTAGGAATATTGTTTATCACCCCTCAAGGAGACTCCATCCCTAATTCCTTCCGCATTGCTTTTCCATGTAAAAATAATGTGGTAGAATATGAGGCACTTGTCATAGGAGTCAGAATGGCCATCAAATGGAAAATTAGAACACTTCATGTCTATGGAGATTCTCAGTTGGTCATTAACCAAGTCAACGATGACTATGACACTAAGGATGAGAAATTAATGCCTTACAAATGAATGGTTGACAACTTTCAAACATATTTTCACATGGTGACTTTTGAGCAAGTTCTAAAAACACAAAATAAGGTAGTAGACGCAATGGCCACAATTGGCTCTCTCCTGGACATTCCTAGTAATGTGCCTAAATTTGAATTTTTGGTAGAACAAATTTTGGTTCTTGCATATGACATACCAGAATTAGAGATGGTTTGTGAGCTTGTTGGTCCCAATTCTATATGGTATCAAGACATTTATGACTACCTCAAGTCCCAAACCCTTCCCCCCAACCTGTCCAATAACCAACAAAAGTCCTTTATCTGAAAAGCCGCCAGATACACCATCCTCAGTGACATCCTTTACCGTCATAGCTTTGATAACTCCCTTCTTCAATGTATCAACACTGATGAAGCACAAATGACCTTGCGAGAGGTACATGAGGGTATATGCAGATCCCATTCAAGTGGTCCTACTTTAGCCAAAAAGATAACAAGACTTGGGTATTACTGGCCAACCATTTAGAAAGATGCACTTGAATTTGTCAGAATGTGTCGCCAATTTCAGATACACAGTGACTTGATTCATGCACCAGTGCAGGAACTTCAACCGATTACTTCTTCTTGGCCCTCGCACAATGGGGACTCGACCTCGTGGGCAAGATACATCCTACCTCGTCTGATGGCCACAAATTCATCATTACCACCACTGAGTACTTTACTAAGTGGATTGAAGCCATCCCACTCACTTACATTACCGACAAACAGATTTCCAAGTTTATCCTCAACTATATCATCTGTCGATATGGTATTCCACAATCCATAATCATAGATAACTGTCGTCCCTTCAAAAATCAGGATGTCCATAAACTTTGTGAATGCTTCCATATCTGACACCACTTCTCCACACCTTACTACCCACAAGGAAATGGTCAAGCTGAGGCATCTAATAAAATGATCATCAAAATTCTTAAGAAGACCGTCAATGATGTTGGTCATGATTGGCACATACAACTCAATCCTGCTTTGTGGGCATATCGCACTAGCATTTGTACTCCCATTGGATCCACTCCATTCACCCTTGTCTTTGGAGCCAAATCCATCTTGCCCATAGAGGTCAAAATTCCATCACTACAAGTCTCTATGAAAGGTCTAATCACTAATGAAGAATATCGACAGTCATGACTGCATGAATTAGAAATGCTAGATGAACACAGACATAATGCCTTGAACCACTTACAGGCATATCAAAATCATCTTTGTAGAAGCTACAACAAAAGAGTGATGACTTGGAAATTTGACATTGGTGACCTGGTTCTCATGCAGAATCCTAAGAATCAATCCGACAAAGAAAAACCAGGCAAGTTTGAGCCCAATTGGTTGGGTCCATACATCATCACCACATCATTTGGTTCTGGTGCATATCAATTGGCTACTCCAAATGGTGAACAATTGACAAAGCCAATTAACAGTCTGCATTTACACAAGTTCTATACATAGCATTGGAAATTCTAGCCGACAACCATTAAAAATACAAAAAAAATTTGAAAAATACAAAAATATCGTCACTTGGATGAAAACTTGGCAAACAAGCATCCCAGTGACACCAAAAAAAAAAGAAGAAAAAATTGACAAAAATAAAGAGAAATAATTCATCCAATAGTGAAAACCTTGTCAACAGGCGCTTGGATAAGTACCATGGTGAAAACCTGGCAAACAGGCGCCATGTGTAGTCAGTCATTGCTTTGACATCTATTGTCACTCTATCTACCTTAGTCCATAATAAACATCCATTTTTCTAACATTTGTCACAATGTTTCACCCTGACATCATGACGTTTCTTTCCATGGCCGATAGTGGTTGACATCGAAGTCTTGCGCACTGCCTATCATCCATACTGGTCATGTCTTTCCATTAGGTTGACTAAGGGAAATATTTTATCATGAGACTGTAATGGGTATCACACGTGGTCTTGACGATCAAAAAAATCCTAAAAAAAAAAAAACATAAAAAAGTCTTGAAAAAATCCTAAAAATCCTAAAAAGTCCTTAAAAAATCCTAAACATCATAAATGTTCCTGAAAAAATAAAATAAAATCCATAAAAATAAAAAAAATGTCTTGAAAAAAGACTTAAAAATCAAAAAATGTCCTAAAGAAAACATAAAACATCTAAATAACATCAAAAATTCCAAAAACAGAGTCAATCATGTCAGTCAAGTCAGTCATACCAGTCAATCTTTTGTCACTATCGAACTACGAGGTCTCTGAGTGCATGACGTAGGCAAGGCCATCTATTGATGAGCCCCCGAGGCCACCTAGGTCAGTCCTTTAGGGTTTGTCATTTTGGTCAAATAAGTTAGACATAGTCACACTTAGAAACAAGACAGTCATTTGAACGTCAACATTCAAATCGTGAACCAACAGACAACATAGCCCAGTCAATCATCAAGCCAAACATCCATCAAATTTCCAACACAATGTCAACCTAGTCACTTTATGGTCCCCTTCAAGATGTGTCCTTCTTGGAATTGGACCCTTTCAAAACGTCATTTTCCTTTTCAAGAGGTGTCTTTCCTGACGACAGGCTCCATCACATAGTCATTGGCCTTTTCAGGATGTGTCCTCCTTACGACAGGCATCATCAAATCGTTAATACTGTTAGACTATCAAATTGTCAAACTATCAAACTATCACACAATCAACCTTCGACACACAAATCTTGGCAAACATATTGAATGGATGTTGATTTTGTTGGTCTATTTTGTCTTATCTTTTTATTGTTTGGTCTCTTGGTCATGTTACTAGCTACCTCAAGGATGTCCCGTGAAGGATTTAGAGGTGCAATGACATCTCATGACCTGTTTTTCCTTTATTGTTGTCTTTGGTGTGTCTTGACAAAAAGACTGGGGAAACTTGGCCCTTAGTATGATTTAGGACATTCCTTGTTTACGATTGTCTATTTTTCGCAAGTGGATGACCTTGCACACCTTGGTCTATATCATATCATGGTGTTTGTTGTCCATTTGTCAAATTTTATAGCCCAATGATGATTATGCAACACCTATGATATTATTTGGTGAAATATTGAAGTATTCCTTTTTCATCCTAACATCCATGTCTTCCGCATTAACTTTTCTTCTATTCCTTCATCCTCTAATTGTCTCCTCCATTTTGAGAGCACACTCGTGTTCTTTGAACCCAATAATTCTCTCGAGGGGGCATACCACTACCTCCTCATCATCCTTCCTCTCCTCACTTTCACATTGGAGCATTTTTTTTTTTTGACTTGTTCTTTGACATAATGCGATAAACCAAATCATGTCAAAGAGGGGCAAAATGTAGACACATAAAAATGGCCTCAACTTGCAAATCATATTTTCTATGATGACCATGCTTCTCTCTCACATAATTCAATTATTTAATCACATCCTAAAGTCATAATTACTCCTCTAGGATTATTTAAATAAATAAATTACATTTATTTGTTTAAATACGTCCCTAATTAATCCATATTCTCATTAATTATTTAATAACATTATCATTTATCCTTGAATCAAATAAACTTAATTATTTATCCCACCAAATAAATAATTAAAATAATTATAAATATTGTCTTTTGTCTCATTCCCATTTATGAATTAAACCATTATTTAATTCATAAGTCAACATTCCTCCATAAATTAAATAATTTATATTATTCCAACTACCTATTTTTCTCCACCATTGATTTGATTATCTCCAATTAAATCTCAACCCTTC
>VDFB02353493.1:230529101-230873920 GCA_007258455.2 Sequoia sempervirens | reverse complement strand
CTAAACACTTTAGAGTGTTTAGTTCTCAGTATCTGAATGTTTGGATGGTACTCAACCTTCTGTTGCTCCTGCTGTGCTGGCAATAACATACACTCTACAGCCCAATCAACCATATCATGACGAATGAGTCTCTCCATCCGCCTGTATGAAACCATCCTCAGATTACTATCTCTGATGGCCTTGATGACATGAGGTTTCCCATTTGCCTTGAACTTCATCTCCATGTCCCGTAGATTGAGTGTGAACTCACCCAAATCGTGAAGCCATGCCATCCCTATCACCACATCAGTATCTCCCATATTAACAACATAGAATTCAGTCTTGAACTCATAGTTGTTCAGCCGCATCGGAAGATCTATTATCTTTCTGTCACATTTGAGGGTGTACCCATCAACCACCTTGACTCGAATACCCTCAAACTCTTCTGTCTGTATACCTCGTTTCTCTACCAACCGTGCATCTATGAAATTATGAGTAGCACCGGTATTCAGTAGTGTGATTACTTTCTGACCTACTAGGAGCCCACGAAGTCTAAAAGATCCATCTCTCTGAAGACTAGTCAGATGTGCCTCTTGTAGCTTCCTTCCTCCTTCATTATCACCGTCATTTTCAGACCTTTCATCATCTGAATGCTCTGAATCAGCTTCCTGGTCTGACAGATCAAATTGCTCCTCCCTCATAAAACCACTCCATTTGGTTATTTTTCACTTTGGGACAAAGAGGGCATACATGTTTCTCATCATAGGGCGCCTTGCACCAAAAACATAATTTTTTCTTCCGTAAATCATTTAATGTCTCCCTGTCAAATGGTGGTGCATTTTGTCTCCTAGGATCAGGTGGATCCCTCTTTCTGTCAAATGGCCTATTCCTATCAAATGACCTATTAGGCTTCGTGTAGGGTGTTGAGCCTGAAGTGAACTTGCTACGAGGTGCTGCAAGCTCCATGCTACGTGCCTTCCTCATGGCCTCCTGAAGAGTTGGAGGATCAAATGCCTTGACCCAACATCTCATAGGCTCCATCAAATCCTTGACGAAGAGAATAACAAGTCTCCTCTCTGAAATGCCTATCACCATAACTACAATTCTCTGAAAGTCACTGACATAGGCATCCAAACTACCTGTCTGTCTGAGCTGAGCTAGCTCCTTGAAGTAGAGTTCTGGATCCTTCTTGTCGAAGCGCTCTATGAGCCCGCTGGTGAACTCCTGGTAAGTAGTAACTGCATGATGGCCAATTGTGTACATGCCGTGATGCCACCAATCATGCACCAACCCATCAAGATGCAATGTAGCAAACTTGATGGCCTCCTCCTCCTGCATAGTTTTTAAGGATAGGTAATTGTCCAACTTCTGGACCCAATACCTTGCTGAACTCTTATCAGACCCATCAAAGTAAGGCAAGGTAATCTTGCTAACTGCATACTGTAAATCTCTGTTCACCTGTGGCTGTGGCTGCTGATGCTGAGGAGCTCTGCGGTCAAATCTACCTCCCCCTCTCAGTTTATGCACATCCATAAATTCATGAAAAGTCAAAGCCTGCCTGATCTCAAGTGCTAATGACAAATACTCGCCATGAAATCTAGTCACATTTGCCACTGGGATGCCATTGTGTGGCTGAAACCCCTAATGATGACCCTGCTGCTCTACCTCCGGAGTCGGAGGTGGTGTCTCTCTAGGTATGAATGTAGGTTGTCCAGGCCTACGCTCATGATAGATAGGTGATGACTGCCGCGGTGCCGATATAAAAGGCTGGTCCGCCTCTTTACGGCATCTGCTTATTGTCTATTTGAATATGATGCCGGGTACGGGATGGAGTATCTTACGTATATCGTCTGCCCATCAAGCTGGGGCATCATGTCACATCATATTATGTGCTTTGAGTCTAAATTCGCCGGTAATATCACCTTCTGCATGTGCTTTCCCTGAGTCCCTATGTGTCTCTGCAGGAATCTCACGGTCTGCCATCAGTGTTGTGACACTGTTCTCACTGCTATTGGAACTGGATCTGTGAATACCTAGAACCCCTGACACTGTCTCACCTTCAGGAATAGGTGGACCTGTCCAATCCTCAACTTTGCCTGTTCCTCTACCCTTGATGTAGGAAATGATATCACTATTCATGAAAAAGCATCGAATAAGCACACTTCTTACTGAAAAAGCAACTGAAAAAGCACAGGATGGCAGGAAAACTGTGCTCTGATACCATTGTAAGAGACCAGGTGTCTCTCAACCCGATCACTAGCCAAAATACTGAAGTTTTGTTTGTTTTCCTGTATTTTTGAGTTCTTTGGTGTTTTTGCAGTAAAGAGACAAAAATGTGATTTTGCTAGAAATGCTTGAAAAATTATAATAAAATTCCATAAGACTATTTTGATTGAAATAAGTCTACCAAACTGAAGCCAAATGATTTATTTATCTTCCCAAATAATCTCACTGCGAAATACAAACATTACAATAAAAAGACAAACTAATATTTAAAGAACCTAGACATGTTGCAGCTGCCAGAGGAAAGGCAATAAATGTACAGCCAAATGGATGAAGTTAGTTACAATCCCAAAATCCACGCCAGAGTTCCAGAATCCCTAGGTGCTCAAGATGAAAGAAGCAGAGGCTCACAAAAACAAGATGTCTAGCTGAAAAGAGATGGTAAGGCCTGCTGTTGTATTTGTACGGCCTGTACCAGCAAGGAGGAATTCTGTACTACCTTGAAGTTCGTGCCAAAAGCCAAACAAACCCTGCCAATACAAGATTTGCCTTCTGGAAGGAAGATCGATCCAACCCTGAATGAAAACCCCACAGTTAAACTCTGTAATAACCTCTGAATGAAGTTATTCAACTGACAATCTTCAACTGGTATTTCACAGTCTCAGTATGCCTGATTCTGAAGAGGGAACGTTCTTCAAAATTTGATGATCTGCAGAAACCGTGGTTTCTCAAACCCCAATGCTCTCCGAGAGAAGAGTAAAGACAAATTAGAATAATCACATCCTGAGTTCGATTTGCCTTTGAAATAATATATATATCCTTCTCAAAAATTCGACTTTTTCTCATAAAAATCCATTAAAATGCATTTAATAATAAATATTCGCGCTTTTTCAATACTTAGCCTAATATTTAATTGAATGGCGTCCCTTTTATTTTAATGAGTATTAAACTCATTAAATATTAAATTTTTCCCTTACTTATAAAGTATTAAAAATACTTTATAATTTGCCATTTAAATATTAACTTTAATATTTAATTAAAATGACTTTATATTATAAAGTCAAATTAATTATTCCTTCAATTATTATTAAATGCTTCTAATAACCCCTGTTTGCTCAACCAAATATCAAATCGGGTCGATACTAAGCTGATCAGCTAAACCAGGTGCCCTGCCCAAAATAGCAACTCCCGCCTGCCTGACTTACTATAAATAGTAAGTATCTGTAAACCACTCTGAAAGTGTTTGCGAAGGCCCAAACCTGAATCAACTGCTGGAGTGATGTTCCCAACGATGGATAACTGCCTCAAGTGATCCTCTAAACACTTTTGCCAGCCTACGAGGATTTGAATAATAGGCTAACCTCTAACACGACGGTACTGCCTAGGAAGGGGACATTACAAGGATTGCCACTAGATAGATGATTTCAGCATGTGATAGAACTTGAGGAAGGGGCCAAACCGGTGATCACCACTCCTTATCTTCATCCATGGATATACAAAGAAGAAATCGAGGCCATCAAGGAGTTATTGGATATGGGGTTTATACGTCCAAGCTCAAGTCCCTTTGCGTCATTGGTGGTGTTAGTTAAGAAGAAGGACGAAACACTTAAGGATGTGTATCGATTATAGAGCCCTCAACAAGAAGACAATCAAGAATTGCTATCCTATTCCCAGGATCGATGAACTAATAGATGAGCTACATGGAGTGGTGCACTTTTCCAAGATTGATTTGCGTTCGGGATACCATCAGATCAGAGTCAGGGATGAGGATGTTCAAAAGACAACTTTCAGATGCCGCTATGGACATTACAAATTTTTAGTGATGCCGTTTGGATTAACCAATGCCCCGGCTACATTCCAATCTTGCATGAATCAGGTATTCATTCTCTAGTTAAGGAAATTTCTATCGGTTTTCTTTGATGACATCTTGATTTACAGTAAAACATGGGAAGAAAATTTGAAGCATGTAGAGGAAGTGCTTGACGTCCTTGAGAGGAATTCATTCTATGCCAAGATGTCAAAATGTGAATTTGGGATGACAGAGATCCTATATTTAGGTCACAAGATTAGTGCTCATGGGGTTAGTGTGGATGAAGAGAAAATCAAGGCAATACAGGAGTGGGCTACCCCCAAGAATTTGACACAATCGAGGGGATTTGTAGGCCTATGCAGTTACTACAGGAGGTTTGTGAAAGGGCTCTCACAGCTTGCTGCACCATTGACGAACCTAACAAAGAAGGGAGCCTTCTCGTGGAGTCCCACAACCCAACAAGCTTTCGACAAACTCAAGGAGGTAATGAGCTCATGCCCGGTTTTGGCTATTCTAGATTTTTCGTCCCCTTTTGTGCTTGAGTGTGATGCTTTAGGCGAAGGAATTGGAGCTCATTCTTTACAAAGATCAGGTCTACCTTGTACCTTACTCTAAAGTCAAGAACAAGGTCATTAAGGCTTGCCATGATACCCCTCTTGCTGGGCATCCAGGGTTCTACAAGACATACAAACAAGTCAAAGAGCGTTTTGCGTGGAAGGGACTGAAAAATTATATAATGCAACATGTAAGGGAATGCTTGGTGTATTAATAGAATAAAACTGAGCATGTGTTACCAGCTGGTTTGTTGCAGCCCTTACCCATTCCCAGTCAAAAGTGGGAGAGCATTTCGATGGATTTCATCACGGGGCTGCCAAGTGTACAAGGTAAGGATTGTATTTATGTTGTGGTGGATAGGCTCACTAAGTACGCTCATTTTTTTGCTATTACCTCCGAATTTAAGGCACCTCAAGTTGTAGATCTGTTCTTCAAGGAAGTATTTAGACTTCATGGGCTGCCAAGAAATATTGTGAGTGACAGGGACAACAGGTTTATCAGCTTGTTTTGGCAAAAACTCTTTCGTTTGGCTCACACAGAATTGACCTCTAGCATGAGCTACCATCCTCAAACCGATGGGCAAATAGAGATAGTGAATAAGTGGATTGAAGGATACTTGAGGAATTACGTAACAGGGCAGCAAACAGCTTGGGTGAAGTGGCTACATCTTGGAGAGTTTTGTTACAACATCACATAACACGTCTATTGGGATGACACCATTCAAGGCTCTTTATGGGTATGAGGCTACTTCCTTCATGGATTTGATCTTTGCTGATAGTAGAGTCCCAAGGGCCAGGGGCATGATTCAACAAAGCGCAGACATCTTGAATGCCTTGAAGGAAAACCTTCAGCAGGCCCAAAACCAACAAAAAGTGCATGCAGACTAGCGGAGGACTGAGAGGGTTTTCGAAGTCAATGACATGGTATACTTGAGGTTGCAACCGTACCGACAGTCATCTATCAAGGGAAGCGGAGCAGAGAAGCTGAGGCCAAGGTTCTATGGGCCATTCAGGATCATGAGAAAAATTGGAGAGGTTGCTTACGAACTAGAACTGCCCCCAAGAAGCATAATTCATAACATCTTCCACGTTTCCTGTTTGAAGAAGGCTTTGGGGCAGCAGATTACTCCATCATTGGAGTTGCCGCCACTTGATGACGAAGGGAAATTAATTCTTGAACCTGAAATGGTGCTGGATGTGAGGGAGAAGAGGTTAAGAAACAAGATTATTCCGTAATATCTAGTTAAATGGAAGAACTTACCAGCTTAAGATGCCACTTGGGAAGGGGTAGAGATCTTCTAGCATCAAGCAACCATCTGCAGGTGGGGATTGTAATGTTCCCGAATTTTTAAATTAATCATTGGCGGGAGAGTGAGTTGAAAACTATGTTTTTTAACACTAGATAAATAAATTAAATTAGTTTAGTTTTGTTTGGGCCGACTTCCTTGAGTTGTGCCGTGTTTAGTTTGAACTTATATTTTTGTAACTGTTTTGTTCTGGCCGACATCTCCCAAAATCGGCGTGTCCAACTAGTTTATAATCAGTTATTTGGCATAGTTTAGATCGTCACGGAATTGAGGTTGATACCTGTTTGAAGTTGGGGGCGTAGCTGCTCAATTCAGCCACTCAGGGTGTGTAGTCTCTCCTGGGTCGTTCCATGTTTAGCATTTTCCCTCATTGGTACATTGTTTAAGATCATCGTCAACTCGTGGATTCTCAGGCGCTCATGAATATCATTTGTATTCACAGGATCTTTGACACCAATAGCGACGTCACCTTATAAGGCTATTGGGTGTACATCAAGAGGCAAAATCCTTTGGCCAAGCCTATCAGCTCTGGCCGAGGCCACCATGGACGCGGGTCGAGATTTGAGTTGGAGGAGGCAGTCACCAATCGATTTCATCCAGGCGAAGCCATCTGGGCGGAGCCACTCACATGGGATTGTATATTGAGATCCCTCTCTCTTGCGCGGGCTCTCCCTAACCAAAGATCGTGCGACACATATGGGAGGTCGCTGAAGCAAATAAAGTTTGTAATCATATGATATATGCAGATACGACAATTCTGAAGCTTCGTTTGTTGTAGGCGCTTTGTGGTTTGATGGAGCACCATTGAGTCCGGATCATTCATTCCTGCGATCATTGTTTCCTCTAGCCGGGTTAGTGTGTCGTTTAATTCATGCAAGGCGGTATCAATGCCTGTATATGCCGAACCTGCTAATAATTGATGGTGTTTTATCAGATCTGTTATTGGTTATAAATTGTGTTTACATATTCAATTCGATTATTGAATCTGTTTGAAGCAGCTTTTCATTAAAAATTTAAATTTCTTGCTAAGGATTGGTTTGAGTATATTTCAAGAATGTTTAGGAGGGTTCTGTTATGTGAATTTGTCCATCCATTTGATAAGATGTTGCACTCCTTTCTTTGCCATACTTTCTTTTGATCATCAACCAAAATCTGTGTATTTTTTTATGGCTTCCTATAGCAATGTTCCACTCAAATCGTTGGCTGTTGGAGTCTTAAACCCTTTTCTGGCAACTATCAATGCATTCACCAACCCTTCCCAATATGGGCTGTTCACCAGTTTGAAAGGTAAATAATTGTAGTACCAAAAGTTTTCTCTGCTATCTTAGCCTCATGGTGTTTTTCCTTACTCCAAATGGTAGCTTTAAGTGAAGGTTGCGCTTTTGGAACATTGCATGGAATAAAGAAATTTGGTGTTAACAAGGAAGGAAAATGGGTAGAAGTAGAACCCTCAAGAGTCTCACTGTAAGGACCCTTAGGGTTTTGACAACTAATTAACCAGTTCCAAATCTGAGACTACAAACCAAATTTTCAACACAACAGGAATAACTCAAGACAATAATGCTTAATTATCCAAATTCCAAAGAGAGTTTAATTTCAAAATTGAAATCCAGTTACAAACAGATGCATGCCAATGAAAATCAAAGGGCTATTAGTGAACCTGGTCTGATACAGGACGACCAACAATGAACTATCTTCAACCTCTCAATCCCGAGCTTACTTCCCCAATGAGGAATCTTCAGCACAGAACTATAGCGAGTTAATGGAGGTTTGGGAACTGATGTATTGTAATGTCCCCTTCTCATCAGTGATCAGCATTGCAGTTCATCAGTCTATTCCGGAACCCGTAGACTGGAATGAGGTGAAAATTAGGGTTTCTTGGGCTTGGATTTCTGTGGCATTTCATATTACTTACTATTTTTAGTAAATGCTAGTTGTGGCAGTTGCAGTTGTCTATTCTTAATCCTTAGCAGTTGGAGCAGTTGCTATATTTTGGTTTGGTCTTCAGTTGGCAAAAATATTAAATTAATGGCATTTTGTTCTATTTCACTGTTGACCCCCACCTTGGCCTAAGGAGTTAACTTAAGTTGTTTTAAAGTGGGGCCATGAAGGGTACGCCCTCATCAAAAGTTTAATTATTCTTTATTCAAATACTTCCTTATCTTGAAAGTGGACGCCACTTTTGTTATTTTGAATAAATTGTAATGTTTGAAGGCCTTTTGGGACGCCACTTGAGAAGTTGACTGGTCTTTGAGAATTGGAAGAGTCTCTTGTGTCTTTTGAGCTGCTTCTCAGGCAATTGAAGAGTCTTGATGAGTTCTTATTTATTGGAGGTCTTTGCTCCAGCATATCATCCATCATTTACCTTACTGTTATGCTGTCAAAATGACTATGGACATTTTGCTATTGCTTCGAGGATGCTACCTCCTAGCCCCTTCCCAATTTCGTGTTTGAAATACAACACCTAGTTGGAACATTGCTGCTTCTCACATCAGACTAGCAGATTGAGCAACAAAGATTGAGAATTTTGGAGAATTCTACAGTTTTGAATTTCCTGGTTTTGCTACAGCTGAAGCTATTTTCTGTTCATATCTTTTGGAGTGATTTTTATTTTGTTCTGGGTATTTGAGCAATCAAATTGTTGACTTGAGGCGCCATTTTCTTCCAAAAATCAGAATTTAATTTGAAGTTGTTGATTTTATATTGAAAAGTCGTTTTTCTCAAGGGGCCGTACCATTTAATGATGCATTGGAATTCGTGCCAAATAAATTAGAGACTTTGGTAGCTGTTTCTGGATTCTATCTTGGGCGCCAGACTTATAAGGAGCATTTGCAACTTATTTCACGTCATTCGGAGAAGAATTGAGTGAGTTATGATCATTTCATTGATTCTCACAGTTGCAGATTGATATTTCCAGTTTACTGTTTTTATATCAGATTGTTGAAGTTCTGATTTCTGATTCATTAGCAGCTGTTAGAGAGTTAAAATATCATTGAAAAACATCTATTAATCTTGTGTATGAAGATTACTATATTTCCTATGTAATTTGCAGCTTATTTCACATTGTACAAACTGTAAACAGTAGTACTGTTCCAGTTTAATTTGCTGCAATTTCTTTCTGTTTCTTCTCACATAATTCCCCTGGATGGTTTACCGCCAGTGAGGTTAAATTGATTGTAATATCTTATACCCACTCATAGTGGTGAATCCCCACAACATTGTGGATGCCCGCCGCAGCGGATGAATTGCTTTTTATTGTAATCTTTTCCCCCCACTGTTTGGTGGTAGTGTGGAATTGTTTCTCATGGCTGGTTATCCGCCTAACAGTTTATAATTTCAATTTCTTAGACTCCGTCATATGTTAGCACCTCGCCCTCAGTGGGATCTTGAGTGCACATTCTTGACGTTGAGTAGTTCTTCCATTCAAGTTCAGTATCTTCCATTCAAGTTCAGATTTTAGTTTGAGGCTAATGCTAATCCAATCATCTATTGCTGGTTATTGTGTGTTAAATTCATCGAAAAAATTGGTTAGCATATTTCATGTATCTCTTTCCAATTGGCTGGAATCTTCCTTCCAACCTTTTGTATTTGCTGCTATAGGTAATCAGAACTTATATGTATGTTTTAACACCACACAATTGTAGTATGCAGTCCGATCTGGAGTGATAGGGCTCCCCTGTGATTGCTGCTTGGTAGTCCTTGTTGATGGATGGTTAGGCCTGTTACTGATAGCTGCTACACTAGGGTTTCAGTGATACATACACAACATCTCTATTGCTTCATCTAACTTCCTTGAAACAATTATCTCCTAGCGCTTGCTATTGGAAGTGCCCAGATGGTTAGAATGGTGGTTGGTGGCCTAATAAACCCAAGTGCAGAACCTTCACATTGGCGGATACCTGTAGTAGGATGCTGTTTAGAGCAGTATTGAATATAGGATAAAGATTGCACTAAAGATAGGATAATTGACAAGAAAAAGGTTAGTTTTTGACATCCTAACTTTATTGAGTAATTGAGGTTTTCGTCTTTGCTCTCCAACTCTGGATTTCTCCCAAACTGCTCATCAAATTTTTCAGATGAATTCTCCCAGAAGCAACAATTGCATATATATCTGTTTGAGCAAAGTTGGCGCCCCAAAAACAAGGCTTGAGTTGGCTTAAAAAAAATATATTATTTTTCAAAATTGGTGCCAAACAAAGGTATAGGTCAGCTGGTTATTAGAATTATTTTCAATTTAATAATTATTATTAATAATATTATAATTTAGTATTTATTTAATATTAATTTTAGTGTTTAGAATCACTCTTGGAGTTGTAGGTTGGCCTCAGGGACATGACAATCCTCTCTCTCAAGATTGCTTGTCCCCAAGCGATTTCAGGCTTGGATGCTCAAAAATCTCCACTCCTTCCCATGTCGCATCCCCAAGTGGAAGATTCCTCCACTTTGCCAAGTATTTTGGAATAACCTTGTTCCTCAACTTCTTTTCTCCTACATCCACGATTGCCTCGGGTTCCAAAATTAGTTTCCCTTCATCATCAAGTGGTCAACATACATCTTTTGCTGGGTTTGAGACTGTTGTAGATTATTTTTGAGTGCCTTCACGATGTCTAAGCTTTGCTGGACCAAGTCTTTAGCTCTTGGTACTTTACTATTTGAAAGAATCAAATCCATGAATGAAACAACATCATAACCGTAGAGTGCCTTGAAAGGAGTCATGCCTATAGACATGTAATGAGTAGAATTGTGACAATATTCCCCAAGGTGCAATTATTTGACCTATGCTATTTGTTGCCTTATAACATAGTTCCTCAAGTAACCTTCTATCCATTTGTTCAGAATTTCCATTTGCCCATTAGTTTGAGGGTGATAGCTGGTACTGGGGTCAATTCTGTACCTGTCAAACGGAAGAGCTCTTGCCAAAACAAGCTGATAAACTTGCTGTCTTTGTCACTTACAATGCTCCTTGGCAGCCCATGAAGTCTAAAAATCTCTCTAAAGAACATATCAACTACTTTTGGAGCTTTGTACTATGAAGAAATAGCATGAAATGGGCATATTTAGTGATCCTATCAACAACCACATAGATACAATCCTTACCTTTGAAAAGATAATTGATATTCATAATTACTTGATTACAAGAGGAGATGGAAGTTCCTTATATAGGAAAGTACAAGATGATGCTTCTAAAAAGAAACAATCGTTAACAAAGGCTAACTAAAGTTCAATTAGAAAGATGGTAAAACAATTAAAGCGTAATTAAAGTTACTAAAAACTAACTAAAGTGAATAGACGACTAACTAAAGCTAAGATGACCATTAATATTACATTTAATATTTTAATACCCTCCCTTAATGGTAATCGACAAACAAAAACTAAGTTTACCCATAATCTTCTAAAAACATATCATCGACAACTGATAACTGGAGAAGCATAACCACCTTGTGATTACAGATCCTTTCCCGTAGAACAATCAAATCACAACACCAACACTCGAAATCAATGAGCTTCCGCTGCTTCCAAGTAGCAGAATTTTTCATTGAACCTCTACGTATTTTCCAACATGATACTAGACAAAGACACCACCCCTCCCGTTTTCCAAAGCACAAAAACGAGGCAACACTGTGATCAGCTGGCAAAGCACTGGACAATCAGCTGGCACAACTCACGAACTATAAAATTTTTTAGAGAAACCTTCGAAAACTCTAAAAAAGTAAGATTTTTTCAGAAAAAATCCTCAAAAAACTTCTGAGTTGCAAAAATTTTATAGATTTTTTTTCAAAAACTCTTCAAAATCTTCAGCGCCCAAAAAACTGGTCTGCAAACCCTAGCAGCAACCCACGGTTTTTTAAATAGGAAAAAATCGTAAAAAAAACTCTTTATAAAAAACACTTTGTAAATTTTTTTAGAAAAAAAATTGAAAAACTCTTTGTAGAATTTTTATTTTTCCCAGAAAAATTCTGTCAAAACTAGCTCAAAAAACAACCCTTCAGGCTGCCATGAAAAAACACGATTTTTATTAGAAAAACCAGTAAAAAAAACTATCGAATTTTCCCAAAAGAGATGCCCAAAATAGCGCAAAAAACCAAAGAACAAACATGTGTAGAAAACCCTCCATTGCCCAAGGAAAAATTGTGAAAAACTGTGCCAAAAAGGAGTCACAATTTTACTGCTAAAAAAATCCCGCGATTTTTCTTTGAGATCCCACAAACCTTCCTTCAGAAACCCTTGAAAAAATTCTGCAATCTTTTCTAAAAAAATAGCTGTGACTTACAGAAAAAGAGCCTCAAAAATCTTCACTAGAAACTTCACAAAAAAGCCACCTTAAAAAAATTCAAATTTTTTTCTTCAAAAAAAAAAACCTTTGAATTTTTTTTATTATTAAAAAAGAGAAAAGGCTAAAACTAATCAGGTTTGAGCCTGAGCTCTGATACCATGAAAAGATAATTGATATTCATAATTACTTGATTATAAGAGGAGACGAAAGCTCCTTATATAGAAAAGTACAAGTTGATGTTTCTAAAAAGAAACAATCGTTAACAAAAGCTAACTAAAGCAGAAATTAGAAAGATGCTAAAACAACTAAAGCGTAACTAAAGTTACTAAAAACTAACTAAAGCTACATGGCTACACTTTCTATGTGTTATTATTGGTAGACTCGGTATGCCTTTGATCATTTCAGATTCAACATTACCCATGTAGTGGGAGTTCTTGGATGTGTTTGGTCTTCTTTGACTAGTTGTCACATGGAGCTTGTATTTGTAGTTGATGGGTTGGTTATGTAGGTGGCATGAGTTTGCTAATGTGGATACCTTCGAGGTATGGGTGATTGGATGGATTAGTACTTGCTGTGGGTGCTATTTCAGTTGTGTGGGTTGGTCAGTTGGATAGGAGTAATCAGTTCCCTGGTGTTGTTCTAACTGATGCGCTATTTTGTTTTCTGGAGGATGATTTCACGGTTGTGTTTGGGTTGCAAGCTTTGAAGTTGATGTCGTTGATGCTTTTGTATAGCTTGTGAGCACAGTGGAGTGGTGGCAGTATTCCATAGCTTTTGCTATCAGTTGGATCTGATGCTTGTGTTCTTTAGACTGGTGCATATACACCATGGCTCGTTCCTTTCCTTTGGAGGATGCATGGAACTGTTGCCTGAGATGGTGGACATCTTGGATGTTGTTGCAGGTGTCTTGGTCGGAGCACGAAAGCATTGTTCGAGATTCTTGTGATTGCATGTATGGCTGTGATGATGTGTTTTCATCAGTTGACTCTTAGTAGTTAAATCCTATTACTTTCATGGACTGTTGAAAGGTGTTCGACAAGTGGGAGAATGTTAGGAAAATGAAGGTGTCACAACCTTTGATTGTTCCATAGCATTGATCTTTTAAATGTTGCTAATTTTCTCACGTTGTTTGGTGAATTACAACTTGCAGTTTCTTTTTCTGATGAGGAGTCAAGTTGGAAAGTTGATTTTATAGGTGGAGTTGTGCATGGAGGCATTTTCTATTTCCGTGTTGAGTTTGCATGGAATGTGAGTTTTTGAGGTGTAGTTATTTTGGCAAGTGTAGACGTGTTTTGCATGTGCAGGTTTGGTGACAATTGGAAACTTACTGCTATGCATGTGCAGTGGTTTTGGCGCTTTCCATGTTGCATCTTCAACCTTTGATAGTCGATTTAGAAATGTCTAATTTGTGCATTGTAAGCTCTATAAATATGATATTTTGCTTGATGAGTTGTGAGGAGAGAGTGTTATTCATAGAGGCTATGTTGTCGGATTTTCTCCAGAGATGGAACAAGATGTAAATCTCCTATAAAGGCCATGAGCCTGATATTGTATTGTAACTTATGCTCTTGTTGTTGAATAATACAATGGCTCTATGTTTTGAAGTGTGGGGTTTTTTATCCGAAAGGGTTTTCCCCATGTAAATCTGGTGTTTCTTCTCTCTTCTGTCTTTCATTATTCTTCTATGTGATTTTGTTTTTATGAATCTATTTATGTGTTGTAATGCTAATGAAAATGGTTTGATTGGGCAAGATCTATATTGCATCACTTTCCTCTAAGGTATTAATAGTGGGAAAACAACTATGTCCATTTCCACTTTATGGCATAGTAGTATGTGATTTTGAGGTTCCTAAAATGAAATGAGTGTTACTGAAGATACTTATTGATCTTGGATGCTGTTCTAGGATGCTCACTTTTCCCTTCAAGGTTTAGTCATTATATTAGTAGATTGTTGTTGAGATGTGTAGTACTTGATAGAAAGATTGTCAATGTCAACCACTTGCTGAATATAGGTATGACATATCTCAATGTTTTTGGAGTAAGCATAATAAATTAGGTTTGTCTTTAACTTCAAGACTGCTTGATTGTCATAGAAAATTGGACACGAGATAATCTAAGTTGCAAATCACTCTAAAATTCAGGGTAATCATACTACTTCACATTGAGCATTGACAACTACTTTGTTCTTTGTTTTAGTCAAAGATAAAGCTACAATGCATTGAAGGTTCCTTTGCCATGAAACAACTCTCAAGCTCAAGGAGAAAATATAGCTTGTATTTGATCTCTAAAGTCAATTGAATCATCTTAGTCAAAGTTTGTATATCCTGTCATTCTAAAATCATTTGTCATTTGATTTTGAATGCCAAATCAAGAGTACCTTTTACATATTACAACATGTGTTATGCTGCCTGCTCATGAACAAGCTTTGGTTATGCCAAAAACCATGAGATAGATCTAGATTTGTTGGTGTAAGATATATCAAATTGCCCACCAATTGTTTGTAGAGTGACTCGTTAACCAATGATGAATCATTATAGTTTGACAACTTCAATCCAACCTCCATAGGAGTAGTGGAAGGATATTTGTAGCATATTTGACATGAGCCATGAAATTAAATGGTCATTTTGCTAGAATTCTTCACCTGAGCATACTCTAGGAGGCCTATATTAGTGATGTCAAAAACATAACATAAATCAGATAACACTTATTACAATGCAATGGTCTTGTTAGTTGTAATGGTGAGATTGTGAACATAGACAGTAAGAATCATTATGTTAGCAACCTCGCTTTTGACATAGAGGTTTGGATTAGAAAGACCATAGTTACGAGAGTTGGACTCGGCTCAGACTCGGCTAGGGTGACTCGACTTGGCGACTTGGGACTCGGACTCAACGCAGACTCGGCAAAATGAAAAAAGTTGAAAAAACCTTAGAAAATTAGAGATTTTTAAAGATTTAAAACTTGTTTCAAGCACCCTTTATTGAATACAACACAAATAAAAGCAAATTTGATCACATACACAAGTATACAATGATCACATAAGTATAAAGTACACAAATTCTAGTTGCGCTGCTGAAGGAAATAACATACTTTGATATATAAAATTAGTCAAATGTATACAAAACTCATGGAATATGAAATCCATGACATCAAATGTTCCATACAAATATGAAATATCAAAAGATTCAAAACAATAGCTATAAGTCTATCATTCTATGCCTATGGCATAGTGGAGCCAGCATCCTTCCTACGAAGGCGTCTAAAGGTCCTGGATGATGTTGCAGCTGCAGCCATAGTCTCTGCCTGTGTCTGAGTCCCCATACCACTCTCACCACCAGTAGCTATGTCTTCTCGTGCTCTAGCCTCCTCCTCAGCCATGGCTACAACCTCAGCCTCTCTCTCTGCCTGGTCCACCCAATCAAGGTCCTCGTCACTAAAGACTGCGTCTGTAGCCTCAGTGATCCACTCAGACTGTGGATCAACCTCCTCTAAACAGATCGGGGTGTTGTTGTGGTCAAAAACCTTCTTGTATCTAAGCCGAAGGTTGTAATGAACATATACCAGGTCATTCATCCTCTCCATTGTCAATCTATTGCGCTTCTTGGAGTGTATGTGCTCAAACATACTCCAATTGCGCTCACAACCGGATGAACTGCATGGCTGGCTCAATATTCGTATGGCAACATTTTGCAGGTTCGGTGTATTAGAACCAAACATCTCCCACCATCTATCTGAGATGAGAAAAAGAAACAAGTTTAATCTCATTTCAAGTTTCAAGTTCAAGTTCAACATTTACTAATAAATTAGAATATAAAAAGATAAAAATTATGCCCTTAAATATATTTTTACCTGGCATTAATGTTGCCCTACTCTCTTTGCACATTTGATGTGCAAAGAAGTCTCCTTGTGCCTTTGTGAAGATATCCATTTCGTGCACTATCTGTGTAGTAACTGCGGGCAACATTCGCTCTATCGTTGAGTAGAGCCCACTAAGAACTTCTCTATCTGCACAGAAATCACGGCGATATTGGAAGGCCGGATTTAAGAACATGCGGCTGCATGGATGGGCCTATGGAGTTGGTTTTGCCATCTCCTATCAATGATCTCCCAAATGGGACGATACTTATCATCAACTCCACCATAGACTGATCTAATGGCCTCTTTGGCCCTATCCATGCCCTCATATATGTAGCCCATTGCGGGCTTCTCCCCATCTGCAACTCGTAGGAGAACTAGCAAGGGCTCAATAAACTGCAAAGTGCAAACATGTTTCACAAATAAGTAAGTGTGACTGTGAACGAAAATGAACAAATAAAAGTAAGATATGATTAAAAATTAAAACATAATAAAGAATTAAATGTTACCTTCACAATCTCATCTGCTGGTGTCCAAAACCTTGCCTCATCAAATATGCAATCAGCCATAGCAATCCCTGCAGTGCTTGTAGAAAAGGACGAGGAAGACCACTCCTCACCAGCAAACATGCGCCTCAAAGGTGCCCTTGACCGAATCAAGGATTGCAACATGATAAAATTTGATGCAAACCGAGTGATGCCAGGACGAGACAACTCCCTCAACCCCGTGTATTGCCTCATAAGGTTAAGCACCCATGCATGATTGTAAACAAATTTGCAAATGTTTCTTGCTGATTCCATACATTTTTTTTATCCATGGGAGCTTGCCAAGATCCTCCATCATGAAGTCAATGCAATGGGCAGCACATGGAGTCCAAAATATAGTTGGGTGCCTCTCCATCAATAATCTACCAGCAGCAACATAATTTGCTGCATTATCTATCACCACTTGCACTACATTTTCTTCCCCCACATCGGCTATCACCTCCTCTATAGCCTCACATAGGTATGTGGCATTTTTGAATTGGGCGGAAGCATCAACGGACTTTATGAAGACAGTGTCACCTGAAAAAATAAGCAAAACCAAATTACCAATTATTCAATAAATTAAAAACATAAATCAGCCTTATTAAATTATTAATCACTAAATCAAATTCAAATATCAATGTGTTAAGGTAAGTACAATTACCTCCAGAGGAAACTAGAAAGTTCAACAACGTCCTATTTCTCTTATTGGTCCAACCATCAGTCATGATGGTGCAACCAATCCTCCTCCATTGCACACGCTACTCCTCTAATTGTGCTTTCACATCCGCCACCTTTTGAGTCAAAAGTGGGCCCTTTAATTCATCTTCGTTGGGGGCTTTGAATCCCGCCCCACATATGGTTATTGCATCAACCATGTTTTGCCAAAAAGGTGACCTAAAACATGCCATAAAATGAAAAGATTTAAGTTTTTAACTTTAAATTTGAATTCGATAGTGAGATACATCTAAATTCTAAAACAATAAAATTTAAATATAAATTTTAAAACAATTAAACGAAAAAAGAATTACCTGGCTACATGGAAGGGAATGGTGCAGTAGTACCAAAAGTCTGCAATTTTTTTTTTGCTGCATCATGTGCATCCTTGTTCCAACCCATGCTCTCAAGCGACGGTATGAAGCTTTCAATGCACCTCCTTAGCAGTATGAAGCTTCCCAAATGATATATGACCTTGTATTTGTTTTAAACAATTTGCTGGTTGCCTTCTCTTCTCCTCCTATTTTTCTTCACAACTCTCTCTTCTCCTTCTATTTTGCCAAAAGAGTGAAATGAGGTTGCTTTTAGGGTTGGAGAGAACATATAGAACAAAAAAAAAACTAACTTAAACTTTTAACTTTATGTTTTTTAAGTGCCTCTTAAGTTTGCTGCCGCGGCCGGGTCCCTGGCTCGGGACTCGCCCAGACTCGGCGAGTCCGGCGAGTCCGGCTCTGGACTCGGCGGGTCCGAGTCCCGGGCTCCCCAGACTCGGCCAGACTAGCTCGGCCCGAGACTCGCCGAGTCTGGGCGAGTCTCGTTACAATGAGAAAGACTACTTGAACTGAAAATCTTGAAGATACCAATTAATTTTCATGTACTAGGTTCATGGAGCATGCTTAGGCTTGTAAGAGAACTAAGAAACCGACAAATTAGATGATCATTGGCAGGAACTTGAAATCCTTTAGTTTGCACCATATAGATCTCCTTGTTCAAATCCTTGATCAAGGAGCTCTTCACATCCCTGTGATAAACCGTCCAACCAAGTTGGGCTTCTATGTAGGGAATTAAATAAAATGTGACATTGTTCATAGTAGGAGAAATAGTATTTTCATAATCTATCCATTGTTGTTGCGAATAGGCCTTGTACTTGTCCAAAATACTGTACTTCAATGTGTGTATGCTTTTATTTGTTATTGTATAAGGAAATTACATTTGGTGTTGTAACTTACATTGTAAGTTACTTTTTAGTAGAGTAGCTGGGTACACCCTTGCCCCTCCCTAGGTGCACATATTCCCATATCCAATATGAATATGGGTACGATATTCTGCAGATACACGTTGGATACTGTACCCACGTGTGCCCAAAAAATCTTGATTTTCCAGCCATGCCGGATACTAGGTGATTTGATTTTGATGTGAATCTTCCTAAACTTAATCTTAAAAACTTCAATTGTGCAATATTTTTTATTTTGTTTTGTATAAACAACTTACACCAAATGAGGAAGACAAATGAAACATTTTTCTATTTCAGTGACCCATTTTTTAAGTTACTTTATCTATCTTCTCAAATGTTTGGTTCTTGCTTTTAAATTCCTCCTGATATGCTGTGCCATTTTATTTATTGAGGGTTATGATGTTTAAAAATTTGATTTAAATTTGAGCTTTGGATAACCTATGGGTAGGGTGATACTATAGTTTAGGGTTTTTAATTCAAGGAGAAGGATGATTCCAGAATATCGGCGGTTGATACTAAGTTAGGGTTTAGATTGCACGGGATCTCAATTATTATTACTGGGAGTTTCGAAAGCTTTTAGGGTTGGAGATTACTTTCAAAAGGCATAAATTTTGCAATGATTCTTTCAAGTTTCTATAAAAAGATCGGGGTTAAGCCAACTGGGCTTAATGTTATGTTTTTTAAAATTGCTATTCCGAAATTAAATACGCACTTTTGCATTGAAATGGAAAACATGTTATTCTAGAGTTTGGCAAAAGAAGTGACTTAATTCTGTTTGATTTTGCGCCTTATCAAATTTTGATTAAGGGTTTTTAATTCTGAATATAAAGTTCTATCATTTTGGATGATTCTAAAAAAGAAAGGATAAATCAAGTAGTGAATCGTATGAAAGATATTCTGAATTTACTTTACAATTATGATTATGTGGCGAGAAAATTCTGGAAAGGATGACTCTGAATGATTTAATATTTAGCTTGCTTAATTCTCCATTTATTGCTTATTGGTTATTGAGAAATGTTACTCAAATTTAGTTTAACATCATTAATACAATACGCTCTGTTTATTGGGGTATTTCAGTTTCCACAGCACCGACCTTTGTTTTCGATCTGGTTTTTTTATCTTTTAATTCCAATTACATTTTCCATTACAACTACTGGTGTGTAGATTCAAATTTATTGCACTTTGCTGAGAGTTTAGAGTGAATTCTGAGCGGTTCGATAGAACTTTTGAATTTGGTTCACGTTGGACCCTTTAGTATTCTAGTGAATATGTCATGAGAGAGGGTCCTCTACTAGTGGTTTGGCTATTATGGCCTCAGGTCAGGCGCAAAAACCTTTGCTTGGCAAAGACACCATGTCGTGGGAGACGTGAGAACGCCTTCAAGGATGATGGCGACTTATTGTTCGATTTCCCAGAGTCAAGATCAACCAGAATGACCCTACAAGCTGTTCAGGTGAGACTGCCTGAATCTTAGGAAAAAGGTTCTTACTGTACCTCCTTGCCAAGGATTACTGTCCTAACCCAACATCCTAGTTTACAATCTGGCTCCAATTAATTTTGATTGTTTTGGTAGGTTTTAGTATGCCCAAAACTCTATGTCCAGGCCCCTATGTTAGAGAATGTGTTTTTTGACTTGAGCATCAATTGGCTTAGGGGAATGCTACTGGGTGTCTATTTGTTATTAGCTCTCTTTTGATAGGCCGTTTAGATCTTAGTACTGCCCCTGCCTGAGATAGGTTGGCTACCAATGAAGCGATAGCATGACTGAGATCCCGTTTCCCAAGAGTGTTCTGACATATTATTCTAATTTTGGGAAGTCTTTTACTAACCCCTCTAGGGGTACCTTCCAGAATTAAGGTTCCTGTTATTGTGCTACCACTGATATTATTATTGTTTGCTTATATTGTCACAAATCACAGATAGGATTGGTATAGTTTTACTTGCTTATATTGTCACAAATCACAGATAGGATTGGTATAGTTTTACTTACCTGGCAAAGTACTTACCTGCTGTTTTCTTCCAAGGCCCCTTCTTTCAATAGTATTTCTTTCAGCCCCTCCCCAGATTTGTACTTCCTGTCCACTTTTTAGTTCTTCTGGCTGATCGATTCCTTGATTTGCTAGATAATCTGCTGCCAAGTAAATTGGTGGTTTATGGTAATTACCTGTGTTTCTGCCATTAATTCTTTTATTTTATGAATTCTGGGCTGGGCATTCCAATCTCCACTTTGCCCCTTTATGCTGGCGTTGATGGTTGCATTGGAGTCACATTCCACTAATATGTTTTTATACCCTTTTTCCTTACATATCTGAAGACCCTTTAAGATGCCTTCCATTTCTGCTGTGTAGTTTGTTCCTGGTTGAATTTTTGCAGATAGGGCTTCCACTATTTGACCCCGCTCATCTCTAAGGCTACAACCAATTCCTGATTCACTTGGGTTGCCTCTTGAGGCACCATCCGTATTTAATTTGAGCACCCCCTTGGGTGGGGGACACCACTTGGCTTTTGCTCTTTTCTCCTTGGAATCTGGGGCAAATTGATAGAAAGGTGATACCTTCAGCCGATTCCAATTTTTCATTACTTCTCCATCCCACACTGTAAATTTTGTCTATGTGTTTTGATTTTTGTATTCAGCCATTTTGAGATGCATCTTTCGATATCTGATAATAGATCCTTTGCTCTTTTCTTGGAAAATATGTCTATTTCTTTCTTTCCATATATTCCAAATTAAGGCTGAAGGAGCAACCGTCCAAATTTGGCCCCAGAAAGCTTCCTTCTTTAGGTTTGGCCAGCTTGTGAAAGTGTCCAAAAGATTATTGTTGCTTGGTGTCGACCAATTTAATTGATTATGTAGCCACTCCTAGCACTGTTCTGCATAAGGGCAGTTCAAGAGAGGGTGATCTGCATCTTCACTGTTTTCTTTGCACAATACACAGTGGCTTGGGCCTTTGAAACCTATTGCACTGAGCCTCTCTCCTGTTAGAATTCTCCCATCTAATGCGGTCCAGGCAAAAGCACCTGCTTTTGGCAGAACACCGTGTTGCCAACACAGCTTTTGGGGCCATGTTTGATCTCTTTCAACCATTTGAATCTGATAACCCAGCTTGACTGAATAGTTTCCTGACTTAGCACCACACCTTATTATCCTATCATCTTGTTTGTTTAGGGTTATCTTTCTTTCCTTCAGGATATCTGCTAGTTTTGCTTTGAATACCTCATCATTTGTGGCAATTTGAAGGTCCTTCCACTTAGCCTCCCCTTCTTCCTCATTGCTCATATAATCTCAAACCTTGTTACCTATGAGATTGCTTATGTGAGGAATATGATCTCTTAGTTCCAGATATTCTATGAGAGGTTTATTCCCACCCCAGGAGTCTTTCCAGAAATCTGCCTTTTTACCGTTGTTGACCTGCCAAGTAAGATGATTGGTTTTTATGTGTCTGTTGTTCAAAATGAATTTCCATATATGGGACCCCTCTTTGGGGTTTGCTGCAATTAGAATTCTTTCTCTGTCTGTACTATCAAGATATTTCTTTTGCATAACTCTGCACCATAAAAGGTCTGGGTTTTGGTACATTTTCCAGACTAATTTAGCTCCCAGGGCCATATTTTGTGCTTTGAGGTCCCTTATACCTGCTCCACCTTCTGCCTGTGATCTCCGTACTAGATCCCAGCTTAATGGGGGGATTTTGTGTGCCTCATTGGGCCCTTCCCGTAGAAACTTCTTTGGAATGCTGTTCAACTTTATGGCTGCTTTTGTTGTTAGTTGTATGTTGTTAGTTGTTTAAATGTTAGAGATTTAAAAAAGAATTAAAATTTATTCTTTAAATATAAATAAAATTTATTAATATATATTTTATTGTTTATTCTTTACTTTATTATTAATATTAAAATTTAAATATTATTTTGATTTATATTTACTTATTTGCTTCTAAAGTAATGAAAATCTCCTCTATTAACTTAGAAAATATGTGTATGCATTTTTTATGAATGTTGTATCCAATTGTATCCATATTGGGGGTCTTAAAAAATGGCTGTATCCGTATTTGATACCGCATCCAATTGTTCAGTAAATCGCTGCTAAGGGGTAGCACCGGTCGCTTTTGACTGGAGCTATTAACCAGTGAGGCCACATTCGGGGGACCTCATCCCCGCCATTCATATTCCTACGCCTGCCTGCATTCCCAACAAGCTCCCTGCAAGCCCCAACGCCATTCCTCCATCTGCTGCGCTTGCCTGCATTCCCGCCAAGCTCCTTGCAGGACTCGACGCCAATCCTTCTGTCTGCTTTGCCTGCCTGCATTCCCGCCAAGCTCCCTGCAGGACTCGACGCCAAACCTCTGTTTGAATACCCCTGCTAGCTTCACCTCACCATGGATTCCTCCATCTCCCGGACCCCACAATAGCGCACGCCATCTGCCACTCGCTCTCTCCTCTGTGCGTCGATCATTGCCACCCTTGCACAGGCTTTACTCCATCAACTGTGCATCGTCCAACATTCCCTTGATTCTTTGGCCAGCGATAGTTTGTCCCACCTTCCAGTGGTGGGATTCAAACTCAAGATAGCAGGGAAGCTGCTGCTTGCAACTTGCCGTTGCACTGCGGGGCCATCCCCCAAACTAATGTCAGGTTATTACATCATCAACATAAATAGTAAATGCTTGTGTACAAAGTATAGTCTGACATTATATTATATCTAAATGGTAGGAAATTTAGGATGTAGAACTACCTTAGCATCAATGCCATTTTGTTTTTTCATGCTGCATTTATTATCCAATTGGACCTTGAAAAAGGAATTTAATGGTCTTTCAACTCAAGAAGTCTTTAATAATAGTGGGAAGCATTTCATGATTTACTTGTATGCTTCCAGTATTAGCTTCAATTCTACTCCCTTGAACCAGTATTTTGTTGTTTCCATGGCTAACTTGAGGCGTATAACTAGAGATTGGCAACAAACTTTGCTATTTGATACATTTCCCAGTCCTTTTATAAAAGACAAAGAAATGAAACCAAAATAATTATACAGGTGGCACCCTTGTTAGATTGATCTCAACTCAAAAAGTCATCCGAGCTAGTAATTCCAAATTAATAATTGCAGATGATGGAAGAATAATTTTGTGCTTGTTACAAAAAAGGAAAGAAAAGAGGTTATAATAATGTGCACAAATGGGGTTAGACGACTGCGAAGATTGGATTGAACAATAAATATTTGCAAAGAGACAACTACAGTCATAATTACATGCCTATCGTGCAACTGATATGATACATGTAAGAAGTGCATTATATGTAACAACACCACAAAATAAATTGTCTGCACCTATAACTTAAATTTTTTTACACGTACTCCATCCACTGAAGGTAATGGAAGGGAATGATATGCTAAACATTAAACATTATAATCATTTATTTCTCATGGCTCATCATTAGAAGACTCAATTAAAAGGACAGGACACCTGTCCCCATACCTGTATCTCATGGTGACTATACTTAAATGTAATGTATTGGTACCCTTATTCAAACACTACCCTACCCTATTTCAAAATGATATCCTCTTCTCTGTATCCACATCTCATGTCAACCAATGACCATACACATGACATTCCCCAACTGATGGGCTTTTCTTACTAGTTCTTTTGTGCTGTATTGTCATCTCTTTATGATAAATTTTTTTACAGCATCTAAACAACATTGTCAAAATATGTTACTGCATGAGTTCTTTGAATATGCTTTTTAAAGATTCTAAAACTAACTGATATTTATTTTTATGATACAAATAAACTGTATCTGATAAGAAAGATGAGGATCACTAGTAGTGTTGACTATCTTACAACACTTTATTGAAAGTTCTGAAATCCGCTCAATGGTAGTAAATTGGTTTAGCAATATAGTAAATATGTCTCTGGTAGTAACTACAGATATATTTATTTACTGGTTTGACGACTGTGTTTTGTTAGTTTCTGATATATTGTTATAAGCTTGGATTTTTCAGTTAATGCTTGGTGATAATTTTCTAAAGTGTGAGATATAGAGTTCTATGTTGGCGTTTGTATACTGATATGTTGTGTCACTGACAGTTAGAGCAGAAAGTGAATGAGGTGGCTCGTTTACACATCTTGTCTAGTAAGGATAAGTTCCAACAATCTAGGTCTGATTTAGCTATAAGGGACAAAGAGAGGGAGAGAATTGGTCTGAGCAACAGGAAGCAACATGAAGCATCTTGCCGAGAGGCTGCACGTACAAAGAGAATGGCAGAGCTAATGCGCCAGTTTGGCACCATATTGCGACAGGTGGTTTCCTTTCTTTTGATGTCTTTTCCAATTCGTTATCATTCCTCTGTGATTTAGGCAGTCTATTTATTTTAATAAATTGCATGATAAACTGATTTATAATAGAGACTCATATTTTTCATGCTTTATCTTTCTCACTTTTATCATCACATCAATGTCATCATAAATTTGTCAAAACAATCTAGAAGCAATGAAAATATCCCCTACTTAGCAGGCAGTGGCTGGCTTGTAAGGTCAATTGATTCAGATGTAACCTTTTTGGTGGTTTATGATGATCTTGTATACTCAATCTGAATTGACTTTGTAATATGCATAGAACATGTAAAGTTCTTGTCCTTGAGAGATTTGGGTTTCATGGTTGAAATAGACACATTACATATTGTGTCACTTGATAAAAGTAGATACAAAGCTTCTATTGGACATGTAGAAAATCAGGTGCCAATGAGATGGGGAATTAAGCTTCCGAAATAATTTTGAGTGAATTTTATCATGAAAAGGACACAACAGTATCAAATCTTGTCCAATAAAATCTGTACTGATCTATGTGCATCTTTTACATTATTTCTTTTGACAAGATATTTATTTAAATTTTCAATACTAAGAAGACAGTGATTGGAATCCCCTTCAGTTTGTGGTTCTTTTTTGTTGTCTATCTCATGTTCATTATAAACTTAGCTTGTCCTGCATTACAATTTATTAAGTTGGAGACTTATTGCAGATCTGGTTGTAAGACACATCTGGTTGTAAGACACACAGATTCTAGTTAGGAAGCAGTCGGTTGAATATTTTTATTTAGGTTTTCTAGGAAGAATTCTTATATGCATTATTCCACCAAAGTAATTGTATAGCTAGCATCCTCATAGCTCCTGTCTAGTGTGCTGTCAGGGTCTTCTCTAATAGTCACAACTCTTTCTTGCAAAGCAGAGAAAGGTGATATTCTTCTTGGCAGTCATGTTTATATATTTCTACTATTGTGCTATTTTAAGAATCTCAGTATGAGAAAGGATTTTTGTAATTGATTGCGAGTTATGGTCTTGGAATGTAAATGGAGCGTTGCAATTTGCAACTCACATCGCTTGTCCTTTCTTGCATGGCAATAACATGCTTAGGAATGTGGAGGATTGTTTAATCGTGATAATGGTTAGGATTTTTGTAGTTGATTGTTAGTCATGGTCTTGGAATGTAAATGGAGCATTGCTATTTGCAACTAACATCGTATATCCTTTCTTGCATGGCAATAGCAAACATGCTTAGGACTGTTGAGGTTTGTTTGAACATGATAAAGTTTAGCTAATAAGTGAATATTGTATCTTTCACTTTTTGTACAATGGTATGGATCAGGGGAGCTAGCTGCTATATGGTGGTTGATTTTTCTGCAACAATTGATGGTGCCTAACAGCTGATTTACCTAATAAAACGTAATATCTGCTAAGAATACAATTGAATAACATGTATGTTATAACTTCTCATAAACAGGTTTCTGGTCACATTTGTGTTATTATGAGTCATGACATCCACTAATTTTACAATTGCAGTGTAGTTGCAATTTTTGTTTTCCCTTATATGTTTCCATTCCTGCGTGTCATCTTTAAGTAAACTTCTGGGTTTGAATTTTGGTTTTCTGGATCATTATGGGTCTCTTTACATGAATTTGCTTGCTCTTTGGAATTTCCCTTATGTAGGTGGTGTCATGAAAGTGGGGCTAGTAACCAAGAGGCACTGAGTACAATTTCCGTTTGTTTGAAGAGTATGTTTGTTGAAGAAATGGTATTAATTATTTAATAGCTTGAATGAAAGAGGGGGATGAAGGAGAGCTCCAAAATGGAAGCTATTGCCTGCAGTTAAATGTGTACTTAATTGTAGATTGTCTCTTTGTATTCTTCTTCTCAAATATATCAGGATTTGCCTCATTTAGCGAATTCTCTGTTTTAAGTTTTAACCCTCTTAAGGCTGTTCTTTCATATTTACTTTTCATTCACATAAATGGCTTGCTTTTGGATATTTTATCTGAATAACGTCTATGCAGCAGAACATCATTGCAACCTGGGAACTTTTAGGTACGTACCTCTACATCCATCTGATCCATGGTTTGCTTGTCATGCCTGTGTTTTGGTGTACTTACAAAGGACCTCATAATGGTTAAGGCACATGAGAGATAGTGAAATACTTTTCTGTGTGCATTCTTGTTATGTCAGTTTAACATAATTAATCAATAGTAGCTGATCTGTGCTTGATCTGATAGTGGAAAAAGTGATAAGTAGTTTATTTTTAAATTGAGTAATTGGGGGTATCTATAAGATCCCCTGCCCAGAAAGTAAAAACATTTACACTACAAAATATAGAACTAATATGACAATAACGGTCACAAAGGACAGCATTCAAAAATAACATACATCAACTTTGAGGAACCATCATTACACTTCTAAAAATGTCAGAGACCAAAACACTTGAACAAAAAGGATGTAGTCGGCTGAAAGTAATTAATCTTGTTTTAGTCAGCCAAATAAGTAAGTAAATAAATATTATTATATGCAGCAAATGGTAATTGTTGTGTTGTGATTGGGAGTAAGTTCCGGACCGTGAATTAGTTGTACCGGGTAGGTATTGATGGATGGTGTTCTCAACCAATGTTGACAACTATATATGTCATCATTTACTTGTGGTCGGAGACGACACAAACTTTCAGTATACTGTACTTATTACTATTCATTGAATGAGAATACTATTTAACAATTTGTTTTGTGCATATGCATTCGTGAGCACTTGATATGTGTGTTCCTGTAAGTTTCTATTCTCGTTTATTCAGTGTCAATCAGTCAAGTTACTTTCGAGAGTAAACATTTGGCGCCGTTGCTGATACGAACTCTTGTTCACAACATATAGACGGGAATGATGGCGTCGTAATGGGTCAATTGATCAAATATTTGGTACAAGCAAACAAGAAAACAGAAGATGCATTGGCGGAAGATCTCAAAAACCTGTGGGATATTTCGTTGAAGGAACACATACAGAGGGAGGCTCTTAGGTGAGAGGTCCCTTAGGCAATCATTTGGGATAATCTCACTGTGAATCCAAAGGTCGACCATCTTCTCAACAGACTATCGAGACTGATCGCAAGGCACTACATCATACTCCGGGATCCTTGGGTTGACAAGGACCAAGAGCAAAGACGACAATGTAATGTTCCCACTTCACGACACCTTCCGTCAATTGGGTCTGATTCGGAGACACTTACTATTTTTAGTAAGTACTATTTATGGTAGGGGGTTTGGTTCAGCGCTGCAGTTGTTGGTGAGCCTTCTCGAGCATCTTGGTCTCTCTCCAGCTTAGGTTTCAGGGTGTATTACTTACTATTTTTGGAACTTACTAAAAATAGTAAGTCAACTAGGGTTGACCGATTTTGGCAGGCTGGCCCTGGTCAGGCTAGTCAATGTGCACATTTAGGGGGTTAAGTCACTTTGGGAAATGTGTTTTTAAAAAGTGACTTTATAATGTTAAATTAAAAAGGGGACATATGAGGACTCAATTAAAAATAGATCAAGGGCGCCTAGTCTAATGACTTGAAAGTTGTTTTGAAAAAGCCAAATATTATAATATTTCATTTGGGCGCCCAAGCTATGGAGGGAAAAGATTTAAAATTAATTTAAATCAATTTTATGGAGTTTTGGAGTGAAAAGTAGGGTTGCTGGAGAAAACAAATTAAAAGTTCTTTTGGTGGCTCATTTTGAGTATGGATGTTGGAGTTTTTATGGGGGACTGGCTGGGAGCTTGGCTCTGGCTTGGATTTTGACTTGCTCAGATGAAAACCTCTGCAGGGACACCTTCCCCGTGCGTGAAAGACCGTATCAGGAAGGAATTTGGAGGCTTCATTTCAGGAGCTTCAAATGTGCTTTCAAGTTACAGGTTTATGGGTTAATGATTCAGATTTTGGATATGTTTTGAAGTGAAATCTGTGTTTTGGGCTTGTTATTATCTTAGAACGAATTTGGTGAGATTTCCATTCAGTTTGGTGGAGATTTAAGTGAGTTTGGGTTTCTTCATTTGGCTCCTGTGACCCACGTTTTTGCGCACAGCTTTGTGGATAATTTTTAATTTGAAATGGGTATTGATTTAATGGAAGGGAAATCTTAAGATGATTCAAATGAGTATCTGCACACATTTTTTGGTGGAAGGGTTGATTTTCTAGGGCAGAATCACCCTCTTGCTGTGGTATGGCCCTGTGTGCATGGTTTACAGTTGAAACCAGACTTATCTTGGTGTTGGAGATTGGGAGATTGAAGCTCTGTTTGCTGCGTTTGGAGCTCTTGAGTTTAGGAGATGAAGAACCCACCCTTGGTGCTGGCCGTAGGGTTTGAAGGCAGACTTTCATGCATGCAACTTAGTTACCAGCTTGCTGCTTCTTTGACATTTGTTGGTTTTGCTGCGACTGATTGGAGGTGATTGAAGGGAATTCTTATCTCGGAATCACAAAGCTTTCGAAGGTCTTCATTGGAATTGTTGATGCTAAGTAAGGCGAAGTCTATACTGCTGATTGGGCTCTTAACCAGGTCTGAATGGTGTTTAATTTTCTGTTGTATATGGCTATCTGCTCTTTCTTTCAAAATAAAATCTGATTATTGATGGAATAGAAAAGTTAAATGCCTAGTACTGTTAAATCTGCCAGATACCTGTCCTTATTTTTATTCCCACAGAGAGCTTGGCATTAGATGTATTGTCTATTTATGTTATACGTTGCTTTTAGGTTCTTGATTTCTAACTTTTTAAATTATTATCCTATGGAAAATAGTTATACATATATCTATTTAAAATTGTAAAAGTAGTTGAATATCTTTATCAATACTAATTTATAATAAATAACATCTTAATAATACCGATTTTTTTTTAATATTCAGCAAATTTAACTTCTGATTTTTATTGATTGTCTAACTTGTTTCAAATATTGTCCTTGTCAAATCTGAATACGAACAAGAACCTTGTGACTTGGATTAATGTTACTGTTTATGAAGCATTTTATTTGTGCTGCTGTGATACAAAAAATGTATGTGGGAACCAAAAGCATATGAATGACATTGATAATGAAAATTATTGGGGATTTTTCCTTAAATTCTACTACTAGGTGAAGTTTACAATATTTTTGTGCTATTGAAATTTGAAACTACTTGTGTTACTCTAATTAGAAAATATTTCAGGCTCAGTGGATAATATGTTTGTCTATTCCGTATATGTTTGAAAGTCCTAAGGTTAAATTAATCTATATGTATTATGATCGAAAAATCTTCTCAAGGATCTAAGAAGTTCATTTGTGCCAAGACCTGTAACAGTTAAAATGATAACATTTTTCTTTTCGTTTATGACAGATAACAAATCACAAATGGGCGTGGCCATTCATGACCCCTGTGGATGTTAAAGGCCTTGGTTTGCATGATTACCATGAGGTAAGTCTTCTGAATTTCCTGTTGTATAAAATTTGTTATCCATTCTTTATTTTATAAATTTCACAACCAAGTGGCTGTTTACACTCAAGCGATGAAAAGTTTCTTTATGTTATGTATGTAATATTGGCTTTGAATTTTCCTACGGGACACTTTATTAATATTAATAAAGTGTGTTTCTACTTTCTGGTATATTGGGCCTCTAGTCTCTCACTATCAATGACTTGGATGTGTATGTATACTCATACAAATCTCATTGTTTATTATTCAATTCATAAGTTATCTTATTCTAGTGTATTTTGCCTAATGGTGCTTCTTTAAATATCTCCATTGACTCCGATTTGTGCATATCGGGATTTTGATTTATTCTGTCAATTTGGTGTCTGATTTCTCATCGTATTAGAGCAGTATTGACTCCCTTTTGTCAAGTCTGATTTGAAGAAAAGCATTTCTTTTGTTTATATCCTTTTCAAAGACCAGATCTGGTGTAGCGATGCATTTTGATGTCTTCTAAGGCTTGACTTGTATCTAATGAAGGACAATCCATTACCAAAAATTGTGGTTGAGCTAAAAATCAAAGTTAGATAACATAGTCAAAAGACACATGGTATAATCATTCTTAAAATTGAAGGCAGATTTAGATACTACTGTACTAAAGAGAGTGATTCATTAAAGCCATAGAGCAAGTTCAAGGGGTTGTTCAGTACTACTAATTCTTCAAAACAAATTTCCTTCAAACTGATCAATCCACTCCCAAGCTTGTTTATTTTGATGGCATGGAAGAGTTTGTCTCCTAATTCAACAGGATTTGTGTTGACATCATGACAGCTGGAGGTCAAGATATAAGAGAGAACTTGAATGCATCAAATTTTTTCTCAACAATCTCTCAGAGAGTAGAACTTTTTGTGCAACCGTCATATGATATTTTGGTAAATTGGTTCCTGCAACTCAAGCTCATCCCATTATAATTTCTGATGATTCAATAGCTAGAAGTCAAGGTTCAGGCAGAAGTCAGCCAGAAAGAGGAAGGCTTATTTGTGACTATTTTGGAAAATCCAGCCATGAAGAGAAAAATTGGTGAAATGCATCCAAGATTTAGAAGATCATTTCAAACAAACTGGTAGCAACAAGTTTCTAGTCAAAACTCTGACTGCTTTGCTTGCTTTGTCACTCTCTAGGGCCATGGCAGAATGGATGATCATAAACTTTTGGGCAAGTTGACATATTACAGGTCACAAAGATATTCCCTCAATCTGTTTTTTTAGATCTGTGAAAGAGGGACTTGGGGTCCTCACTATTATGTCAAACATAAAATCCAAAAATAAAAAACTGTTTTCCATTAACAGAGCAGACTGTACATTGACTTCCAATTTAAGAGCTTGGAAGGGAAAATAATACTTTCAAGCTGCAAATCTATCAGGCTAACCCTTTTTAACATGAGAGAAGTCATCTTGCCTTCAACTTTAGAGCCTTTAGTGAAGGCTAACTTCTTTTTTCTATCCACTGTGACCCAAGCATTATAATTTCTTAAAGAAAAGATTTCATAAGAAGGGATCTCCAGAATAGCTATAGGGAAATTTCCTGAAGAAAATATCTAATAAGTTTTGCAGCTGAACCCCAGAAGGGGTGCATACTTTAGCAAATGCAGAAGAAGAAGACCCACTGACTGTATAAGGATTTAGGAAAGGAGTCCCCTTTCCCCCAGGTGGAGAAGACCAGTGGACCTGAGAGCAGAAGCCAAAGGAGAATCAAGAGAACATGAAGAGGCACTATCTAATGAGACCTCAGAAAGATCGACCTTATCAGATTCGGAATCGATTGCCTGGTTTTGTGGTTCAACCCCTTTCCACCAAGGGGCCTGCCTTGAGGAGGCATGACAATGAACCAGGTGAGAATACTTGGACAATTTGCGGCCAAAATGTATGCCTTTAAATTACTATCCCTTGATCAAGGTGAAAAAGTTGCATTTGACAAGGATTCGGGACTAACTATTTCTGGTGGTAGTTACTAGTGACTGTTCTATTGGAAATGCAATTTATAAAGAATTGTTGCATGTTCCAGATATGTGTCTCAATCTACTTTTTTTCTATTGCATAACCAACACTAACAAAAAGGTTGCGTTTTGGTGTAGCAAATGGGCTGTGAATGTATAGTACTATAGACAACAAGTTCAAGAAAGTTGCATCAGGATATTGTGATGAAGTTGACCAGATGTACAAAACATGGCAAGCCTGATTCATCAAGCAAAACAAAAAAAATCATGGCAATGGTTGCAAAGGTGGATAACACAAGTACTCTTTGACATCATAGACGTGGGCACACAATCTATGGATCATTCAGACATTATATTAATACATTTTATTGTTTTAATTATCAGCTAAGGTAGTGTGAGGGGTTGGAAATGTTGTCATTGATGTCAAAAGTGGACAAGGTCGTCATCGATGCCAAAGAGTTTAATGAGGAATGATTGTCATTGAAGTCAAAGATAACTGAAGACATTGTTGTCTTTGATGTCAAAAGGTGTATGAAGGATTAGCTGTCTAAGTTTCTTATCATTAATGTCAAGAAGGAATTCACTATCCAAGTGGTCATGAGTTTGTTACTGGATGTTATAAAACAGATTGGACAAGTAATGAGAAAAGCCACAAAAGTGATATTAATATTCATAGTAAAGTATCTCATTAAGGCAGCGAGAAATGAAGTTTAAATTAAAGATTTAAATGTATTTATATTGGCCAACAGATGCTGGTCGATTTGTCTTTGGTGCCCATCTTGTGAAGACAAAAATAAAAATAAAAATAAAAATTAATTTTATTTTGGGTCGACATCTCCTATTATGGTGCCCATTTTTGAGGAAGTTATAAATAAATTATTTTTCAAAGGGGCCGACTCCTCTTGAGATTGGTGCCCACATGTGGAAGGGTTTCTTAATTAAAATAAAATTTATTTTATGCATGTGTGGCCGACCTCCTTGAAGAGTCACCCCTCTTGGGTGAAAAGACACTTTGGCAAGGTATAAATAAAGGTTTTTTTGAGAGTTAGAATGCAAGCAATTTTTGAATATCATTCATATGAAGAGCAGAAATAAAAAGATATTTGAGCAGATTTACAAAAGATATGTGAGCAGATTTATAAAAGATTTTTAGTATCAATTTTGTGAAAAGAGGAGAAATAAAAGATATGTGAGCAGATTTATAAGGGAAGGAAGTTTGGATCAGCCTTGTGGGGGTTTGAGCCTCTAATAGGTTGGAGCCTATCAAATAGAGGTTGGAGCCTCTTGCTGGGTTGAAGCTCAGTTTGTGTGGGGGTTGGAGCCTCCAATAGGTTGGAGCCTATCAAATCGAGGTTGAAGCCTCTTGCAGGGTTGGAATTCAGTTGAGTTTGGGTTGAAGCCTCCAGTAGGTTGGGGCCCATAATTCTGTCAAGTGGATATTGGAGTCTCTAGTAGGTTGGAGCCTACAAGAAGAAGATTAATCTATAATACACAAGCAATATCTTGCCATGGTTTTCTCCCGCAAGGGTTTCCATGTAAATCGGTGTTCTCATTGTGTTCTTAATTGCTAGATCTTACTTGAATGTTTTCATTGTGATTGGTTAAGTTTTGAAAAGTAAAAGATTGTTAGATATTGATTCACCCCACTGCCGCCTCCCCTACCCTCAGTATCACCGTGTTCTCATCATGAGTTACACGGTGGCTGTAAACAGTAAGACCAATGGTTGTATCTTAATCTACAATTGTTGGCCCTTCAAATAACGCATCTTTTGTTGAGGTAAAGGTGCTGATTTTATGACAAGTCTTGCATGTACTACTATTTTATGGAACACCACCTTTGAAATAAAAGATAAAATTTCATATTCTGTCATGACCTTGGAATTGTAACACTAAGGTATAAAGCATTGGAATGAGTAAATAAGATAAATAACAAAATACATATTAAAATTATAAAAATAAATATTAGTAATTTAGTATTATTATAATTATAATTATGACAAGATAATTTTATAATTATAATCATCAGATATAATCTTGTAAATATTAAATATAGATGCTAACAAATTAAATATTATTATCATAATATATAAATACTAAAGAATATATATAAAATAATAATAATAACAAATATACTTCATGAAACATATAATATAAAATATATATAAACCTATATAAAGGGCAGCAATCAAAGCAGCGATCATATAACAAAAGGGCAAGAGTCTAGGAATAGCTGCGATTAGATATTCTTTACTAATGGCAGTGTTTGAGTTTTGCAAACAGTGATTGGTTAAGACAACAAAAGTCAAAATTCATCCCCTTTCAAAAGACACGTCTCTCTAAGAGACATAGGGATATAAAAGAAAAGGAGATCAGGAATGGATAAGGGGGAAATAACAGCAAGGAGATCGATGGAATAAGAAGAATGCTAAGAATTAGAGAGCAGAAATGCATCGATGAGATAAGAGATAAGAATATATTCTGAACAGAGAATCAACAAATCATTTATTAAAAGATATCCTCTGAAAATCAGATCATCAAGGATATCAGCAAATTGTGGTATGTTCTATCATAGTCATTGTATATCATTATATGTTTTGTTTATATTTATTATTCCCGTGATAGGCTTTATCTTAACTATTGCATACAGTTATATATATATATATATATATATATATATATTCTGTTATTTATGTTTATTATTCTTGTAGTATGCGTTATCATAATTATTGAATGCAATTATGTATCTCGTTATTGATATTTATTATTCTCATCATAGTTATTGCATGCAATTATCTTGTTATTTATATTTATCATTTTGTGATATGCTCTAATCTGATTATTATATGTCATAGTTGGTATTTATTTCTCTCATGAAGCAACCATGAGGAAGAAAGGGAGAAATGCTAGTAGGTTGAGCATGTACTAGACTTCTCTCTAAGTACGCCACTCCATGGTGGATGACTGTTTGTTTGCCATCGAGAGCCAAGGGGGTGATATCCGCTCTTGGGCTTAGGGAGAGGATGTCTACAGGCCTCCTATAGTAACCTTTTCCCCAACTCTCACATGGTTTATTGTTGGATAGACTTGAGGGGCTTCGATCATAATTAGGATGGATAATGATGGATAAGGAAAGCATGTAGAAGTGTATCCCCTAAGCACACCACCTTGTGTTGAAGGACTGTGTGTCTACCTATTGGGGCCAAGGGGTGGGTTGTCTTGGTTGGATGCTTGTGCTCTTGAGCTTAGACGGATAGCTTCAGGCGCACTTATCATTTTCCCATCCAATTCCTATTACGATCGGACTTCCTTGAATATGATGTGGTTTGCCTTATGTAATTGTATTGTGCAAATAAACGAGGATATTTATTATACATGTTTGATATGTTAGATAGATAAGGATATTTATTATATGTTTGGCTATATAAATTATACTCCAATATTATCTAACATGGTTGCAAGACATAAATCAAAATCCATCTCCTTGAAGCATTTAATTGATAAGTTGTAACTCTAATTGCGTTAACTTTTGTTTCTAGGGCAAGAATTAGGGTTATCCCAAAAGGGGACATTACAATTGGTATTAGAGCATGTTCCCGCCATCTTGCGGGACATTTCCACTTTAACTACCATTCAATTAGACTTAACTATTCAACCTTCTTAAGTAAGCCAATAATGCATGTGTATGCCTTCCATGTGTATACTTTGTGACCTACATGTATTTATGCAACTATGTGTACACCATGCATATACTTTGTGACTTCAAGTGTATATTGTGTACTAATGTGTATACTGGGTGACCTTGGGATGGTGGATAGACTCGTGGTGTGTAATGTCCCCTTCTCATCAGTGATCAGCATTGCAGTTCATCAGTCTATTCCAGAACTCGTAGACTGGAATGAGGTGAAAATTAGGGTTTCTTGGCTTGGAGTTTTGTGGTATTTCATATTATTTACTATTTTTAGTAAATGCTAGTTGTGGCAGTTGCAGTTGTCCATTCTTAATCCTTAGCAGTTGGAGCAGTTGTTATATTTTGGTTTGGTCTTCAGTTGGCAAAAATATTTAATTAATGGCATTTTGTTCTAATTCACTGTTGACCCCCACCTTGGCCTAAGGAGATAACTTAAGTTGTTTTAAAGTGGGGCCATGAAGGGGTACGCCTTCATCATAAATTTAATTGTCTTTATTCAAATATTTCATCATCTTGAAAAGTGGACGCCACTTTTATATTTTTGAATAAAGTGAATTTCTATGAGGCTTTTGGGACGCCACCTTGTGAAGTTGAATGGTTTTTTGGAACTTGAAGGGCCTCCTGTGTCTCTTGGTCTGCTTCTCAGGCATTTGAAGAGTTTATGAGCTCTTATTTATTGAAGGCTTTTGCTCCAGCATTTCATCTATGAAAATTATGCTAAAGTTATGCTGTCGAGATGACAATTGACATATTGCTTCGAGGAAGTCTACCTCCTAGCCTCTCATCCAATTTCGTGTTTGCAATATAACACCTAGTTGGCTACATTGCTGCTTCTCAACTTCAGACTAGCAGATTGAGCATCAAAGATTGAAGAATTTTGGAGATTTTGGTAATTTCGGTTTGCTGTTTCATCAACTGCTGAAAGTGATTTTTATTCATGGCTTATTTTCCAGCTTGAATTTCGTTCTGGGTATTTAACCAATCTGTTTGCTGACCTTGGGCGACCATTCATGCAAGTTTTGGGAATTTATTTTGAAGTTTCTGATTTTTAAATAAAAATCGCCCCTCCCAAGAGGGCCGTACCATCTCATATGCATTGGGAATTGTGCAAGTAAAAAATAAGTTGAAGTTGCTGCTGTTTGGTGCTTGGTTTTTGGGCGCCTACCTCTTGAGAAACATTTGCAAAAGATTTCAGCCAATTCGGAGGTGAAACGAGTGAGTTATGAATATTTTACTGTTTCACAGTCTGCTGTTATAATTTCCAGAATTCTGATTTTTATATCAGACTGTTGCAATTTCCAGTTTTTTTGCTTATACTTCAGTATTTGAGTGTTATATCATTGTAGAAGTTCATACTTGTATCTAAGGTTCATTCCTTATCAATTGTACTTAGTAATTTGCAGAGTTTTATTTGTAAGGTTGAGATTAAGCATTACTAATCCAACCATTCTTTCATTTCTGCAATTTACTTTCTGTTTATCATTAAATTACCCCTGGATGGTTTACCGCCAGTGTGGAAAATCTATTTGTAACACTCTTATACCCACTTCATAGTGGTGAATCCCCACGGCATTGTGGATGCCCGCCGCAGCGGATGAATTGCTTTCTATTGTAATCTTTTCCCCCCACTGTTTGGTGGTAGTGTGGAATTGTTTCTCATGGCTGGTTATCCGCCTAACAGTTTATAATTTCAATTTCTTAGACTCCGTCATATGTTAGCACCTCGCCCTCAGTGGGATCTTGAGTGCACATTCTTGACGTTGAGTAGTTCTTCCATTCAAATTCAGTTTCTTCAATTCAAGTTCAGTATCTTCCATTCAAGTTCAGATTTTAGTTTGAGGCTAACGCTAATCCAATCATCTATTGCTGGTTATTTTGTGTTACTTCTTCGAAAAAATTGGTTAGCATATTTCAGTGGTATCAGAGCAGAAGACCCTGCCATCCTGTGGCAAATTGCAGTAGTTAACTGATGAGTGAAAAAGACACTAGGCCATACACTAGAAGTCAGGCCAGAAATCAGCATCAGTTTCCGCCCGTTCCAGAGGCAGATACCTTCTCAGAAGTTCTAAGAGACCTTGGTAAAACAGTGGAAGGTTCAGATAATTCAGTGGAAGTGGTTGATCACACAACTGTCATAATGTCAGATTCAGTAAGAAGAGATAATGAAGAGAGGGATAGAGTGGAGAAGAAGTTTGACGGGATGATAGACATGATGTCCCGTTTATTATCCAAGTTGGATCAGCAAGCAGCTCAGAGTATTATTCAGCCCCAAAATAACTCAGCTGGAGAAAGTAGTGGAGTAAATGGAAATAATAATAGTGGCAGTCCTGAGGTGAATACTAGAGACAGAATTGTAGGTCAGCATACTACAATTCATAGTGGGTCATCCTCTAGACCCCTCTTTCCTGTTTTCACACCAAGGGAAGAGCAACAACCAGTTGAGGCTACTCCAAACTTTGCTGATGATGCTCGTCAAGCTTATATGGAGTATGTTTCTTTACCTCTTGACTTGAGAGGAGCTTGGACCTTTGATCAATTCATGAATCAAAGGAGTCGGAGAAATGGTGGTAGAAATGATCAACGTCCTCCTGCAGCCCCTAGAAATGATTTTTACCAAGCATTGGGAAAGATCACTATGGAACATTTTGATGGTGGTAACAAGTGTACAGCCAGGTCATGGGTGCAAAAGTTAGATAACTACCTCTCTCTTAGACCTATGCCGGAAGAAGATGCTATCAAATTTGCTACCTTGCATTTAGATGGCATAGCTCATGAATGGTGGACTCACGGTTTGGTCACTCTTGGCCATAACCTTATTCGCACATATGGAGAGTTTACCAATAAGCTGATTGAGAGATTTGACACCAAAGATCCGGAATTGAAATTTAGAGAATTGGCACAGTTGAAACAGCAAGGATCTTTAGAAAGTTATGTGGCTGATTTTCAGAGGTTGTCAGTAATGGTGCCAAACATTACTGAAAGAAGATTTGTAGTTCTTTTTGCTGAAGGTTTAATGGAGCCTTTGAAGGGTTGGGTCAAAGCATTTGATCCTCCAACACTAGATGAAGCTATCAAGAAAGCTAGGAGCATGGAGTTGGCAGCCCCAAGGCCTAAATTTCACTCAAAACCATTCAGCCATAAGAAAGATAAAAAGCTTTCTTCAAATCTGCCCAAGAAGTTTCCACCAAGGCTGTCCGAAGAGCTCAAAGAACAGCTTAGAAAGGATGGAGTTTGCTTCACTTGTCGTGAGCCTTGGGTGAAAGGCCACCGTTGCTATGGAAGAGGCAAAGTAGTTCGAATGGAGGGCTATTCTGATTATGGATCAGAATCTGATTCGTCTGATCAGCAATACGAATCAGCAAGTAGTGAAGGTGAAGAAGTTCAAGAAGACAAGTCCGAAGAGGTTGGAGATGGTAGTGCTTTTGCACAACTATCTAGTTTTCAAAAGAATGAATCTTTTAGGGTTCATGGAGTTGTAAATTCACAAAGGATAGTTGCTCTAATTGATACCGGAGCAACTCACAATTTTATTGATGAAGGGCTAGTTGCTAGAAAAGGTTTGAAGACTGAAGATTTTGATGGTTTCAAAGTAATGGTTGCTGATGGTTTCACTATGTCTTGCACAAGGAGAATTCCTAATCTATCTTTGCAATTAGGGAATCATGAAATTAAGGATGATTTTTATGTGGTGGGTATAGGAGACACTGATGTTGTGTTGGGCATACAATGGCTGCGATCTCTTGGTGAGATCACATTGAATTTGCAAACCATGGAGCTGAAATTTCAGTCTAATGGAAGGAAGGTTGTTTTAAGAGGGATGTCAAATGGAGGCCCTCGAATTGTTTCTTTGAAAAGGATGGAAAGGCTGATCCGCCATGATCAGGTTGAATGGGCTGCTGAATGTATGGTTTTACCAGCTGATCCGGTTGAGGAAAAAAGGCAATATCATCCTGATATTCAAGCCTTACTTTCAAAGAAAAGCAAAGTCTTTGGAAGCTTACCTCCTGGAAGACCTCCTGAAAGAGGTTCTGAGCATGTGATTGAGTTAGAAGAGGGAGCAAAACCAGTCATTACTACACCTTACCGCTATCCAAAGAGGCAGAAAGATGAAATTGAAAAAGCCATCAAGGAGCTGTTGGAAAGTGGTTTTATTAGACCAAGCAAGAGTCCATTTGCTTCAGCAGTAGTGCTGGTCAAAAAGAAAGATGGTACAATGCGTATGTGTGTTGACTATCGCGCATTAAATCAGAAAACCATCAAGAATAGATATCCTATCCCTAGGATTGATGAGCTTATTGATGAGCTCCATGGGGCAATGTTCTTCTCAAAGATTGATCTTCGTTCGGGCTATCACCAAATCAGAATGAGGGAGGAGGATATAGAGAAGACAGCGTTTAGATGCCACTTTGGGCATTTTGAATTTCTTGTCATGCCTTTTGGTTTGACAAATGCTCCAGCCACATTCCAATCTTGTATGAACAAGATTTTTAGACAGCAGTTGAGAAAGTTTGTGCTCGTCTTCTTTGACGATATTCTCATATTCAGTAAGTCATGGGAAGAGCACCTTAAGCATTTGGAAGAAGTGCTTAGTATTTTAGAGGCGGAATGTTTGTTCGCCAAAGAATCAAAGTGTGAGTTTGGATTGACGGAACTTTTATACCTTGGCCACATTATCAGTTCAAAGGGTGTGAAAGTGGATCCAGAAAAGATAAGGGCCATTCTTGATTGGCCAACTCCAAAGACTATTTCTCATTTGAGAGGGTTTTTAGGGTTATGTGGATTTTATAGAAGATTTGTAAAAGGCTATTCTCATCAAGCAACACCTTTGACAGATCTTACAAAGAAAGGAGCTTTTCTTTGGACTAAGCAAGCACAAGAGGTTTTTGATAAGTTTAAACAAATCATGAGTTCGTGTCCAGTGTTGGCACTTCCGGATTTTCAAAACCTTTTGAATTACAATGTGATGCTTCAGGAGAAGGAGTTGGAGCTGTCCTAATGCAAGACAAACATCCTATTGTCTTCGAGAGCAGAAAGTTGAGAGGGGCAGAAAAAACTTACTCTATTTATGACAAAGAGATGCTTGCCATCATGCATGCTTTGTCTAAATTCCGTCAATACTTGGTGGGAAGTAAATTTGTTGTTAAGACTGATCACAACAGTCTTAAACATTTTATGCGCCAAAAGGAATTGAATGAAAGGCAGCAAAAATGGGTAAGTAAACTCCAAGCATATGACTTTGACATTGAATATGTCAAAGGAAAAAATAATATAGTTGCTGATGCTCTTTCTAGAAGGCCTCATTTGCAGTCAATTTGTGAGTTATCAGCTGATTGGAAAGAATTAATTGCTGCTGATTATGTTAAAAATCAGTTTGCAACCAGCTTGTTAGAAGGTCATTTGGTTGATGAAAGGTATAAGTTGGTTGATGGATTAATTTATTATAAAGATAGAATCTTTTTAGTGCAAGAATCTAAGCTTAAGAAAAAGATTCTACAATCTTTTCATGATGTTCCCCTTGCTGGTCATCAAGGGATTTTCAAGACTTATAAGCAGATTCGTGAAAGATTCACTTGGAAAGGTTTGAAAGAAGAAGTCTTGAACTACATTAGAGAGTGTCCTATTTGTCAAAGAAATAAAAATGAACACTCTTATCCAGCTGGTCTACTTCAGCCCTTGCCCATTCCAAATCAGAAGTGGGAAAGTATTGCCATGGACTTTATCACGGGGTTGCCCAAGGTGCAAGGACGTGATTGTATATTTGTTGTGGTTGATAGACTAACGAAATTTGCTCATTTCTTTGCTGTTACCACTTCATTTACAGCAGCTCAAGTGGCTGAGTTGTTTTTTAGAGAGGTGTTCCGTTTGCATGGGTTGCCTAGAACAATTGTCAGTGATAGGGACAGCAAGTTCCTAAGTGTTTTTTGGCAGGAGATCTTCAGATTGAGTGGGACAGTGCTTACTCCAAGCACAAGTTATCACCCACAAACAGATGGGCAATCAGAAATTGTTAACAAGTGGTTAGAGGGCTACCTAAGGAACTATGTTTCAGGACAGCAGCGAGCTTGGATTAAATGGCTTCATTTAGGAGAGTATTGTTACAACTCTTCTTATCACATGTCAATTAAGATGTCTCCTTTTAAGGCACTTTATGGTTATGAGGCTACTAATTTTGTTGATTTAGTGTTTGGTGATAGTAGAGCTCCACAAGCACTGGATATGTTACAACAAAGCCAAGACATCTTGAAAACTCTTAAGGAAAATCTGCAACAAGCTCAAAATCAGCAGAAGTTATACGCTGATCAGCAGCGTGTGGAAAGGTCTTTTGAAGTTGGGGACATGGTCTATTTGAGGCTTCAGCCATATAGACAATCTTCTCTCAAGAAGAGTGGTGCAGAAAAGTTGAAGCCACGCTTTTATGGTCCTTTCAAAATCACCAAAAGGATTGGTGAAGTTGCTTATGAGTTGGAACTTCCAGCTGAAAGCAAAATACATAATGTTTTTCATGTGTCTCGCCTCAAGAAGGCAATTGGACACAATGTGGTGGCTACATCAGAATTACCTCCATTGGATGAGGAAGGTCAGTTAGTGTTGATTCCAGAAGAAATCCTTGATACTAGAGAACGTTCTTTGAGAAGAAGGACAATCAAAGAATATTTGGTTAGATGGAGGAACTTGCCTATTGAAGATGCTACGTGGGAAGGTGAACAGATTTTGTTGCATCCATCTTTGCAGTTGTTTGAGGACAAGCAATTTCGAGGAGGGCTGACTGTAATGCCCCCTTCTCATCAGTGATCAGCATTGAAGTTCATCAGTCTATTCCGGAACCCGTAGACTGGAATAAGGTGAAAATTAGGGTTTCTTGGCTTAGAGTTTTGTGGCATTTCATATTATTTACTATTTTTAGTAAATGCTAGTTGTGGTAGTTGCAGTTGTCCATTCTTAATCCTTGGCAGTTGGAGCAGTTGTTATATTTTGGTTTGGTCTTCAATTGGCAAAAATATTTAATTAATGGCTTTTTGTTCTAATTCACTGTTGACCCCCACCTTGGCCTAAGGAGATAACTTAAGTTGTTTTAAAGTGGGGCCATGAAGGGGTACGCCTTCATCATAAATTTAATTAGTCTTTATTCAAATTTCATTATCTTGAAAAGTGGACGCCACTTTTATATTTTTGAATAAAGTGAATTTCTATGAAGCCTTTGGGACGCCACCTTGTGAAGTTGAATGGTTTTTGGAAATTGAAGGGTCTCCTGTGTCTCTTGGTCTGCTTCTCAGGCATTTGAAGAGTTTGTGAGCTCTTATTTATTGAAGGCTTTTGCTCCAGCATTCCATCTATGAAAATTATGCTAAAGTAATGCTGTCGAAATGACAATTGACATATTGCTTCGAGGAAGTCTACCTCCTAGCCTCTCATCCAATTTCGTGTTTGCAATATAACACCTAGTTGGCTACATTGCTGCTTCTCAACTTCAGACTAGCAGATTGAACATCAAAGATTGAAGAATTTTGGAGATTTTGGTAATTTTGGTTTGCTGTTTCATCAACTGCTGAAAGTGTTTTTTATTCATGGCTTATTTTCCAGCTTGAATTTCGTTCTGGGTATTTAACCAATCTGTTTGCTGACCTTGGGCGACCATTCTTGCAAGTTTTGAGATTTTAATTTGAAGTGTCTGATTTTTAAATAAAATCGCCCCTCCCAAGAGGGCCGTACCATCTCATATGCATTGGGAATTGTGCAAGTTAAAAAATAAGTTGAAGTTGCTGCTGTTTGGTGCTTGGTTTTTGGGCGCCTACCTCTTGAGAAACATTTGCAAAAGATTTCAGTCAATTCGGAGGTGAAACGAGTGAGTTATGAATATTTTACTGTTTCACAGTCTGCTGTTATAATTTCCAGAATTCTGATTTTTATATCAGACTGTTGCAATTTCCAGTTTTTTGGCTTATACTTCAGTATTTGAGTGTTATATCATTGTAGAAGTTCATACTTGTATCTAAGGTTCATTCCTTATCAATTGTACTTAGTAATTTGCAGAGTTTTATTTGTAAGGTTGAGATTAAGCATTACTAATCCAACCATTCTTTCATTTCTGCAATTTACTTTCTGTTTATCATTAAATTACCCCTGGATGGTTTACCGCCAGTGTGGAAAATCTATTTGTAACACTCTTATACCCACTTCATAGTGGTGAATCCCCACAGCATTGTGGATGCCCGCCGCAGCGGATGAATTGCTTTCTATTGTAATCTTTTCCCCCCACTGTTTGGTGGTAGTGTGGAATTGTTTCTCATGGCTGGTTATCCGCCTAACAGTTTATAATTTCAATTTCTTAGACTCCGTCATATGTTAGCACCTCGCCCTCAGTGGGATCTTGAGTGCATATTCTTGACGTTGAGTAGTTCTTCCATTCAAATTCAGTTTCTTCAATTCAAGTTCAGTATCTTCCATTCTAGATCAGATTTTAGTTTGAAGCTAACGCTAATCCAATCATCTATTGCTGGTTATTTTGAGTTACTTCTTCAAAAAAAATTGGTTAGCATATTTCATCTGATGTCTCCAATTGCCTCAGAACTTCCAGCAAAACCATTTTGTTGGTAGGATAGATTGGTAGTCTGTATGGGCGACCTGTGAATCCTTGAATCTTGATGTATGTAAATCTGGGAAATTGGATGAATCAGGATCCATATTTGCCGATCACACTTTTGGGCTCACGGGTGAGCCTCTGGTGTGTTTCGCCTTGGAGAATTCGAGTGATATACATAAGAAAGGCGTCATGCGCCCGTTTGAAGTGTGACTTCTCCTTCAATTGCAACTGCAGATAGCAATCGTAGGACTTGAACTCTCCTTCGTTGTTTCCAACTACTCCTTTGCAAATCAAGCCTGCATATCTGTAGGTCCTTGCAAGCAGATATACTACATCAGAACTCCTATGAAAGGTTTTGGTTCTCTCCAGGTTGAACAACTGCTTGTGGAGACTGTCACTGATCATTCTTGACCAATTAAACATCTTCACCCCGGAAGTTATTTCATCAATGAAATAATACATCCAGGTTTCAAAAGGCGCACCCTGAGGATTGCCTACCATTCTGTTCAGCAGTAAGACAATATCTCCGTATTCTTCTTTAAAATCAGTTCTTGACAACTTCTTGGGCATCTTTTTGGCAGTAGGTCTGGGCTTTTCAAACCAGGACTTTTTCATATTTGATGCATAGAGGGCTTGTTGATCTTCATAAAGTTTTCGTGCATCATCCTGTTGATGTGTTTTTCGTGACCACACCAACGTAGAATAAAGTCGCCAACTGCTACCCTATCCTCTCTTGATCAAAGTCTTCCGCACGCTAAGATTGCAAGAAAGTTCGTACGTTCAACTCCAAGGTTCTTTTAGTGCGAAGTCTCAGTTGGCTCGATGTGATTTGCTGGTATTTCAAGGGGACTTACGGAATTGTTCAACAGTTGAGGAAAGGGGTTCCACAATTCGACAGATTTATCAATGAAGCACGGGTTTCCTATTCTAACCAGAAAGTACTGAATTGAAATGGTGTAAGGTTAAGAAGGCTCTAAATCTATTCTAAGTGTGGGATATGGAGCTCAACTTCAGCAAACTTCAACCAGGCTCCGCTTTGCCTCACTTCGGACAGCCTCCACAGAACCGATGCAATCTTCAGAGGAGTAACTCAAGGTGTTCAGATCACGACTTAGCATGAAAATACCATCACAATGACGCATATAGACATACAAATCATGATCGAAGTTAAGTACACGATATTCCAGTTGACAACACAAGGCGCATTCACCATTAGCAAACACACTAAGTGGTATGGATAGACGAAGTTGCTTAGATCAAACACCACATTCCACAGCTAACACCTACTTGCATATGTTTGTGCCATGTCTTCATGGGGCGGACGTTACTCATGTTTGTGTCACTCACTTTCCATATGGCGAACTTTGCTCATGTCCAAGCCACTTCACATTGTATATGGCAGACTTGACTTTCTGATAAGCCATTTGGCTTGGGCGGACTTCATCTCTTGCCATGCCATCTTGGGGCGGACTTTCCATGTGTTTGTGCCATTCAAACTTTCTTCCAAGGGCAGACTTCACTTACTCTCAAGCCATTACTTTGTGAGCTGGATGGACTTGGCCTTGGCTCATTCCATTTGGCTTGAAGAGGACTTGCCACTATTCCATGCCATTCCTTCTTCTCCATGGCGGACTTAGCTAATGATCAAGCCATCTAGCTTGAGTGCCATCTTCCATACTTAGGCAAATTTCGCCATGATTTTCAGACTTTTTCATGGATTTTTCTAGATTGTTTAATGATTTTCTGTGATTTTCCATTGGTTTTTTGGGACTTCTGGCTGATTTTTTGAAATCCGGGCACTTTTCAAAGATGGAAACCCTGCAAAAAATAGAAACTTTTCCAAAAATAGTAACTTTCCAAAAATAGCCCCTAAAAAATAGGAAGTTCAACATGGGCCAAAAATGCCAAAAATGAAGTCCCTAAAAAATAGGGGGTTCAGAGGGAAAATCCCCAAAAAGTAGGAGATGTCAGAATTGACTGTAACAAGTCACGACAGTCGATCTTCGTCCCTCGGGCCTCCTAAGCACTGTGATGATGTTTGCACAATGATTCAGGCTCAAATTCTTCGCTTGACTCGGGTGACCATTCAAAAACTCAAACTCTAAACCCCCTGAAGGAGCAATGACAAAGCCCTAAAAAGCAAACTACTAGGGTCCCCATTTGCAATGGGGCGATGTGTTAAATAGGTCACAACAGGGTGGAGAATGCTATGTCATCAATGAGTTAAAAGAGAGCAACGATTTCAATAAAAGTCACGCCTCAAATCAAGTCTTTGATTTGGCCCATAAAAGGAGAAGATCGATTCAAGTCTAAAAGGAGAATTTGTAATGATCCCTTTTTTTTTTGACAAAAACACTTAAACCCGAATCTTGCATTCAAGGTATTTTCTCAAGCAGACATCAAAACGTTAGAGATCAATAAGTTTAGTGATAAAATCTAAAAGACTAGAGATGATATAAATATTTCATTCTCGTCAAAGAATTATTCATTTCTTCTTATCACTTTTATGAATGATTCCTCTGTAATAGGTTACATAAGTTCATTATGGATTAAACATCTATCAAGATCTCATAGATGGAGTTCTATTACCATAGTGACTGAATAGAATCATTATTACTTATAGGACTCAATAATTGCTGCAAGCAATATTATTGAATAATCGTAAGCAATATGTTATATATATAAATATTATTTGTATAGCTTGTACGGGTCAATCACTATTACCTATATATATATATGTCTAAACTTATCAATTACTGGAGTATAAATGCCAACATATGGATTATATGATCAAAGAACATATTACCCTGACTTTGTGTTTGTCTTTAAATATGTCTTAGGCATCAATATATACCTGGCTATATATTTACATATATTCAAAGAGCATAGCATACTATACTAAATTGATTTATATCTATCTGATATATATATACTGATTTTATTAGTCTGATTATTTAATTAATTTCATCTTAAAAGGTGAATGCTTATTTAATAATCGTAACTCCTTACCTCCAGCCTTGCGATCTACTCCTTCACTAGCCACGTTTGGTCTTTATCCAGCCATTCCTCATTATATTATACCTGATGGAGTGTGCTTCTTTAAGTTTGAATGTTTTACAGTAGTTTCCAAATACCTTTGCTGCTTTACTTGGTCGCCATGATCTTCCTTTAGAATTCACGTATACCATATTATTTCTCTATGCCAACGTAGCCTCCCTACAAGGCCCTTTGTCCTGCACCTGTCACTCAACAATGCTTCTTCATTGAATATCCTTTTATCCCTATTCTCAACCACGTTTTAAGATCTTTCTCCCTCTACCATTCGATCTGTATATGGATGCCTCTGTTCCCGTGATTGCTCTTTCCATCCTCTTACTTCTTAAATCGTTCCGCATAGTGAAGCTATCTATTTGTATTCCGCCGACAATGATCCTTCAGCGGTGATGCCCTGTTTCTCCAGCCATTAAAATACTTAATGAGTATCATGAGTGGTGACGAACGAAATAATATCAGGAGACCTCTTTGACGCCTAAATAAGTTTGACGAGGATATCTATAATATGAATTGGTATTTTGTTTGAATAAATCCCCAAAAACCCATCTCCCTTTTTCGCCATGCTTGGTTAAAGCTTTTTTTATAAACAACGGAAGATCACTTAGAGGATCGCGACTTTTCAATTATCTATTATTATTTTAATAAATGATTAGTCCCATCGATGAAGGATAATATTTAATTCGTCAGTTATAATATTATATTTCATAATAATTTTATTATTATTATTATATATTTGGAATATGGGCTTATAGCAAATATTTAATATTTGTATTTATAATAATTGTTCAATAATATTATTTTATTTATTTTCTTTATATGTATCCTAGGGAGCTACAATTCGGGGACATGACAGAATTAGAATAGCAACGGGGAACAAAAGGAGGACACCACCGGCATTGCTGAGGATTATTTACATGCATAATCAATCGATGGTAGACAAGGAGTATCATGCTTGGCATGGAAGAGAAAGGGAAACTCCTGCGTACAGATCAGGCAAACAGATAAGTAAATGATGTTACAAAATAAAGTAATTAAAGTTATGTGGAAAATCAAAGAAAGAGTAAATGAATGACAATAAATGAATACTTAGTAAATAAATCAAATATCTAGTAATGTTTGGCAATTAATAAATATATATTGAATATATGAATATCAATATATATACACCTCAACCTAGGTCTAAATTAAGGTTTATTTGGCTTAGGGAATTTATGTGATAAGTTAAACTCCCAACTTCACTATATTGGTGATTCAAGGACAAGATTTAGGGTCAGCCTAGAAAGGGGACATTACACAATGCTTTTAATTCCATTTAAAAATCAGACCATACAAGTTACCACAAGGTGCAAATGATTGTAAATAATTCCACAAATAAAATATTACAATATGAAGTTGTATTATTGGAAATGTTTACACAAAAGTAAATATCAACAACATAGTTGACCACAATGCACTTGGCATGACTCCTCTAAAGGAGCTAAAGAAGTGAATGGCGCCACTAGAATATAGAATCGACAACTTCTAGAAATACGCGGCAACCTCCAACTCGTATCTCTTCCCAACTATTCGTTGACTCCATAGATTATCCACATCACTATGGCAATCTTCAAAGATGGGCGGCTGTCAATAAATTTCTGTAGACTCACGCCTCAATCTCATGGTAGCGATAAAATTTGGATTGCGACCACCCTCTCTCTTCCGCTGATTAGGATGGCCCCACGCTACAATAGATATGGTATTTCCCTTATACAATAGAAGTTATGATAAGCCGCGACTCTTAAATTGGGGATGGTTACTGCATCTTAAGGCTGCGACTTGTGAGTATTGGCCTTAACCAAAATATCCCTAAATATTAATAAAAGGGAAATTCGATGTCCATAGTTGTTCGAACAAGTATAACTGCGTAATGAGCCTAGCCCAAGCTTACTCAAAAACTCTTCTTTTGCTGCCTTGGGAATTTTGTCAAACAATTGGTGTGCAAGCTGATATAGGTTGATAAAAACTTCTGATTGATTTGTTTTGACTTTCTCGCGACCAATGATGTTTCATTAAATATTTCCAATGGTATCAATGATTGCCAATGACAACTATGAATGTCTCTAAGATGAAATGCAATTGTTTCAATGCACTTTTGATGTATAAAGATGACTGAAACTACTTGCAATATGCAGCTACAGCAATTAGAAATTATGACAAACACTTTGGATGCAACCTAAGATGGCATGTATGCACTTACAACCAAGTAGCATTAATACAAAACACTTGGTATGCAATATTATAACATGATTTATGCCAAAAGAGAACCTTACAGCCAATTGACATTTTGTCAAACAATTGGCATGCAAACTAATAAGCTGATCTTGAATAATATAAACAAGTTCAATTACAATAGTATTTGACCAACAACTTGTATCACCTTCTTGCAATAAAATGTCTAATACAATGATGCTATGAATTGGCCAAGACTCTTGGCTTACAATTGATTGACAATAGTGCCAAATCTGATTTTTTGAGTATTCACTTACAGCAGCAACTAAAATGCCTATGATGACAATGCAAACTATTTAGTAAATGCAAGAAGAACTTGGTAATGATGGTGCCCAATGCTGTTGATGAAGAAACAATAAAAATCCAATGTGATAGGCACCTTTCAAGCTCAAATCGAAATGCTCAAGCTGCCGCCCTTGTTCTTGCCTGGCAAAAGTTTAGATAATTAATTGCAGCACCAAACACCTTCCAATTTTCCCTTAAAACGATTGTCTCGACGATAGGAATTGGATGCAACAATATCCAGAATGATTGGCCTTCTCAATTGGAAGATATGAGCAAAAACATGAGACTCACATAGGCTGATCAATCTCCATGACAGCAGATTATGAAGGTCTAAAAATGCAACTGAAACTTTACAAAATATCACTCCTTAAGATGATGAAATGATAAATCACAATCAACAATTATTCTCCCAATTGAATCTCCACAAATTTGGCCCTAGGCCATTACTTTTGTTCAACAAAATAATCAATCTTAGCAATACATCAGCTGCTGAAGTAACTTCTCAATCAAATGCAACAATACATTAGTTGTTGTAAGTCAAATACTTTACTCAAAATAAGTACAATAATACATCAGCTATTGTACTCAAATAATTTCCACAATGAAGCACAAGATTGGACTTCTGAAGTAAAGCCCACAATCAACAATAATTCAGCTGGTATCTCACAGCCTCAAAATTGCGTAACTAATGAGGGTTTTCGTCTCCAAAGGTCCTCCAATGGCCGAAACCCTAGTTGGCTTCTCCACCACCAAAAGTCATCAATTCAAACAACAATTCCTGGATGAAGAAACAATGGCTGGCCTCACCTATTTATTCTTTTTCACCAAGAGGTCGGCCCAGAATCTAGAAGCTTCCAAAATATTATTTTATTTTTATTTACTTTATGATATATTATTTTATTTAAGTCACTTTATTAAATTAATTAAATATAAAGTTACCTTTTAATATTTATTTATTTGATAACTTTATAAATAATTAACTTAATATCACTTTTTAATTTAATTAAAATAATCAATTAGTCATCCTCATGAAATATTATTATTTTGGACAACTTAATTAATTAATTTAATTAAATTACACTACCTCCAAAATGGGGACATTACAAACTGACCCTACACAATTGATAAAAGTATTTGCATATATATTATCTTTCTCTGTAAACCTGTAATAAATATATGGTATGACCTGGAGACACTCATCAACCTATAATACATATATGGTATGACTTGTAGACGCTAGAATGGTATGAGTATGTGCAGGAAATAAAATAATAACCATATACTTAGCTATTTCCTTGAAGTCTCCCGATCAATCAAACTTTGAAATTTTCCTCGAAACAGGACATCCTAATTTACATAATCTGCAAATGATATGTCCACGTGTGAACCCTTAATGGCTCCACCTACAACCACTGTAATGTCCCCTTCTCAATCTTAAGCTTTTCAGTGACCATTAGCCTATTTTTCGGAGTCTCAAAGACTAAACAGAGGAGTTAAGGGGATTCCAGGTTCCTTGAAGGTTTTGTGTCAGCATTTCGAAAAGAGTATTCTAATGTTGGCAGTGAGCTTTTGTGGGTTTTTTCTAGGCCTTGGTCGGTAGTATTGCTATTTTTAGCAACTTATAATTTTAGAAAGTTCCAATGTGATTTAGTTTGGGCTAGTTTGGAGTTTCGACTCACTTACTATTTTTAGCAATCTGCTATTTTTGGTAAGCGCTATTTTGAGCACCTGGTCTTGGCAGCAGTACTGTGTATGGTTTCCAGTTTCGGCAGTGGTGAGTTCAAATGTCAGCATAACATTTATTTGCCTTGGCTCAAATCTTCTAAAAGGTAATTTCATGACTTGAGTTAAAGTTCAATTTTGACCCCCCTTGTGCTCAACGCTTAGGGAAAGGGTCACTTAAGTCGTTTTCAAAAGGTAAATGTTATTTCCTAAGGTGGATGCCTAGTTGAAGGAATAAGTTGAAAATTAAATAAATTAAATATATCTTATTAGAGGGGCATCCCATTTTGAAGGGAAAAGGAGTTTGAATTTGGAGCCCTACTTTCTATATAAACTCACCTTGTGCTCTCATTTGCATTATGTTGATTAATGATAACAAAGTGTTGTCTAATTGAGGATTGAATCCTTCAAGGGCTTTGGAGACGAAAACCTACAAAGTTGCTCTAGTTTCGGAGTTGAGAGATACTCCCTAGCTAGACATTGGAGTGGCTTCATTGCAGGAGTTGCCATTGAGCTTTGGTGAAGATTTCAGTTTATTTCCATGATGTTTTGCTTTGATGTTTTCTAGGATATGCATCGTTTGGTGTGGTTATTGATTTGTAGAGATTTTGGGAGTGATTTGGAGTGTTTTTTCTTGGTTCCACACCCGCTGGCCATACCATTCCCTTGCGAAGGCTATACGACTTCTTGGCTCTTTCCAGTTGAAGCATCACATAACTTTTTGTGGGTATTGTTCCAATCTGTTTCTATACCTTGGACGACCCTTTGTTCCAAGGAGCAGGTTTTATGATGGAAGATCGAATTTTTAGAGGCTGATCGCCCCTTTCAGCTGGCTGTACAGTTTGGGCCTGAGGTGATTTTGGCACGTGGGAGTTATCTGCTCATCCTAGCAGCATTTGGAGTCCCATTCGGTTGTGTTTTTATCTTCCTATGGCCTTGCAAACAGTTGGGAACTTTTCTAGGGTGTTTGGATGACATCCTTGGGTGGTTTGCCATCTTGTAGTTTGCTGTTTTGAAGTGTTATCAGACCTGCAACTTCATATCAGATTGCTGCAACAACATATCAGACCTTATATATCTTCATTTGCTCGTGCTTTTGTGATGAATATTTGCTCATATGTTGCAAGGTTAGTTTGTTTCCTTAGTGGGCTTTCATGTGGGGTTGATTATTTCATGTTTGAGTCATATATTGTAGCCACATAGCAAATTTTAATTTGTTAGTATCATTTGAATTTAGCTCACATTGTAACACTGATTTGGCAGTACCATTCAATAATTTGCTCATCTTTGGTTTTTGGTACTAACCCCACTGAATAAGTGGCATCTCTATATTCCTGCTGAATAAGTGGATGAACTCTTTCTTGTTTCATGTTATGTCCGCCAAATAAGTGGATGATCTCTTTCTTGTTAGTTATGCGTCCCACTGCATTGTAATTCCTGCTGAATAAGCAGATGTTTCTTTTCATGCTTTGGAGAATTCATACTCACCCCACTGAACAAGTGGTTACTTCAATAGCGTAGCTTCGTAAACTTTTCCATCGTATGCTCTCACCTTGGTCACATTGAGATCTGGGTGATCAGAAAGTGGAAGGCAGTTTATTCCGGTTGATTATCTTTGCTTATTTGCTAATGCTAACGAGTTGCAAATTTTGAAAAATTTGGGGTGGATATTACAATGGTATCACAGCTGGTCATCCTGCCAACCTGTACCTAAGATTTACTTGCAGCTGCTAAAACCTATCTATGAGTGATAGGGAAATCAGTTATTATAACCGTGAGCAGAAGAGATAGTTATACCAGATTCCTCAAACTCTAGTTGAGCTGACATTTGAGAAGTTCTCAGAGCCCACCTACAGCGAGAAAGGGAGACAATTTCAGTCCACTTGGATTCTTCTTCTGACAATGGTAGTGTATCAAGGGATATGGCAGATAAGGGGAAGGCACTAGGCCAACCTGACAGTCCGAATGCTAGAAAAGAGAGAAATTTTGACATTATGTTGGAGATGATGTCGGAGTTGTTGGCAAAGATGAATCAAATTGTCCCCCAAACACCTCAATTTTGGCAAAGATGAATCAAATTGTCCCCCAAACACCCCAATTTTAGAGTAGATAAGTCAATGCATCAAATGCCTAATAATCATAGAGGGGGAGGTAATGGGAGCACTATTGGTACTCTCGTTGGGTGTAAGCTAAGACCACTTCAACCTGTATTCACTTGTAGAGAAGAGCCCCTAGCTGAGCAAGAAGCTCCAATCCATATGGCAGAAGAAGTAAGAAATAGCTATGTGAAGTATGCGACTCACCCACTTGAAATCTGAGAGATCTTGACCTTGGAGCAATTCATGAACCAAAAGAAGAAAAGGGGAGGTGTAAGGTTTGATAATAGAGGCCCAATGATGCAAGGAGACTATTAACAATTATTGGGAAAAGTGACCTTGCCTCATTTCAATGGGAGTGACAAGTGTTTAGCTAGAGCTTGGGTCTAGAAGCTGGACAATTATTTGTCTTTAAAGCCAATGCCGGAGATAGATGGTATCAAGTTTGCCACTTTGCACCTTGACGGAGCAACCCACAAATGATGGTATCAAGGCCTTTTCACACTTGGCCATAACATGATTACCTCTTATGATGAGTTCACCAATAAACTTATTGAGAGGTTTGATTGTAAGGATCTTGAGATGCAGTTTCAAGAGCTTGCCTAGTTGAGACAACACAAATCTCTTGACTCTTTCATTTCCAAATTCCAGAGACTGTAATGTCCCCTTCTCAGCAGTAGTCTCATAATCTCATTAGTTTATTATTAGCCTATCTCGGAGGCCCGTAGGCTAGTCGGAAGTGGAAATTAGGGTTTTTTGTCTTCTTGGAGGTTTCTTTTGAGCTTTCAGGGGTTTGTATGCAAGAGTATTGCAGAGTGGTTTTTGGGTTTTAAGAGGGCTTCAAAATGGTGTAACATGCATCCGGTGACTTTTCCGAACTTGCTATTTTTAGTAAGTTACGACGGTTGCCTAGTTTGTGCTTAAAATGAGTTTGGAGTCACTTACTATTTCTAGCAATATGCTATTTTTAGTTAGTGCTATTTTTGGCAGTGCTATTCTTAGCAGCAGTTCAACAGTTCTGTGTAATGTCTATTTTTGGTAAGGCAATATGGGGCAGTTTGGTCTCCAACATTCTTGGAGCTTGTTTTGGCAAGTTTAGTGCTTTATGAGTTTTCATATTTGGACGCCTTTTGGTGAGCATAATGTTTTTAAGTGAAATATTTACCAAGGCAAAAGTGGATGCCTAGCTTGGGAAATATTTGAGTTTTATAATGTTATTTCACTTAAGTTATTTTGAATGCCTAGTTTCATGAAATGAAATGCAAATTGAAGTGTAGTGTAATTGAATTTAGGGTTGGAAAAGCAATAAGTATGAGGCCTTGCTCACTCATTTTATCATCCATTGCTTATCATAACGAAGTGTTGCCGAAATTGCTGCAGAACCCTTGCTTCAAGGAACGCATACTTCCTAGCCCCCTTTAGTTTCATACTTGCAAGATAGTACCTAGCTGATTCAGTGACTGCTCTTCACTTAGAGGGGCAGATTGAGCTTATTGGAGATGGATTGCTTTGATGTTTTCTGATTTTGGAGTTGTTGGTTTGGTGCTAGCTGAAGCACGTTTTGACTCATATCTCCTTCGAGGATTTATTGTTGGTTCTGGGTATTGATGCTATGAATACACCTATCTTGGGCGCCTCATTCCTCCAAATTGCAGATTTTTTGGTTGAGTTTCAGATTTTCTAGACCTGGTCGCCCCAATCAAGGAGGCCGTACCATTTCTAGAAGTGCATTAGGAAGTGTGTGAAATAATTTGGAGCTTTTTGTTATTGTTTCTCATTTTGTTCTTGGTCACCATGATCATAGGCTTCATTTGCACTCAGTTTGGAGTCATTCGGAGGTGTTTTGACGAAGTTGCGAGCGTTTTGGTGATATTTGAGATTGCTGGTCTGATTTTCTGTATGCTGCAATTTCATATCAGACTTGGTAAATTCTTCCATTTTTCCATATTTCATAAGTTTGATATCTTGTACTTGTTTGGAGATTGTTCCCTAACATTTTGGTGATCTTCAGATATGCATATCTAATTATAGTGCAATTGAAGTTCATATTGTAGCTTTGAATCAGTAGTACTGATCAACCTTCTTTACATTTTTGCCCTTTACATTTCTGTTATACCTGTTGAAAAGTGGAAGGGGTCGGCTTGCCGCCCAAATATTTCATTTCAGTACTTGTATTTCCACTCCCGCTGAATAAGTGGTCGAGTTACTTTTCATTTCAGTACTTTACTTTCATTCTAGCTCTCTGAAAAGTGGAAGAGGTTGGCTTGTTGCCTAAGTACTTTAATTTCCTTGTTGGTCAGTTGAGCCATCAACACTTTGTATTTCCAACTTTCAGTATTTTAGCTAATGAGATCCTCTTTCCATTGTATGCTCTCACCTTGCCCACATTGGGATCTAGGTAATAAAAAAGTGAAGGTTTGCATTTTAGTATTGTACTTTCAGTTTTTAGAATTCATTTAACGATCCCCTTGCACCGTATGCTCTCACCTTGCCCTCACCTTGCCCTCACTGGGATCTAGGTGATCAAAAAGTGAAGGGTTGCATTCCATTTGGATTATCTTTCATTTACCTAATGTTAATGGGTGAAGTCTTGTGTTCAAATTGAAAAAAAAAAGGGGGATATTTCAGAGACTTTTTGTGATGGTGCCCAACATTACAGAAAGGAGGCTAGTAGTCCTTTTCATTGAAGGGCTAATGGAACCGTTGAAGGGATGGGTGAAGGCCTTTGACTCACCAACTCTACAACAGGCTATCAGAAAAGCAAGGAGTATGGGGTTTGCTACCCTTAGGCATAAATTCTAGTCAAAGACTTTTTCAAACAAGAAAGACAAGAGGCCCTTTCACAAAGATGCAAATTAGACCAATAAGTTTCCATCCCAAATTGATGATGACCTCCAAAACGAGCTCCAAAGGAAGATACTATGCTTTACTTGCAAAGAGCTGTAGGCTCCAGGACACAAGTGTTTCGAAAGAGGCAAAGTGCATCATTTGGAGGCGTATTCTACTGATGAATTAGCATTAGAAGAAGAGGTCCTGGAAGAGTTAGAAGAAGACCAAGGAAGTGGGGGTGCATTTGCCCAACTTTCCAGTTTCCAAAAAACCGAATCTTTTCGAGTTTGAGGAGTTATTTGTGGGAAATGTATTGTTTCTCTCATAGATACTAGAGCAACTCATAACTTCATAGATGAAGGGATTGTGGCCAAGAGAGGACTCAAGACTAAAGAGTTCGAAGGTTTCAAAGTCATGGTGGTTGATGGCTTTAAAATCATTTGTACCAGAAAGATTCCAAATATTTTTATTTAGTTGGGCGACTATTAAGTCAAAGATGACTTCTACGTAGTAAGCATTGGTGACATCAATGCCGTTTTAGGCATCCAATGGTTGTGATCTCTAGGGGAGATCACTTTGAATCTTCAAACCTTGGAGTTGAAATTCACATCTGATGGGAAGGAGAGCTTGCGAGGGATGTCAAATGGAGGATCTCACATAGTTTCATTCAAGAGGACGGAATGGTTGATTCAACATGATTTAGTAGAGTTGGCAGCGAAATGTGTAATGATGCCTACGAATCCTCCAAAACAGAAGAAATTATCATCCTGATGTGCAAGCTTTGATCACAAAGCGAAGCAAGGTGTTTGGCAACATTCCACCAGGAAGACCTCCTAAAAGGGGAATTGAGAATATGATTGACCATGAAGGGGTGCCAAGCCGATCATTACTACTCCATATTAACATCCAAAAGGGCACAAGGATGAGATCGAGAAGGCCTTGAAAGAACTCTTGAACATGGGACACATCCACCCAAGCAAGAGTCCTTTTGCTTCATTAGTGGTTTTGGTAAAGAAGGATGGCACTATGCGCATGTGCATACTTTAGCGGGCCCTCAACAAGAAGACCATCCAGAACCGGTACCCAATTCCGAGGATTGATGAGGTCATTGATGAGCTACATGGTGCAGTATACTTTTCCAAGATAGACCTCATATCTAGTTATCATTAAATTCGAATGCGAGAGGAGGATATTGAGAAGATTGCTTTCAGATGCCATTTTGGGCATTATGAGTTTTTAGCTATGCCTTTTGGCATAAGTAATGCACTTGCGACTTTTCAGTCTTGTTTGAATCAGGTGTTCAAAAAGAAGCTAAGAAAGTTTTTTGTAATCTTCTTTGATGACATCTTGATCTATAACAAGTCGTGGGAAGAGCATCTAAATCATTTGGAGGAGGTTCTAAGTATTTTGGAGGTTGAATCTTTGTTTGCCAAAGAATCCAAATGTGAGTTCAGAATAACCGAGCTTCTGTATCTTGGTCATGTGATCAGTTCAAAGGGAGTTAGCATGGAGTAGGAGAAGATCAAGGCCATTTTGGATTGGGCACCACCAGAGAACCTCACTCAATTGAAGGGGTTTTGGGGTCTATGTGGATTTTACAAAAGGTTCATGAAGGGCTATTCACAGTTGGTTGCTCCTTGCTGATTCCTTCCCCTTTGTCCTGTTAACCGTTGAGGGAGATTATTGGCATAATGCTCTCCACACACAAAGCATTTGCTACTATGTACCCTGGGTCCTTCAAACCTATCCTTCCTGTTGTTGTTGTTATTGTTGTAGTTACCCCTCTTATTGTTCCCATTAGAATTTCCTTCAGCCTTGTCTTGGGAATTGTTTCCATGCTTCAGGTTTTGGATTTGACGATTGTTACCTCCTTGATGGTTATTGTTTTGAAATTTCCTATTCCTAAACCTATCGTCTTGGCTCTTACGAAATTTTGCCATCTGTTGAAGTTTCTGCTCTCGTTTTATAACCTTCTCAAAAACCTCATCCATAGTCAAAGGATTATGGATGTCTGCATCAACTTCAATCTGAGGTCTCAACCCAAGATGAAGTTTCGGATGTAGAATCGTTCATCCATGTGATATTGTGGTACATACTTGAGCAAATGGGTGAACTTCTCCCAATATTGTGTGATTGTCAAGCCACAATGAATCAAGTTTTGGAATTCAGTTATCTTCTTGTCAAAGAAGAGTTGAGCTAACCACCTCCGCCTGAAAAGTGTAATAAATTATAAAAGTATCCCAAGTGGTCTCTCCAGGAAACAATTTCTTCTTAGCTTTCACATTATCCCACTAGGTAGTTGCTTCTCTAGTAAGTTGGTACACAACCCACCTAGCCTTCGTCTCATTAGATAGATTTTGGAGCTCAAAATATTTTTCCATTTCAATAATCTTGGCTTCCGCTCCATCTCCGATGGTTTTGCCATCAAATTTAGGCAGAGCAACCTTCTTGAGGTCCTTACTCAATTCTTCTGCAATCCTTCCATGGTTATGTCCTTGGTCTTCATTCTTGTTGATGTGATTTTTGTAACCGCACCAATTAGCAGAACAAAGTAATCCGAAGACTACTCCATTCTCTTTTGATCAAAGAATTCCGTGCGCTAAGATTGCAAGAAAGATCGCACGTTCAACTCCAAGGTTTTGAAATGCTTTGGAATACCCTCAGTAGGTTCGTTGTGATTTGCTGTTTTTATGAGGGGACTTACACAATTGTTCAAAAGGGTTTGCAGTTGACAACCGGCTAATGATTGGAAGGGGATTTTGCGCGAATGATTTAGCGTTGGGGTATGATTTCTTAAAACTAACTAGAAATGTGCGGAATGTAAATGAGTATAGGGTTGAGAAAATATATGTTCTATCTAAAGACGGGACATAGGATCAATTTCGGTAAAATTCAACCAAACTCTGCTCCACCTCACGCTGGACAGCTTACACAAAGTTGGTGCAATCTTCAAGGGGATAGCAAGAAATTTTCAAGTCACAATCCGGCATCAAGACACCGTCAAGATGACGCATACCAAGACGTGAATTATAACTGAAGTTAGGCTTATAAAATGCTCCAGTTGACCACACAAGGTAGACTTGCCGTCAGCAAGCTGCTAGTGGTATGGACTAAAACGAAGTTGCCTTGATCAACACCACAAATCCACTCCTAAAATCCACTTGCATGAAATGAAAATTACACTACTTTAAACTACTTTACGCTACTTGAAGTAGAAGGAATGAAGAAACCTCGCTAGCTATCCATAACAAAGACGAATTTCACCATGAATGAAAGATCTCTTATTATGAAAGTTTTACACAATAGTCTCTTACAAAAGTTTTCAATGGAAAACTTTCCTTCTCCTCCAAACTATACTAAGCTATCAAACTATCTCTCTGCTCTACTCTCTCGTCTAATGTCTAATCTCCAATTCTACTATCTAATTCTAATGAGTACAAATGAAGGGGGGATGCCCCTTTTATAGATAGCCCAGTCCAATGGACAGCTCGGATTACAATCAAATAAATGGCTAAGATTAAGCCACCTCAGCCCTAACCGTAAAAACGGCTAGAATAGGGAGTGGTACAATAAATGAATCAAAGATTCCCACTCCCTCCCAAAATAAAGGCAATTAATGTCCACAATTAGTCTTCCAGAAGGTCATCATCTAGAAGTGCATTCCCGTTCTCCTTCTCCTTGGCTGCAAAATCAATGAACTTGGTAATCACAGCCTCAACCTCTTGAACCGAGACCGGTGGAATATGATCGAGCTGAAATTCCAACACCGTGATTAACTGTCCATGCCGTGTGCAAGATTTTCTCCAAGCAGCTAAAACATCCTGTGTACTCTGAATCAGGCTGGAGAAAGTCGAAATGTTTTCAAAGTCATTCTGCACAAAAGTCTTCACCTCCGAAAAGAAAGGCAACAATCCACTCCTCAATCCATCAATAGTCACGTCATCAGGATTCAACCGTCTAGCAAAGATTGCCTCCAAGGTGTTCAGGACTCCATCAACAATGTTCATCATAGCCTTCCTGACTCTAGCTGAATCCGTCTGTGCTGCATCGAAGAACCCACGTCCTGTGACTACTGAAGAGTACCATCCAGCAAAATTGTACCTATCACACTCCTGAATAACACCTCCATCAATCAGCATCTGCAAAGGAGTATGCAGCAATGCCTCCAAACGCTGAATAACTTTGCTCCGATAGACAGAAACATCACCCCAGGCCTGATCAACCGCCTCCACTCATGCCATAATGCTGGAAGCTTGCTGGTAACCCATTTGTCTGCCTCCTATGCCATCTTCCTCAAATCTTCTAGGCCATTAACAGATTCTCTAGATAACTCTGCTGGAAGCTCAAGTGCTGGAATATCCTGCCCACAAGGACGAGACACATGCTACATGTATCCTATCAACGTCTTATGCTCCTTCAATTTCTTATACTTTCCTTCAGTTCTGAGCAATCTGTCCTTAAGTGCCTGATAGGAGTTATCACACTCCTTAATAATTTGTGCCCTTGTGGGACGACCTACCTCCAAAGTTGTGATCACATAATTTTCTGGCACTGCTTCATCTCGATCACAATCAACCATTGGCACAGCTACGTGAAGGGTACGAGAGACACCCTCATCTGTTCATATCTTCGAAAATTTCCTAGCTCTCTTCTTAGGTGGAGGCGTGTTGATCCGACTCAAAAATTCCTCCATCTCTACCGCTGGATCAACCTCTTCACTGGGGCTCCTCATTCTATCTTTAAGCCAATCAGGTACAACTTGCTGTATAACAAATGGCTGCTCCTCTCTAGCTTCTACTTCAATTTCTTGTTCAACTTCAATTTCATTCTGGCGAGGCTCATCGGCCTCTAATGGTTGAGTATCTCTTGAAACTGCATCATCCTCTAGAGCCGCCTCTAACTCATGCTGGAAGTGAGCATCAGTAGCAGTCTCCTCATCTTCCTCCTGCTGATCATCTCTAGTGGGCACATTAACACTTTGGCCAACTGACTCTCTCTGTGGTGGCTGATTTTCTTCATGTAACTCCTGCCTTTGATTCAATGCATTTTTCTGATCAGCAAATAGAGAAACTTGCTGTATACTGGGAGAACGTGTCTCGAAGGGCATAGGCGACTCAATCACAACTCTCGGAGGCTTGAGTTGAACAGGCTCCGGTCGAACTGGCTCCTTCCTTCGAGATTCTGGACCTCGAGCAATCTGTTTTCTTCCTGCTAGTGGTGGGTGTCCTATGATCTCCCATCCAGTTGTAAGTCAAAGGGATTGACCTACTCTTCAATCTGCTCACATGCCTTTCAACCCATGCTCTAGTGAAAGTCATGACTAAAATACAAAGCGTGTCCAAATCAGCTATCTCTGGCTCCGACCAATCTGGTGGTGGAAGTGGCGTATCTCTCACTGCCTCATAATCTGGATGGAGAACATTCATGTCCTCATCCACCTGGTCTGGTACTGGAATAATTTCACACTCCCTGATCATACCCAATGGTAGCCTCGAGAACATTCTTTTCCTGACCTCAGCCTCATATGATGCACCAGCCCAGTAATCCTCAATATTTGCCTTATGCTTGAATTCTTTTGACAGTATCCATCTGATATTGTTGTGTGGGTCATAATGTTGTCTGCTGGTGTGATAAGAGAAATGAAAGAATTGAAACTCATTTTCAGCTTCTTTGGCTGCCTAAAGTGAAGGACACACCTCGTCTGAATTCCCCATGACGATCGGGAAGTCAATTCCTCCCTTCTTTCTTTTTTGAATTTTATCAAAGGCAACAAGTTGCCTAGATATCTCTAACATCAAGATTCTATTGGTTGGGTACTTAGGCAATCTATATGGGTACGAAGAAAAACCTTGCAGCCTGATATAAGAAAACTTTGGAAACTGAATGAACCATCACCCATACCTTTCTATTATTTCCTGAGCTTCCCTCAAGATCCTATGATGAGTCCGTTGCTGAAGTGATCTCGTTATGTGCATGGTAAAGGCATCATTGACATGCTTGAAATGGGTGGTACTTGTCAGGTGTAGCTGCGGACAAGCCTCATGAATTCTGAACTGATGAGAGCCGCAACCAATTGGCTCCTTGTATGAAATTCCCCTATACTTCGTCATACGAGCCAGCATGTAAATAATGTAGGAGCCCATGTAGAATGTCTCCGCCCTCCTCAAACTTAGGAGCTGCTCATGTAAATTGTCGCTAATCATCACAACCCAATTGATGTGCTCTTTCCCTTCAAGCACGAGGTTGATGTAATAGAACATCCATGGCTCAAAAATAAATGCTTGAGGGCAGCCTCCAACTCTGCTCAGCATCATGATTAGGTGACAATACTCCTGCTTCAAATCATCTTGATATAATCTACTTCGGCAACTTCGTGCGAGAGGGCTTGGGCTTGTTCATCCAGTGAGCGTTGATCATGTCAGCACATCTCTCGAATGTTGAAGCATACATTCGTTCAACACGCTCTCTTGTCTTGTAAACCATCCTCTCATGCGCTGGGATTCCAAAAGCTTCGCCGATAGCTGCAGGAGTGAGGTTGGCGAATACTTGACCATCTGGTGAAACAATAGACCTGTGATCAGGCTCATAGCAATTAGCACACTCCATCATTAGCTTTGGACATTGAATAGTTGGCGGGAAACCAACAACTGCAAATAATCCACTTCGAACAATGTTGTGCGAAGTGATCGAAGGACGGTGATTGCCAACTCCCATAATTCAACTTTTGAAGGTCTCCATGTTGAAAGATCGCAAATTCGTATCAACCAGCTTGCTCAACTTCGACGTGAATTTCGACTCCGGCAAGAAAGGCTTGCTCAGCTTCTTGATAACAGCCTGTCTGGATGCAACATTATTGTCTTTGCTAGTTGCTCTTACTTCAGCCATCCTACAAAATAATAAACAACCATCAACAATTAACTTAGAAAAATAATAAAATAACATGGGGCTGCCAGTCGACTTTTAATATCGAGAAGTTGCAACATTCTATTTCATTTGCAAACCTCAACTTCTCCTCTAACAACTCGAACTTTCAACACTTAGAAAGTTTCTAAGCAAGCTTCAGCAGCTTCAACTCTTAGCAAATTTTCTAAGTTGGCTGCAACAGCTTGACACTTGGGAAAATCGTCCAACTTCACTTCAGCACTTAGACTTTTTAAATTCGCACTTCTTCAAAGTTTCAGCCTTAACAATTCTTCTTCCTCTTCAAGTCGAATCTCTTCAACAAGTCTCAACTCAGCCACAAACTTGCACTGCAACTTCTTCAGCCGATGAAGAAAAATGAATAAACTTTCAGCTCATTTAGGCAAGTCGAATTTGAGAAGGAAGCCAAGTTTAGCTAATGCATTAAATCTCCACTACTTCACAGCAGGAATTCGAATTTCCCTCCCTTTGGCAATTTCAACACTTGTCATCTGGCGTCCGAAATCTTGACCTTCTAGAACTTCAAAGGATTCATCTTGACTGGCGTACTTGGCATTTGAATTCATTTTGAAAACATTCACTTCAAATTCATTCTTGAAGAAATTTAATTCACCAGCTGAAGCTCTGGTGTTTAATTTTTATTCACCTCTGACTCTTGAAAATTCATCTCACGAAGAATTCGATCAAATTCATCTAGTTAATCCATTTCAAATTCATTGTTTGAAGCATTTTATTTTAGCAACACATTTTATTCACTTTGCCTTAAAAGAATTTCAAATTTCCCTTAGGAAAATTTCATAATTCAAGTGCCGATCAAATTCTCCATCTTAAAAGCCTTGGCGAAGTGTAGAAGACTTTAAAATCCACTCCTTGTCGAAGATCTTCAATACCCAAAAGAAAATTTCCTTCAGAACGTGTCGAATTCATGGGTCCACAACGAAGGGGTTCATTTAATTTTTTGAATTTTGAACCTTAGAAAAATCATTTTCAATAAATTTAATCCAGTTCTTCATCCCTGTGAGTATTTTCTTGCTCTGACTTGAAATTTCTAATCAACCCTATGAAGCTAGCATCCTCTGACTTCTTCTCTGGCAATTTTACTCATGCTTCTGAAAAATTTCACATCTCCATCAGACTTGGGCGTAATTTTCCTAGAGGGTGAAATATTTTGCCTTAGAAAATTTTAAATTAAAATCTCTAGCATAGGCACATTTTAGTGTCAAGAGGGAATATGAATTTTGACTTAGAAAATTTTCTTTCCTTTCAACTTCAACCATGGCGCATTTTGGATAGGCAGGAGGACTCAAGTCATTACTTAGAAAATTTCCCATTTTAAACTTTATCCCCAACATGTATTTTGGGCGCATTCCATATGTCATGGAGGATACTTAATGCCTAGCAATATTCACCTTCACCTCACCTTCACCTTGAGCGCATTTCATACTTAGAAGTAGATATTAGCCACGCCTTAGCCATTTTATTTCATTTTATCTCACCTTGGACCTTGGCACATATGGCACATCATGGGGGATACCTTATTTCAATGCCTATGCCATATCACCTTGGGCGCATTCAAAGGAAGGAGAAGAAAGTCAACCACTTTTGTTTTTTTCCCAGCCCACTTGGGCACATTTCACACAGGCAAGAGGATTTTGACTTTCAACGCCTTGGCTTCTTTTCTTACATTCTACTTTTACCTTGCCTTCATCTTGAGCTGGGTGCATTTTATGCATGGAGGAAGATGGGCGCATTTCTCATATGGTGGAGGATGAAACTTTAACGCCCTTGACCCTTTGACTTTCCTCTAACTTGGGCGTATTTTGCATGTGTAAGAGGATTTAGGATTTGTCTTTTCCTAGTTGAAGTGAGGGTACATTTAGACTATGGAGGTGGATATGCACCAAACTTAGAAATTTTTTCAACTTTCACTAGTTCTTCCTTGGGCACATTTAGCATGTGCTGGAGGATGAAACACCAACGCCTTTGACTCTTTGACTTTGCTTGCACATGGGCGCATTTGAGACATATAGAAGGATGGGCGGATATGGAGGGGGGAGGTGGACGAACTTCCATACTTAGGCAATTTCCCACTTTCACTAGTTCTTCCTTGGGCGCATATCACACAGGCAGGAGGATGAACTTTAACACTTGGAATTTTCTTAGCCACCACCTTGCATGGGCGCATTTGAGAGGGTGAGCAAGATGAAACTCTTAGAAGGATTTTGGCTTCCTGCCAGCTTGAGGGCGCATTTTGATGTATGAGCAGGATGAACTCTAGACTTAGGCCTTTTTTTCATCATCCTCACCAGCCAGCTCAATACTTACTAAAAATAGTAAGTTCTTTGATTTTCGCATCTCTAGAGCTCGGATTGATTTGAAAATTTACGCACAGGATCCTCATGACCTACTTAGCCTGTTCACACTACCATCTTGAGCTGACCTGCTAAAAATAGTATGTTTCTGAAGGTGGTTTACTATTTATAGTAACTGCTCGTTTCGAAGACTTCCACAACTCCGTTTGACTTGAAATTCGAATGTCGTGCTCCTCATCGGATGAGTTGCCCGTTGACATTGGCGCCTGACGCTGATTTACTATTTTTAGCCAATTTCTGGAACGCTTTACTATAAATAGTAAGTGCTCCGATTGCCTTCAAATTTTACCAGTGGATAGCTTGAAAGATGCTGATCGCAGTGGGATACATCGGTTTTCAAAATTTTTGACATTTTACCCCTCATTTTGGGTCCCGAAGCTGGAAACCCTAATTTGACTTGCATGTATATCAAATGACCTCCGTTTGACCTCATTTCTGTTGCACTTCGCCCTTTTTGTGGTTTTGATGCGCTGGGTAGCTGCCGGAATGCACCTGCTAAAAATAGTAAGTCTCTGAAAACTGATCATCTTGCTTTGCATGTCACACCACTGCGTAGCTCTTGAAAAACCCATAAAGAATCATCAAACATGCAAAGAAAATCCTGACATGCAAACCCTAAAAATAGCCTCCGAAGGTTGAACTCTGAAAATGATCATCTCATTTTGCATTTTATATCGTCGCGAAGTTTTCTGAAAACCCAGAAAGAATCTCCAGACATGCATTGAAGACCCCTGCATATAAACCCTAAAATTTGCTTCAGAAGCCGAACTGCTAAAAATAGCAAGTTGTCGGTTTCAGCTCAAAATTTGCAGATGAGCAGCTTGATGTGTTCTGAATGTGGTGTGACTGTTGAAACTTCAAAAGTGTCGAAAGAACGCCCTGAATTGCACACTTACTAAAAATAGTAAGTTGCCAGAATTTGATGAAATTTAGCTAGGAGCATGCTAGAAGCATACTGACAGCAATGTTAGTCTCATATTTCAATTTATTCACTTCATTTGACTTTATATTGACCAGAGAAATACAAACCCTAATTCTCGGACTTGGCCAAAATTTCACGTTTAAGCTCATAGATGGGCACATCCCAGAAAGACAGACAACAAAAAGAGACAGAAAGAGAGAGAGAGAGAGAGACAAACCCAAAGCCAAAAGACCAAAATGGAGCAAAAATTAGGGGGTCCCCATTTTGAATGGGGCGATGTGTGAAAAGGTCACAACAATTCCCTGGAATCAGTTCACGTTGGTTTCCTCCGTCCTATTCCACTTGGTTTCCCCTAACCCGTTGCTCCAAATTATCCATTCTATTCCTCATTTCAGTCAAGAGGTTCAAGATCTAATCTAACTTATCAAGTTGATCATTTCCCGGTCCACCATTCTCATTGTTCCTCTCTTGCTCATTGCTTGGTCTACTGTTTCTAGTTTGCACCATGATTACTAATCAAATCCTAAAAATACAGAGTTACAACTTAGCGTCATAGAGGTAAGTCCCTAGTGTTAAACCTAGAGCTCTGATACTAAATGTAAGAATCATGACCCAATACAATCTCACAAAAATGATCAATAATACAATAACTCATAAGCATGGAATATAAATGAAACAACTTCATTAAGTAAATAAATTTCATAATATATCCTCATATGTGTAGTGCATAATCCAAGTAAAAGAACATAAGATCTGATATACAAAATACAATTCATGCTCTCATGCCATGTAAACAACTAAAGATACAATCTGGAAGTACAAATACATATAACGATACAAGAATAATGTGAGGACATATACAATATAGTCTTTGACTGCCACCGACCCACACAGTTATCTGCAAGTCAAGAGATGAGAACATGGCTCAGACATTTTTCCGCACAACCACGAAGCTTATGCTTCCCAAGATTTCTTCCCAACACAAAGAATACCTAACCCTGCACGAAGTACCTAGCAACTTAGAAACAAAAAGCAAGAGGGAATCCCGGTGCAAGCCTGATGTATATACACGCATTTCTAAACATGAACATGCAATGTCCCACTATCAGGATATGGCAGAGAAATATATGAATAAATTTGCTAGGTAAATTTCATCTGTTTAAATGAACACATGGCTTTGGCCAAAGCACTAGAAGTATCATGTAGATCTTGAAAACAGGATCAAGCTTCTTTATTAACGCATATTCAGCACCCTATCCTGAAAGATAAACCCAATACACACATAGAAGACAATGATATGCATCATGATCATAAATTAAATAATTACTCTTTTCTTTCATGCAAATGTTCAATTGTACATCTTTCATTGTTTCAACTTTACATGTATGGTAATAGTAAAATCATTCATTGACATGCAATTCAATTCCTTTACATGCAACTAGTTTAACTAACATGCATTTCTATATGTAAATGTAAATGTAAAACTACTTCCATTTTTTATGCAGTAATTAACTAATTTCCATATTTTGCAGGGTAATTCATGAAAAACTCAATTTGTCATTATATGCATACCAACTCTGTCATATGTACATATACTTATGGTTATATATATATATATATATATACATGACCATAATTATAGTAGATATGCAGATTTATATAAGAGTTTCAGAACACAACAGGAAAACAATAAATCTTTATATGTTTTCATAATTGCACTTTTACTGTAGTATCCTTCTTTCGGACATAAAATACTTTCCAGCACACTTCTGATTTCATTATGCAACAGTTAAAGATTAAAACAGGGTGTTCATGGCTGCAAATAGAGTTTATATTTAAACAATCACAAACTGTTCATGGTTCTGGAATAAGACTGAGTTAAAAAAACAGCAGCTGGAATTTTCTATTTTCACTGCCACATTTTCAAACTGGGTTTAAAAGAGTAGGTGGAAATTCTTTGTGTTCACTGTCACAATTTACCCATTTAATTGGGTTTGACAATCTTTTTTTTTTTTTATATATATATATATATGAAAATTGGTCTTTATAATGTCATCGCTGCACATTTAAAAAAAATGTATCTAAATTTATGGAACTTCTGGTATCCATCTCAGACATATCATCTATTAACATCCATATAATGGAGATCATAATTATGAACTGCATATGAATCACAAGGGAAAAAGGCAGTAGCAGCACTAGCAAATGAGACACTATAAATTTAAGCATCATGATTTACAGCCATTTCAAGCAGTAGTCGTTGGTGCAGCCATGTACAAATTTAGGGTGTGGATAAAACAGTACAGTTAATATAAAGAGAGGAATAAAACTTAGTATCCTTAGTAATCCCAAAATATAAACTACCCTTTTCTTTGCACAACCTCCTTCGCCTGAAATCACTTTCTTTCAGTTGCAGCTTCTGTGATTTTTCTTGTCCAAGCGTGATGATCAAAAGGAGTCTCTCCTCTCTTCCTTTTATTATTTTCTTTCTATTTGCATGTCAAAGGTTTGACTACAATTTTTGTTTTAAGAAATAGCTCTTTTCTTTAGTGTTGCATATTTTCTTCCATGCAATCTTTTTACTTCAGTTCCCATTTTGCATGTCTTCATGCGATTCTTTAATTATAATTAACTTTCTTTATTTAAAATTTCTTGATTTAATTTTATTGTATCCTTTTTTTCATGCGATTTCCTCCAAAGTTATATCTAATTTCTTTTATTTAATTTAATTTTCTGCTTCTTCATGCATTTTGATTTCAATTTCTTTTATTGTGTTTGCTTGCAATAAGAGGGTGAGGCAGAATGCAAATGTTTCATAGTCCATTCATTAATTGATTGCATATATTGGCAACATCAAACTTACAAAGAAACATCTTGATATAACATTTAATCATGAACAACTTACTAGATAAATAAGTCCAATGATTGACAACTGAAATTAGGGAATTAAAAATTGATTTTCAGACCTGATAACAGTGATTTTCAGACCTCATAACAGTCCAGTACATTGCCCTTTTCCAGTCATGTATGAGCAGCATTACATTCAAAACTTGCACAACAGATAGCTATGATAGGAGCTAACAAACCACAATACTCTTTCATCAATGAGCAGCTACAAGGAACCTGGGAAAAGCAGATTTCAGATCATTACATCCAGAAAATCTGGTTGAGCTTCAACTCCAAAATGGCATGGCTCCCTAGGAGGGGTGATTTGCCTCTAAAAATCAATACTCCAATAAAATATAAATGAATACTCCAAATATGGCACCCAATAGAGAGGATTCTGAAGGAACAATGCCCAAAATGAGTTTCCAATCACCGAGTTATGAGCAAATTAGTGCTTCAAGCCACTGTAAAAATGTACTTTTCCAGAACTCAGAAAATACATATTAGACCTCTGAAAATGAGTTCAAACACCTCCAAACACACTCCAAAATGAAGCAATTCATTTATCACACGAAAACCTTTGATTCCACATGAAAATACAGAGAAAATTTTCATTCTAACACCACCAAATTGATGAATATCATAAACTCTGTTAATGCAAAGGTGATCCCGAAAGTATGATCACTCCTGCCGGCTAGGGTGGGTCTCTCACCACCGAAACTAGCAACTAGAGATGAGGGTTTTTGTCCTCAACCAGCAAAAATGGAAACTTGGAGACAATCCAACAACATCATGTTATGTTGCCAAAGTGGAGATAATGAAATGAGATCCCAAAAGGTGAATATATAGAAGAGGGGGGGAAATTAGGGCAACACATTTTCAAATTTCACTTTCCCTCCAAGAATGCTATGCCCCCCCCATGAGCCTGTTGATTTATTTTTAATTTTTACTTATGTCTCCCTCAAACTTGGCGTCCCACTTCTAGAGGCAAGAATTTAGCTTTTAAAAATAACTTGATTCACCTTTTTGCTAGGCATGAGTCAAGGGGGTCCCTTTATGAACACATGACCCTCACTTAAGTTATAAAGTAACTTTATGACAAACTTAAGTGATGAAAATATAAATATTAATTTAATCACCCTTAGAACTCACAATAGGATTTGTTGCATTGCTAAAGAAATAGAGGTTAGGACTAGCTGCTAAAAATAACACTTACTAAAAATAACAACTGCTAAAAATAGTAAGTGTTTCCAAACACCAAACTGGGACAAATTGAGGTACATTGAAACTTACTATAAAGAGTAAGTGCTAAAAATGGCCATTGCTATAAATAGTAACTCATGCCAGAAAACTTCGAAAACCACCACAAAGCCAAACATAGGCTTTGAGTCCCCTAACCAACTCCACTGTAATGTCCCTTTCTCAGCAGTAGTTCCATCTGATGACCATTAGCCTATCTTAGAGGCCCGTAGGCTAGTCGGAGGGAGAATTAGGGTTTCCTATTTTCTACGAGGTTTCTTCTGAGTTTTCAAGGGGTTGTTTGTAGGAGTTTGGCAGTTTGTTTTCTGGGTTGTTCTGGGTTTTTAGAGGCCTTCAGAAGGGTATCACATGCATTTTCATCTGGGGACATTTTTGGACTTACTATTTTTAGTAAGTTACGATAGTTGCTAGGTTTGTGCTCAAACGGAGTTTGGAGTCACTTACTATTTTTAATAGTATGCTATTTTTGGCAGTGTAGTTTGGCAGCAGATCAACACTCGGTGTTTATTTCTGGTAGGGCAATATATGCAATGGTGTCTTTAGCCTTCTTGGAACCTATTTTGGAAAGTTGGTAATTTAAGTTATATTTTATATTGTGCTTTTTGGCCCCCAACACCTAGACATATAACTTAAGTTGTTTTTAAGTTGTGGTTTCTGTTTTGGGCGTCCAACTTGATTAATCAATTGCATTTTATAAAGTTTAAATATTTAAAGTGGAATAAGGCGCCCAAGTCCATGTCAAAGATGAATTAAAAGATTATTTTAATCTCCCTCATTTGGGCATCCCTTTTGGAGGGAAAAGAAAGTTTGAACTTCTGGGTTGGAAAAGCTATATATATAGTGCCTTACCTCTTCATTTGGATCCATTATTCATCTTATAACAAAGTGCTTTTAGATTTTATCTAGACTTTTGCTTCAGGGTTGGAATACCTCCTAGCCTTATTCAATTTCGGGCTTGCAAGATAGCTCTGTGATGAGCCTAGCCTAAGCGAACTCAAAAAATCTTCTTTGTTCCCTTGAAATTCTGTCAAACAATTCGAATGCAAACTTCCAGCTTGCTGGTCTGAGTTATCAGTCTGATATGTTCTTTGAAAAAATGATTATTTAATGCTTCCAATGTTTGAAAAACAACTCTACTATGCATTTATTAACACCTAAGAGTAAGTATGATTTTCCTTAATCAGCTACAATGTATATCAATGACTTCTAAGTGAAAAAATTGCACCTACAGCCACTTGACATTATGTCAAACAGTTGGTATGCATACTGAAAATGATAATTTCTGAGTGTGTAGTAATGCTGGAAGTGTTCTATGATATTCTTGTTGCAATATAGAAGTGGTAGAACAATGATAAGGACTTGCAACTAATGACTACTTGCAAATATATAAATCTGATTACAATTTTCTGAGATTGCAATGTGCTAGGATGCAAATATAATGACTGTCTTTTTATATCAGAACTTGCCACACTCTTATCATGTTAATAAATAACAAATGGGTGACAATAAATCAACAATATCTATCCCAGCAATGAATGCAATGTGTTTATAACAATACAAATAATAGGAACCTGAATTCTCATTGCAGTTGATACTAAGCCTTTGAGCCTCCAATACAATCTGGAAATGACTTCCTAGGGCAGCGCCTAGGTCTCCTCAACCCCTATGATGCATGCAGATGTTAATGTATTTTTTTCTGATTTTTATTTGCCTTCCAAGACTGAAATTGCCCCTGCTCCAGGGCTGCGCCTAGCAAAGAGAAGATGCCTGAGTTAAATGATATTTCTATTGCCAAATCACCCTCCTTAATGTAACGCCCAGCCAAGCCATCAAATATGGAAACCTTATTGACAAATCACAGCTCTATGCTTTGACAAAAATCTGGAAAAGGTCTTCAATTGATTGTCTTCATCAATACCAAAATCTGGAAGCATTTTACTATTCACGTATCACTGTAGCATTTCACTATTCACGAGTTACTGTAGTGATTCACTATCCACGAGTTACTGTAGCACTTAACAACAATTCAGATCTACAAGTAATAATCTTAAAAACCCTTGTGAAACTTCACCAATTTGCACAAATGAAAGGACCGAATTATCCTCTCCTCAATTTGCAACCCTTCAAGAGATCTTTCACTCCCTTAGTTATGCCATCAATAGGAAGTTTTCGTTTCCTATGATCAAAAAAGAAAACTGCGAAAGCCCTAGGCTCCACAATAAAAATCAATCAAAATAATATTCATCAACTGGATATCGAGAATGAGCTCTTGCCTCTCTTTTTATTTTTTCCTTAAGAGAGCTCAAACACCTTCCTGGCCAATGTGGGATAAAAGATTTATTCCCACATTAAATTATTCACTTAACACACTTTAATAGATTAAAGTGACTTTATTATTATAAAGTTACTTTATAACTTAATAATAATATTAAAATATTAAATAAATCACTTAAGTCACTTAAACTTTAATATCTTTTGATGTGTTTGTCTGATTGCTAAGCTGTCTGAGCCAGGAGTTGACTCTCCTTGTTCTCCATGTGATCGGATGCCTGTCTAAAAATAGAAACCCTGAATAGTGACTTACTATAAATAGTAAGTATGTGAAACAGAGTCTAGAAACAATTGCAAAGGCCCAATCAAGGTCGACACTGCCAATATGCTCTGCTCAGGTGTCTTTCTACTAATAGGAACCCTGACTCTCCCAAAATAGTAACTTACTATAAATAGTAAGTGTGCCAATTTGAGTCAAATAACCTGTGCAAAGGGCAAAAACCTGAATCCAGCTGAAGAGTAATGTCTCTAAATCACCGGTAACTGCCACAGAAGACCCTCTATCCATAACTGTTAGCCTACGAGGGTCAAATGATAGGCTAATGCTTACGAACTCTGATGCTCGCAAAATGGGGACATTACAACTAGCTGGATTATTGGTGCTCCTTCATTCAGAGGGTGCAATTGAGCTTCATTGGTGATGGCTTCATTCCAGTTTTCAGTTTGGTATGCCTTCGATGTCTTCTGAGGCATATTTTGGTGTGTTCATTTTTCTATTTGATGTTTTTGGAGTGCTTTTCACATAGCTAGCTGATCCATGTTTTTGTTTGCATCTTCTGGAGGAGTTGGGCAGATTTTGTAGGTATTGATTTGTTGGAAGCCTAGCATTTGGGCGTCCCTTTGCTCCCATTTTGGTGATTTTAGCTCAAGAGACTGATTTTTGCTTGAGATCGCCGTTCCCAAGGAGGCCGTACCATTTGTTTTTAGTGCATTGGGAAGTGTGTAGAAATAAACAAAGCTATTTGGAAGAGTTTGTTGGCTTGAACTTGGACACCTAGCTTCTAGGTATCATTTGCCTTCAGTTTGAGATCATTTGGAGGTGTTTGAGAAAGTTACGAGCATATTGGTGATTTCTAGGGTTACTGATCAAAAAATCAGAATGCTGCCTTTTTATATCAGACTTGGTATTTTCAGTCCTTTGATTCTATTTCCTGATGTTTATCTTTGTATTTTTCATGGAGATCATTGTCTAACATTTGTGCCTTCAAATTGCTAAGTTATCTCAAGTTTCATTGTAAGAGATTCAATATTGTAATGCTGATTCAATAGTAATGATCAACTCTTTCATTTCTGCTCTTTGTTTTTATTCCCACAGAAAAGTGGAAGGGGTTGGCTTGCCGCCTAGTTACTTTCTTTTTGTTACCCGCTGAAAAGTGGAAGAGGCTGTGAAATAAACCCCTTAATTTTTTCCCAAGATTTTCACAACACAAATCAGCACAACGCCCATTGATTAGCGTTAGCTTCCAAAATATAATCAAACTAAATGAATTCAACGCCAAGAATGTTCACCAAGATCCTTTAGAAGGCGAGGTGATAGCATATGGCGGAGGAAACTAAGCTGCAAACTGAAAATTGAATTACAATTGATTGCAAATAGTCATGAACCAGCAACTTTGTAGAAGGAACCGCATTTTGATCAAGTGCCTTTCTATGGTGAGAAACGTGGAAGACATTGTGCACCTTGCTACTTTGAGGTAGCTCAAGCTGATAAGCCACCTCTCTGATCCTCGTGGTGGCTCTGAATGGTCGATAGAAATAGGGCTCAAGTTTCTTTGACCCACTCTTCTTGAAAGTGGTTTGCCTATAAGGCTGCAATCTCAAATAAACCATGTCTCCTACATCAGAAGTTTTCTCAATGTGATGCTGATCAGCTTACATCTTCTGTTGATTCTGTGCATGCTATATATTATCACTCAAAGATCTCATAACATCCCGACTCTCTTGAAGAAGATCTGTGGATCTATGTGCCCTGCAATCTCCAAAGAATAAATCAATAAAGCTGGGAGCTTCATAACCATACAATGCCATAAGTGGAGACATCCTGATGGACATGTGAAAGGTAGAGTTATAGCAAAACTCTCCCAAATGCAACCACTTAACCCACGCCTTCTGCTGTCCTAAAACATAGTTGTGCAAATAACCTTCCACCCATTTATTAACAATCTTTGTTTTCCCATCAATCTAGGAATGATAATTGGTGCTAGAAGTCAACTTTGTGCCACTTAATCTGAATAACTCCTACCAAAACAAGCTCATGAACTTGGTGTCCTTGTCACTGATGATGGTCTTAAGTGTTCCATGGAGCCTAAATACCTTTTTTAAGAACAAATCTGCCACTTATACCATTGTATACCTTGCTGAAATGGAAAAAGGGTGAGCAAATTTTGTCAATTTATCCATCACCACATTGATACAGTCCTTCCTCTACACCTTGGGAAGCCTTGTAATAAAATCCATTAATATATTTTCCCACTTCTAAGTAGGAATGGGTAGAGGCTGCAATAAATGAGCAAGGTAAGTATGTTTTTGTTTTGTTGACATACCTGGCACTCTCGAACATACTTAAGAATTCCATCTTTTATCCCTTTCCATGAGAATCTCTCACGGATCTGCCTGTATGTCTTGTAATATCCAGGATGACCAGCCATGGGAATGTCATGGAAAGCCTCAAAAACTTGCACTTTAATTAAGATTCAAGGACTAACCAAATTCTTTCCTTGTAAAATATGAGACCATCCCTTATCTGGTACTTATCATCGTGCAATGAACCATCAAGAATGTTGTTTGCAAGTGCATTCTTCGCGTAATTAGCTTGTATCTTCTCCTTCCAATCTGTTGATATGATTGAAATTGAACATAAATGTGGATAAAGCATCAACCTGTACGTTCCTCTTCCCTTTGACATATTCAATGTCAAAGTCATAGCCTTGGAGTTTTATTACCCATTTTTGCTGCCTCTCATTAATATCTTTCTGATTTAGAAAGCATTTAAGACTGTTGTGATCAGTCTTAACAACAAAACTCCCTCCAACAAGGTATTATCTGAATTTGGCTAAGGCATGCATTATTGCCAACATCTCCTTGTCATAAATGGATTATGCTCTCTCACCTCCTCTCAACTTCCTAATCTCGAATGCTATTGGGTGTTTTCTTTGCATAAGGACAACACTTATACCTGCACTTGATGCATCACATTCAAGCTTGAAAGGCTTAGAAAAATCTGGAATTGCTAACACAGGGCATGTGCTCATCAATTGTTGGAAATGGTCAAAAGATTGCTATGTTGATTTAGAGCAAACAAATGCTCCCTTTTTGGTCAAATCTGTAAGTGGGGCAATCAACTAAGAGAATCCCTTGACAAACCTCTTGTAGAACCCAGAAAGCCCAAAGAATCCCTTCAACTATGTAAGATTAGGAGGTGGAGGCCAATGAAGCCTTGATCTTTTCAGGATCAACGCTAAGCCCCTTAGAGCTGATTATGTGTCCAAGATATAGTAATTTTGTCATGTAAAACTCACAATTGCACTCCTTAGCAAACAATGACTCACTCTCCAAAATGCTCAAGACCTCATCCAAATATCTCAAATGCTCCTCCGATGACCTACTATAAATAAGTATATCATGAAAGAATATCAGCATAAACTTCCGCAACCATTTGCTGAATATCCTGTTCATGCATGATTGAAATGTAGCAAGAGCGTTAGTCAATCCAAAAGGGCATCACAAGGAACTCAAAGTGTCCATGATGACATCTCAATGATGTCTTGTCTATATCCTCCTCTCTAACTTTGATTTGATGGTATTCAAATATCACGTCTATTTTAGAAAAATAGATTGCTCCATGTAGCTCATCAATGAGCTCATCTATTCGAGGGATGGGGTATCTGTTTTTGATTTTTTTCTAGTTCAAAGCCCTGTAATCTATGCACGTGTAGATAGTCCCATTCTTCTTCATTAGTACCACAAAAGAAGCAAATAGACTCTTACTCTGTCTAGTATGTCCCATGTCCAAAAGCTCCGTGATTGTTTTCTCAATCTCATCCTTGTGCCTCTTTAGATGTCTGTATGGTGTAGTAATGACGGGATTAGGCCCCCCTCAACTTATTAAAATAATATTTATTTATTTATTTATTAATGCTCAATATTGTAAGATATTGTAAGATAGAGATAAGATCGTCTCCGATCTTATCTGGAATTTCTTTTTAGAAACTTTCCAGTTTTGTAAATCTTGTAAATTATTTATTGAGCGTCTCGCTCTTGTTAATACATCAATTAATTTACCAATTACTTGTGTAATATGGTATCAGAGCCGGTTGCTCAAAATCAAATTTTTTAATTCATAAAAATCTTTTAAGATTTTTTTTTTCTTTTTTGAATTAAAAATTTGATAAAGTCTTCTTAAAAAAAAATTTCGAAGATTTTCTTGTGAGTATTAAAATTTCGGAATTTTTTTTTCGAAATTTCTGTGTATGGCTCTTCTGAAAATCAGAGTTTTTTAAATCGTGGGATCGTTGGTTTGGCCGTGTCTCGTTTTTCTGGAATATCGTGCTGTAGAGATTTCGAAAGGATCTATGTAGAAACCCTAGTTTCCCCCTGACACTGAATCTGACGGTGTTTTTGAGTTTTTCTGACGTTTTATGGTTTTTGCTTGTTTTTTGACGTTTTGCATGAATAGTAAAGATGGCGATTTTGAAAGGGGATTACAAATAAATCTTATGAAATAATTCAACTCTATAAATAGCAAACCCTAACACAAATACTGAAGCCAGTTCATATATTATTCTTCTGAAGACGATTACAAAGATACCCAGATACATGCAAGATGAAAAGGCAATGATTTATTAAAAACCTGATTTCTGTAGCAGCATTAAATGAAGCTGAGAATGGTACAGCTGCAAAAGACTAAGCCCTCTCTTCTCCTGTCTGGTGATCACAGAAAACATCCAGCTACTCCTGCGTCAATGGTGATGAAGATTGCTTGCCTGGGAGATAGGCGCTTTGAATAAGAACAAGAACTCGCCTTCCAGCTGATTTCTGTAGGTACGGCCAAAGTACAGTGAAGTACGGCTGAGTAAGAAATGCCTTTCCCCTCCTTGTAGTGTTTGCAAATGACCTCTTAAATGTTGGCGCCTCCAGAGATGAAGGTTTGCAATGATTCCAGTAGGCGTTTCACAAGAGATGAACAAACACGTGTTTTTGAACTGGTACGGCCTGTCAAGAAGGTACAGCTGTAACAATAATAAATGCAAAAAGGTACGGCTCCCTTGTGACCACTGTCTGAACCCCTGGATATGGTTTGGTGTGCCCTGACTGATGGACTCAGAAGAGGTAAGATGAAGGCGTTTGACTTTGATGAATAAGTATGGCCTCCTTCAATAGTACGGCCAAGTACAAGAAAGTACGGCCTTCCTTAATCAGCAGCAATAAATAAATAAAACACTTCCTCTGTCCTCTCTGTGTAATCTCTGAGGTATGATGCACCTCTGTGAATGAAAGTCTCCTGAATAAATGACTAAGCTGAAGCTCTGTAAAATAAATAAACTCTGAGAAGCTCTGTAATTTCTTTTGGATGAAGAAATCCCACGACTGGCAATAAATCAGATGTTATTTCACATCCTCTGAACTGCTTCGAAGGAGATGGCTCGTTCTCCGACGATTTCGAGATGAAACCCTAAAGTCTCAGTGCTCTGGCAATGACTTGATCAATTCCTGATTCAACAACTGTAATAATGGCTCCCTTTTCAATGCAAAACCCTTTATCCTCACAAAAGGGCGAATTCCTTAATAATAGGGAATTATTAAAATATTGACTTTTAATTCTTTTATTATTTTCAATAGTTTCCTGTCAAATATTTTAATATTAATTTAAATGTCCAACTGGCCCCTTCCTGATGATGGGCGCACCCCTCAAGGCAGATAACTTAAGTTATAATTAAAAATTATAACTTTATAATATAATCATTAATTAATTAATATTTAATTAATATAATTAAATATTAATATCTCGCCCGTTACTCATCCGATTACCGATCCGTCTGATGCTGACGAATTCAGAATTGATTCCGGATGCTGCCAAAGTCATACTGCTAAAAATAGCAGTGGTCCCACTCTGCCTGCCAGGAACTGCTAAAAATAGCAATTCTGAAAAAGGTCTCCGATCGAGCCCAAACGAAAGCCAATTGATCAATACTGCCAATCGACGCCGGAGCCAAGCTCCGAAACGACCCTCTAACCACTCTGTCACCTACGGGGTCTCATGATAGGCCAATCTCACGATCAGCGATGCTCGCCAAAAAATGGGGACATGACAATCTAAGCTGAAGGTCGACGGTTTTCTCAGATTCGGGTTTCGAAACGCTACGCGTTTTCTTTTGTATCTTGGCGCGCGCATCGTCCAGACATCCTCCTCCTTACACGATTTGGATTTGCACTCTCTGTTCGTTGTTTTTTGGTCGTGATTTTCATCTACTTCAGGCCGCGCGACATCTGACGGTTTCTTGCCCGCGTCTTTGCAAATCGACGGCTCGTGTGGCCGCGTTTCGTCATTTTTTGTGGAGTTTTCTTGGCTACCCTCTGGTCGCCTAGGGTTGGGAATTCTTCTGTCAGATTTTTTTTTCAGATTCACTGTTTCCGCAATTTTCTGGCTTGACAATGGCGGCTAGGGCTTTCTGACAAATCGTCTAGGGTTTTGACACGTTTTCCGAAGTCAAAAATTTTTTTCGATCATAGATTCCTGGTGGGTTTTTCGAGAGCTCAACTTGGTTGGTCTCCGAATTTTCTGGGTGCATTGTTTTCCGTGCCTCGAATTTTGTGCCATCCGTACACTGTACTTTCTGCAGTCTGTACCTGAATCTGTCCCTGTTTTCTGCATTGGAATTCGTGCCTCGAGTTTCGTGCATCAGCCTCTTCTCAGTATCTCGTTTTTCGTGCCTCGAAAAGCGTGAAGATGGCCAATTTAAGCAATTTAATGCTGGAGGGCAGCCAGAGATTTAATGGCAAAAATTACAACACCTGGAAGCAGCGGATGTTAGCCATTTTTGAATACCGCTGCCTTGATCAGATGATCCTCGGCAACGCTACTCGTCCTGAAGCGGCGGGTAAGGATCAGGATAAGTTTGATGAGCAGAATCGTGAAGCCGTCATGCTTATTAAGCTTTCGGTTACTGATGATCAGCTCCCTCAGATTCCACTGCGAAAATCAGCTAAGGAGATCTGGGATCACTTGAAGGATATGCATGAAACTTCCGACAAAAGCCGTGCGTTTTTCTTGAAGAATATGCTGTTTTCTATCATGATGGATGAGAAGACAACTCTGCACGCGCACTTGAATAAAATCCAGGAGATCAGAGATCAGTTGGAGGCGATTGGTCGGAAAATGGAGGAGGAAGACATGGTTGTGATCACCCTGAAGAGTTTACCGAAGTCCTATGAACATTTCATAGAGACCCTCAACATTATCTGCTAATGTTGATCTCAAGTTTCCGAATTTGTGCACTATCCTGTTGCAGCAGGATCGCTGGAGACAACAGTTCGGTAGCAGTGAATCATCATCCTCCACGGAGCAGGCCTTTGCAGCAAAAACTTAGTCAAAGCATCATGGTAAAGGTCAGCCTTCACAGCAGAAAGGCTCAAGTCAGCGCTCCACCAGCCCGAAGAAGAAAAATATACAGTGCAATTACTGTCATAAATTTGGCCACATCAAGAAAGATTGTCGTGCTCGTTTGGCTTCTGAGCAAAAGAAGCAGGGAGGGTTTCAGAAAGCGAATGTCGCCGAGCACTCTGAGCAGAAGGAATCTGCCTTTTATGCACTGATGGCAAAAAGGCCCGCAGACCATGTCAAGTCCTCTGCTTGGTACATAGATTCTGGTGCCTCGCATTTCTCACATAGGCGTGATTGGTTCACAAACTTTTCCCCTTGCACTGACTCAGTAATCTTTGGAGGAGGTGAGGAATACACAGTTGTCGGCACCGGCACTGTTCAGGTTCAGTCTGGCGAGAGGGATCTCATATTCCTCAACGTATATTATGTACCTGATATCGAGCTCAATCTTCTCTCAATCAGTCAGATCATGCGGCATTCTCCCCAGATGGATGTGGTATTCAGCTCGCATAGATGTTCGATTGTTGATCGAGAAACTCGCACAACAGTGGCCGTTGGGATAGAGGATCATGGCCTTTACAGGCTTGTGGACACTGGTGATTCTCCGGAGTTAGCCTTGGCAGCCAGAAATTCATCTGTCACCAGTCTTTGGCACCAGCGGTACGGGCACTTGAACGTGCACTATCTCTCTCAGCTTGCTCGGGAGGGACTTGTTGATGGCTTACCTGACATTCAGACTCAGCATCAGGGCGTTTGTGGTGCTTGTCAGACTGGGAAGCAGCATCGCACACCGTTCAAGGATGGCGACTCTTGGCGGGCTTCTAAGGTACTTCAATTAGTTCATGCTGATATTTGTGGCCCTATGTCTGTTTCTTCTGTAACTGGTTGCAAGTACTTTCTACTTTTTGTTGATGACTATAGTAGGAAAATGTGGGTGTACTTTCTTAAACAGAAATCAGAGGTTTTTAATGTATTTCAGAAGTTTAAGGCCTTAGTTTAAAAAGAGTCCAGTTCTTGTATTATAACTCTTAGGTCAGATAATGGGGGGGAATTCTGTTCTAGTGCATTCTCCAACTTCTGTGATACTCATGGGATAAAACGTCAGTTAACCACACCCTACACTCCTCAGCAAAACGGTGTTGTAGAGCGACGCAATCGTACGATTGTTGAGATGGCTCGCTCCATGTTGCAACACCGGAGTGTCCCTACTAAGTTTTGGGCAGAAGCTGTCAATACATCAGTCTATCTCCTTAATAGGTCACCTACTCATGCTGTTAAGGGGAAGACTCTTGAGGAAGTTTGGTCTGGTCGCAAACCTAGGATCAGTCATTTGAAAGTTTTTGGCTCTCTTGTGTATGTTTGGATTCCAGAGGCCAAGAGCACTAAGCTGGACTCCAAGAGCCAGAAACTCATGTTCACAGGGTACAGTGACAATCACAAGGCATATAGGCTGATTGATATAGACACTGATCGTCTTATCTTCAATCGAGATGTTGTCTTTGATGAGGAACGAGGTCCATTTCACTCTTCCTCACCTGTTCAGCATTCAGAGGATCAGCCTCTACAGGGTCCTGATATGAGTGTCCGACTTCCATTAGGTCCACCTGATGGGAGGGATGATGAAGACCTAGTCTTTGATGATGCTCAACCTGAGTTTCCTCCAGATGATAATGCAACATCTCCCTGAACTTGTTCCAGATCCACAACCAGATCTAGCTCCTCCTGTTGCATCTGATGTTGGCACATCTACTCTCTGGCCAAAATGGTGGGCTAAGACTATCAGTGATCTTCGTGCTGATGAGCTCATTGAGGGTAGATCATCCAGAAACAAGAGCAAACAGCAGTCTACAGTGAATTTTGCTCTCATGGCCAACATTCACAGTGTTTATGAGCCTTAGACATACTCAGAGGCAAAAGGGATACCTGAGTGGGAAAAGGCAATGGAATCAGAATACCAGAGTCTTCAGAAGAATCACACTTGGGTCCTTTCAAATCTTCCTCCAGGGAAGAAGCCCATAAGCTGCAAATGGGTGTACAAGGTGAAGTACAAAGCTGACGAAACCCTTGACAAGTACAAAGCTCGTCTGGTTGCACGGGGGTTCTCAGAGAAAGAAGGCATTGACTATGAGGAGACCTTTGCTCCTACAGCCAAAATGAGTACCATACGGCTCGTCCTTGCCTTAGCAGCCCAATTTGGTTGGAAGGTCCATCAGATGGATGTGAAGAGTGCTTTCCTCAACGGTGAGTTGAAGGAGGAAGTATACATGACGCAGCCTCCAGGTTTCAAAGTTGTTGGTCAAGAACAAAAGGTGTGCAGATTGGTCAAGGCACTCTATGGCCTGAAACAGGCTCCTCGGGCTTGGTACATAAAAATTGACACGTACCTCACAGATCATGGCTTTCAGAGGAGTCCATCTGACTCGAACCTGTATGTCAAGAATACTGGTAATGAGATCTTGCTTGTTGTTGTCTACGTGGATGACTTGATCATTACCGGCAGTTCAGCACTTTTGATCACTGAGATCAAACAGGATTTGTGCAAAACTTTTGACATGACAGACTTGGGCCTCCTGCATTATTGTTTAGGTGTTGAGGTTTGGCAGACAGAGAGCAGCATTTTCATCTCCCAGTCCAAGTATGCTCGAAGTCTTCTGGATAAGTTCCGAATGCAGGATTGCAAACCTGCCTCTACACCCATGGAAAAAGGGCTTAAATTGTCAGCTAAGTCCGATTCACCTGTGGTAGATGAAACATTGTTCAGCAACTAGTAGGCAGCCTCATCTATCTTGCTGCTACTAGACCTGATTTGAGTTTTGCAGTGAGCTACATATCACGCTTCATGACAGCCCCCAAGGCTGATCATTGGGTAGCAGCGAAGCGTGTGCTGCGTTATGTGAAGGGCACTCCTGATTTTGGACTCTTGTACACTCGGAGTCACGATCCTAAACTCAGTGGTTCATGATTCAAATTGGGCAGGTTCAGTTGATGACAGGAAATCAACATCTGGGTATGTGTTCAGCTTGGGATCCGTGCAGTCACATGGACTAGTAAGAAGCAAGAAAGGCAGTGGCTCTCTCCTCGACAGAAGCAGAGTATCGGGGAGCAAGCAAAAGCAGCATGTGAGGCAGTTTGCTTCACCGGATGCTTGCGATATGCAAATATCTCAAGCAGGTCCGACTTTGTTCTGGATAATCGTGGAGTTCTCAAACTTGCCAAGAATCCGGTCTTCCATGACTTAACCAAGCATGTGGAAACTCATTGTCATTTCTATTCGAAGTCGGGTTGAAGATCGATCAGCTCGCTTCCGTATGTTCCGAGGATCGACAAATACATTCTCCTCACCAAGTCGCCAAGCAGATAAGTTTGTAAAATTCAGGGGGCATCTTGGTGTAGTTGATAGATTGAGCATTAAGGGAGGGTATTAAAATAATATTTATTTATTTATTTATTAATGCTCAATATTGTAAGATATTGTAAGATAGAGATAAGATCGTCTCCGATCTTATCTGGAATTTCTTTTTAGAAACTTTCCAGTTTTGTAAATCTTGTAAATTATTTATTGAGCGTCTCGCTCTTGTTAATACATCAATTAATTTACCAATTACTTGCGTAATACAACTTAATCATATGCTCGATGCCTCTATGAAGAGGCCTACCTGAAGGTATGCTACCGAAAACCTTATTTCACTTGGATAGCAAAGCCTGAATGTCCGGAGGATAAGAGTGTTGGCATATGGCTTGTTTGATGGCATGTGGCTTTTAGTGTTGTCATTGATGGCAACCTAAGTCATCCCTCCGGTCCGCAGATTAGAATTTATTCATACTGGCAGGAAATGTAGAGAACAGTGTTCTATCGGTAACAAGTATGCAGAACAGGGTATTCGGTTAGTACATCGATCTGTATGCTTCACCGGATCATCATTTTGAGTTGTGGATCTCCGAGAGAGTTTTTTAAGCATCTATACTATCTTCTTGTTAAGTTTAGTGGTGTCTCATTGATCAGTGTATGTGTTAGGAGATCCGGTTGGATGCTTTGGCAGGATGTTTTTCTGTTTATTTACTCATTGTGGCCAACCTAGTGAATGTCGCATGTCGCAGATGTATAAGGAGTAATTGATTAATTGTTTCTTGTGTTGGTTATTTTGTTTTGGGTCGTACCTATAGTCTAGCCGACTTGTGTGGGTGCTCATTAAATTTAATTTGTGATTTGAGCCGACCATGGAAGGATATTTCATGTTTTGTTAAAGCCGACTTGAAGCAATGAAATCTTTGTTAGTGGATATATATATGAGATCGGTAATTCATTTTGTGAATGCAAGCAAGTGTGAAAGTGTGTGAATGTGTGTGAAGAGTTGAACAGATGTGTGTGTGAGTATTAGAAAGGTGATCGAGCGATCTATGCACAGTTTCAGAAGGGCAGAAAAACAGAGAAGAGCAGAGGAGAAATACAGTATCAGTCACAAGGGCTGAAGATTGTCTACTGAGCTTCATTGGAATTGAATCCAGGCATTTGGAGATGCCATCCTCTCAGTTCAACTTTTTGTTGTAATCACAAACATTTTGTAAGGCAGTGAGCGTTCCTTATTTTGACTAGTGAGCTCTAGGCTGTGTGCCTGAATGCATGTTCATTCCCTTTTATTCATACTTTTAACAGAGTATAATTGTGGATTAATCTCCACCGTGGTTTTTCCCCTAACAGGGTTTCCACGTAAAAATATTGGTGTTATGGTGCTTTGATTATCTTGTTCATGTGCTTGCATCTTTATTTCTGTTTGTGTGTTGTAAATGGTTTAAGGTCTGGATTTAAAGTTTAGATTTGTTGAACACTGATTCACCCCTCCCTCCCCTCCCCTCCCCTCCTCTCCCCTCCCCTCCCCTCTGTTCCCCCCCTTCTCAGTGTTCCCTGAGTCCAACAAAGAGCGCTTCTTCTTTTTTGTAACTGTGGGCATAACTATACATTCTTCTGCCCACTCTACGTGATCATGCCTAAATAGTCTCTCCATGCGTTTGAAAGAAACTATCCATAGCCTTTCATTGGATATCCCCCTCAAGACCACATTCCTACCTTTTGATTTGAATTTCAGCTGCATGGTCTGAAAATTAAGTGTGATCTCACCAAGAGAATGTAACCACTGAATTCCCATCACGTCATCTATGTCTCCAATGCTAACCATGTAAAAGTCATCCTTGACTTCACAATTACCCAATTGAAGGCTGAGTTGGGGAATCGACCTGGTGCATGTAATAGTAAACCCATCTGCAACCATCGCTCTAAAGCCATCAACCTCTTGCATCTGAAGACCCCTGTGTGCTACAAGTCTCTCATCTATGAAATCATGTGTAGCATTCAAATCTATCAAAGGAACCAAATGTTGCCCATTCAAAACTCCTCGGATGCGCAAAGACTCAATCTTTTTGAAGCTATAAAGTTGGGCAAGCTTCCCCTCTTTCGCCTCTTCTTTTTTGGACTCCCCAAAAGACTCTTCTTCCTTTTTCTCTTCCGAATCAGATTGTTGCTTTGACTTTTTTAATGAAGACTCCTATGCTGAATAGTACTCAATCCTGTTTACTTTGCCCTTAGTTGCACATTTATGATCTAGGTTCGAAGGCTCCTTACATGAGAAGAATAAATTCTTCCTTCTCAAGTCATTTAAGGTGTCACCATGAAGTCTTGTGACTGATTTCTTTTGCTGATTTGTGTCTTTTGTAAATGGCCTTGTCTTTCTTGTGTAAAAATGGTTTGGACCGAAATTTAGATTTTGGTGTAGCCCACTCCATACTCCTTTCTTTTTTCATGGCTTCTTGCAAGGTTGGAGGGTCAAATTCCTTAATCCACCCCTTAAGTGGCTCCATAAGTCCCTCACTAAATAAAACCACCAATCTCCTTTCTGTAATATTGGTGACCATCACTGAAAGCCTCTAAAACTTTATTATATAGGCCTCCACTGTACCATATTGCTTCAACTGGGCCAACTCTTTGAAATGTAACTCAGGATCCTTTTTGTCAAATCTTTCAATTACCTTAGTGGTAAACTCGTCATATGAAGTGATAGACCTGTGACCCAAAGTGACAAGGCCATGGTACCACCACTCGTGTGCTACTCCATCAAGGTGTAGAGTGACAAACTTAATTGCCTCTCCTCACTTGTAGGTCTAAGGGTTAGATAGTTGTCCAACTTTTGTACACATGCCCTGGCTGTACACTTATCACTACCATCATAATGACCAAGTGTTACCTTGCCCAATGCTTGTTGTAGGTTCCTTTGAATTGTTGGTCCTTTGTGATCAGCTCTACGACCACCCTTTTTTCTCTTTTGGTCCATGTACTCATTAAAGGATAAATGGTCTTTCAGAGCCTTTGGAAGGGTGTCATATTGAACGTAGGCATTTCTTAACTCATCCGCCAAGGGTAGGGAAGTGTCATGACCATTTTCTGGTGTCTCTTTCGGAATAAATGAGGGCTGGAAGGGTTTAGAAAATGTGTTTGACCTTTCTGTTGTACGCTGTCCTCCATTACCCCCTTGTTGATATGTGGATCTTCTGCCCCCATTATTTGTTGGGTTGCCTTGTGTGTTGTTATGAGAGTTGTTAACTATCAATTTTTTTGCAATCTTCCCCAACAACTGAGACATCATATCCATCATTGCATCGAATTTCTTCTCCATTCTTGCACTGGGACTAACTGAACCAGCTCTACCCTTACCTATTTCAGCCATGTCCCCTGGAGAACTCTTCTCTTCACCCGGAGGGTTCTGATGCATTGCAATATTCCATGGAGTTGTCTCACTCTCTGAACCCTGTGAAGACCCCCAATGTGCCTTGAGAACACCTGAAACTGTTTCAGCTTTCGGAACCTATGGGGGTTGCCAATGTCCTCTTTTCAATTCCCTTTGAAGATATCTCTGTTCCCTCTCTCTCATTGAAGGTATGTAACTGATTGTATATATTAACACAGGCTGGAAGGAAAGATTTGCTTTGATACCACTGTAACAACCACCCCTGATTTGTTTTGTGTTTTCTTGCAATAAGAGGGTGAGGCAGAATGCAAATGTTTTATATTCCATTCATTATTTGATTGCATATATTGGCAACATAAAACATACAAAGAAACACCTTGATATAACATTTAATCATGAACAACTTACTACATAAATCAAGTCCAATGCTTGACAACTGAAATTAGGGAATTAACAAGTTCGGTACATTTCCCTTTTCCAGTCATATATGAGCAGCATTACATTCAAAACTTGCACAACAAATAGCTATGATAGGAGCTAACAAACCACAATACTCTCTCATAAATGAGCAGCTACACGGAACCTGAGGAAAGTAGATTTCAGACTTGTTGTGACCTTTTCACACATCGCCCCATTGCAAATGGGGACCCCCAGTGGTTTGCTAGTTTTTAGGGTTTTGCCTCTGCGTAATGGTTTCATGAGGTCATTGTTTTGAGAGTTTCAAGTCAGTCTTTTGAGAGTCATTCGAGCCAAGTTGATAATCCATGCCTGAATCAGTGCATAAATGTCATGGAAGGGCTCAGAAGGTCCAGGAGACGAGGATCGCTTGTGCTTTGTGCTAATCCTAACACTTCTTACTTTTTAGGGAATTTGCTTTTTTGCTTTTTCGCTTTTTCATTTCTGGCATTTTTGGACCAAACGGGGTTCCCTATTTTTTAGGGATTTTGCTTTTTCTATTTAAAAAAAATCAACCCTGGTCAAACAAGTCAATGTTTCCATTTTAACCAAAAATCAGCCAAAATTTTTTTTGAAAAAGCATTGAAGAATCAAAGTAAAAATTGAAAAGTTAAGCAAAAATCAAACAAAAATCAGGAAAAGCATGGAAAAGCAAGGGAAAAATCTGGAAAAATCAGTTGAAAATCAGTTGAAAATCATCAAAAAAATCAACCCAAAGGCATGAAATTCATGGAGAAATGTGCCTAAGTCTGGAGAAATTCGCCCTTGCCATGGAGATGAAGGATGGCAAAGAAGCTAGCAAGTCCGCCATAGAATGGCAAAGACTCTTGGAAGTCCGCCCTTGATTTGAGGCATGTGGCATGAAAGTTGTGAAGTCCGCCCTTGCCATAGAGGAAAGATGACAAGACTTCTTGAAAGTCGGTCCCACCTTTTGGAAAGAAGTCAAGGAAGTCCGACCGAGCATGATGGTGAAATGGGTAAGGCACAAGGAAGTCTGCCCTTGACTTGGCATGCCTTCTCCAAAGTCCACCCAAGCCTTGGCCAAGAATTGGCAAGACATTTGTGAAATCCGCCATGCGTAGATGGAAGATGGAATAAAGTTAGTGAAGTCCACTTAGGCCATGGCAAGGAGTTGGTAAATTCCACCCAACCTAGAGCAACGAAAAAATTCGAAATTTGGCTTAGTCTAGATGCATGAGAAGAGGGAAAATCGAAAAAGACTAAGTATTTGAAGGAGAAAAATTGAAAACTTTCCTAGTATGGGAAAATTTTATGAAATTGGCTAAGTGCATAGAGGAGAATACATATGGCAAAGAGGCAAGAAAGTCCGCCCTTGGCTAAAAAGGATGAAATTTGTCTAAGTATCATGGAAATTTGCCTAGGAAAAATGTCCAAACACATACTTTGCCCAAAGAAAATTGTCCAAGCAAGAGAAGAATTTGATTTCGGCATGAGAAAATGTGCCCGACACAAATTGAAGTCCGCCATGGCAGAAGAAAATGAGGATCTGGCGTAATATTTATTGGCAAGATGGCTAAAATTTCAACTTGGCTAGATGAAAATTGAAATAATTTGGAAAAAGAATTAAAATAGCCATGGGTCAAAAACGAACGGGTTGGAAATAAATTAAATATTTCAACATTTTAATAATTTATTTCCAACACTTAGAAATATAAAGTGCCTTGAACAAAAGTAAAATTCGCCACAGATGCCTTGGAAGAACAAAAATTCTCGGAAGAAAATAAATTACGTCGAAAAAAGAGAAAATCCATGATCAAAATTAAATTCGCCATGAATTAAAACTTGGAAAAATCGAATTTAATTGGACATTTAATGTTTTTTCAAAATTTTGAAAATCAAAGATAAACATCTAACAAAAAATCGAATTTTTGAAAATCAAACGGATTTGCCTAGATAAGTTCACCACAGAGATTTTTTTCAAAAAGAATGGAAACTTGCTTGTTTGAAGAGGAGAAAACAAATCAAAATCGAGAGAAAAAGATGCAATTGCTAAAACAAATCGAAGTCTTCAACATTATAATGAGTTTCAACAACTTATTTTTCACAGACTTAGCTCAAGAGAAGTTAATTTCTCGAAATTGTAAGAAAGTTGAGACAAGATCAATTATTCTGCAAGCAAGGTCGATTTTCTCAGAGGAAGGAATAATTTTTATTGCTGAAGAAGTAATTTTTTTCGAAGGAGTGAAGAATGTTTTGGTTGAAGGTCGAACTTCTCAGCAAAGTTGGCTCACTTCGCCATTTGATTTGTGATTAAATTCTCAAAATTTGAATTTGATTCGTAGCCAGAGGATTTTTCCTGAGGTTTGGAGTTCGGTTGGCTAAATTCATCAATTCTTCTTCTGTCTTTTTCATTTTGGCTAAGTTCTAGCAAAATTTCAAGAAAATTCGTTTACTTTCAGCTTGCTTTTTTGTAGAAATTGAATTATTTTAATAAGCTGAAAGTAAAATTTTTGAATACAAGGCACGGGAATAAATTATATTTTAAAGTCTCCGTATTAATGTTAGTGTTTTTATTGTAGGTTAATGACCACGGTGGGAGAATCATCAAAGAAGGTGCCGATGAAATTCGCTAGTAAAGGGGTATAGCGGGAGTCTTGGATATTCCAAACGAAGGGAATGTTCAGGAGGAGGATAGTATCGAGCAACCTACTATTCCGGATTGGCTGAAGGAGAGGATGAAAATTCAGGCACCAGTTGAGGTCCAGGAAGAAGATGATACTGCAGACTTCTTGGCGAGGTTGGAACAGGTTGCTACTAAGAAACTTGCCAAGGAATTTTCCACCATTCAGAGGGACGAAGCCGGCGGCCGTTCAATACATATCGCAGTACCAATGGTGGATCACACCCTAGGAATATGCCATAACCACTATAGACCTTGGCCCAACAACAAAAGGCCAGGAGGTGGAAGAACTGGATAACTCCGTCTCAACTATCAAGGCGAGATTGGAAAAGGAAGTGGTGAAAAATAAAGAGTACAACAGGGAGGTCGAGCGTTTGAAGGAGTATATACGACATCTGATCCAACCCCTCAATCAGGGTGATGTAGTAGCTCCTCCTCTTCTCAATTCCTCGCAGGAGATGGCCAAGGATGTGGAAGAAGGGATGGTCACGACCAAGGAGGCCCAGGAATGGATGGCAAGCAAGGGCACGAAAGTGGGTTTGTTCCTGGAGAGATTGACGCTTGCTTACGGACAAACTTCTTCTTTCCTTTCTAGATTAGCTGACATGGCAAAAACTTGGGACAACCTCCCAGATATTCAGGAGAGGCTCATTCCATGCCTCATAGTACTGAAGGGCGTTCCAAAGGAAGAATTGGTTGAGGGAAAGGTGATTGTTGTGGAAGCGGCTTATGATTTTTCATCATTGGTTTTGGGCAGTGACAATATAGAGTGAGGTTCTGGAGAAGGCAAAGGCAGATGGGCTCAGAGTTGAGGAGCAAGTTAAAGAAATCCAGAGGAAGATTTATATGATAGTTGCAGATGTGTTTGATAGAGAGATTGTCTGGGAAAACGACATGCAGTTGGAAAGGTTGAAGCATAAGGTTCAGGAAGTTTTCTTCTCTACTACTGGACCAATTCTAAGACAGGATTTCACAAAAGTGGTGAACCTCTTGTCCATCTGAGATGATTTTGTGAGACAGGAAACAGATTGGGAGAAAACCTTCACCAGATGTGTTGAAGATTTGGACGGGCTTGAATTCAGGATAAGCATGCTGCCACCAGTCACGATGGAGGAAGTTGTCACGATCGTGTCCAGATTCGTCAAGCACAATGCTACCGAGGAGGATAGGGATGCCTTCCCTTGAAGATAGCTCCAACTGCCACCTCATTGCTTGTTTACTACTTGTTTACTGGTTGTTAACTGATGTTATTTTGGGCAACCCTAATTAGGGTCAAGTTGTATTAATCTTGGCCGTTGATGTTGTTTTAATCTTGGCCTTTTATTTGATTATGAAAACTCTATATAAACTTGTGATCTCTCACTTTTATTTGTTTGGAGATGGTGTATGAAATTGTTGCATTAGACTATTTCCGATAATAAAAGCTCTTATGCATGATTTGCTTTGAATCACTTTTATTGTCAAGTAGTGAGCAAGGTTGCATAACTTCTTCTACCATAGATTAGAATTAGATTACAATTAAGTAGAATTTGCTTTGAATGTTTGTTAAGTGAATGCAAGATTTGATCGTATAGATTAAATGGTGAAATATTGCTCATACTTTCTTCGGATGGATGATTTTCATTCGATGCGTAAAGTTAGCGCGAGCTTGTGAATGTGGATGCTTAACTTCGGTCTTATTTGAGGCTTGAAAATTATAATCACACCCTTTGAAGATTGCACCCACTTTGCGTAGTTGTCCCAGGGAGGCGAAAGAAAGCTAGTTATTTTTTTCACCTAATCTCTGTTGTCTCTTGAATTCTTAGGCTTAGAATAGATTCTCTAAACCCATATCTTTTTGCATTTTTTTAAGATCCAAACCGAAAGTCCCAATCAAAGAAGCCTTTAATGATAAATCCGTCTAATTCCCGAACTTGTGAAGAATTCTTTAACGTAAGTCCCTTTGTGTATTACCAGCATATCAAAACGCCCATTGAGCTTATCCACATGTCATGACCTGACGAAAGAAACCTTGGAGTCACCATATGATGTTCTCGTAATCTTGGCATACGTGGTGTAGTGTTCCACCACTCTGCTGATTGGGTTTCACTGTGATTTTTGTAGATCTGATTTTTTTGTTTTCAATTGATATTCTTTTTTTTTTGTGTTTTTGCATTTGATGCCAATAATGCTAACAATACTAACAAGCATTTACATGCAATAGGAACTTTAAATAAACTAATCCACTAAGACAATTTGAGTAATGACTCAATTTAAGTGCCAAAGATACTTTCTTCATTACATAATAGGTTGCATACAACTTATAACTTACATTTTTTCAAAAGCTAGATATATCTTCAACTAAACTTTAACTTACAGCCTTGTAACTCTGTGAATTGTGTTTTGCTACAGTACCAAACCCCAAATAAGTGCTTACAGCTTTCGAATGACAAGCTTCTCCCACCAAAAGACGAATTGAGAAGCTTTTTAGGGTAAGGGCGCCCCTTTTGGAAGTGATTGCAGCCACTAAAAGGAGGCGTTTTTTTTCTTTATGCTAATTGAAACCCTCATGAAAGGGCAGCTAGCTGTAGGTGCAAAAATCAGCTCCAAAACCTTCCAAAATGCGAACAACTCCCTTGTAGATGAAAATGGAGTCAATGGCAGCAAATTCCCTTTCAAAAGATAGCTCTAATAACTTGCAAACAGCAATATATGGCTCCAAATGAAGTAACCAAACTCAGATCAGCAACCTTAAGGTGGTATTTCACACCCTCAAGCAGCTTGAAAACGAACAACAAGCCCCCTCTAGGCTCACCCACTGCAGAAATCAGGAAACCCTAGTTTTCCCTCTCTCCCAAACTCCAAACTCTCAAGCCAAAGCAAGCAAAATAACTCCAAACATGAGGGGGTCGAACTTCTCCTCTTTCTGTTATAATTTTACATTGAAATCACTATTCATTAAAGTGAGTACTATTCACTTAAGTTATAACTTTATTCACTTTAGTAATGAATAGTAATTGAAAAATATAAAGTGACCCCTCCATTTTAAATACACATGGTCCCTAGACCAAGGATAGAGAAATTAAAGGTGAAGATCATAATTTTAAGCACAATTATCATGCCAAATGCACAAATTCACCTCGTCACCATACTCCAGATATCAACACTGCAAATTTACGACCAAGTGCCCGTTCAAGTGACCCTCTATTCAGAACCATTAGCTTACGAGGGTCGACGTGATAGGCTAATCCTCTGATTCTCGAAAGATTAATTAGAAGGGGACATTACACGCGGTGACTTTGTTCAAGAGAGGATAGAGTGTCTTTGGACATTTTATTCTGTGTTCGGTGGATGATAAAACGTACACCAACAAGACCATTAGATCAGCAAACCTGACTGAGCTTCAACTCCAAAATGGCACGCTCCCTAGGAGGAGCGATTTGCCTCTAAAAATCAATACCCCACTAATGAATACAAATGAATTAAATAAAGTGAAAATTAAATAAATTAAATATTTCTTTAGAGAGGTGTGTCGCATTTTGGAGGGAAAAGGAGTTTGAATTTGGAGCCGTAATTTCTATATAAGCTAACCTTGTGCTCTCATTTGCATTATGTTGATTGATGATAACAAAGTGTTGTCGAATTGGTGATTGAATCCTTCAAGGGCTTTGGTGAAGATTTTAGTTTATTTCCATGATGTTTTGCTTTGATGTTTTCTAGGATATGCATGTTTTGGTGTGGTTATTGATTTGTAGAGATTTTGGGAGTGATTTGGAGTACTTTTTTTTTGGTTCCACACCTGTTGGCCGTACCATTCCCTTGCCAAGGCCATACCACTTCTTGATTCTTTCCAGTTGAAGTATCACATAACTTTTTGTGGGTATTATTCCAATCTGTTTCTCTACCTTGGGTGACCCTTTGTGCCGAGGAGCAAATTTTATGATGGAAGAATAATTTTTAGAGGCTGATCGCCCCTTTCACCAGGCCTTACAGTTTGGGCCTGAGGTGATTTTGGCACGTGGGAGTTATCTGCTCATCCTATCAGCATTTGGAGTCTCATTCAGTGGTGTTTTGATCTTCCTACGGCCTTGCAAACAGTTGGGAACCTTTCTAGGGTGTTTGGATAACATCCTTGGGTGGCGTGCCATCTTGTAGCTTGCTGCTTTGAAGTATTATCAGACCTGCAACTTCATATAAGATTGCTGCAACAACATATCAGACCTGATATATCTTCATTTCGTCATGTTTTTGTGATGAATATTTGCTCATATGTTATAGGGTTAGTTTGTTTGCTTAGTGGGCTTTCATGTGGGGTTGATTATTTCATGTTTTAATCATATATTTTAGCCACATAGCAGATTTTCATTTGTTTGTATTATTTGAATTGAACTCACATTGTAACACTGATTTGGTAGTACCATTTAGTGATTTGCTCATCTTTGGTTTTTGGAACTAACCCCACTGAATAAGTGGCATCTCTATATTCACACTGAATAAGCGGATGAACTCTTTCTTGTTTCATGTTATGTCCGTTGAATAAGCGAATGATCTCTTTCGTGTTACTTGTGCATCCCACTGCAAAGTGGTTTTGGTCAGCTAGTTGCCTAATACTTTCTTTCTGCAAGTTGTAATTCCTACTGAATAAGCAGATGTTCCTTTTCATGCTTTGGAGACTTCATACTCACCCCACTGAACAAGTGGTTACTTTAGTAGTAGAGCATTGTAAACCTCGCCACCATATGCTCTCACCTTGCCCACATCGGGATCTGGGTGATAAAAAAGTGGAAGGTATTTTATTCTAGTTGATTATCTTTGCTTATTTGCTAATGCTAACGAGTTGCAAATTTTGAAAAATATGGGGTGGATATTACACCTTCATAGTTGTTCAAACAAGTATAACTTACCCTGCACAACCGATAAAAGTATTTGCATATATATCATCTTTCTTTGTAACCCTGTAAGAAATATATGGTACGATCTATAGAGACTCCTCAGCCTGTAATAAATATATGGTACGACCTATATACTTAGCTATGGTATGACTGTGTAGCAAATAAAATAATAACCATATACTTAGCTATTTCCTTGAAGTCTCCCTATTAATCAAACTCTGAAATTTTTCCTTGAAACAAGACATCACAAGTTTCATAATCTGCAAACGATATATCCATGCGTGAAACCTGAATGGCTCCACCTACAACTAGCTAGGATAGGTCTTCCACTATCGAAAGTGGTTTACCCTTAGGGTTTTCGCCCTAGGGTTTCAGCTCCTCAAGAAGCTATCCAAAATACAATTAGATGGAAATAAACCAAGCATAATGATCAAAATGAGCTTCCAAATCCACTTTATACTCTTCATTGTTCCTAAAAGTGATTTAATTTAATTATTCTAAGTAGCCGGTTCGGGTTCGGGTTCGGGTTCGCGGGTTCGGTTCGCTGGTTCGGCAAAAATTTTTGGGGGTGGGTTCGGTTCGTCTTGGGTTCATTAGTACAAATTACAAAAACATGTAAATATATATATATATATATATATATATATATATATATATATATATATATATGCAGCCTAGAAGCATGAACCATAAACTTGAATGTCATTTAAAACATGCATGATAAATATTCATCGTTAAGTTTCATGTTAGATAATATAAATACTAGCCATTTTGATGTCTTCTCGCAGTCTAAAACATTATTTTGTATCATTGTTACATTATTAATATATATTGAAAAACAAATAATAATTATATTAGAAGTTAAGTTTCATGTTAGATAATATAAATACTCTATTTTATTAAAAATATTAATTAATTTTTATTATAAAATTTATTAATTATTATAATATTCTCTCAGACTCATAATATAACTTTGATATATCTTTACTCGTAACTTTATAATTTATTTAATAAAAGACAAAAATACCAAAATTTATAGAACACAATTATTTAAAAAAATTAAAACATTTATAAATAAAACTATACAATTAGAAATTTTTAAATTAGGTTTCTTTTAATTTATTATATGCATTTTTAAATTAGGTTTCTTTTAATTTATTATATGATAATTGTTAAAATCTAAAACGCCAGGCCAAACGCGCATGAAAACCCCAGGAAAATCGCACAGGAAAGAAAATGAGGAAAATCGCACAGGAAAACCTATGAGGAAAATCGCGCTCAAAAAAGATATCAGAAAAAACGCCTATGAAACAAAGTTGAACAGAATCACTATGAATCTGGAGCGGAAAAATTAGTGCGGATTTTTGAAGACGCGAAGGTACGGTATCCATGCCGTATTGGTGCCGAATCGTATCCGTATTGGGTTCTGTCTGGGTTCTGCCCGGGTTCTCTTGGGTTCTGCCTGGGCGAACCAGACCCAAAAATGAAGGACCTTGGTCGAACCCACAGGCGAACCGAACCAGGACCCGAACCAGGAGCGAACCAGGACCAGGACCTAGCCCAGAACCCAACGAACCGGCTACTTAGTAATTATTTAATTTTTTTTGGCACATAAGTCACTTTACTTAATAAATAATTAATTTAAGTTATCATTTAATTATGCTTTATTCGACAACTTATAATTAATTAGTTGCTGCACACCCGACTAAAAGTACAAAATATGTAGAAATAGTCGGGAATCGAAATCTTGGGACATCGATATATTTAGGAACTCACCCAAAATTTTACTAAAAATAGGATCTTCCCAAACATGACATTTCCCTCCAAGTTGTTTGGAATGCATCCTTCAAGCGGAAATTGCTTCTAGAAAGCATGAACATACTGAACAAAAACCCCAAAGCTCAATGCCAACCACTGAATTCCATTTTGACAAAGCTGGTGCTCATTGAGTGTTGTACCCAAATCAAATTTTTTGCTTCACTAAGGCATTTTGCTAAATATAGTTTTAAATATGTTAAAGTGATGTCAGAAGGTCATTTTTGGGCTTTTCAAATATGGAGTTTGTGTCGTTTTCGTGTCAATCTGTTACTGAGGAATTTCAAGAAAATTGAAAATCTGAAGGAAAATCATCAAAATTTTCTATCTCTAGAGAGGGGAGCACATTTTCAAAAAGGCGCCCTATCTTTTAGGGTTTGTCACCTCCAACAGACATTTGTCCGGGATCTCGCCAGCTTCGCAACGAGCTATCAAGCTTGTCAAACGGACCTGTTTTGCTTGAGTTATAGGAGATACAGCGGAAAATGAGAGGAACGACAAAATTGGCTAACATTGAGAAAAAGAGCAGCTTTTGAGAAAGGCGCTCATCTTTTTGAGGTGTCAAATGAAGGTTTTTGACTAAATGCCACCCAAGATGTTTATCTCACATTTATTCAGGCTTCACAATGCATCCGTCAGTGGGTGAATTTGAGTTGCTGAAATGCCTGGGCCAGAGGTCAAACATGGGGTCAAATCTTGGTCAAAATATCAAGGAAAAAACAAAAGAGCACATTTTCAAAAAGGCGCCTGAGCTTTTAAAGCCCTTAATGCCTTCTTTTTGGTGATCTCAGATATTCAACTTGTCCATGTTATATCCAGCTATCCGTTGCCTGTCTCCGTCAGATTAGAAGATGACTCAGTTTTCCGCAGTCAGAGTTTCAGTGATATTTTGGTCGGTTCCAAAAATGGCTATCTCTGGAGGAAAAAGAGCACCTTTTGAAAAAGGCGCCCTCCTTTTTCACCTCTCAGATGATGTTTTCTGAAGAAATGTACCTTTGCAGTTATTTTGCGGAACGGTTTTAGCTTCATGTTGCACCAATTCGTCAGTTCTAAAAGTTTGTTGAATGCAAGATACGAGGGAATCTGGTTTACCTTCGTAAGATGAAAATGTTGAGAAAATGGCTCTCTGGGATGAAAAGAGCACCTTTTGAAAAGGGCGCCCTTGTTTTTCAACCCTCAGATGTTGGAATTTGAATAAATGTTGTCTAGGAATTGTTGTGTGGAATGAAGTCAGCTTCACAGTGATCCAGTTATCCAATCCTGAAACTTTGTCATTCAGAAGTTATGGATGATTCGTTTTTCCCTTCGTTCAAGATGAAGATAGAGAAAATTTGACTAAGTCTGAGAAAAAGAGCAGCTTTTGAAAAGGGCGCTTGGATTTTTGACCTTTCAGATCTTAGTTTTATGGTATTCAGTCTCAAGGTATCTTTTGATCAGTTTTTGTCTTGCTTTGCAATGCACTCGTCAGCCAGTCAATCGGGCTTGTCAGTCATCCGGAATCAGTGCTCGAATAGAGGCTCCGACAAAGGTTACAATCCAAATTTTCATTAAAATTGGCTAAGTCTGGAAAAACGCCTTAAAGGTCAAAGTTGACTTTTCAAAACAAGTTGATTGGTGCGCCCTAACTAGAGTTCTGACTTCAGTTCAACTGAACGATTTCTGGGTTGCATGTAGAAGATACTGAAGTTCATTTTGGGTTACTATTTTTAGAAGTTCAGTTCATTTGCAGTGTGCATGCATTTGCATGTTCAGTTAACTGAAGAGGATGTTGAGTTCTAATTTGCATGTGAAGTTAACTGTTTTGCATGTGCACTTAACTGACTTGCATGCACAAGTTTAACTGATTTGTATGGGCAGTTCAACTAAAGTTAAAAGTGGCGCTTTATTAAAGCATCATTTTCATGCATTTTAAGCTTCAGTTCACAACCAATCACATTCTAGGCACTCATTTTGAAGGCTTAGTTAAGCATACGCCCTAATTTGAGGCTTAGTTAACTGCCAAATTAAGAGATGTGCTTTGAGTTTGAGAAGATGGACGAATTTTAAATGAATTGTATTTATTTAAAGACAAAAGTCGTCCTTATTTCTTCATTCTTGAGCAAGTCGTACCATTCAGAGCTTAAAACATGGCGATTTCTTCATGCATTTGAGGATTCAAGGTGCTACAGGTGTGAGATTTCAGCATTCTTCGTAGCATTGGATTCAAATTGTTCAGAGGAAGGCGATTCCATACTTTGTTTTCAATTTGCATGTAGGTTACATCAAATTCAAGTCAAGCATAGGTGATTTTCTACAGAAGCAAAACAAACAAAACCTTCTATCTTTTGTCTTATTTCTTCTATTTCTCATCTTAGATTTCTTCGCATGTCAAAGAAAACGGCAAAATATTCAAAATCTGACCATCTGGGTTTGCATATTTCAGCATTAGCAGCAAAACCCATGTCTTAGATTTTTTTCGAGAAAATTGCCCCGTAGCCTTCATTCTGAAGCTCTGTGCTTTTTTCCAAAGATTTCTTTGCATGTGGGATAAAATCACATCTTTTTGAAAATCACATCATCTAGGTTTGTTCAGAATTCCGTTATGCACAAAACCCATGTTCCAGATTTTCTCAAGAAAAGTTGCCCCAGGAAGCTCTAAAAACCCCTACAATTCTCGATTGAAGAATCTTTGCATGTCAAGCTAAACGATGTGTTTTCACAATTTTGATGTTGTGGGTTGTCTTAGAATCATTTTCCGGACAAAACCCATTTCTCAGAATTTTTGGTGAAAATTATCCTCCGATAGGGTATTTTTAGCCTCCTCAAGAGCCAGTTTAGCTTTCTGGAGAAAGTTGTCAGAACATAGCTGTGCTCACAGTCAATGGGCAAGTTTTTCAGAAGGCGGTTCAACTAGACTAAATTCAAGACCAAATCGGTCTTAATTTATGTTTTCATCAGAGCAGCTGACAATGAAGATCGAGTGCATCCGGGGGTTGATTTAGACAATTTAACAAGTGTAGACGCGGGTTGGACACCGTTGGAATTCTGCATTCTTGTGTATTTCTCGCAACCAAAGTGTTCGTGGTCAAACTCCGCAATTTCATCATGCAACACTTCTCCATTGAGAAAAATGTAAGAAGCGTCAAAGTGCCAGAAGACAGTGTCATCAATCAGTTCCTGGACGACTTGATGGACAGTGATGATCTAGAGTGATTAGTCAGTAATGATCTGCCAGTTGGGACCTTCAGTTAATTTCGAGGATAGAATCAAGAGCAGCAGTTAACTCGACTTTCAGTCTTGAGTTCAATTGCTGACTTCATACATGCTTATCTCTTCCTTGGGATTATCTTCACAGGAGTTAGGGTTAGGGTTTTCAGTTAATTGAGGGTAGTGTCCAGTTAACTTTGCTTTAAATAAGGACGTGCATGCTTGCACATTGTCCATTTAGGTTAGATGTACCGGTTCACTGATGGTAGCTTTCCAGTTAACTGTATAGTTTGCTTTATTAGGGTTTAGCAATAAATCTTGCATGCATTGCAAGACTGTAGTTGACTCAAGGTGATTTTAGGGTTCCCTACACCTTTTGATGTCTATAAATAAGAGCTTTTGCTCATTTGTATATAACTTTTGCACGAGAGAGAAATATATGTTGTGCCTACCTTGCTTTCAATATTGCTCGTTCTATATCTGTTCATGCGTTTTTACTATTATGATGAATTGTTATGCCACATAGGGTTTCATGCAATTATAATGGTGAATTCTTTCCTTAGTTAGATCAAATCTGTTTTGTGTTCAATAAATTTGTTCAAATTGAGCTGATAGTTGTGCCACCTTGCCTTCAAGTTGAGAATCTGTACTTGGTTATCGTGTGATGTGTGTGAAAAATAAACTTATTCAGATTGAGCTAATAGATGTGCCACCTTGCCTTCAAGTTGAGAATCTGTATTCAGTTTAGATTGAGCTGATAGTTGTGCCACCTTGCCTTCAAGTTGAGAATCTGTACTTGGTTATCGTGTGATGTGTGTGAAAAATAAACTTATTCAGATTGAGCTGATAGATGTGCCACCTTGCCTTCAAGTTGAGAATTTGTATATTGTTGTTATCAATAAACTTGTTTAGATTGAGCTGATAGATGTGCCACCTTGCCTTCAAGTTGAGAATCTATACTTGTTTATCGTCAGATAGTCATCCTTGCTCCATTTCCTCATGCTCTGTTTTCTTGAGGAAACTGGATAGATTTTAAGTAATTAGCCTAGTTGTAGTTGGTGATCTGCGAAACCAGAAAATACTTTGCTGCAATGTATAGAGTTTTCTTGAAAGCCTTGTACCTCTACACCTGAGACAAAAAGACAGGAGATAGTTTAGATTACTTTTCCCTTTCCAAGCATTTTTGTTAAAGCACAACGAGGGAGCTTCCCCTCCTAATTTGAAGAGCACTCATTGCGTAGTGTGCATAGCTGTCCGTACCAACTCTTACTCCAGAGGTGCTAGTTGTTACGCCAACATTGAGAAAGCTGGAGCTAACCATGATATTGAAGTGACTGAAAATGGGGACATTACATAACCTTTAATTTTTCTTGACCTAAAAGCATTTTTTTCATGTTTGTGACAGCTGAGCAGCCTGTCTTGATAAGCACAATTATTGCCATACCTTAAAATGTGTTTCGAGACCTTAAATCTGATGAGGTTTAAACTTTTTAGACAGTAATTTTTTTTTCTTTTTTCTTTCTGTTGTGTTATCACATCTCATCATGTATTTCAGGGTGCTAAGGAGTTTTGTAGGAGAGAAAACAGTTTACGAAAGGACAGTGGTGAACGAGTCGAAACGTCTGAAGATGATATAAAAAAGTCCACCTCAGGACAGTCACAGGTTTGGTGCCATTTTAGATTGTTTAGCTTGAACAGCAAATTAAGGCTGTCTTTTCTCACTTCCATGCTAGGAGATCCTGTGATTTAAAAATTTAAGAGGGACAATTCAATAACAAGAATTTTTCCTTCCCTTCTTGCCTCTAAAAAGTAAAATTCAGAGAGTAGCTTCTGTACTTTAATTGTTGATTTATTCCTTCTGCTCCAGTTTATGGTAATTCTTTCTATATAGAAAAAGTCATTTGTTAATGAGCCTATTTACATGCTTACTAAGTAAAAAATGAAAATTGTGGAATATTTTCTAGCTTCATTGATAGCATTCAGATTATCTGAGCCTACAGCACACAGCTGCAGATAATGACGAGGTTAAGTATTGAATTGCTCTATGCATGATCTCTAGTAACCTATACACACTGAATGAATTCCTTGCTTGATGCAAAATTTGATTGAACTGTTCAACATTCTGTAACCGATGGAATGCTACATATCTCTGGGTAAATAAGAATTTTGTATTATTCTTCATCAATCAGATACAAGCCCATTAAAGCAAAATATGCGGATTGTACTAAGCTATTTTGGAAACAGCTAGAATAAATTTCAATTACTGATAATGATCTCACAAAGTTGGGCAATTTTCAGAAAGGTTAAAATGGGAATTTTGTTGATATCATGCAACACCTGCTGCACCTAGTGCAAATTACATAGTATCATATACCATGGAGTGGCAGCATCTATTTTTTCTGTCCCAAATCATGTTAAGAACCTGGGTAGTTCTCAGACTGGAAGCATGATGGAATTGTTAAAAAGTTAAAAACTAGTTCCAGAAGCAAGGACTACAAGAGGGAAAACAAATGACGGTGTTGCATATCTATCATTAAGGTGTTCAATTGCACCCTGAGTATACCCTGTATTATGTTTATAATCTGTGAGAACCCTCATCTGGGGTTCTGTCACTTATGATCCTTGGGAAATTATAGCTGAGAACAGAGGAAGAATTTGATGATATTTTAACTCATGATCATAGATATAGAATTTTATATTCTATAGTAACTTTTTGGAGGCTCATTTATAACTTAAAAGTAACATCATGTTAATTTTTTTGTGATGAAAAACAAGGCATAGTCTTGAACTGGAGGTGGATAGGACTGAACTATTTCTATAATGATCCCTCTACTATGCCATTAGAATACTAAAATCAAAACCCCAAAAGTGCATGTAAATTTTTTCTTTAAGAGAGCAAAGAAAATCCATCAATCATTTCAATGTTATAGAAATGTAATGCATACCACAGAAACACATTCTATGCATACAATTAAGCAACCCAATTATTGATTTACACAAGACGAAAGTAGAAGAACGTGTTGTGACCTTTTCACACATCGCCCCATTCAAAATGGGGACCCCTAATTTTTGCTCCATTCTGGTCTTTTTGGCTTTGGTTTTGTCTCTCTCTCTCTCTCTCTCTCTCTCTCTCTCTGTCTCTTTTCTATCTGCCTTTCAAGGGATGTCTCCGCCATTGAGTTTAAACGTGAGATTTGACCAAGTCTGAAAATTAGGGTTTCCATCCTTCTAGTCAATCCGAGGTCGAACAAAGTGAATATATTGAAAACAGGGATTAACATTGAGGTCAGTGTGCTTCCAGCAGGCTTCCACTGAAATTTCATCAGATTCTGGCAACTTACTATTTTTAGTAAGTGTGCAGTTATAGGCAATCTTTCAGCATTTCTGGAGTTTTTAACAGTCACACTGCATTCATAACACATCAAGCTGCTCGTGTGCAAGATTTGAGTTGAAACAGACAACTTTCTATTTTTAGCAGTTCAGCTTCTGGAGCAAATTTCAGGGTCTATATGCAGAGTTTTTCAATGCATGTCTGGAGATTCCTTCTGGGTTTTCAGAGACCTTCGCGATGGTGCAACATGCAAAATGAGATAACGACTTTCAGAGTTCAGCCTTCCAGGGCTATTTTTAGTGTTTGCATGTCAGGGTTTTCTTTGCATGTCTACATATTCCTTATGGGTTTTTCGAGAGCTACGCAGTGATGTGACATGCAAACGGAGATGGTCACTCATTTAGGAACTTACTATTTTTAGCAGGTACATCTCGGCAGTCGCTTCCCAGCACTTCAGAATCACGAGCTGATCGCAATACAACAGAAACGAAGATAAACAGAGGTCATTTGATATGCATGCAGGATGAATTAGGGTTTGCAGCTTCGGGACCCAAAAAGAGGGGTAAAAAGTCAAAATTTTCGAAAACCGGTGTAAACCACCGCGATCAACATCCTTCAAGCTATCTGCTGGTAAAATTTGAAGACAAACGAAGCACTTACTATTTATAGTAAGTCATTTTGGAAACAGGCTAAAAATAGCAAATCAGCAGCATGCGCCGATGTCAACAGGTAGGGCACGTGGTGAGGAGCACGTCATTCGAATTTCAAATCAAACGGAGTTGTGGAGGTATCAAAAGCAAGCAGTTACTATAAATAGCAAACCACCTTCAGAAATGGGCTAAAAATAGCAGGCCAACCCGAAATAGCAGTGTCAACAGGTTGATGAAGTCGTGACGATGCATTGTTTAAAATTTCAAATCGTTCTGAACTTCGGAGATGCAAGAATTGAAGGACTTACTATAAATAGCAGGTGTGCAGGAATGGGCAAAGACGAAGAAAAAGGGCTAAGTCTGAGGCTTCATCCTGCATCACCTTGAAAATGCGCCCACTTCAGCTGGAGAGCAAGCCAGGCATAAAAACTTTTAAGAGTCTTATCCTCCACCACAGGTGAAATGCGCCCTCAAGCACAAGATGCTAATTTTTTTTTTTTTCTAAGTTAGGAGTTCATCCTTCACCCATGGCCAAATGCGCCCTGCTTGATGAAGAAGCAAAGTATGTGAAAAAAATTTCTAAGTATAAAACTTGTCCACCTCCTATGGCAAAATGCGCCCATGCAGCAAGAAGGTCAAAGAAGTCAACATGTTTCATCCTCCTCACCCATCAAAATGCGCCCACCTTGAGAGTTTGATGAGAGAAAATTTCTAAGGCAAGAATATCCTCCACCACCCCCCAAATGCGCCCATCCTTCATGCATGCTCAAATGCGCCCAAAATGAAAGAAGTCAAAGGAGTCAACAAAGTGCATCCTTCTCCCATGGAAAAATGCGCCCAAATGAGGGCATGTAAAGACAAAAGCTGGAAGTCGAAAGGTCACTTGTGAAAGGCGTTGGAAACTTCATCCTTCACCTATGTGGAAATGCGCCCAAATGGGGCCATGTGAGGACAAAATAAGGAAGCCCAAGGGTCATCCTTCACACATGTTAATATGCGCCCAAGATTGAAGTGAGTAAGAGGTAAGGTAAATACAAGGTGGTAAATGTTACTAGGCGTTGAAAATGCCAAGGTGGTAGAATGAATAATGCTAGGCGTGGATGTGAAGTTTCCTCTCTACATGTGATATGCGTCCAAGGTGTTGAGCTTGAGGTGAAATATGCTAGGCGTATTTAATATTCCCCTTCAAGTGTGATGAATATAATATGTGAGGCGTTGGGAATATTAAGGTGGCGAATGGAAAGTGTTGCCTAGGTGTGTTAAATATTCCTTATGAAGTGTGATATGCACCTAGGGTGTGTGAGGTGATAAAATAAAATATAGAGGGCGTTGAAATTAAAATCCTCCATGATGTGCTTTCAGGAAGATTTTCTAAGTGAAGTTGATGATCTTTCCTCACCACAGGCAAAGTTGATTGTGATGAAGAAAATTTTCTAAGGCAAAGATAAATTTAAAATGCAAGGTGATTCAATTTTTTTTTTTTCTAAGGCAAAGTATTTTCTTCCTTAGAAAATACGCCTAGACTCTGAGGTGGTGAAACTCTTTTTGAAGCACGAATAAATTTGCCAGTGATGAAGTCAGAAGATGATGACAATGCAGGATGAATTTAAAAATTTCTCAAGTCGAGCAACAGGATGTTCACAGAGATGAAGAACGGATTTAAATTGATTGAATAATATTTTTCTAAGGTTCAAAATTTTAAAATTTAAATGAACCCGTTCGTTGTGTACCCATGGATTCATCACGTTTTTGAGAAAATTTTCTTCTGGGTACTGATGATCTTCGATGAGAAATGGATTTCCATGCCTTCTGCACTTCGCCAAGGCCTTCAGCATGAAGAATTTAATCGGTGCTCGAATTATGAATTTTCCTAAGGGAAAATTTTAAAATTTTCTAAGGCAAATTTGAATAAAATGGTTTTTGAAAGGAAAATGCTTCGACGATGAATTTAAAGTAAATTGCCTAGATGATTTTGATTGAGTTCTTTACAGATGAATTTTCCAGAGCGTCAGAGGTGATTAAAATTGAGAATTTGCAAGATGGAACTTCGGCTGGTGAATGGAAATTGATTAAATGATGAATTTAAATTTAAAATTTTTCAAAAGTGAATTTAAAAGATGCAAGTCAAAGTTGAACTTCTAGAAGATTGAGATTCGCAGACAAGTGTCAAAAATGCCAGAAGAGGGAAATTCGAATGAAGTAGTGGAAATTTAATTCACTGGCTAAACTTAGCCTTCTTCTAGAATTCAAATTTGCTATAAGTGCTAAAGGTTATTCACTTCTTTTTCACAGCTGAAGAGAAACTCGATTTGCTCTGAGTCCAGTGTTGAGTTTGAAATCTGTTGAAGAAGTTCGAAATTTTGAAGAGGAAGTTGTTGAAGACTGAAGTGCTGAAGGAGTTCGAAATTTTGCTGTGGCTGCAATTGCTGGAGAAGTACGATTTGAAGAAGACTACTAAAGGCTGAAATTTGAAAGTTGCTGAAGACTGAAGCTTGAAAAGTTCGAAATTTGAAGAAGGGAAGTTGCTGAAGCTGCAGTCCAAGGAAGTTCGATTTGTGCTCTGAGATTACTGAAGCTTGAAAAAGACCACATTGCTGAAGATAATTAATTTGCTAAGTGTGAAGTGCGAACTTGCCAAGTCTGATTTGAAATTGAAGAAGTGTGAATTCAAGTCTGCAGTTGCTAAGTGTGAAGTGAAGTTGCTGAAGCTTGCTTAGAGATTTTCTAAGTATTGAAGCTCGAATCTGTTGAAGAAGAAGTTGAGGTTTGCGAATGAGAAATGATATTGCAGCTTCTCAAGTTCTTGAAGTCGACTGGCAGCCCTGCAAAGCATTTTATTTATTTTTCTAAGTTAATTTGCTGATGGATGTTCATTGTTTTGCAGATGGCTGAGGCAAGGACAACTGGCAAGGACAACAATGGTGCATCCAGGCAAGCAGTTATCAAGAAGCTGAGCAAGACATTTATGCCAGAGTCAAAGTTCACTTCGAAGTTGGGCAAGCTGACTGATACCAATTTGGGCTCTGTCAACCTGGAGACTTTCAAGAATCAGATGATGGGAATTGGTAGTCGTCAACCTTCAGCCACTTCACACAACATCATTCGAAGTGGGTTATATGCAGCTGCTGGTTTCCCACCAGCCATTCAGTGTTCAAAGTTGATGATGGAGTGCGCCAACTGCTACGAGAAGGATCACAGGTCAATCATGTCACCAGATGGTCAAGTGCTCGCCAACCTCACTCCTTCAGCTATTGGCGAGGCTTTTGGAATCCCAGTGCATAGAAACATGATTTACAAATCAAGGGAGCGAGCTGAGCGAATGTATGCTTTTGCATTCGAGAGATGTACAGAGACAATCAATACTCACTGGATGAGCAACCCCAGGCCTGCTCGTACGAAGCTGCCAAGACAAATCATAGCAGATGACTTGAAGCAGGAGTATTGTGATCTTATCATGATGTTGAGTCGAGTTGGAGTTTGCTCGCAATCGTTTATTTTTGAGCCATGGATGTTCTATTACATCAACCTCGTGTTGGAAGGAAAGGAGTATGTTAACTGGGCTGCAATGATCAATGACAACTTGCACGAGCAGCTCCTAAGCCTAAGAAGAACAAAGACATTTTATATGGGCTCTTACATCATTTACATGCTGGCCCGTATGACGAAGTATCGAGGAATTTCATACAAGGAGCCTATTGGTTGTGGCTCTCACCAATTCAAAATTCATGAGGCCTGTCCGCAATTACACTTGACTAGTACCACTCATTACAAGCGTGCCAATGACGCCTTCACCATGCACATCACGAGAACACTTCAGGAGTGGATGCACCACAGGATCTCGAGGGAAGCCCAGGAATTGATTGAGAGGTATGGGTGCTGGTTTATACAATTTCCGAAGTTTTCTTACCTAAGGCTGCAAGGATTTTCCTCATACCCATATAGGCTGCCTAAGTACCCAACCAACAGAATATTGATGTTAGAAATATCTAGGCAATTGGTTGCCTACGATAAAATTCAGAAGAAAAAGAAGGGAGGTGTGGACTTCCCAATTGTCATGGGCAATTCCGATGAGGTGTGTCCTTCATTACAGGCAGCTAGAGAAGCCGAGAGCGAGCTTCAGTTTTATCACTTTTCATATCACACCAGCCGACAGCACTATGATCCGCACAACAACATCAAATGGGTACTGTCAGAAGAGTTTAAACACAAGGCAAACATTGAGGATTATTGGGCTGATGCATCAGGCGAAGCTAAAGTCAGGAGGAGAATGTTCTCTAGGTTGCCAATAAGCATGATTAGGGAGTGTAAAGTCATTATGGTACCAGACTAGGTAGATGAGGACATGAACGTCATCCATCCAGATTATGAAGCAGTGAGAAATACTCCACTTCCGCTCCCGGATTGGTTAGAGCCTGAGATTGTAGATTTGGACACACTTTGTATTCCAGTCTTGACATTTACTAGAGCGTGGGTTGACAGGTGTGTGAGTAGATTGAAGAGTAGGTCGATTGCATTGACTTACAATTTGATGGGAGATCACAGGACACCCACCACCAGCAGGAAGAAACAAATCACACGAGGTCCGGAATCTAAAAGGAAAGAGCCAATTTGGCAGGAGCCTGTTCAGCCGGAGCCCCTAAGAGTTGTAGTTGAATCACCCACGCCATTGGAGACACGTTCTCCAAGCATATAGGAGGTTTCTTTATTTGCTGATCAAAGAAATGCATTGAATTAGGTGCAAGCGGTACAAGAAAATAATTAGCCACCACGGAGAGAGTCAGTTGGCCAGAGCGTCAACGCACCTACTAGAGACGATCAGCAAGATGATGAGGGGACTGCTACTGACACTCAGCTTCAGCGTGAGTTAGAGACGGCTTTGGAGGATGATGATATAGTTTCAGGAGATACTCAACCACTTGAGGATGATGAGCCTCACCAGAATGATATAGAAGTTGAACAAGTTCGTGAAGTAGAGGCACAAGAGCAGTAGCCATTTGATATACAGTATACAGTACCTGATTGGCTCAAAGATAGGATGAGAAGAAGCCGCAGCGAAGAAATTGAGCCAGCAGTTGAAATGGAAGAGTTTTTGAATAGGATCAGCATGCCTCCACAAAAGAAGAGAGCACGAAAGTTTTCAAAGATCTCAACTGAAGAGGATGGCTCTCGCACCCTTCACATGGCAGTGCCACAGGTTGATTGTGACTGAGATGAAGCAGTACCCGAGAACTATGTGGTCACAACTTTGGAGTTAGGACGCCCAACAGGTGCACAGATTGTAGAGTGTGATAACTCCTACCTCGCCCTCAAGGACAGATTATTTAAAAAGGAAGGAAAGTACAAGAAGTTGAAAAGAGAGCATAAGGCTTTGATAGGATATGTGCAGCAGTTGTCTCGTCCTCGTGGGCAGGAGATTCCAGCGATAGAGCTTCCACCTGAGATACCTAGCGAGTTGATTAGTGGCTTGTTGGAGTTGGGGAAGATGGCATAGGAGGCAGACAAGTAGGTTACAGGAGTTCGTGTTGAGACAAAAAAGTTTATGGAGGACCTTGCTCTTGCTTTTCAGCAGGCTTCTAGTATTATGGCACGAATAGAGGCAGTTGATCAAGCCTGGGGAGATGCTTCTGTTTATCAGAGCAAGGTTATTCAGCATCTTGAAGCATTGAGACATGTCCCTTTGCGGTTGCTGATTGATGGAGGGGTCATTCAGGAGAATGATAGGTATGACTTCTCTAGATGGTATTCTTCAGCAATCACGGGACGTGGTTTTTTCGACGCAGCACAGGCAGATTCAACTAGAGTACGGAAGGCTATGGCCAACATTATTGATGGAGTCCAGAATACTTTCGAGGCCATATTTGCTAGACGACTGAATCCAGATGAGGTGATTGCTGATAATTTGAGGGGTAGGCTGGTGCCTTTCTTTTCAAAGGTGAAGACCTTCGTACAAGATGACTTTGAGAACACCTCTACTTTCTCCAGCTTGATCCAGAGCACGCAGGATTCCTTAGTTGCTTGGAGAAAATCTTGTGCACGGCATGAACCGTCAATCACGGTGTTAGAGTTTCAGCTTGATTGCATTCCACCTATTTCAGTTTAGGAAGTTGAGGCTATACTTGGCAAGTTCATTGAGTTTGCAGCCAAAGAGAAGGAGAATGGGAATGCACTACTGGACGATGATCTTCTAGAAGACTGATTGTGGGCATTAATTGCCTTTACTATTTTGGGAGTGAGTGGGAATCTTTGCTCATTTATTGCACCACTCCCCATTCTGGCAGTTTTTAGGGTTAGGGCTGAGGTGGCTTAATCTTAGCCACTCTTTTGATTGTAATCTTAGCCGTCCATTGGACTGGGCTATCTATAAAAGGGGGAGTCCCCCCTCATTTGTATCTCATTAGAATTAGAAATTAGAATCGGAATAGGGATCAGACTAGAGACTAGAGCATAGAGTAGACATTTTGCTTGATAGTTTAGCATAGTTGGAGGAGAAGGAAAGTTTTCCTTTGAAAACTTTTGTAAGAAATTGTTGTGTAACACTTTCATAATAGAAGATCTTTTCATTGATGGTGAAATTCGTCTTCATTGTGTTTAGCTAGCAAGGTTTCTTCGTCCCTTCAATTCCAAGTATCGTAAGATAGCGTAAAGTAGTTTAAGAAGTAGCATTTTTATTTCATGCAAGTAGATGGTAGCTGTGGATGTGTGGCATTGATCAAGGCAACTTCGTTTCATTCCATACCACTAGCGGCTTGCTGACGGCAAGTTTGCCTTGCGTGGTCTACTGGAAAATTTCATAAACTTAACTTCAGTTGTAGCTCATGCCTTGGTATGCGTCGTTTTGACGGTATCTTGATGTTGAGTTATGACTTGAAAATTATTCTCTATCCCTTTGAAGATTGCACCTACTTTGTGTAAGTTGTCCAGCGTGAGGCGGAGCAGAGTTTGGTTGGAGCTGTTAAGATTGATCCCACGTCTCACCTTAGAGTAGAATATAGAACCTTCTTACCCTTTCACTCATTTACTTTCCGTTCATTTCTGGTTAGCTTTAGGAAAACGCACCTTACTGCCAAATCATACGCGCAAAATCCCCTTCAAATCATTCACCTACTGTTAACTGCAAGAATCCTGAACAATTGTGTAAGTCCCCTCGTGAAAATAGCGATTCACATCACACCAACTGATGGTATTCTAAGTATTTCGGAACCTTGGAGTTGAACGTGCGATCTATCTCGCAATCTTAGCGCACGGAATACTTTGATCAAGAGAGAATGGAGTAGCCTTCGGACAACTTTGTTCTGCTGATTGGTGCGGTCACAAAAATCACATCAACAGAACGTTCAAGAGATCTCTTCAGCACAACATATCTAAGTTATCAACATTTCAAATCTTGTTGCATCCATTTGTTTTCTCACAAGGTTATTAATCCTAATCTAAGTTACCAATTTGGGTACGGTGCAGATATGGGTACCAAAACCCATAGTTGCAACACTCGCCAAAAACTCGGCGAGTGAAGAAAAACTCGCAAGTTTTTTTCACTTCCGAGTTTTTGGTGCATTTGTATTCTAGAAAAACTCGCAATACTTTTGCAAAAAACTCGCTGTACTTTTGGTGAGTTTTTGCAAAAAACCCGCACGATTTGGAAAACGCCCAAGCAGCCGGCTAAAAAGCATTTTGAGTTATTTATTTCATTCATTTGTGTGCCCGGCTTAAGAAAAAACACTAAAATGATGTGTTCCATGAAGGTTTGTGTGGCTTTGATAGTCTTAATTTGGGTTTTACTGTTAATGCAAAATGACGTACACCATGAAGGTTTGTGTGGTTTTAGAGGTCTTAATTTGGGCTTGGTGGTGGGGGCTTCGCCCCTCAACCTCGCCCGGGACCCCGCAAGGGGCGCTGCCCCTCGACCCTGCTGGGGGTGCTGCCTCCAGACCCCCGCAAGGGGCGTTGTCCCTTGATCACACTGGGGGCGCTGCCCATTGACCTCTCTGGGGGCATTGCCCTTAGACCCTTGCAAGGGGCGCTGCCCCTTGACCCCACTAGGGGCGCTGCCCCTCGACCCCATTGGGGGCATTGCCCTCAAACTCCCATTGAATTCATTTGATTTTCTAGGTACTCTACACTATTTACTTCAATTTTACAAAAACAATTTGCTATTTTCATTTTGTTTTAGACTATCAGTATCGGCGTATTGAGCATTCCACATGAGGATGCGATTTTGTATCTAATTTTCTTTCAAATCAATCAAATATAACTAGACTCAGCTTGTTTCTTCCTTGTACTCGTTTTATTGACTCATTGGATGCATCTTATCATTGAATTTTGCAAAAAAAAAAAAGCGTTTTTAATGAAATTTAACCAATTTTTTAAGTTGCCGAGTTTTGTCTGTACCATATTTTCCGGGCTTGCCGAGATTTTCAAGTATGCCAGAACTTAATATGGCGGTATGAATTGTTTTTTCCTTGGATATGGGTATATATATATAAATTATAAGAACAGTGTTTACTTACAGAATGAATTCCAACATATGCAAGGAGTAAATGAGAGTAACTTATAGAACATAACACCATACTAGAATGTAATACATAAAATCATCACACGTGTCTGTATTGATAAAACATATGCCAGTACAAGTATAATATGAACAATCATAGTAATAGAACCAATTGATTACAAGACTCCAAATACAAATAGTGCGCCGACTGTGGTTGAAGGACCAACCGTCGCGTCCCTTCATAACATTAATTATTCCGTCGGGAACTAATTCCTGAACCACTAACTAATACAACATGACATGACAAATACATAAAATATTAAACTAAGTTTTATTTATTACTCACGAGCGACTAAGTACACTTTCAGCTGGCTACATCATCTCCCCCATAAAGTAGTCGTCTTTCAGACGACTAAAAATGAAAAATTGGGGTATAAAAAGGGAATTAAGAGGAGGGAGGGTGAGAGTGCGTCTCTGGATGTACAAACGAAGATGGAGTCGTAGTCGACTATTGCTGAAGACGTTGGAGCTTCTGTGTGGCCGCCTTCCGCCACTCTCGTGCTAACTTCACCATCTGCCTCGACGAGTTTGGCTTGTGTAGCTGCCAATTCCTCTTTCGTACCCGCCAAGTCCTTGTCCTTTTCAATCAATTGCATTTCCCTCTCCCTTGCTAGTTGTCGTGCCTCCTCTAGCTGTGTATCCCTCTTAGCCAATTGCTTGTCCTTCTCACTCAACACTTCCTCCTTTGCTGCCAACACCTGTGCCTGCTTTTCCGTCACTTGAGCCAGCTGCTCTTGTGACTTGTGGATCTGCTCTACGAGCTCTATACAACTTTGGGCTGCCTATGCCAGAGCCTTGTTTTGTTCACCTTTAGTCACGTCTATGAGGAGTGTCTGTTGGCACAATCGTAAATAGGCATCTCGGTAGCATCGGTTCATACCATGGAGCACTGTTAGAACCCTATGTGATGTCCCCACTCTAGTCATTCACCTGATGCAGTGTGTTAGCCCTTTTCCTGGACCCTTGTGGGCTAACTAGTTTGGTTAGAGGGTCAATGGTACCTTCTGGAGAGTTCAGTTGTTTTCATTTTCTGAGATCGTGGATAGGCTCATTGCAGGCATTGGCAGTACAGGGATTTCTTTGCTTCTGACGGCACTGAATTCTGTGGAGAATTGAGGGAGATAGGCTTACTTAAGTGATTTAAGTCATATTTTAACTTAAAGTCTTTTTATAAAGTCAAATTGACTTTATAATTTTTATATCACTTAAATAAGTCTAAAGTGAGTGTTTTAAAGTATTTTATTTAATCACTTAAAGGGGGCGCCAAAAATCAAAGTTAGAACTATGGAAAGTGACTTGAGTTTATTTCCAAAAATTTAAATGTTCTAAAACCCTAAAATGTACGACCTCCTTGGGTTTTCACCTCCTTTGCTATATAAGGGATTTGGGCAATGAGAAACTCATCTTTTGAATATTTCAACTTTGCCTTGAAGGTTTTCTCCCTTGATTTCATCCTGTGATCAGGTTTGCAGCAAATCCACCATTGGAGAACGAAATCTCTTCAGTGTGAGCACTTGTGAGGTTGTGAGAGATCAGCTGAATTGGTGCAGATTTAGAGAGCTTCATTTCAGAAGTTCTGCAGTGCTATAACAGATTTTTATAAGTGTTCTTCATCAGAAACAGAGGGTTTGATTGGATGGTGTTCTTCCTTCTTTATGGCAGGCATCATAGCTACTTGGGCGCACCTTCTAAGATGTGTTTCTGGTCTTTTTGCTTGAAAGGAGTGGCTGTTTGAGCTAGGGCGCACTTGCTGGTTGGAGAAACGCCTATCTTCTTGAGGGTTTCTCTTCACTATTTTCAGCACTTGGCATCCCCTCTTCTTTTGCTCCATTTTCACAGCTGGATTCAGACTTTGTTTCATCCTATGCTGAATATAGTCAGATTTTCATGTATAGACTGGCAAACTGGCTACGTTTTTTAATTAAAAAATCTAGAGGCTTTCGGGTATGTTTGTATGTTTTAAATCCATTGTTGATGATAATAAACACCTTCTACAATTTCAGTTTGATTAAATTTGCTCAAGTTTTCATTCTGTGAGCTTTTATATGATGCGCCCCTTCTCTTCTGTCTACAAAATTTCTCTAAAAAACTAAAAAACACAAATAGACTTAAGAAAAAGACAGGGGTCTGAGCAGTGAGCTAGCAAGGCTCATCACACCCTACCATGCCTTTTTGTTGTTGTCAGTCGGCTTGGCTACCAAGCAACCGTCATCTCATCCAGCATCTCGGTTGTTGGCACATTCAGCCAACCCTTTTTGATGTGAAACATTGGAAGAATACTCTTTCACACCCAAGGAAAGTATATCCGTTGAGGAAAGAACAAGTAGAGTCGTCAGAAACAACAAAATTACTTGGACAACAAGAAGACACGAAAGGTAGTCATTCCAAACACAGAGCTGTCACCAATTACTACTACGCTACCTTCCACGTCAAGATCAAAACCCAAACAAAAGACATGGAGTAACCCTCCAAAAGGTTTCAAGGGTAGACGAATGACAGAGCATTCAAAGGGGAAGATGCAAGTTGCTGATATAAATCAGCAAAAGCAACATGTGGAGACGACCACAAATACAGCTGAGACAGTGCCAGAGATGGAAGCAGAACCTTCGATTCCACCACCACCGCAACAGTCTCCAATTCACATCGACTTGAAGCCAGACTCGCCACCACGTGACATCACAACTCAATCTCAATTGTCAGGAGTTCATGGGACTAACACCGATCCTTCTAGCGAGATTGGTCGAGATTCTTCTTGGCGTGTGAATCTCGTAAGTAGGAAGAGGAGGAAGCCGTCCTACCAATTGGACTTTGTAGAATTTGATCATGTCTACCAAGACACGTAAGAGAAAAAGCTCAAAAAACAGGTCCATGTGGAAAAGAACGTCGACAACGGGATTGCCATTGAGACTGCCACACCACCTGAGGATAAAAGTGCAAATGAAGTAGAGGTTGACGACTTCACTTTGTTGAAAGTCAACCTTGGTAAGAGCACACGCTAGGTTGAAGTAGATCTCTTTGAGGTTGTGTCAATGAGCATAAAGGAAAGAGTGGTGAAGGATGGTGAAGACAAAGTAGCCCTCAAGGCTGAAAACCAACAACTGTGGCAGTATATCTCCAACTTGATGCACGATACTTCCAACGTCACCACCTTGCTTCTGCAAATGCTGGAGCTACTTGCTGAGCAAAATCAACTAAGTCAACTAATTCTATATGGAAAACACTTGAGAGATCAAGTGGAAGAGTTCGTCACTAGGGGTTGGTTTATACTTGTAGAGTTGTACCAACTTAGGTACAATGCCCATGACCTTCGTGCTGAGATCTAGGAATTGGAACAGAGCATAGCAGAGAGCAAGCCTCGAGATGAGATCACCATCTTAGACTTGAGAATGGCGTATAATTTAGTCACTGCAAAGGAGAACAAACATAAGCTTTTCACTTGGAAAGAACAACTTGTCTACAAGGTAAAAGCTTATGATACAATCTCTGTAGAATCGATTGTGTTGGTGCTCCAAATCGAACAAGACCAATGAATCCTATAGACTAGCCACTTTCTAATGATTAGATTCAATGGGGGATTTGGCCAACTGACAGGAAATGGAATTAGAACACATTTCCCCTACACTTCAAGCTTTGTAGGACCTAGGGGGGTGACCGTTTATCAACACCTAAAGATCCAAACACACAATTAACAGGATATTGCTTAACAAATAATGCTCTCAGAAAATTATGTTGAGAAACATAAAATATCACTCAATATTCGCTGACATTAAATGAATTTCATCAACCAACATGGAGAACAAGGCAAACACATAACTCAGAATACAAAATTGAAATGATTTATGATTTAAAGAATTGAGACCAAACTGAAAACAGCAGAAGCATGATAATGGACCAGTGCCAAAAATGGGCTATGGAGTCATATAACCAGCCCTTCATCCTACAGTGTTAAATGTGCTTTGAAGATCTTTGCAATTGTTATCACATTATGACAACAAGATCATTGAAGCTTTATTTGGTAATTCTGCTTACAAATCCACCTGAAACATAACACTCCTGTCACATTTGTTGAAGCAATTACACTATCCCTTGAACAATAGGCAATAATAAATGCAGCTTGTGCTTCATTAAAGCAATTACATCATTCACAAAATGGAAGGAAACAACAAATATAACTCAAATGCAGCAAATGTGCATGAAAAGATTCAAAACAATTTAATTATTGAATCCAAAAGAGTATTACTGTTCAGTTGTGGAGACAATTATCAGCTAAAATAAACATGAAAGCACAATTCAAAACACAGACACTTTCAGATTAATGACTCAGTCATATCATCCTAGCTTTACAATCTACCTAGAGCTTCTGCCTGCCTTGCAGAGCTTTCAAAAATTGGAACCCCGAATCCTTTACAAATGAGAAGAGAAGAGAAGAAATAGAAAACAGAAGCAGCCCTAAAACTGATCCGTTGAAGACACATGACAGCTCCTTTCCCGTTCATCAGCAATTTGCAAAGCTTCTCTCATCTCTCTTCAGCAACAAACTTTGCCTCCAATTTTTCTTTACCTCAAGCAATAGAAAAAACCACCTGACCGTGAGAAATCTGCACTATTTACCCAGCTATGTAAAAATACCTTGCCCGTGAAAATCCTGTTTATTCCTCATCTACACTACTGTATACTTTACCTCCCAGCAAATAATAATATTTCCTTACACGGTGAATATTTAATTTCCATCATAAAATCATCCCCCGTGCACTTATTTTGCAACCCATTTGAAATATTTGATTTTCACCATTTTTACGGGCAAGACATATTACCCATATTTTCACTTCAATGAGCCCAGCACATAATTTTCAACCAGCTCCTTACTACACTTTACTTTTATAATTTCACCATACAGTGAAATATTTCACTGGGCTCATTTTATAACATTAAAACTTGCATGTTTTGTCATTATTTTATTGGGCTCCTTTAACATTTGAAAAACAAATGCAAACCTTTTTAACATTTTCATCCCATGCATTCACTTTCTTTAGGGCCCACCACAGTCAACATTTTAATTTTTAAAATGTTTCACTTTTAAAACAAGCCTCCCTTAATATTTGCATTGAGCAAATTAAAATGCACCCATGTCTTTCACTTTTGCCCGGTACCCACACTTGCCACGTGTCACGATTCCGTTGTCTTGCGGGTTTTAAAGAACGTGCAACTCTTTTTGGTGAGCCAGCAGGGAACGGCCTGGATGAAGCTGCATTTGCATCTCTATTTCCCACCGTAGATCTTCTTCTTGCTTCTTTGCTCTCTCCACATTTTCCCTAATCTTCTCTTTGTCGTTCAACCTGTTCTGCTCATTTTCCTGTCCATGGCGGCACCCTTTGTAAAAATATCATCCATAATGTTAAATGGACATCTTTAGAAGGCTCGATGGCACCCCTTTGCTCTAACATTTTTACGGAATCCCTCTTTTTCACTGTGCATATGGCGTGCCCTTACTTTGTCTCCCTCAAATGGTTCGAACCCCTATAGGAACAGGGTTGGAGCCCCTCTAGCTAGCTACCATGTTTTCTTATTCTCAAGCACTTTTCTTCCTGTGCCATAGTTTAGAATGATTCGTGCCTTTTTAAGCTTCTACACAAAGCACTTAAGATGCTCTATTTGCAGCATGGAGTATGGCGGCCAAACAAGATCTTTCTATCCACTGTGCTTTGATAGGTGTCCTTGCTCTAGTAAGCATTTTCAACACATACATTTTGCATGCTGCTACAATGGGGTTCCAAGAGATCACACTTGTTTGAAGGTTTCTAAAGATTTCAACAAATCCATTTTGTATATATCTTGCAGATGTGTTGTATTGATCTCTAAAGTCATCCTCTAATGATTTTGATTCATTTTATTTCCTTTAGAAAGCTCGATGGCTTTTCTTTTTCAACTTCAGATTGCATTTGCATGAGAGTTTCAAAAGACTTTTCATCAAATACATTCTTTGATGCATATTACACTGCCCTCTGTTGTTTGATTTTAATAAATCCACTTTGAACATGCCTTGCTCGTGGCATTCCATGATAAAACACTCCTTTCATAAAGTCCGTCAAAGGCCTTGTGAGCACCATCAATGTTTATGCATTTACCATACTTGCCAATCAAAGCACTCCCTAGAGAGATAATGTTCAACCCTCAATCATGCAATGTGGCAATAGGCATATTTGCCTTCAAGCGATTAAGGGTACATATGATCCTGCATTCCTCCATATATGACCTATTGAAAGCAATTTATTTAAAATGATTGCCAATGCAACACTTAAAATTTCACAACAGTGCAAAGCATGCCGGGTCCCCATGTGGGCCCGGCTAAATTTTTTTTCGTTTTCAAACAACTTTTAGGCTCAAATTGATCAGACATGGCCTCTGAGTGCTTCTGAAGTTGAAAAACGAACTGGGTTGCAATTAGAATCTGCTTTTTGGCCCATTTGAACATTGAGCAAAACTGGCCAAGTAAGTTCTAGAATCGCCTTTGAAAATTGGTCAAACAACCTCCTGGAGACATAAAAACTTGCAGGCATATAGACATCATACCCGAGAATGGAGTGCAAAACACGGTTTGGCAAAAGGTATCACGAGGTGAAAGTTATTCGTTGTCAAAGTTGCTCAGTTGAACTTTCTGCAACAATCAGCCGTTCTGAACCAATTAAAACTCATCCAATCACCTCTTCGCAAAAATACCAAATCAACTCCTGGCAAGCTGCCACTGGACATAGTAAATCATTTAGGTGCAATGAGCACGTGTACAAGAAGGATTTCCTTGAATCATCTCTCATCGAAAGTTATTGAAGGTCAAAGTTGACCTCTCTGAAAGGCTGTCAGGAATGCACATGCGAAACTAAATAAATTGCATTTGGTTTTGATCTAATAAAAATAGCAAATCAGGTCATGAGGCTCTGAAAACTGACATGGGAGTTCATTTAGGCATGGAGAACTGAGAGCAACAATCATTTTGGCATGACAATCATCTGGTTGCAAAATGCAAGCTCAAATGGGAGGCTACTTTGCAGAACTGAATGTTTACAAACAGTAGAAAAGTGACAAAACCCTCTAGCTTCGCTTTTCGAGACTGTCAAAACTCATCGTGGGAAGCTGAAAATTAACATGCATACTCACATAGGACACATGAGTAGGCTTGCTAATGGGTTTTGCACGAAAATCAATAGGCATCAAATTATGACCCTCCAAAGTAGGTCATTTAGGCAGATTTCTCAGGTGCACTTCTGAGAGTGCAAAGGCAATTTTTTTGAAATGGGCACTTCAAATTTGCAAAATTTGAGAGTGCCAACAGTGGCTCCGATTGGGGATGTATGCCCCCTGTGGGCATAGCAAGATTCCAGATCTCTGGGGAGTAGACCAAAAACTGAGTCCATCAGGTGTCTTCAAACTGCTGCTTTATTCATTCTTCTTTTTCAACTTCATCTAGTGACCCCAAGCCACCAAATGAAAAAGGGGAGTCAGCATTTACCTCTGTCAAACACAACTTTGTAAAAAGAACTGATCTCCCTTAACTCATGTTGGCCTTTGTCAAGCCACAACAATATGGGTGACTGCGTTTGTGCAAACAGAATTATCAGGCTGCCTTTGTGCAAGTGAAAACTTGCCCTCTATTCAACTTTGTCATCACATGGCATCCAAATCAAATAGGCCACATCATTGCCACTCTCTTCATTCTCCGATTTAGTATCAAGTGGCAACATCTGAAAATAGTGATCAAGACCATATGAAAGCATAGCCTGACCACAATCATCCGCTTGATTAAACATGCTGGCATCTCTGAATAGGCCATCATACACAACATTATCAACATGTTCATCATCACTATGCATTTGAAAGTTAGGGATACTCTCAAAATGCTGATTATCATGTGGCAACAACTGATCATATTCATCATACAAAACATTCTCAAGCTGAAAATAACATTCTTCAGTATCTTGCACATTGCCACATTCTATGAAAACTTCTTCCAGCTGATAAAAATAGCTCTCACAATTTGCTATATAGCTGGAATTGTTAAGCTCAATATGATCACTCGTTTGCATGTCAAAGGTGAGACTATCACAAGAACTTACTAGAAGATCTTGCTCATCATTCAAACCATCTCCAAGTGTATGCAAAGAGATACACTCATGCATTGGCACACTCTGCAACTGTTCTTCATCATGCTGGTACTGAGAGTCATCAGAGATTTTTGACTTGTCCTCATCTGTAGTCATATTGTCATCCTCTAAACACAACATGTCAACCTCTTCATTGTCCCAAGCTTGCTCAACAATAAGCAATTCTGGTTCAGAAAGACAATTGGATTTCTCATTGAAATTAGGTTCCACATTCACATGAAAAGTCTCATGACTAGGCTCAATCAAGTCAGCAAACAAAGACTTGTTAAAATCTGCATTAAAATCTTCAAAACTTGGCTCATTAGATATGCAATCCTCATGGTCATCTGCTGCCTCAAACTCGTCAAAATAGATTTTTGAGTTTGCATCAACTTGCTCATTGTCATACTCATCATACAATGCATCATTACAATCAAATGGCTGCTTGTCTTCATTCACATTATGATCATGATCAACTGGTTCATCATTGGAAGAAGAATCAAAGACAGATGCATCATACCTTGCATTTTGAAGATCATCATCACTGTCAAATTCAATAGGAGTAGCTATGTGCACTCTTTTGATATTCAGTGGTCAACAAATCTGAAATCTGTTCACTACTCAATAGATCATTGCTCTAATCTATTCTTTCAACCACTTCCACTTCTTGACCTTCATTAGAATTGGATGCATTATCACATTGCAAATCAAGATATCCCATGATGTCATCATCTTCAAAGTCTGGAAACTCAATGGACTGATCATAAACTAGATCTCCCCAATCACAGGAGACTAAATTGCTAACAACATTGTCAAGAGCATGGTCACAATCCGTCATAGAGGATAGATTGTCCATTTGTTCATTCTTGTTTACTTCTGGGCTGTTGTAACAGCAATCCACAACTTTTTGCATCTCAACATTAGACTGGGTGTCTTCATTGAGCTTGTCATTTTCATCCTCTTGAGGGTAGACACAAACATCTTCTTTATCAAACTAAAACCATCAGTGATTTCCTCATTGCAGCTGCCTATGGATGATCTTGCAAACTGAAATTCATCACATACTCTGTCACTTGTAGTTGATAAACTGACATCCTCTAGAGCATTTCTCAAATCAACAAATTCATTTGTCTCATCATGAAGACTTGTATCAAAGCTACATTCAACACATGTAGGCTTGACATGATCAATAGTATCATCACATTGCTGATCACATATCTCTTCTTCAAAGAGTAAATCCAACTTATATCCTTCTTTAGGTTCTTGGCTCAGAAGACTCAACTGCTGATTTGCAGTTGGGTATACTTCTTCTGTAAGTTGTTCATTAACAACTTCCTCATCATCTGATGATGCATCCTTCTTGTCTTCTACTTCTTCAAGTGCGCACTTGTTTGAAGAGCTCTAATCATTCATATTCACATAGCTGCTGATTTCATTAGTATGTTTTCCCATAATTGAAGACAACAATCGCTGCACATATTCATTCCTTTGTTTCTCCAAATTATCTAAAACTGTGTAAGCCATCTACATACTCAGTATTTCAAATTTTTTTAACAATGCACTAGATCCTTCTTCATAAGCTTCAAAATACATATGGATACAATCTGGAGTACTAGGCCTGAAATTCTCTGGGATTAGTGACAAGGCAGTAGCAAATCTATGACTGAATTCAATGCTTGACTCTTCATCTTGTTTTCTAATTTGCTTTAACCTCATGACAAGGTCTAAGGGGTCTCTTGCAAATTCTTCTCTATAAGCAGCCACTAATTTATCCCAGCAAGGAAATGACTTCTCAGGAAAACTTAGATACCAATCCCGAGCTCTTGCTTCAAGGGATCTGACAAAGGATCTCATCCACATATCCTAATATCCAAATGAATGTTTCTCCATGAAGCTGGAAAAACTTTTGATATGTGCATCTCCTTCACAAATATTGTATCCATCAAATCTAGGCATCTTTTTGTAGACTTGAGCTGACATACTCTCAACTTTGTAATCAACTCATGACAAATCTAATTGAGCATACAATGGATCAAAAGAATTGACAAAAGGTGCACTGACTTGGCAAGTAGACATAGTATGATTGTCTCTTAACCGGGCTTGTTGAAACATCCGGTGTCTTTCATCCATCTCTCTAAGTCCTCTTTCAAATAAAGCTTTCCATTCCGGCCTTATCTTAGGCTTATGCACTCTTGGGTTCTTATACTTTGGGGTATCAAATGTTTGAGGACGGTTAGACTTTTGACACTTCTTGACAAGCCGTCTCAAAGTATCTTAGGTATGGCTACTTTATGATCCATGGATATTTACAAATCAAGGCTCAACTAATTATGCATAATGACAACCATGACCAAATGAGGGATTACAATGACAATTTCTGACAATGCAAATGGATGGAAATCTCTTGGACACAGGAATGCATTCTAACCATCCAAATTAGCAGATATTTGAGCACTAGACAAAATTCTTTCAATGGAACTACAATTACATCAACAGATCCAGCAAATGGAAGTGGGCAAACTTAATTTATTACTATCCTTTCCCTTTGGTAGTGCTAAATCACTAAATAGGGAACCAAAGTCTCTTCTAATATGTTCAAATATGGTTTTCATACAAGAATTTCTTGAAAACCAAGAGCGAAGAATACCTGGAAACGTTCTAGCTGCTGCAAATTGTTCTGGAAATATTGTAGATCTGGAACTTTGTTCATCTCTTCAACAGGTTCTTCTTGACAGAGTCGCCATCTCTCTTCGTAAAGGACTGAGCTTCAAACATTATAAAGCTCTTTCACATGTAAATTTATTTCTAAGTTCCTTTCACTAGTAGAGCTCACTGAAGTGCAAACGCAGTTTCAGGACTTCATCCGTAGTAGTTTTTGCGGTGACCTTGTTGACTACAGGTTGAGTCAAATTACTACCATGTTAGCAAAGCTAGATGATGCAGCTTAAAAGGGATGTCATTTTCAGGATCAAATTACAAGTGGTGAGGAGATTTTGCGAAGGCACAACATCCTTCTGAGAAGTATCAGTTGTCCAAACACAGAGACAGTTAACAACTGGTTAGAAGAGTTGATTACTCAAATTGATGAGGTGTAAACTCTCAGTTAGGACGTCCTACCTCTCCAAAGATAGCATTTAAGACACAATAGTTATCTTGATGTCGTTTCCAAGTTAACTCGTTGTCCCATCTTTCATGCATGTCTATTTTTGGAGACACCTTTTGTACATTGGAGTTAGTTTTAGTTTAGAATCAGTTAACTAAAGTAGTCTTCCTAGTTAACTGTTAGGTTACCTAATTTTAGACATAGGAATAAATCTTGCAATTGGCAAGAATTGAATGTTAACTCAAGGAGATTTTAGGGTTTCCTACTCCTTTGAGCTTCTATAAATAAGAGCATCCTTGCTCATTATTGTTTAACTTTTATTACTACACAAAATTGCTGCGCTGTTGTGCCATCAAGCTTGCAAGTCAATATTTGTTTACTCTTTGTCTAAGAGTTGTTTGGTTGATTGCATCTTGTATGATTGTCCTCTTTCAAACCATTTGTTGTCCCAAATATTCATAATCGTTGATTGAGTTTGAGAAAATAAATCAAAAGAGCAATGAGCCTTTGATCCAAAGTTTCGAGATCTATCAATACTTTTTTTTATAATCTTTGTTTCAATCTACACCTTGAAAAGAGTTATGAACCTTCGAGGGAATTTGGAGATTAGGATTATCGTTATATGTTGTTTCTAGTAATCTATATTTCAGCCTACACCTCGGACAGAGCACCTTGCCTCCTTGGGAATCCTGAGATTTAGCCTACCCTTTGATATTTACTTGCATAAACTCTGTTTCAGGATAAGTCTGAAAGAGCAATGAGCCTTCAGATGCATTCTGAGAGACAGTTTGTTTAAGTGAATCCAACCATTCCCAATTACTCCTAGATCCTCTCGCTTTGAATTACATGAGGAAATAGGATAGTTATAGCTTTAGCTTAGTTGTATTTAAGATCTGCAGAAACCAAAGAAAACCTTAGCTGCAACGCATTGTGTTTTATAACCTTGTGCTTTGCCGCTAAGTAAAAAGATAGGAAATTTAGTTCACTTTACTTTTTACGCAAAAACAACAAAAGAGGGGGTTCCCCTCCTAATTTGAAGAGTAGTTCATCTGTGCATAGTTGTCGATTTCCAATACGCACTCCAAAGGTGCGAATTGAAACGCCAACAAGTTCAATCTTTTAATTTGACATAATTTTTGTATCACACTGCTAAATCTGAAAATAATGTTCTAGGATTTTCTTATACCCCATGTATAGTGTACATAGCTAGAAAACTCAAAGTTAGCCAAAACTTGATAGTCCAAAATTTTGACTTAGACTTGGGTCAAAAAAATCTTGGCAAAACTTCAGCCCAAAGAAAAACATAATTACATGAAAAAAACAAATTATTGCATTTAGTGAACACATAAGTCTATTTTGATCATCAATTTGTCATAATTGAAAGATTACATGTCATATGAACCTCAAACACTCAAATTTTGAAATTTATAATTAATAAATGTTCAACTATTGACATTGGCCATATGTCATAAACAACCAAATTCAATCTATATCCTCTCTTCCCCCTCCTAGTGTAACTTTCAAGCCTTGAACTAAAAGGTAAGTTGATATCAACAGAAGGACTAACTATTTCCTCACATATGTCTTTGTCTTCCACCAATGCATCCACCTCTGCTACTATTGTTAGTCTCTCTAGTTCAACAAGATCTTCATCAATTAACATGATATAATTATGTTCTTCTTTGACGCTAGTAATCCAATCAGCAAATGAATTCATGCCATCCAAGTCAATGGCATCATGAGGATCCTCCACCTTTTTGGTTTGAAGGGGAAGGTTGTACTAAAGGAAGTAAAGGTCATTGAAGTATTCTTGGTTCAACTTGTTTCTCTTCTTAGTGTAAATACTCTCAAACAGGCTCCAATTGCATTCATCCAGAAGCATGTAATGTCCCCTACTTGGAGGATGCCTGAAATTGTCTTAGAGACACTTACACCACATAAAATTGTTTTACAAATAATATTCCATAGTAAATTATATAATAAATATTGAACTGAAGAATAAATGAACTATTAACATTTATGAAATGATGAATAACAACTTAAATTTGAATCCAATATATGTATACTCTTTTCCAATAACCAATCATGGTAGGAAGGAAACGCATGATAGCGCACTAGAAAAACTATTCATCACAAGTAAGCCCAAGGGCATGCTCATACCCCCCTTGGCCCAAGTGGCAAGACATCCAACCAAGACAATCCCATCCAACTTAGGGTGGTGTACTTATGTTGCGAGAACATCCAATTGGCAGCAACATCCAACCGAGACAATTTCAACCAAATGGCAGGAACATAACCAAGACAATTTTTGGAGGAACATCCAACCAAGACAATTCCTATACCACCCTTCCCTAAGATGTCTCTTTGCCAACCTTACACATGATTGCTTAAAGAAAATATGTAAATTATAATAATATAAATAAGTCCACTATTTCCCTTATTTACCAATTTAGACATAACATATCTCCCTTATTGCATATTAGTCATTATGACGATAACTTTACATATATTTGTATGCCTATCTGTAATGTCCCCATTTTGGCCATACGCTCTTCATTTGGATTTAGCCTATTTCCGAGAATCCGTAGGCTACTCAGTTGTGCAAAATTAGGGTTTCCTCTTTCAGATACTGCTCAGTTGGCGTTTAGAGGATGTTGTGCAAAATTACTATTTATAGCAGTTTACTATTTTTAGCAAGTCTATCTTTTGGTAGTATTTGTCTAGCAGCAGTTCAATCCCTTGCAGTTCGGTTGTTCAGTTTGACTTTCTGATGGTTTTGAAGCAAACTTACTATTTTTGGCATTGGCTATTTATAGTAAGTCTAAATTTCGTAGCAGCATCATCAACAATTCAGCTCAAGTCATCTTGTTGTCCTTCAGTTTCAATTTGGCTTTGGTTATCTCAATGGACTAAGTTTATACTTAGTCAATTTTATGTTACTCAGTTGTACCCCACACCTAGGAGTGATAACTTCATGTTGTTTTTAAAGAGGGGACATTATGGGGTCAATTGTGCATTTAATGATTTATTAAATGTTTTATTATTGCATTATTAAGTTGGACGCCTAAAGGGAGGTTGAATAAAGTTTTATTATTTCAAAAAGTAAAATACTTAAAGGTGGCGTCCCTCTTGGAAGTTGAAGTGATTCAACTTCTTGGAATTTGAAATGATTCAGTTGCCAATTGAAGCTTATATATTGAGACTTTGAGAAGAGTTCTTCATCTTTGGAAAAAATATAACGTTATGCTGTTGGTTTGAAATCCAAAATCCGGCTAAGGGAAAGCTTAGCAAATTTGTCTCCATTCTTCAGGCCTAAAACTATGGTTCCCTAGATGGTGAATTGAGAGTGTGCTTCATTCAGAAGTGCACATTGAGCTTCATTGTTGGAGAATTTGAAGTATTTTTCAGTTTTTGAGCTTGCTGGTTCATTCATGGCTGAAGGTGATTTTCATTAACAGCTCTTTGTATGATTTTAATATGCTTTTGGGTATTGAAGATATGGATTCCTAGCACATGGGCGCCCCTTCCCATAGAAGATCAGAATTTATTTCAAAGTATTTATTTTTATCTTGCCAAAATCGCACCAGCAAGGAGGCCGTACCATTTCAGGAGGTATTGGACTTCGTGCAAAAATAAATGGCTGAGTTTTGATGCAATTTCAATGTAGCAATTTGGGCGCCAACCTTCACAGGAGCTTCAACAATTTATTTCATTCAATTTGGAGGTATATTGAAGAAGTTATAAGCATTTTATTAGTTTACAGTTGTTGGTTGAACAATTTCAGTTTGCTGGTTTTTAAAATCAGATTGCTATAAGTTCAGTTTTTGGCTTCAATTTCAGTCTTCAAGAGGTTTAGAACTTGAAAGAATCATCCTTTATATATTTGCAATCATTCTATCATTGTAACACTCGTAATTTGCAGTTTTTCTTTAATTGTAAGATTGTGAATTAGTAGTACTAATCCAACCATTTTGTTACTGCATTTACTTGTGATTAATTGATGCAAATATTATAACCCCTGGATGGTTTACCGCCAGTGTGGAGTAATCTGATTTGTAATTTCATTTACCACCCATTGTTAAGTGGAGAATTCCCACTCTCAAGTGGATGCCCGCCGCGGCAGATGAATTAGTTGAATTGTTTGTAGTATTCCCCCCACTGTTTAAGTGGTTGAGTGGAAATCTTTATGGCTGGTTCACCGCCTAAGTTCTTTCAGTTTTGTAATACTTACTCTGCCATATGTTAGCACCTTGACTTCAAAGGGATCTTGTGTGCACATTCTTGGCGTTGAGTTTATTTTGTACTTCCAGTTGTAATCATCCTATAGTTGTTGAATTATTAGATCCTAGGGAACCTCTGACCATATGCCCGCCCCTTTTCCTTAAGTGGTTTTAGGGTGCATTCTTGGTTAGAGTTCCTTTCTGCATCGTTTTGGTTTGGAGCTAACCTTAACGGGTGCATGTGCATTGTAATTGATATTGAAAATCAAGAGAAAAAATTAAGGGGCATATTTCACTATCCAACATTATATATATATATATATATATATATATATATTAAATGCATATACAATTAAATGCATACTAATTACTTATTGTATCAATATCTGCTGCTTTTCTGAATGCAGATTTCTATTTCTGATTGCTTCCATGATGATCCTCCCTTTGAAGGGTGTCTCCCTTTATATCCTCTATGGTGGGGTGGGAAAGACACAGCTGTTCATCATACCCTCCTTTGGTAAGGGACATGTCCCTTTTTTAAGGAAAGATATGCTTCTTTTAAAACCGATGCTGCTTTTCCAAATTTGATCACCGCCTTTTGAAGACTCTTAATTACTACTTTTAATATCTTCTTTCAATCATTGCTTTTCATTGAAACATAATTGCTGCTGTTTACTAAATGAATCGCTGCCTTGTCCATTTCCTATCACTGCTCTTAATCGCACCATTTTTATAATTGTGTTTTCCCTTCAATATATATATATACTATTTTATGTTTACATATTTTATATTAATATATTATATACATTTCTTATTTTACTACTATATTTATAAATTGAATTTATTGTTAATATATTTATTTTTATTAGTCTTATATATATTTATAGTATTATAATATAATGATTATAATTATAATAATATTTAAATTGTTACTATTTATATTTATATTTTTAATATTTATATTGTTATTTATTGCATTTCAACACTTGGTTTTTCTTTTTATACTTTAGTGTTGCAATTTGATCATGGCAGGTGTATGACAAAGCACTGTAGAGTTCAGACAAAACAAAGATAGCTAGTCTCTGACCATAATTATCCAACCAAAAGTTTATAAAACTTGAAGTTAAAATTTCAAGTTTCTACTTTCTAGTATTAAGATATAAATTAATGAATTATATTTTTTACTCGATTGTTATTTTTCCCTCTTTTGAATGCCTTCAGCTAAAGAAAAGAGCCTTCCCTTCACACCCTTGTAAACCTCCAACTCATGAAGGATTTTGATTCTAATGTCTTCATCAGTTGCCATCCTCTCTATGCATGAAGTAAGGCTTGCCACGACCTTCTCATTAGCCTTAAATGTATCAAAGATGTAAAATTTTATGTTTACATAGTATGCCAAGGCATGTATTGGCTAATAGAGTTGGTCCAATCATTTACAATCCTAATTGGTATGTCAACTCACAAGTTGGAACGTGACAATATAGTCAAAGCACGAGGTGAAAAAATTGTGTTGAAATCTGCAAATGAGAAAAATGAAAAAATTGAAAAAATAGTAAAAGAAAAGTCAAAGAGAGAGGAGAGAGAAAATGAAAAAATTAAAGTGGAGTCAAAAAGTGAAAGAATTAAGATGGAGGCAACAAATGAAAAATTGGAGAATAATGGAAAAATGTCATGGAAGAATTACAAAATTTTAAAAATGAAGAAAAAAAAAAGACGAAGAGAGAAAACAGAGATGAAGAAGAAAATAAGAGATAATAAAATAAAAGTATCAAGGAGCTTGAAAGTATTCAAGTTAAAAACATTAAAGTTGCGAATTATTAAAAAAGTCGTACGACCACATGAAGCAGTGATGAGAAAAAACATTTTAGCGAGAACTTATAAATCTGTACATCATACGATAGAAAGTGGCAAAGGATAAGCAAATTGTTGAGAACACCAGAGGGAAAGCTGTACGACCAGTGGAGGAGCCCTTGTATGGGGTTAGGTGCAAAAGGACCATACGACGTACTGTAAAAGATCTGTGCAGGATAGGGATTGTGTAATGTCCCCATTTTTAGCACTTCACTTTTCAGTGATTGATAACCTATTTCCGGTGTGCTGTCGGCTAGTCAGTGGCAGAATTAGGGTTTCCGGCTGTTTGATGGGTTCTTTTGAAGATGCGGGGGTTTGCATGTTGGATTTTGGCTGTTTGGATTCTGGATTCCTTCTGGGTTTTCAGAGAGCTTCGCAGAGGTATGACATGCAACTGCGTCGGGCAATCTTTCCGGACTTACTATTTTTAGTAAGTTATGACGGCTACATCTCGGAGTTTGGGATTTTGGATTGCGGATTCTTTCTGGGTTTTCAGAAAGCTTCACAATAGTATCGCATGCACTTTGATCTGAGCAACTTTTCGAATTTACTATTTTTAGTAAATTCTATTTCTGGCAGTGGTCCTGTTGGCTTCAGTTCAGTTGGCTTCCTTTTGCAGTCAGTTCAGTTGGTATGGTTGTTTTGGCCTTTTGATGCTTTTTTTGGAGAGATAAGTATTTTAATTAAAATAATGTTATATTTTAACATTATATTTTAAAGTTACCCCCTTGGCCTAGCTTCATCACTTCAAGTTGTTTTAAAAGGGGGACTTCATGGGTGGACGCCTCATAAGAGGTAATTTAATATTTTGAGAGGTTATATTCTTGCTTGAAGAAGGACGCCTATTTGACGAAGAGGTTAATTTTAATAAAGTCAAATTTTGCCTTAATGAAAAAGGGACGCCATCCTTGGAGGGAAATTGGATCTTTTGAAATTTGAAATTGGGCACCCTTTCTAGAAGCATCTAGAGATTCCTTGTTGGGGTTATATAAGGAGACCTCTCCTCTTCATTATCTCATCTTATGACTTGAATATTGTTATGCTGCCGGAATGGTACTGGGACTGCTTCGAGGAATGAATGCCTCCTAGCCTTGGCTCGACTTCTTGCTTGAAAGATAGCAACTAGTGGAGAGTTAGTTTGTAGTTGAGTGAGTTTTTGTAGTAAGAAATTGCATTGTAGAAGCTATTATGCATTTGTAGTCTAGTTTGAGCATGTTAGTGAAGTCTTGGTGTTGCTAACTTCAATTTGCTGAATGCTGTTTTTGCTCATAAGTCAAAAAATAAAAATATATTTGTTCTGGGTGTTGGCTAGAACTATTTCTATGCCCTAGGTGCCCATTTGTGCAAATTTTGGTGATTTATAATGAAGAATCTGATTTTATCTTGTTGGTAGAACTTTTCTAGAGGTTGCACCATTCTGTTCTACCTGGCAAGTGTTTAGAAAAAAAAATACTTCAATTTATCAGCTGTTTCTTTGTCTAGTCTTCATTGTCATCATCCTAGCATTCGTTTGCATCAAGTCTCATGTCACTCTGACAAGTATTGAGTGAGTTTTGAGCATTTTAGTGGATTCTAGGGTTGTTGGTTATGCATTTCAAGTTGCTGTTCTGTTATATCAGATTTTGGAAAGTGCATTTTTGGTGAAGGGTTGGTGTTAGGAAGTCATACTAAGCTTGGTGCAGGTCACATTTACTATTGCAGCAATTGAAGAACTTCTAATCCTTGTTCTTGCAGGCATTCTCTATATTATTGTAAGATGAACAGTAGTACTGTCAGCATTTTTTCTCATCATTCTCTTTATGCTTGTAATACCCACTGAATAAGTGGAAGAGGCTGGCTTGCCGCCTATTTACAATTGAATTGCATTGTAGTTTCTTAGCATCTCCGCCCTATGGTAGCTCCATTCCCACTCTGGGATTGAAAGCACATTTTGGGTGTTGAGTTTACTTTTAGCACTTGCAGATTGGTAGGGATCATCTGACCATATGTTCGTCCATCTTGGGCACATTCTTGGTTAGAGTTAACCTTTCAACATTGCATTGAGATCCTCTGACCATATGCTCGTCGTCATCTGGCGCATTCTTGGTTAGAGTTGAATTTTGCATCGCTTTGGTTTTTAAGTGCTAACCCTAACGGGTGCATGTTGTTGTATTTGCATTCAAAAAGTTAAAAGATTTCAGATTGTTAGAAAGTTTGTACGAATTGCCAAGGCCAAGAATCCTCATGGGGGAGAGATTATATGAAGGGTCATACGAATTGCCAATGTTAAGAGTTTTCGCGATGAAGAACTAATTGCTTTATGAAAGGAATCGAGAGAAGTGAAGATCGTATGGGGTATTGAGGCCAGTGTGCATCAAGTACTTGAAGATATCGTACATCTTGAAGACACAAAAATCATACATCTTGTAGAAAGAGGAATCGTACGACCAATTACACTACTAGTTGCACTACTAGTTTTGCCAGTTCATCGCCAAGATGACTATAAGGCGCACCGCCAGGATGACCGTCGGGTGCACTGCTAGTATGACTGTTAGACGCACTACTGAGAGGACCGTCGAGCGCACTGCCGGGAGAATCGTTGGGCGCACCACCTGGATCATCAGACACACCACCAAGACTTACACCATCGGTAGGAGTTACACCATCGATACCAGTTACACCATCAGTAGAAGTTATACCATCTCTACCAGTCACAGCGTTGGTGCCAGTCATAGCATCAACGCTAGTCACAACATTGACATCAATCACCCCATCGACGGCAGTCACAGCATCGATGTCAATCACACCATTGGTGCCACTCATAGTGACGACATCGACATCAGTCGCACCAACGGTGGTGTCGATGGCTGGAGGGTTGTCCACAGGATTGGTTGAGCCACCAGTCTCATTGGTTGGACTTGTTGATGCGTGTTTTATGACACACAAAACATTTTAGAACAAAGTGTCACAGACGCTCTATTCTCTCTTGAAAAACTACTTCCTATGCTAAGATTGCAAGTGAGTTCATAGGGTAATTCCAATGTTTAAGATGAACGCGGATAGGCTCTGTGGTATGGATGTGATTTGCTGTGGGCACAAGTAAGATTTTGCAAGTTATTCAAAAAAGGAGAGACATAAATGCAGTACCATTTTGGATTTTTTGATTTTATAAAAAAAAAAGTGAAAAAAGATTTAGGGTTTAGAGACTCTATACTACTCCTAAGAACTCAAGAGAAGACGAAGACTAAGTGAAACCAAATAAACTGTACTCTGTTTCGCCACGTTTAACGACAACTACGCAGAGCAAGTGCAATCTTCTAGGAATGTGCTTGTGATTTTCACGTGATAAATAATTGCCATCAGATCGAACAACAATTATTAAAACAGAAGTCAAGCATCCACAGTAAAGCTCAGTCTAACTTTGCACATTGGGTGAAATCATCCACCCAAAGAAAGTATGAGCTCGGTTCCACTAATCTCCGTTATCAATCAATCATTCTTCTAACATACATTTTAATCCAAATCTACTAAGAGAGAAAGAAAATATGCGACCATGCAACTATTCAACAATCAAGTATTCAAGGCACCTCATGCATTTGAACTTCATTATTAAAGTAGTGTTTTCACAACAATCTCATACAAACTCTCTCTTTATTTCTAACTATCTATCTCAAATCTGCTCTAACTCTTAATCTCTTCTAACTTCTAAGCCTCTAGCTATCCATCTATCTATATATTAATTAAAATGAGAGAGTGAGGGGGGGGTTTATATAGTTTTCAAGATTACAAAGAACGGCCGAGATTGATTCAAGATCAATGGCCAAGATTAAATGGAACTAAACCCTAATTAGGGTTTCCAAAACCACAATCAGTTAACTGGAAGAAAACACTAGACAACTGGAGTGTCATCCTTATCCACTTGTGCAGCCTCACGTTCGGCGAACCTGGACACTATCAGGTCGACCTCCTCCATAGCAATGTCGGGCAGCACGCTAACGTTGTACTCCAGCAAATCCAGGTTCTCTGCACACTCTGCAAACACATTCGCCCATATTGGCTCTTGTAGCATGAAAGAACTTCTGATGGCCATGAATTCGAACACTTTGGTGAAGCCTTCCTTCATAATCGGCCCGGTGGTGGAGAAAACTTTTTGTACTTGCTCCTTCAGAATCCTTGGCCGCAAGTGTTTCCGTCGGACAATCTCCTTGTTTAGCATATCTGCAGCCATCTCATAGATTTTACCTTGAATTTCTTTTACTTGTTCTTCAATCCTACCACCATCCTGCTTCACCTTTTCGAGGACTCCTTTCCTTGAGATTAAGGCATAGTACCATCCGTTGAAGTCGTAAGCCGCTCCAGCCTCGATAACCTTGTCTTCGATCAACCGTTGCTTTGAAATGCCCTTCAGTTCCCGGATGCATGGGATGATCCTGCTTTGAATATCCTCGAGACTGCTCCATGACTCTGCAAGATCTGCAACTCGTGAAAGCATGAAGGAAGCCTGTTCATTTATTTGTGCCAACTTTTCTGCAAATATCAATGCCTCTTCTTTCCTTCCAATCATCCAGTCTTTAGCCTCCCTCGCTGTTGTCAACTCCTCTTCAAAGTTCGCACTTGGTTCTTGTGAGGCATTTGGAGGTAAAGGCGCCACCTGTTCACCTTCGTTTAATGGCTTTGTCAAGTGCTGGATGTAGTCCTTTAGGCGCTGGATTTCTTTCTTGTACTCCTTTTTCTTGGCAACTTCCTTTTCTAATCTGGCCTTGATGGTGGCCACGGAATTATCCAAGTCTTCGACTTCCTGTTCTTTTGTTGCTGGACCTATGTCGACAGTTGTGATAGCATATTCCTCAGGAGCAATCTCGTCTTGAAACTTGTCGGCCGTAGGCACTGCAATTTGCACCGTGCGATTTCCAGCTTCATCTCTCTGAATGGTTGAAAACTTCTTGGCCTTCTTCCTTGGGGTAGTTTGCTCTAATCTGGCCAGAAAATCTGTGTCATTGTCCTCCTCCGGGACCTCCACTGGCGCTTTTCTTTTCAATCTTTCCCTCAACCATTCTGGTACTGTTGGCTGTTCAATCATGTCTTCTTGATTTTGGACGTCCTGCATGTCCTGTATTTCATGCTCTTCCTGAATTTCCGGCATACTTTGAATTTCCTGGACTAACTGCATATCATGGATCTCCTGGACGGATGGGTCCTCTTGAATGCCTTTGAGGGCGGAAATCGTTCCTTCCTCAAATTCTCCATCCTCGATGTCTGTGTCATTATCAGATCCTAAGATTTCTGTGCTTGCCGGAGAGGGTTGATCATCATCTTCTATCTGGATTGGTTCTATATTTTCAACTGGAGACGGGATCATGGCATTTTCCAAGGATTCTCTATCTAAGGCAAGCATCTTCTCTATGTTCCGGGAAGTGGCCGACTGAAGGGGTTTGGACTTATGTTTCTTCCGTGAAGGGCCCTCATCTATCTCTTTACCTTTGTCTTGAATTGCAGCTTTATCGGCTTCTTTCCTCTTCTTGGAGTTGGCAGCATCCGTTGGTCCATCCGCATGTGATGCACCGGCGTTTGAAGAACATGACTCAGTGTCTCCCATCAACTCGTAGGTAAATTGCACCTTTCTCTGTTTTAACACTTCCACCTGCCGATCTATCCACCACTGAGAGTACTTGAAAACAGGGCGCATCAAGGTGGCTAGATCACCCATCTCAGGTTCGAACCATTTCATAGGTGGAAGCGGCTCATTTTCCTTGAAGCCTGGCTGCACATATATCCCATCATCTTGCAGCTGGTCAGGTATTTTGAAGAGCTCCGTCGCCCTTATCATGCTTAATGGCAACCTTGACCATAATCTTCTCCTTACATCGTATTCATCGGCTGCGTTGGCCCAAAAGTCTTCTAGGTCAACCCGATGTTTGTATCTTTCTCCGTCCACAATCTTGATGTGATGAAGCGGATCGAAGTTGCTCCTGGCTTTGTATGATATGAATGGATACTGCTGAATCTCCAGTCGAGCAACCTCTGCTGCTTGTGCTGTCGGGCATGACTCCTCCATGTTGTCGATGAAAAACGGAAAGGTGACGGCAGCTTTCTGCTTAGGCCTTTGGATGTTCTGATATGTTTCTAACTGTCTTAGCACTTCCAACAATACCATCCTGTTAGTTGGATAGACAGGCAGCCTATAAGGATTTCCGGAAAATCCTTGGATTCTGATGTAGGTGAACTTAGGATACTGAATGAACCAGAATCCGTAGCGACTGATCAAGCTCTTGGCTTCATGCGAGAGTCTTTGGTGCGTTCCGCCCTGAAGAAGCCTGGTGATATACATCAAAAATGCATCGTGAGCTCTCCGGAAATGGGACTTCTCTTTCAGCTGCAGCTGTGGATAGCAGTCGTAGACTTTGAATTTCCCCTCGCCGTTGCCAACCACGCCTTTGCATGTCAAGCCAGGATATTTATAATATCTCGCAAGTGAATATACAATGTAGGAGCTCATGTGGAAAATCTTGGTCTGCTCAAAGTTGACCAACTGTTCGTGCAAGCTGTCGCTAATCATCCTGGACCAATTGAACATTTTGACTCCAGTGATTATCTCATCAATAAAATAGTACATCCAATCTTCGAAAGGAGCACCGTGGGCACTGCCTACCATTCTGTTAAGTAGCAGAACAATATCACCATATTCCTCTTTGAAGTGGGTTCTGATCAATTTTTTCGGCATCTTGCTTGCAGTAGGCTTTGGTTTTAATAACCAATTCTTGTTTATGTTGGATGCACAGAGATCCTTCTGACTTTGATAAAGTTTGAGTGCATCTTGCTTGGTGCGATAGGATGTTCGGTTGTACACTGGAATGCCAAAAGTCTCCTGGATTGCTGGCTCGGACAAGTAGGCAAGGACCCTTCCGTCAGGAGCTTCTATCTGTCTGTCTTGCGCATTGTAATGTAGTGCGCATTCTGCCATCAGCTCAGGACATTCTTTTGCTGGTGGAAATCCAGCTGCATGGACGATTCCGTTGCGCATCATCCTCATGGCGATTGGTGTAGGCAAACGTCCGTCCGTCCCGTACATTCTCTTCCGGAAGTCTTCAAGATCTACGTGGCCAAGATCAGTGTCTAGAACGTGCTCCCACTTGGACTTAATCTTTGATTGAGTTTGGACACCTTTGCTTGCAAATTTCATCTTGGCTGCTTCAAAAAATAGATCTGCAAGAGAAGGAAGAAAGGAAAATCAGAATTCAACATTAAAATCAGTTTGAAAGAACGTTCCAGCTGGTAATCAGATTAGACTTTGCGAAAAATAACAAGCTGGAAAGAAAAATAAATGGTGAAGTATCATGTTAACATGAAATGGACAAGAAAAATCTGCCTTGTGACTTCTTGGAGACGTGATCACGATAGCAATGCAAGCTGATAACAGATTATTTCCTTCACTTTGCTACAAATTTCTTCAACCTTTTGCCTTAAACAATTCCTTTCTCACAACTTTTCTTCTCAAAATCGAGTGATTGCACAAATGAAAAACGAAATCACTTATAGAAGTGAGAGGGTCGATCATTTTAGTAAATTTGCAATGTTTCCTTTGAATCAAGTTCGAACTCATCTTTCACTTTGCTTCCGAATGGCAAGTTCTATCCTCAATAAACTCGTCCGGGAAAGTTTCTAATTTCATTTCCAGTTTAACAAAGATCTTTATCTTTCTTTCCAATTTCGAAATTTTCAAGACTTATCTCTTTTTTGGTGTTGGAAAATAAATGATTAAAATAATTAAAATAATTATTTTATGTGTCCATTCCAACCCGTTCGTTTCTATGGCTAATAATTTTTTGATTTTCGAAAATTTCCCTGCCAATGCCTTAGGCGAATTTTCATCTTTGTCCCATTTTTCTCGCCAAAATTTCTAGCATCCAATTTGGTTTGGCCATGATTTTTTAACCGTTTTCCAAAAATATTTGGCCATGTCCAATTTTATTTGGCCAAAAAAATATTTGTCGTCTGACATTTTTCTAGCCACGTCCAATAATTTTCTAGCCATGTCCAATAATTTTCTAGCCATGACTTGTCTTTTGTCCAAAATTCTTTCGCCATGTCCGATATTTTTCCATCCATAACTTGATTTTTCACAAATTTTCCTTGCCAAGTCCAATTTTATTTTGAAGATTTTCTTGATTTTTTTATCATTTTCCTAGCCATGGCGATTTTATTTTTTAATCACTTGGGCCAATCTTCAAAGTGCCATGCATATTTTCAATTTTTAAGGGTTCACACTTAGGCAAAATTTTAATTTTTTCACTTTCTAATACATGGCGGACTTTGACATTTTCTTTGCCATTCACTTTCCTTTGGCCATGCCTTAGCCATTTTTCTTTCCTTTCATCTTAGGCGGACTTCACACATTTTGTAGCCACTTTACTTCTTTCATATCCAAGGCGGACTTGCCTTGCTTTGTTGCCATTTCTTATGTGTCTATGGCGGACTTGGTCATGTCTTTGGCCATACCTTCTCCCTTGGCTATGCCTTAGCCAAATTTTCTGTTTTGCTCTAGGGGCGGACTTCATGGTTTGCATTGCCATTTACCATCTACAGCTGGGCGGACTTTAACCTTTTCTTGGCCATTCACTTTATGCTTAGGGCGGACTTTAAGTCTTGGCTTGCCACTTTGGAGGGCGGACTTGCTAGTTTCTATTGCCACTTTCCTTTTGACTTGGGCGGACTTTAGCTTCTTTCTTGCCATAAGTCTTGGTTGGAGGGCGGACTTCATGCTTTGGTTGGCCAAGACTAGGGCGGACTTCAGCTTGAGCCTGGCCATTGCCAGATTTTCTTAGACATTTCCTTCATTCTTCATGGGCGGACTTGCTCCATCTGTTTGCCATTAGACCTTTGTCTCAAAGCGGACTTCATTATTTTCCTTGCCATTGGATGGCGGACTTCAGCTAGTGGTTGACCATTGCCTTCATGTTGCTGGGCGGAGTTTGAGCTTTGTTTGGCCACTTGACATTAAACCTTGGGCGGACTTCAGCTTATGCTTGGCCATGACAAGGGCGGACTTGACAGATCTTATTGCCATTGCTCAGATTTTCATGCCATTGATCAAAATTTTATGCCATTGACTGAAATTTTATGCCATTGATTGCTTGGCTGAAGGCGGAATCCATAGTTTGCCTGGCCATTACTCAGATTTGACTAAGGCTGAAGGTGTATATCTCATTTTCTCCATGATTGTGCTCAGATTTTCCATGAACTGTTCAGATTTCTTCACAAATTTCCAGATTTTCTTGATGAACTTCATGAATTTTACCAATTTATTGATGAATTTATCATCTCATTCACCATTTTCGATGCTCTTCACCAGATTTCCCTGTGATTTTCCAGATTTTTCACCATTTTTGAACAGATTTTCCAGATTTTTGAACCTTTTTGTGATTTTCCAGATTTTTGACCAAAATTTCAAAAAAACTTTGAATCGATTTTCTGAGAGTTTCGTTGCTCGTTTCGAACTTCTGAGTGCGTTTTCGAAACTCGTGGCCCTTCTAAAAATAGAAACTTTCTAAAAATAGAAATTTTCCAAAAATAACAACTTTCCAAAAATAGACCCTAAAAAATAGGGATCCCAGAATTGCCCAAAAGTGCCAAAAAAGTAGGTCCTAAAAAATAGGGGGCCCGGGGTGAGAAACCCTAAAAATTTGGAAGTGTCAGAATCGACCGAAACGACAGTCGATCGTCGTCTCCCAGGCCTTCTAAGCACAATGGTGACGTTTATTCAGTAATCCAGGCGAAAATTCACTGACTCGACTCGGGTGACTGTTCAAAATTAAGAATTAAAACCCCCAAACGAAAAGCAGACAAAACGAGGCGCGAAAGCAAAATCCTAAAAAACAAACAACAAGGGTCCCCATTTGCAATGGGGCGAGGTGTGAATTAGGTCACAACAGGACTGCCAACAACATCGACAGAACCACCAGGAATGCTAGGAGTAGTCAAAGAGAGTGGTCTCGAGCAGTTAGCCACTGAGAGGGAGAGAGTGTTGGTGGAGCCAGGTGTGCTGTTGGGTGAGAAGAAGAGACAACTAGCTGAATGTATATGTTTATTTTGAAGAGTTGTATTGTAATGTCCCATTTTTCATGAGCAATGGAGTTTAGAGGAATTAGCCTATTCTTGATCCTCGTAGGCTAATGGGACTTGATAAGAGGGTCGTTTGGCACATACCCAGTTGATTGATTGGCTCATTTCGTGACTTCATCAAGGTTTTCCTAGTATCATCATGAATATTTCTATTTCTGGAAACCTTTATTTTATATTATAATGTTATATAGCACTTTAGGAGTTGATTAATATTTTGTATTATTATAAAGTGCAATAATAAAATAATAAAATAAAATAATATTATAATATTCCTTCTAGAAGGTGACTTGGGAAAGTTCTAGAAGGAGGCCGACCTCTTGAGGAAAAAGTATAAATAAACATCATGGGCCTCATTCTCATCATCTAGAGTTGATGTTGTTGATGTTGGTCATTTCATCTTGTGGAGCCTAGGGTTTCTGTAGATTGTTCTTTATCATAGGAAACAGAAACTTTCTATTGATAGCAATTTTGAGGGTGTGAAATATCATCTGAATTATTGCAACTGGGAGGAAGATACTTCAGTCTTCCATTTGTGCTTCATTGGAAAAAGTATTGAAGACTTTTCAGTTTGATGTTGTTGATGTTGGTCATTTCATCTTGTGGAGCCTAGGGTTTCTGTAGATTGTTCTTTATCATAGGAAACAAAAACTTTCTATTGATAGCAATTTTGAGGGTGTGAAATATCATCTGAATTATTGCAACTGGGAGGAAGATACTTCAGTCTTCCATTTGTGCTTCATTGGAGAAAGTATTGAAGATTTTTCAGTTTGCAAAATTAATGGCCTTTGGCCAATTTTGATGATCAAGAATATATCAGCTTATAGAAGTTTTTGAGGATTGTTGGGGATGTCTTGTGCATTGAATCTACAGCATTGAAGGAGCAATTTACAACATCTTCAGATTATATTGAAGTCTGATATGTTACTTCAGACATTGTTACCAGCATATAGGAGGCTCAAGTTTGCATAAGGAAGCTTCATCTTCAATCGGTTTGATATAGGCTTGGAGCACTGCCTTGGGAGGGCCATCTCAATGTTGTTTGGCATCGAATGAAGGAGCTGGAAGCTTGGTGTGATTTTATATCAGTTGATATTAGTTCTGGAATTTTATTTACAGTCAGCTCTTGGAGCCACGATTTTGCGTGTGAGGCTTCACCTTGATTCGATTTTGCATGGAGTTTGTTGGAAGACATACTGGAGGCATCGACTCTTGTTTGATTGGGCTTTAAGAAGGTTGATTTGCATCATACAACAAATGCCATCAGTTCTGATATCCATTTTCTGTCATTCGCACTAGTCATGGACACCACATTTACATTCATGGAGACTCACATACCTATCAATTCCACTCACTAGCTGGAGCGCTCACTTTGTGGGAAATTTGTGATGATTTTTTATGCTAATTTGGAGAGTTTGAAGCTGCGAATTATTTATTATCAGAGGTTTGTCTCAGAACAGGGGCGGCTGCAACCCTAGCTCAATTTGGACATGGCTGTGTTATATTTCAGTGGACATCGGTTGCTTCTTCACCAACACCTTTGGGCGCTTTGTCTTAGACCAGGTTCCTTGCACTTATACTTGCATTTGAATAATTATTGATGTAATTACAGTGTTGCATTGTACTCAGACTTGTCATTAAATTTCAGACTTGGCATTTGTTATTACATCTTCATTTTTGCCAAGAGTCTTGGTTTATTCATGTTATATTGTATATGGAATTGCAATTTGAATAAAGAGCTGCAAGTTAGAGTCCTATAGTTGCTCTAATGATCATTTAGAATAGTGCATAAGATTGTATGCCAAGTGTTTGATGAAAGGTCACTTGGCTGTAGGTGGCTAGTTGCTCATAGAAAATCATTTAATGAGCATTGTATTGAGTCTTTATATTGCAAATTGGAGATACAGGTTGCTGGTTGTTAATAAGTTGTCAATGAGCATTTCCATATTATTCATACTCAGATTTTAGTATGCATACCGACTGTTTGTCAAAATACCAGCTGGCTGTAGGTACATGTTTTTACACTTAGAAGTCATTGATATGCATTGTAGATAATTTATAGAAGTCATTCATGCTTTTGGATGTTAATTTATGCATAGTAGTATTGAATTTCAAGCATTGGAAGCATTCAATGATCATTTTCCAAGAACATATCAGTCTGATCACATAAACCAGCAAGCTGGGAGGTTGCAAGTGAATTGTTTGACAAAATTCCTTGAGCCTTCAATCAGCATTTTGAGACCAGATTTGAGCAGGGTCATTACATGTATCTATTGTGAAAGGTGATATCCATTGTGAAAGGGTATGTCCTTCACCCTTATTAAAGACATATAAAAGGAACATAAAGTGGAGATAGAATAACAACAATTTTCAATGAATATTTTCGGAACATAAGGAAGAGTGTAAGCAGAAATAGGAAAAATAATTCTGATTTGTATTGGAGATCATTATGCAATGAAAGGAAATAATTTATGCTAGTAAGATGGATTAATAATATTCAGATTTGAGAAGGAACAAATTAGTGATTGATTCAGATTTGTGAGGAATGTGAAAAAACTTATATGTTGATCAGATTTGTGTGAAAGAGATATTGTGCAAAATAGTGATTAGATTCGTAAGAAGGTTGATATTTGAGTGTGGATCAGATTTGAAGAGAGAGTATATGATTTGAATTAGGTTTGAAATTGGATCAGATTCAAAATTTGTGATCAGATTTATGGGAGTTCAAGCCTCTAGTAGGTTGGAGCCTATCAAATTGAGGTAGGAGCCTCTTGCTGGGTTGAAGCTCAATTTGTGTGAGGGTTGGAGCCTATCAAGTAGAGGGTGGAGCCTCTTGCTGAGTTGGAGCTCAATTGGTATAGAGATTTGAGACTTTGATAGTAGGTTGGAGCCTACAAGAGGAAGATGATTAAACTATTATAGCAATATTGTGTCATGGTTTTCTCCCGAAAAGGTTCCACGTAAATCGTGTGTTCTCATTGTGTTCCTAATTGTTATATCTTACTTGAAAGGTTTTAATTGTGATTGATTAAGTTTTGAAAAGTAAAGGATTGTTAGATACTGATCCTCCCCCCCTCTTAGTATCACTGTATGCTCAACAATTGGTATCAGAGCGGATTCCTTCACAAATAGCCTAACCACTAGAAGGTAGATTTGAGGAGAGCACTAATGGCCGGAAGGGAAATTATGATATGTAATCAAACAGGGCACCATTGTTTGATGGAACTAATTATGCTTTTTGGAGCTTAAGAATGAAGACATATCTTAGTGCTTTGGGATATGACATTTGCCAATCTGCGGAAGATGGATATACTATACCTACTAATCGTCTTACAAACAAAGATGCTAAAAAAGAAAGTGAAAAAATTTCAAAAGCTATGAATGCGATATTATGTGGATTAGCAAAGTTTGTATTCATAAAAGTGATGCATTGCAAAAATGCAAAGGAAATATGGAATAAACTAAATAGCATTTATGAAGGGGATGACAAAGTTAAAAAGGCTAAGCTTCAAACTCGCAAGGCAAGACTTGAAAGCCTCAAAATGAGAGAAGAAGAGAACACAACTGAATATGTTCTTCGAGTCGATGAAATTGTTAACACCATGGTGGGACTTGGTGAAACAATCAAGGAAGCAACAATTGTACAAAAAATATTGAGATCTTTACCAATGAGATTTGATTCTAAAATCTCCGCAATTGAAGAAATGAAAGACTTGGATAAATTGACCAAGGATGATTTGCACAACACTCTAACTACCTATGAAATGAGGATTGAAGATAAACCATCAAAGAGAGAGGCAGCTTTCAAGGTAGCGCAAAGAGGAAGGGACAGGATATATGAACCTAATGATGAATTTGGCAAGATAGACAGAGAAGAAGCTCACTTCATGAAGAGGCCAAAGAAGGGTGAGGTAAGTATCAAGGTAAGTCTTCTATTGTATGCTTTAATTATGGTAAACTAGGACATTTTGCTTCTAAGTGTTCGCAGGGGAAGATGGAGAATAGCGACTATGAAGAAGATTACAATATGTACAGAGGAAGAGGATACCAACAACCAAGGAAGGGCTATAATCAAAATCAATTCGAGAGGAACAATAATTTATAGAGGCAAAAGAGGAGCCTTTAATCCAATGAATATGATGATGGATTGGAAGAAAGCGATGATGAATTTTATGGAAGCCAAGATGAGATACTATCTATGGAAATAGAGGATAAAAGGGATGTGGAAGATTACAAGAATGAGGATGATGAAGAAGTGGATCTTAAGGAAGAAATCCACTTAGCATATGATGAGATTCATTCACTTAAAAGAAGAAATGCATGTCTAAAATCAAGAATCAAGAAGAAAGTGTAATGTCCCCATTTTTAGCACTACGCTTTCTAGTGACTGTTAGCCTATTCTCGGATGCCCATAGGCTAGGCAAAGCAAGAATTAGGGTTTCCTATTTTCTAGGACATTTATTTTGTGGTTTTAGGGGTCTGCATGTTGGAGTTTTGCAGTTTGGTTTTTGGATTCCTTTTGGGTTTTTAGAGATCTTTGCAGTGGTATGACATGTAAGTGCATCAGATAATTTTTCTAGACTTACTATTTTTAGTAAGTTACGACGGCTGCTCAGTTTGTGGTCAAAATGTGTTTGAACTTTGAAGTCACTATTTTTAGTAGTATGCTATTTATAGTAAGTGCTATTTTTAGCAGTGCTATTTTTGGCAGCGGTTCAACTGTTCAGTTCAGTGGCTATATCAGGCAGAGCAGTTTGATCAGTTTGGTCTCCAACACTCCTGGAGCTTGTTTTGGCATGTTCAATTCTTTGTGAATATAATGTTTAAGTGAAAAATATCGGCTAAGGTAATGTGGATGCCTAGCATGGAGATTATTGCAATTATAATGTATTTTTCACTTAAGTGTATTTGGACGCCTACTTTATGATACTCTTGCATTTTAATAAAGTTATTCTCTCATGTATTGGGATGACTTGGTAAAGGAGACAAATGATACTCAAATGCAAAAAATGAAAGGTGAATGTGAATTTCAGTTTGGGCGCCCTAATTGGAGGGAAAAGGATTTGAACTTGAGAAGTGATAAATATGAGTGTTGGGTTTCATTTATGGCATCCATTTGCAAATACAATGAAGTGTTGCCAAAATTTCTACAGACCCTTGCTTCGAGGAATGCATACCTCCTAGCGCCCTTAGTTTCGTGCTTGCAAGATAGCACCTAGCTAAGTTTGAGACTGTTCTTTACATTGAAGAGTAGATTGAGCAAAATGAAGATGAAGTTCTTTGATGTCTTTGAAATTTTTGGGTGTTTTCTCAGTTTTGACATTGCTGGTTGGGTGCTTGGCTGAAACACTTTTGGCTTGTTGCTCTCTTGGTGATTTTTTGTTGATTCTGGGTATTGGCCCTATGTTTGAGTTTACCTTGGGCGCCTCACCTTGCAAAGTTTCAGATTTTATAATGAAGATGGTGTTTTTTAATGCTAGTCGCCCTTCTCCTTGAAGGCCGTACTTTCTCATTGGCTGCCTTGGGAAACATGATAAATATTGCTGGACAGATTGGGGTAGTTTGGTGGCTTGAGCGTGGTCGCCTATCTTCCTTGCACCATTCGCACTTTGTTTCATGTCATTCGGAGGTGTCTAGACGAAGTTGTGAGCATTTATGTGGTTCTTGAGCTTGCGGGTCTGAGATTTCTAAGCGTTGCAAGTTCATATCAGATTGGTAATAAGCTTTAGTTTTGGCTTATTTTCTTAGCAGAATAGCTTGCTTAGCTTTGGAGTTCATTTCTTATCATTTTGGTGTGCTTTGGTTATCTATATTTCATAGTAAGTTGCAGATTGCTTCACTTGTAAGGCTGTTATCAGTAGTACTGATTCAATCATTTCTTTTCTGCACTTTACCTCTTGTATTCCCACTATTAGTGGAAGAGATTGGCCTCGCCGTCTTTATATTTCAGTTCTGCTCTTTACTATCATTCCCACTATTTGGTGGAAGAGACAGGCCTTGCCATCTATTACTTTCAGCACTTTACTTTTCTGTATTACTCGCTGAAAAGCGGAAGGCATCGGCTAGCCGCCCAGACATTTACTTCAATACTTTGTATTACACTCTTGCTGAATAAGTGGTTGAGTTGCATTGCATATCTTGCTGATCGGCTGAGCCGTCTTTCATATTTTACTCTTTAGCATTTCAATTCTTTCAGCTAACAATCCCCTTTCCACCATATGCTCTCACCTCGCCCACACTGGGAATTTGGTGATCATAAAGTGAAGGGTTGATTTCTAGTATTGTACTTTCAGTTTGGATTTCATGTAACGATCCCCTTTCCACCGTATGCTCTCACCTTGCCCTCATTGGGATCTAGGTGATCAAAAAGTGAAGGGTTGCTTTCAGTTGGTTTATGATTTCTCTAATGTTAATGGGTGAAATCTTGTGCTCAAAATCGGAAAAAATTATAAAGGGATATTTCATGTTCTTCTTTGGCCATTCCTTTGAGAAAGGTTGTTGTGGTTTGTTTTTTTGGAATGATGATCCTTTAGATGGCATTTTGTTCCTTGTCGTGTTTGAGTCCATATCCCTAGCCTTCTTAACTGCTTCTTGAGGTGTACTAGGGTTGAGGGCTTTGACCCGACCCCTTAGAGGATTCATTAGGCCATCCATAAATAGAACAACCTATCTCTTTCGGAAATGCTGGTGACCAACACAGAAAGTCTTTAGAAGTCCACAATATATTTGTCAATGGTTCCACATTGCTTTAATTGTGCCAATTCTTTTAAGTGGAGCTCGAGATCCTTGTTGTCAAACCTCTCTATTAGCTTCTCCATGAATTCCACATATGAAGTAATTTGTTCATGGCCCATGGTGATCATGCCATAAGTACCACCATTCATGAGCTACCTGTCTAGATGTAGTGCAACATATTTGATTGCTTCATTCTCCGACATTGGGTTGAGTTGGAAGTATGTATCAACCTTTTGAACCCACGCCCATGCTGTGGTCTTTCTCGAACCATCAAAATATGGCAAGCTAAGCTTACCAATTTTACTCCTAAGATTGTTGTAATGGTATCTATTACCCTTGTTGGGAAAATGCTTCATTCTTAGGTCCATGTCTCTTAGGGACATATCTGTTTGCAGTTCTCCATCTATCCAATCTTGGCGGAACTGATCTTGTAACTCGACTAATGTAGATTCATTGCCTTCTTGATGTTCCACTCTAGGTGGGAAGGTAGGTATCATGGGTCTAGAACTGGTTGTAGGAACATGATGATTGGAGTTCTATTATTGATTGAATTATCTTCATTGCCTCCACTATTGCCACTTTGGTTGTTATTGTTATTTTGTATTTATCATGACTTGAGTCAATGTGTCCAATAATTGTGCCATTCGCTGTTGAATAGTTCTTTGTTCTTCCATGAATTGATCCACACAGTCGGCGATATTTCCTCTATCTCCCATGTTACTGTCTCCTTGTTCACTACTCCAAGATTCAGACCTATTAGGGCTTATATAATGATGATTCTTAGTGGATACCCAAGATATCAGAAGTTGATTTTCCTTCTGAAGCCCGGGCAGGTTTCCACTACCTTCTTATCTCTCAGTTATAATATCTTCTCTCCCTCTCACTCATAAACCTTCACAGGCTGGCAAGTTTACCAGCTCTGATACCAATTGTAACATCCCTTATAGATTTACCTTAAGTTTTGCCTTCAATTTTATAGATAAAGATATCAAAATATGCCAAGAACCGATAACCTTTAAGCGATGGTAAAAATGATGTACCTTTGGACTATTTAAAGAGCAACTTTAAATGATTAACACTAGTTTGATTATTGGATGTTTATATATCGATATGAGTAGATAATATGTTGATAATAATGATGTCGCGTTCTTAATATGAACCTTGAGATGAAGTCTGAAATGATTATAAATTCTAGAATGGAAATTCGATGAGAAGATACAATTGCTGTTTCTGATTTATGGCTTTAAATACATGGATTTGAAGGTATAGATGTCTTCCAGATTGCTGTCTCTGATTTAGTATTCTAAAATCATGCGATTGAATGTGTCATAGATTGTTGCATCAATTTGATTGCTGTTTCTGATTACTCCTTCAAGATCATGTGATTGATTGTTAAGAAATTGATGCCCCTATCTACTCGCTGTTCCAGATTATATCATTATACTTGTGCGATTTCTTTTTGGTGTCGTATCTGAGTATTCACAATTTCCTCATGCGTTCATTTACTTGGCAGGTCGATGCTCTTGAGAGCACTGTGATCAGAGTTTGAAAATATAATTTTACAAATGTTCGGTGATGATCCTTGGATGAATTTCGATCTCCCTCATATAGCATTTAAGTGGGCTTGATGTGAGAAGTTGTGTCTTTTGATCATGTGTCTTCGACTTAACTAATCATTAACTAACTATTTGATGCCTTGGTCGATTTAATTTTTTTCCCTCTAATGAGCGATTACATTAGTAATGCTTCGTCACATCCAATGAATGACTTGGACAAAGTCATTTGTTTTATGTGATTCCTTTTAGCAATCGTGTGGGGTCATTACAGGATGGCATGTTGAGGTCTAATATTGAGAGATTCAATGGACATAATTTAAACCATGGAAGTTGAAGATGGAAGATCGTTTGGTGGAAACAAATTAGTGGATTATGGTTTCTTCTTCAACCAAACCCTTAGGCATGTTTAATGAAGACTGGGTAAAATTGGATAAGAAAGGATTATGTCTATGAGATTTGTTGTCGATAAATGTGCTTCAAGAGACGATGTCATTTTCATTGTGGAAGAAGTCAGGTAGGTTACATTAGTTTAAGAGTTTAATTAACAAACTTTTTTTTTGAAATAGAAGTTATGTTCTTTAAAAATTAGGGGGGGAGACATGTTAGTTGATCATTTGAATAGCTGTTATATGATTTTAAGTCAACTTGCATCAATAGGAATTGAGATGGATGAAGAGGACAAGAATATTTTATTACTTTGGACCTCATCAAACTCATGAGAAAACCTAATTTTGACCATCAATAGTAATGTTCTGTCAATGAGCTCGGAAAATGTTGACTTTTTGTTAAGTGAGGAAATTATGAAAAAGCCTATGGATGGTAATTCTTTTCATCATTTTGTTAGTTGCTAGAGGTAGGTCTAAGGATAAGGTAAGAAGAAGATTGGAGATAAGTAGTCAAGAAGTGATTTAGTGTAGATGAAGCTAAACATGGATGGCTGCCTAGTTAGTTTGGGATTTTTTTTGGATCTTGGGAATTATACCCTCAGAAGGGGTCATGAGACAGCTTGATGAAGCATTGTGGATGTAGTTGAACATTGATGGTTGTCAAATAATTTAAGAGATTCATAATTTTGGAGTTTGGGGAGGTGTAATCTGGGAACTTAGGAATTCAGCTCTAACACCTTTATGAGGGTTATGAGGTAGTTTGATGAAGTCTATCTATTGGAAGAATTTTTTTCAAAGAGAAGCTTCCAAAGAATACATGGTTCTATTTAGTTTTGATGTTTTTAGTTTCTAGTTAATGTGTAAGTATATTTTTCTTTTAATATAGTAAGCCTTAAGAGGGGGTGTTAGAATATAAGGCTTGGCCTTTGTATCTTTTGTAATAAAGTCACTATAGTGATTTAGTGGTGTGCAATAGTGTTAGCTATTATTAGTATTTAGCATAGTTTGAGGACTCTGTGAGTCCTGGAAAAGACTCTTGGGACTTGCGAGTCCTAGGGCTCGTCGATTCGACTTGCCAAGGACTCCTGAGTCGAGTCTTGGAGAGTCCAGGCTAGGACTCCCGAGTCCTAGCGAGTGACTCGCATGAGTCCTAGAGTCAAACTCCCAAGTGCCAACTTAGGGCTCTTGGCATCGCCTGGAAACAATGATTATGAATGTTTAAAACTTGTTTATTGTTTCTTTTTTTCATTTGAAAATTTGAAACTGAGTATGAATGATGAAACTTTAAATATTGAGTGTTTGAAGCATATATTACATAATCTGTGATTAATTGCCGAGTGGCTGAGTACTCTCCCATTTTTTGCTTGGGCAAGTACTCTCTACTTTTACTCTCGGCTCAGGATGCAAAAAAAAACAATTGCCGTTTTTTTTCTTCAGAAAACTCGTGGAAAACCCTCAAAGTAACCCTGGAACAGATGAAACGTGTTTTTCATACGCTTGTTTTTGCTCGATTTGAACACGCTTTAGGTGTGTTTTGAATGTGTGTATGACGCAAATTGGTGCTTATAAAACCTTTGTTTAGTGGGCCTTATAGACATTGCATCCTTTGACGTGATTTGGAATGGTTTCTTGTCACGTTTTGGATTGGTTTTACTGTTTACACTGCAATGTTACTGGTAACACATTATCAATATACACAAATCTGTCGACTGATATTACACATTGTCATACACAATCGACATGTTTGTGTATATTGATAATGTGCAAATTTTTAAACATTAAACAGTTTAATGAACATTATCATAATGAATAATTTAAGTTTGTATATAGTTATACACAGATTTTAATGGTATTACCGTATTATTGATATGCATACTTAATAGTTAAACAGTTAAACTTAATACAAATATGCATACATGATTGATGATAATATGATATCATGATACACTGATAAGTGAATCGAGAAACTGTGTGATTGTGTGGGTATAGATATGTCTGTGGTGTATATGCATGCAAACTTGGCATCCTATGTATGTGTATAAATATGTATGTGCGCACAATGTTGTGTGTGTATAGGTATGATGTAATTGAATTTTGCAAAGTGTTTTTATAAAAAAAATTATTGCTTTTTAAGTTGCAAAGTATTTGTTGAGTATATGCTGAGTATTTGTTGAGTCAAAAATTTTGGGCTTGCCAATCACTCTCTGAGTCCGAGTATGTAAACTATGGTTTGAAGATCATATAACATGTGTAATATTTGATTTACGAGAAATTGATAATCAAATTAGGCTCTTATGTTCTCTAACTGCATTATTATTATTATTATTTTTTTTTGTAAAACTACGGTTTTCTTCTTTGTCAAGTCCTAGCCGAGTATTTTGCCGAGTCCATGCTGAGTCCCGAGTCCGAGTCCTATTTTGGGCCGCCGAGTTCGCGTTGAGTCCGAGTTTTCAAACTTTGGTATTTAGAATTTTGGACAAGTCTCACATTTATTTATTGTTGGTTACATCTCTAAAATTCTATATAAGGAGATGGACCTCTTTGTAATCGTCTCTCCAATATTTAATAATATTATATTGTGTTATTAGTTGTTTTCTAAAGGGGAAGTTTCTTTTACTAGATGCTATGAAATGGCAATGGCAAGAAGATAACGAAATCCTTAAAAAGCCATAACATAGAGTGAGGATGCAAGAGGGCATCTTTGTCTTATAAAATGTAAAAAGGCCAAAGTGCTAAGATTGATCACTATTGTCACTTGGAATTGCACCCTTGTTGAACCCGCTGCTCAACATTCCAATGAAACATGGGATTGATCTCAAGGTGTGGGACGTTGTAGTTGAGATCAAACCTCTAGAGAAGGCTGACTTCCTTTCTAACTTAAATGCAACATTGTTGGTCCAACCCAACACTAAATAACTCTAAAACTAACCTTATTCTATCATCTTGTAGAGGGAAAAGGGGGAGAGAGAAATGCAAAAAACAAAGGGATGTGATGCACTTAGATTAATGGTGTTTCTTCCTACTCACTTTGGCTCAAAGAATCAATTAAACTACCAAAGGAACTCACACAACTCTCAGCCATACCAATTTCTAAGGGATATATATGAAGGTTAGGGTTTGATGAGCATTAAGAGGGAGTAGGAAAATCCATAGTTAACGCCTACGAGCAAAGTTAACAACATACAAACTTGGAAAATGATAAGCATTCTTCAAATGTGAAGGTAAAAGGATTTCACACAACACATTAGAGGTACATCAAAAAGAGGTGAAATAGTAGCTTTTTTAATCTGAAGGCATGCAGCCTGTTTTACAAAGTGGAGTTGTAGAGCTGCAAAGCTCTTTAAAAGAAAAAAAAGGAAGAACCCTTTACAATGAGCACAAAGTGCCTTTTAAACTTAGAAGGGTGTAGGAGAAAGGAGGAGCACGTGGCAGAGGCAAAACCCCTAGTCTCGACCCAATCCAATGAACTGCAGGCATGTGCACACCAAATCCCGAACTAGAGGCGTGGGAAAACATTCATGACACCATAGTCATGCCTCAGCATTGATGAATCCATGGCTGCAAATCAATAAATGTAGCATGGGTGCCAATTTCTCTTTAAAATCCATGAAAAATGAGTTAAAAAACCTTTCTTGAGCCTCCATGGATTAGATTTTGTAGTTATAGGGGTCGTTGCAGCATTGATGGTGTTTCTTGGGAGTCATCTGTCCATTTTGACCTTTTATGGAAATTGGAGCCCCATTCAGATGTTACTTTAGCCATTTGCGGAAATCTGGCACCCTTCTGGATATTGCAGAACTTTGGCCCTGATGTGGATATTGCAGAACTTTGGCCTTGTGCATATTGCGGATACCACCAAAACTTCTGCAATATCCAAAAGACCCCCAGAAATTCTGCAATAGCATAATTTAGCCATTTTCAAGAAGTTTTTTGAGCTGAATTTTTTCATCAAGTACTAATTCCTTTTTTTATTTCAAGAAATTTTTACAATTTGTTTGGGAACACATTTTCTTTTTCTTTTGTGGTAACGATCAGTTTTAACAGTTTTCTTTAAATTAATTAAACTAAAACAAAAAAACAAAACAAAATACTAAATGTTTCTCTGAATGCATAACCATAATTAGCATCCATATAGAGTTCATGGTGGAAAAATTTGCATGTATATACACAATTGAACCTAAGTTACCGGTTCGGTTTTGGGTTTGGGTTCGGGTTCAAGAACCCAGTTCGCTGGTTCGGGAAAATTTTTTTTTTGGGGTTGGGTTCGTTTTGGGTTCGGTAATAGAAAAACATATAAAAATCAGAAATATATACATATTTGCAGCAGTAATTAAGTTCAGAATACACCACCATATTAATAGTCAAATAACATAGCAAAAATACACCACCACTTTATACTCAAATGTCATGATATACAATTATAAATTAAAGTTCAAACTTCAAACATAAAAATGTCAAGTGTTTACAATCAGCCATTAATGATTATTGATCATTGATCGATCTGAATCATATGGGTCATAAAAAAACAGCATCATTAGCAACATTAGATGCTACATTTTGTGTAGAACCACAAAGAGCATTAGTGGCACTCGCACAAGCACTGCCACTAGCACTGACACTAGCACTGACACTACCACTCTCATGCTCAGTAGCTACTTCAGGTTGATAGTCATCATCAATATCAAGTGCAGCTAAGTGACTTGTGGAAGCATCCAAGTCAAGCTGCTCTAGCTCAATATCCCACGACACCTCTTTGTGTCTCCTTCTTTGTAGGAACTATGCTTGTGTGTAAGGAGGCACAAGTTTGAATGCACATACACCAAGTCCTCTGGCTTTTTTGAATGTAGCCTATTGCATTTTATTGAGTGGATGAAGGAGTATGTGCTCCAATTCCTCTTAGAAGAGGATAAACTAGCAACCTATTAAGACCAAATTAAATAGTTAAGAGGCACAAAATTTAACTAAACAAAATTATTAATAGATAAATTAAAATTAAAATTACAAAATATAAAACTTACTTGGGATAAAAAATTTATTGCAATAGGTTGGAGGTGCCTGCATTCTTGCCCATGGAAGTACCACCAACTATGAGCATCCACCCTAAACTTGTCTCGAAGAGCATCAAGATTTTGATGAACACTACCAGAGCATGCAAAAGCCATGAACTCAACCCTCACTCAATCACGTTGGTCACGATCAGTGAAGAGTCTATGTAGTGCTGCCTTGTACCCTTGAGCCACTTCAACATCCATATATGGAGCAACTCTTGATGAAGTAGAAAGTATCTTAGGACTATAATATTTGGGACTCAATGCAAAAGCGAGAAGATGCAAGGGAGTGGTCATTTTGTTCCATCTATCAACCATGATTTCTTGTAGCTCTTTGAAGAACTTCTCTTCAGGATCTTCCTCTTTTGCATTGATGATGGTTTTTATCTTCTCAATCATTGAGTCGATACCATCATATACTTCTCCCAAACAAGGTCTATCCATGTTTGTGTAACAGATCATGCTCAATATAGGCTCAGTGAAACTAACTAGGTACTCAACATCCCACCAGTTATCATCTAGGATCCTTTGCTTGATCCTATTTGCCCTTTCATTGCTAGATTTCCTCCATACAACCCAATTAGGGCTGATTACCATGGCACAGAGTGCCTCACGAACCTTTATAAGTCGTCTCAACACAATTGTGTTGGAGGCAAAACGGGTCTCAGCAACTTGTTTGAAAATCAAAATTAAAATAAAAATATAATTTAAATTTACAAAATCAAAATTTAAAATTAAAAGAAAATTCAAAAAATTTAAAAAATTGAGAATTAACTTACCTTCAACAACTCCAATTTTGAGAATTGTCTAAATATTCCTTGTGTCATATGTTGGTTGGTGACAAACATTTGGATGTCTTCGCCCTCAGCATACACTTGTTTGATTCACTCAATTTTTGGATCCAATTTTTTGTAGCATTAGATTGAGGGAGTGGACAGCACAAGGTGTCCAAAAAAAGTGTGGATACTTCTCCTCAACCAATAACCCAGCAGCCCTACAATTTTTGGCATTGTCAGTTACATCTTGCACAGCATTTTGATGGCCCACTTCTTCAATAGCTTGGCAAAGGATGTTAGCAATAAATGGACCATCCTTCACTTGTCCTTCACAATCCACTGCTCTCAAAAACATTGCCCCTTTAGGGGACAACAATAACATTGATCAATGGGCGATTTTTTGCATCTTTCCATCCATCAGAAACGATGGTCACCCTTGTTTCGATCCACGAATCCCTTATGGGCTTCAAAGAGTCTGCTACATGTTTCACCTCTTTCTCCAATAAGGTGCAACACACCTTCTCAAAACCTGGGCCCTTATACCCCTTTGGAGCCTCATTAATAGATTTCACCATTTTTTGCCAATATGGTGAACAAACAACATTGAATGCCAATCCATTGGCATAGACACATCTTGCTATGTCTTGATCAGCAATCTCTTTTGCCTCATTTTGAAATGAAGCTTCCAACGGTCCCTTAGATCTTTTTTTTGAAGAGGGCATGGTATGCTCTTGAGGGATGTCCATAAATAGATGGCTTTCTGTAGGTGGAAAATAAGAAGGTGGTGTAGGGGGTTTCATGGATCAAGATCCTTTCTTCAAAGGATGGCTTGTTTTACCACTAGTTGCTTTTTTGTTTGCCTTTTCTTGCTCAGCAATATATTTCAACACTATATCATCCAGAATGCCACTGTTATCTTCACCTGGACATGGTTTGATGCCTAGTTCAGGGATCCTGCACAAGTGCCCTTTCACTCGACTATATGAGCTCGAATATTGAACATGGCAATGACTACAAATCCAAACATATCCTCCACCACCTGGAAGTTGTTGAACCATTTCTACATATTTCCAAAGGGGAGAGTTTGGGTTTGTTTTGAAACGAGATTGGATTGAGCCTGGGGAGGTATCGATTGCCATTGTAATACGGAATAGTGAATACCTAAGGCACAACATATTGAAATTTTGGGAATTTGAAACTAAAAGACTTTATTAATTTCAGAAAAATGAAAAAATTGAACATGTGCTATAGACATTTAGAGGAATGAAAAGTAAAACAAAACAAAAGAGTTGAAGTGCATTTGTTAAAAAAAATGTAAAAAAAAATAAAAAAACTTCAAAAAACCTACCTCTTTTGAAGAAATCTTGCTCTATGATTTTCTTAGCAACAAATAGACACTTGCAAGTGCTTAGGAATAGCACAACAATCAACTTTGAACAATCTACGATTAGCCTTCAAGTCTATTCCAGCTCGTGCAAACAAAAGAGAAAGTTCAGCAATGGAGGCAAAAAATCATTTTTTCTCATTCACAAATTGGTAAATGAGTATCACTTTACCTATTTCATGTTTTAGCGGCAAGTATTAGGGTTAGAAGGAATAAAAAACTCTTTAAAAGTCAAAAAAGAGTCCAAAAAATAAAAATAAAATGCAAAGTCGTGTGAAAAAGTGTGCCTGGGTGTGAAATTCTGCCCGGGTTCAAAAATTTTGAACCCTGTCCGGACCCACAATCAGAGGTCCAAACCCTGGCCGAACCCGCAGAGGGATTTTCGAACCCTCAGCGAATTTGGGTGGACCGGACCTGAATTCCGGACTCGAACCGGACCCAAGCCCTGTAGGAGTGAACCCAGTAACTTAGAATTGAACCGAACCAAAGTTCCACTTATGGAATGGAATTATTTTAGGAGAATATAATTATTGATTGATTTATTTTCATAGAATTGCTTTAATGTATATGCAGATTGAAAACACAGGTTTGTATTGCACCACATCTTGAATATTTAGAGGGTCTAGAAAATCTGTCATTAATTATACACAAAAATCAAACATGTTACTGTTCTGTGAGTAGACTAATAAATTAAATGTCCTTTGTAAATCAGAATATTATATGAATAATAGATTGAAGATTTTATCAATATACAGTGAAGCACAAAGTAGTAATTTTATACAACAATCACATTCTGTCTCATGCCCCAGTAATATACCGTGAAGTGTTCATTTTATACAAGAATTACGTCATTCCCTGTCTCATGTCCCATTGCTTTTTAACCCCTCTAATTTTAATCTCCATAAGTGAAACTATAACTATACAACTATATGACCCTCTCTTCAACTATACAATTATATGAAACATTATTGCTAGTGTGGTGATCTGATTTCCATTGTTCAAACTCGCGCAATTTCATTAATATGAACAAAATGAAAATTACCCTCCATAGTAATTTTCACTCTTCTTGTAGCTAAAGTTTAAATTTTATTAATATTACTACATAAGCAGCTATAATATCACAATTATCTTCCTTTTGTTACTAATATGATGGAATAGAGGCAGGAATTCATCATGACAGTATATGAATATAAATGATCCTTCAATAAACTAAAGGCTGGTTTATATTAAACTAAAGGACTTAAATGCAATTGCATATCTCGTGCTTAAAGTTGAACAAATTATTAGTCAGTAGGCTTCAAATGCGGGCATTCGTGCCCAGAAAACTGCCTCTTGCCGGGAACGTTGGAGGTCGTAAAATTCTGTAAACTTGCCAAATATTTAGTTCCTTTGAAATTTCTGAACATTTAAGATGCGGATTCATCCATTTATGTTGGACATCTACCGTGTAGATTCACTCATTTATGCCATTTATGAGCCTCGATCCAATTTTGCTGTACACTTTTTTTGCATCACGTTGAAGATATAAATACATTCAATTCCCTGATTTGCCACACTTGTCTGATGCGTAGGCAGCTGAGCATCCACCATCATGAAGACACCAAGATCTGGTCAGCCCTCTAAGCTTTGAAGTTACACCTGGCAGAGACAACAGGCGTTGATTCACTTCCACCGCTTGATAGTGATTGTCTGATTTTTCAAAACTCAGTTATAAATATTTCCCACCTCAAGTTTCTGTTGGCATTGATGTAATTTTAATTAAAAAGGTTTCTCTTGTAGTAGGCTTGTGACTTTATTCTCTTTGAATTTCACAATTGTGCTCGTTGAGAATATAATAGTTTTAATAGAGCTCGTTTCTGAGGAGCCACATTATCATGAGAAATGATTTTTTTATTTCTTTTACAAATGATATGGGGTATCTGCAAAAACTACGTGTGTTCTTTGTTTGGGATGGGGTGGCATAGAATGGGGGTGGCCTGTTATCTAGGGCTTGAATGAAATGTTTATGTAGATGTAGTTTCATGTTAAAGATAGGATTTATGTAACTGGGGGCAATTTATGTTGGTTATGTCTATGCTTATAGTTATTTTACTTTGTTTTTTAAGAAAAAAAGTTATTTTAAGGTTATACATAGTTGAAGGGGATGAACATAACTTCACCAAAATGTAAAAGAGATTTTTTATTTTTTTTATGAATAAATAATGCATGTAATTATAATTCGCTTCAGATAGAAGAATTGTTTTTGTAAGAGATTATATTAATTAGTAAGCTTTATTTCCAATTTAGTTGTAAGCATCCACCAATTCAGACTACTTTGTTCAATTCATGTTGTTTACGTGTTGCTCTTTTGTTGATAGGGGTAGGGATTTGTACATTTTTTTATCGATACAATTTTTCTTAAGTCTTCAACTTTCAAATGTTGTTGAAAAAATTAACATGAGTTTTTTTATTAAATGAAAAGTTATAAAATCATGTTTTAATTTATTTTTATATTTAAAATATTTAGGTGTATTTGTTTAAGATTGTTTTTATTGTATGGTAAATAAGTCTTGTTTAAATAAAATATTTTTATATTTAAAAAATGTTTTAGTGTATTTGTTTAAGATTTTTTTTATTGCATGGTAAATAAGTCGTGTTTGAATAAAATGCTATTTATTATGACTTAATTAATATTTGATAGGTTGTTGGAAAAAGTGATTCAAAATTGTTAATTTATCTTTCATCTAATTTTTTTTGGTGTTGGATGTTGGTATGTAATTTAAATATGGGGGATTAATTGATTTATTTAAGCAATTAAATATTTTTTGATTTTTGATTTTTTAATCTAATTATAATATGTTGTATAATTTTTTATTTTAAATGTGTAGGGTTTAATTTCTTATTGTGATGGTGAAATTTATATATCCACACCATTTCCAATTTAGTTTTGTTTCCACCTTGATGAAAATTTCTTAATGCAATAACATATCAACAAGTGACACTCTTGTGTTAAGCTTGATTCATATTCACACCTATTTAGCCTCTATTTGTGCTATTTTCCATGCATTTTCTATTGTTGCACCTTTATTCACTGTTTCTTTTGTATATTAACTCCCTAACTTGAAATTAGCTCACTACTAATATTGTGTCCATCTCACTCTAATTTTATGTTACTCTATTTAGTCTTTTTATCCATCACCATTTCAAATGCTCACTCAAGAAAATAGAACTTGTCCTACTAAACATAATTAATTGCAATTTTCTTTTACCAAATATTCTCTAAATCTCCCTATTGGCATACCCATGGCACCTCCTAATGATACAAGTGCTAGTGTTTATGTAAACAAAAAAATTAGTGATACTACAACACAAGCTATTTCCATTAAGGGCATGGTGTGATGGTTAAGGTCTGGAGTCAATATAGGATCAACTAGGTTTAGTGGCCATATTGGGCTATTACATTGGTAGGTTTAAATCTTGTGTCAAGTTGGGAAAAACATGTAAGCTAATGTTTGTCATTACCATTATATATATTTAATATACCAAATTTTAATTAACAATATAAAAAAGAACAAAAATAAAAATACACAAAATCCTTTGAGTGTTATATTTAATAAAAAAAATGTGGAATGTTCTAATGCGATACTTCTAGAGTGTCGTGTTCTAAAGTTTTAGGCATGTTATCTTCTATTAATAATCTTAATTGGAACAAATTAAATAAATGGTTTTTGTTGAAGCTTTAAGGTATTTGATACAGACAATACTAGAGAATCAAAAGCTCTCAATTTTTTCTTTTCTAATGATTTCAAATGCTATTGTGGTTTATTATTGTGTGCCTAAGCATAACATATTACTATACCTATGCTTTTGTTGCCCCTAATTTAAATAGTGTGTTTGGTCTAACTACAAGTAATAAAGAGTTAAGTCATGATTAAATAGTGCAAGGAAATATGTAAAATAGGTATCTATTTACTCAGTTAAGTCATGATTAAATAGTGCAAGGAAAGATGTAAAATAGGTATCTATTTACTCTTGTCAAAACTATTTGTGTTAAAACTAGATTTATAGGTATAGTCCCTTTGAGGGAGTGTGTACTTTTGATATTTACATATTTATTGAATATTTACTTTTTCATATTTAAGTTTCTATGATTCTTTTGGGAGCACAAGTAGTATTAGACCTTCCAACAATTTTCACCACCATTTCCAACATACCAAGAGGGGTGTATCCAAAAAACAACTCAAAATTTGTAAGCAAGGATGAGTAGAATGGATTAATTTTAGACTTTACAGAAGAGGTTGAAATGAAAATTCCATCCTTTGGGAAAATAGTCATAAGAGATTATCTACAACATTGAAACCAATAGGACAACATTTTTGATGATGATGATGATGATGATGATGTCAAACCTTGGCAATCTTGATGCTTTTCTCCTAGATGGTGAAGAGGAAGAGGTAGAAAGATTGCAATGACCCTACTTTAACCTACACATTAAAATTCCACAATATTATTTTACACGTGTGCAAGGCAGGCCCATATGGACATAGCTAAGCAAGCTCATAATGACCTTTAAGGTGTAGAGAACAAGAAGGAAAGATGACAAGCTAAATGTCTCCCTACAACATTTAGACTATGTTGTCTATACTTGTGCAGAAAATTGTGTTTTACAAATCTTGATAGAAACTTGTGAGTTATGTTGATGCTATAGCCAAAGAGATGAAAACATATGGTACTCAACTTATGCATCAATTTATGAGAGATATGCCCATGGAATTCATTGAAAAATCAATTTTCGAAGTTGAAGGCAAAGCTTCCTTGAAAGCTTATGTAGAAGATTATATTTTTAATTTGTGTGTGGATATTTAAATAAAGATTGGAAACATTCCATCTTGAATTATTAGGAATAACTAGTATTGTAGCTAGAAGGGATAAAAAACATATTGAGGCCCTTAGGAAGATAAGTTGAAACCTTTATTTATCTTAACTCACTGATTCTTTTTTCATTTGAAAATAAGGTAGGGAAGAGGGATGATATGAGTCTTCTTATTTAGAAGGCCCTCTCCCTTTGTCTAACCTAACTCTTAAGGCTTTTGATTGCAAACTTTCATCATTAGTGTTTTAAAGCATGGAGCAAGGGTCATTTATGTACCCCAAAAGGTCTTTATATGGTTGACGAAATGTATCAATTTGAGTTAAGAGTTTCAACTCCATAATTAAGAAATAACTAAGCAACTTGATGTTGAGAATCATATCAAAAATATTGGAGCTTTCAATATTTCTACACAATGATCTACTTAGAATGTTTTGATACATTCAAGTTCTTTGTTCATATAAAAAAGACTAGGGTTTTTGCCATATGATAATCCTAGCAATACCCAACACACATTTGATAAGAAATAACTTTATAGGTTGGGCATTCATGTGATACCTCTGTAAATATTCCTATGAGAATCCAAACATTTAATGCTTAGGTGTGCTAAATAATCTAGAGCTAATAGTTGGTCACCATACTCTAAAAGATTTTTTTAATGTTGTAGATGCTCTTTTCGGCTAATGGTTGCAATTACTTAGACATGACTCCATGAATCATCAAGAGAGGATTTTGCATTGAAGAAATAATGTCAAGTCCATACCTCCTAAAGAGTTGATTGTGGTTCATTTTAGACCCATGAACAAGATTTTGGAGAAGGGGCATTTTGGCTTCATGGCTCACCTTTTGGATTGCTTAAAGCAAATGTTATTTCTAGTCAAAATTGGGAATCTGTTTAATGCGTTTCATCTTAAGGTTACCAATGTTTAGGGCCTTTGTTTCGGTAGGTTGATTGACAAAATATACTTGTTTCATTCTTATGATTACTTGTGGGTCCAATGGGTTTAAAATTGCAGACTTCTATTTTTAGAATAAATAGAATAATTGTAAATTGCATGGGATCCCACAATGTATCATTTGTGATTTAAATCAAATCGTCAAGATTACATGGGTGGTATTTAATATGAGTGCATACCGTCGTCTCCATCGAGATGGGCTAACTAATGTAGTGAACAAATGTTTGGTAGGATACCTTAGGATGTATGTTCGGAAAAACAAAGGAAATGGGTAGAATAGTTGTACTTCGTAGAGTGTTGGTACAACACCACCTACTACTTGCACTCAATCGACTCTATCCAAAACATTTAATGGTTATGAGCCTACATTGAGTTTGAATTGAGTTGTTTAGAGGAAAGGTGCTTGTCATAGTTGACACATTGAAACAAATGTAGAATGTTCTTACATATTGAAGGATAATTTGACAATGAGAAAAAACCGTAATGAAGTATCAAGATGACCTACATAGGACATGGCACCACTTTGAAGCAGGTGATAGTCATTGTTCTCTAACCATATAACAATTTGCATTCAAAGAAAGATCAATTACTATATTTGGCATCCAATCATGGACTAGTGAGGATGATTTATGATCTGAGATTTTCAGAGGTCGTGAGGTGTCGTGTGACACGTTATTTGCAGTCGTGGCCAAGAAAGATTTAACATTCGAAAGTTGCAGGTTGCTTATGAACATAAAACTCACGAGCATTTTTCAAGGTCGCAGGTTCCACGAGGGGTTGCGTTTTTAGGCTTTATTAGTCGCTGATCGATCACACTTATAAATCGTGTGACTGAACTCATTGATAATCGTAGCCGGTATGAGTTTCAGAAGGGTCGCAGGGGCATTTTAAGGGGTTGTGACCGAAAATCAATCATTTTTTCTGTCGCAAAAGGTCACAGGTGTGAAGTGCATGAATTTGATAAAATATATTAGATTTCTACAGTTCATATCAATAAGAGTTTGTTGTTTATAAATTAAATTGTGTTTTAGTTTTTAAATCAACGTTTTGGATCACATTCTGTATCAGGATGTAAAAAGAGTACCAAATGTGATTCGAAATGTTGATTCAAAAACTAAAACACAGTTTAATCCAGAAACAACAAACTCTTATTGACATGGATTCAGTTGAGTTGTAGTATACATCAAAGGTAGAAATTGCGGGTGCAGTAGGGCATGGGTTATAGGTATCTCTTGGTGGGTATTATATCAGTTTTAAGTTTCATATAGAATCTGCATTCAATTTTAAGACTTGGAATATTTTTAGAAAAAAAGAGGTTCTCAAATATTTGGGGCATTTTTTTGGGGGGTAGAGGATCAACATTTTTTGAAAAAGTTTAAAGACAGGTTTGTTTTTTTTGGAGGGGTAAGTCAATGGTTGGTATTTAGAGTCACACAAATTAACAATAGAATATTAGCTTTCATTGAGCATTCATTGAGTATCAAGTATGTGACAAAGTCTTGTTAGGTGTAGAAACTATGTCTATTAATAACTCTGATGACTTTGAAAAACATCTTATGAAAGTGCTATTGATTTTAAAATTGTTAGTATAAGATGATCTTGTTTCCAAATCATGATATGTTATATTTGCACATACTTTATAAGATAGCTTAAAAAATAATTATCAAATTTTAGAAAAGGTTTGGGTTCTATATGTCAAAAAATTGTTAGCTTCTATCAAATTCTTTGACAATGTTTTTGTTTGAACATGTCTTAAAAATTAAGGATCTTAGGGATTAGCATGTTGCCATCAACAAACTAGGTGATGAAGATGACATGGTTTCATTGACCTTTAATAGTCTCTCACTTTATTTGGAGACATTGTAGAGTCTTTGAATCTAGTATAGGACACTCAAATCCAAAATTTTGATAAGGTCAATCAACATTTATTGTAGGAGCGAAGATAGTAATAAATAAGGGAATTTACATCCACAACAATTGAAAGTGCTCTTGTTATCCGGTTTAAAGTAAATCTCAAAAAAAAAATTGATACCACTTCTTCCATTCAATCAAAACAAAAACTTTTTTTTTTATTATAAAAAGTTTAGGCATGTGAAAATTGATTGTAGAAAAAATAATATTATCTATCCCAAAAGCAAATAAATGAAACTAATGTTGTAAATATTGCTAAGGAAGACAACAAAGGGCATGTATTGATGATTTGTATAGATAATATTAAAATAGTTGGTTTTTTTTATTTAGGAGCATTTAGACACTTCATGTGTTGAAAGGATTAGTATGTCAAGTTTATTGCTAGTGAGAGTCACAAAAATTTTGTTTCACTTGGTGGTGACAAGTCATGCATATAGTTGAAGAGATAGGAGATGTTAGAATTGCACTAACTTATGACATTTAGACTTTTAATATAAAATATTAGGTTTGTTCTAGGTTTGAACAAAAAACTACTAACTATAAGAAAATATAGTTTGAAAAACACATGTTCAAGAAAACCCCACGAGTCATAAAGGTATTTCTATTTATATTTATTTTGCACGCATTCACATGAACCATGAGTTGTAAAGGTATTAAAAAAAATATTGTATGGTTTGTTAAAAAAGCTAAATCCTTGCCTATTCATCAAAAAAGAAGAAGTTAAATCCTCATTTAGCGAGGTTTACTTTAAGAATTAGCAAACAATAAGACACTAATTTATGAAATACAAATAAAAAGCTGGAATTTAAATCCTATACATAATAGGTATGAGAAGTTATAATTGTTTGATTGTGTATTATGGTTTACAAAATAGGTATTAGGGGTTTGTTAAGAGTTTAGTAACTTTCATTAACAAGTCTATATTTTGTCTTCTTATCTGAACTTAAATTTATAAAGTTTTGCTTAGAATTGTAGAAACTACAATTTAAAAATAAGAAAACATTAAATTTAAGATAAAAATATATAAGTGAATCTCGCCTTTGGGTAAAAAAAAAATCCAAAATGAATCATGTTCAAAAGTGCATAGACTTTATCAATATGCTTACAATTGAATATAGTTAGCTCTCTCATGGCACTACAAGGGTTGTAGTGGCATCACCTTTGGTCAAAGCTCATTCAATGTTTTCCTATAAAAGATGGGTTTGCCCAATTGTTTTAACACTTTTTCCTATAAGACAAATGAGAGACCTTGCATGTTGAAAGAATTAATGCATAAGACTCAAAGTTGTTTGCTTGAAGGAAAATTTTTATTAGATTAGGAATTTTACATTGTGTAGCATTGCTACTAATAACTAGTATGAAATTTTGATATGGTCCATGAGCCTTTATTAAGAACATTAAGGGTTTTATCCAAGTAGTTGGAAGTTCAAGGTCGAGTAAAAAGTGAATAAAGAATATCCTTTTGTGGTTATCCTAGAGGACCTACCATGTTCTCATATTCTAACAAGAATTCCTTTGAAATAAGTCATTTGCTATTTTGTAGTTTGTTTTTTATAAGATAAGCAGCATTTATAGGGTGTCGTGCCCTTCACATAGGAGCCCATAGGGCCAAAAAGGAGCTAGTTCAAACCAACATGAACTAGGAGAAACATAGAAACAACTGACAGATAATTGAAGAAACAACTAACAAACAGCTATAGAAACACAAACAAGGACTAGACAACCCTAGAACCAGAGGGGACCAGCCTGACTCTCATCACCCTAAGTCGCAAAGAAGCAATAGATTTGGGGAGTCCTTTCTTCTTCCTCAGCACAACAGACCAGGAAGACTCAGAAACAAAGTCCTCCCAGCAAGGAGAGGGGCAGATCTTCAACAACCACCTGTAGGGAGCCATGACGTTAAGAGGGAGCTGACAACAAAGAGGAGTCATTGGCAATTGAAGGAACAATAGAGTTGGTCAAAGAGGAGCGAGCAACGTCCGTCAAGATTATGACAACAGATTGAGTCAGTATAGGTTCCACGATAGGAATAGTCGAAATAGGAGCCTAAAGAGGACCATCCACCAAGGGATGAACCACTAAAGGAGGGTCGTCCTCTATAGGAGAATCCGAAGAGGGACCCACCATGAGGTGGTCCGAGCAAGCACTCCTCCACCAAGTAGCAGCACCCTTATGATGAGCAAGAGGGAAACCAGAGGCCAAATGATCAGTGGAGAAACACCTCCCGCACCGAAAGGGAAGGCCTCATAGTCCAACAGCTGCGACCAAGGTCTGTCCTCCACCATTAAGACCACATCACCAAAAAGGGGTTTAGAGATGTCTAAATCAACTAAGATACGAGCCACTGTCGTGTGCCCTAGATCCCAAGATGTAGAGTCAACCTTCAAAAAGCCTCCAATGGAATTGCCAACAACTTAAAAACATGATTCCTCCCAAAACTGGAGAGGGAGATTCGACAGTCGGACCCAAACAAGTCTGACATTCAATGGCTCAGTAAGCGAACTGAAAGAGCAAGACCATAGCCTGATGGACAGCCAATGAATGCCCCACATCCACCCCTTATCCAACACGCAGTCCCGCTCAACAGGAGTAGAGAAGGAAGCAATGAAAAATCCCCTAGCGTTGGGATAGAGCTCAATCTCACCAGAAACAACAGGCTTCCAGGAGGTTGAAACCCAAGCATGGAGATCAGGAAGGGAGGGCCACAAGACATTAAACCTACAAATCACCCCCTTATGCAAATAGAAATCCTCATTCTCGACAACGTCAGGCCCATAGACCACCACAGGGGAGGCCCTGACACAAGGCAAAGGATGAACCCTAGCCGTAGCAAGAGAAAGCTAGGCACGAGCAACATCAGAAAAGGTTTTTCGTTTGCAATCATGCACTACTCTAGTAAAGGAAACCACAGGAGGAGAGGAAGGGTTGGCCCCCACAACCACTTGCAGGCACACACAGGGGAGGAAACTCATCTCGCACAGGATTGCAGGGCAGCACCACAGGGACACCTAGAAGAGGGCTTGCATCGACCGTCAAAAGTCCCTCACGAGTCTGAAGGGTCGCGCTAGGAACCAGCAGCACCTCGCCATTCAAAATATTATGAGCCCGATGGCTCCTGCCCAGCGCAGCAGTCGTCGCCATTTTTTTATTTTGTAGTTTGTTGAAAATGGTGTAAAACATGGATTGTTTATGCCATCTCAAGTTTTCCTACAAGTTTTTTCATACTATTTGTACTTATGAATTAACTTATCTTGATATGACTCTAGATGTCATTAACAAGACCATTTTCATACAATTTTTTGTTGTGGGAGTTTTTGAGCTTTACACCTATGATTGGTTCCATGACAAGACTTTGCATGTTTTTCTAAATGTGGTGTATATTTTGAAAGTAATGATAACTATACTTCATTGGAGGCTCTCACATGTCTCTTTTCTTCTAAAACATGTCTTTGTCATTGAATAAATTATAGATAACATAGGTGTTGAACCCTTTTGATTGTTTCTCTATTGGTCATCCATTTAAGGGATTTCTTTTGGTTTCGTGATGAATTCTAAAACTAAATTGAAGAACTAAAAAAGAACATTCTTTTCATGTATTGTGTGCCTCTACTAGTTTTTGAGATTTACCAATGTGTAAGGAAATCAATTGAGAACTCCTATATTCTTGTATATTAATGTGCAAGATATTTATCTCAATATGAGAATCTTGATTTTTAACATGAATGGTGATTTAACCTCATGCTTCAATACACTTCTATTAAGGATCTAAGCCTTGTGATGGGTAAGTAGACCCTTAAGGTTTCGTAAGTTTCTAATTGAGGCATGCAACTTTAGTTACAACTCCAAAAGTGGTCATTCATTGAATAAAAACAATGTTATAAGGGACTTTTAGGGAGGGCTTTGGACAAGCATGTAGAGGGAAGTTAGAGGTTTTATGGAAAAGAGGAGGACTTTTGTTCTTGTTTTCTTTCTTCCATCCATAGTCTATACGTGAAACTGTATCATTTTCAAGGAGAATACAACCATGCATGAACCATAGTGGCATGGTGGCTAATCTCTTATCTTGGAGATCCAAGAAGGTTTATTGAGATAACTTCTATTCTTTAAAGGAAATCCTATGAGGAAGTTGAAACAACAATGGGGTTTTGTATCACTAGTCATGTTCTATTGCTTGCATTCTTTTGGCGAGACGCAACTCTTTAGCTTCCTTTTAGATAATATGATAAAGTTAAGACGAGAAGAATAAATTCTTGTTGTTTTTGGCAAGCTAGGTATTTGAGTGATGATGCCTATATGGTGAATGAAAGACTAAGGAAAAATCCTAATAGAATAGTGGATTTAGTTTGTCAGTTTTGTAGATTTTGGTTGCATGTGCCTATTTGTTGTGAAACTCTTATACCTTTCTATGATTCTATGGAATCTTGGTTAGAGGACTAACTAGAAAGTCATTTTTAGTCCATTTTCTTTATGCAATACTTGTTCAAAAAAATATTTATTCTATAGACTTTGTAAGAATTGAATGAATCATGTACCCAAATTTAGGGTTGAATTGTTTACTTGTATAGTAAAATGTGATTGCTTCTAAATATCCACATATCTAGGGTTTCACTCCTTAATCCTAGACTATAGAACTATGGTTTATAAATTGAATTTTAATGTCAAATAAACTTCAATGAAATTAGGAGTGTCTTCAAGTCTTGTGGTTTTAAGTACATTGTTAGAACTTGAATTAGTGCGAGCTTATAAAAAACATGTATTAGACGAACCTTAATTGCCTCAAATAAAGGTAATTCCTAATGATGAGATTGATAGTTCTTGAGATCGATGTCAATAAGTGAGGGATCTACCTTATTATAAGATTACTAAATCTTGCAAGGATTTTTTCATTGTTAAGGAAATAAGCCTTATGTTATTGATCTTTATCTTATTAATAAGGTGACACCTAGACAAATTCTTATTATTGTCAACTAATGATGAAATACTAGCATTATTATGATATCGAGACAAGTTGTATGTAAGATGGGTGTTGTGGCTGTGAATGTTGAATATTGCCTTTCTTGTATATGAACAAGTATAAGTTACAAGATTTCAAAAAAGCTTATTTAGTCTGTAGAGGATAATATCCCTATCTAAGGTTTTGGAAAAAAAGAAACACTTGTTCGAAATTGGGAAAACCATAACTTCAAAATTATTATTTTCAAATGGAAAAGAAGTATATTACTTGCATTTTAGGTTTATTACAAACTATTCTAAGTTTTTATGGTCTCATGCAAGCTATTTATAAAATTTATTATATGTAGTTTAGCTTATAATCAATTGTCATGATCTTGAGCATACTTATAAATTTGCACCATGCCTTGGAAGTGTTATATATTTTTTTGCGAAAAGCTAATTGTTATGTGCATAATTAGGTTTGAGTTATAGCTCATGATATCTACATGTCATTACATCAATTAGAATATCAAATATACCCTTAAATCAAGATCCTTGTGCTTGGATTGTGGAATGAATAATAATAGTGCATATTGTTGTAATCTTGTTGAATATCAACTAGGTGTATGAATTATAATATTAATTATCTCTTAAAGTTCATAACACTAGTGCATATACACTAATATTATAGTAATATTGTAGTTGATACCTCTAGATGAAGTCATTATAAATTTGATTTGCACTATCATATTTGGTAGATATGTAAGAGAATATTGAGTACTATGATGATTGAATACATTATTTATTCAAGTTTCCATGTATGAATGATTGAGATACTCATTACATAATCTCTCAGATAGTACAATAGTTCAAGGTCAGTAATCTGGTTGTGATGTGATTAGATGTCACTCTATTTTATGTTGAGGTATGAATGATAACACAATCGAGATAAGGAACCTTGCATTAGTTGTGAACGTAAGGGGGATATTTGAGAGGGGTATTTGTTCATATTTTTCTTGTTGATATTTCAATAATTGATTTGATCTTATGGCAATATTGTTTGGTGTTTGATACATAAATTTTAGTAAGGACCTATTGTCATGGAACACTATCCTTGTACATTATTAGCCTGATCTAGAAATATGATCATTTGATGGTTTGGATTGTTATGTATTTAGCATTATTATGATTGAATTATTTAATTGAAAGCTTTGATATGAAATTTTCATATGTGCACTTAGATAGCTTTAGGGAGACATTTTTGGTTACCTTAGTCTAATATTAAGGTGATAAATTCCACCTTGAGTTTGAAAGTATAGTCATTCCCAACAATACATAATATTAATTCCCAACAGTACATAATATTTTGGTCTTGTTGGAAATGGGTGTATAAGAATTTATATGAAAAAATAAGCAATGAGAATTTGAGTAGGGAGTGTGTGGGGAGAATCTAACCACCTTTTCTATAAGAAGCTACTTTCATAAGGTGGTTTCAGTTAGATAGTTTGACGTGGCAAGGGAAAGTAGTCTATAATTGTATTATTTTATATGTTGGCTTATAGAAGACTTTGAGGTTTGTGTATTATACCTTTTTCTATCTCTTTCTATAATTTTTATTTTAAATAAATATGTGAAATCTACTCATATAACCTATCTAGAACATGGTTCCAATCTCAATATGCTATGAGATACACTAAAGATGCCCATTTGGTATTGTAGTATATTTGATATCTAAACCTAAGGGTATACCCAATGGGGCCCATTAGGCTTACAAATATTATGATTTTCCCTATTTCATTGCAATGTATTAATTGTTATAAAAAATAAAACTTAGATTGTTAAGTCATGCTCATTGAGAATTGTACTTTTAGTCTCAGTTGTATATATAATTATTGTTTCTCTTATTTAATTTGTTAAAAGTTGAGCTAGGGTTTTATGTTTATTTTAAGTACATTATTAAAGGTTGTAATGCCTCGCTGCGCAAACCCCAATGGACAACAACTATGGCACAATTTTATTTTTCTTTAAATATATAATATATAATATATGCATATTAAGTTCCATTACATGAGATTCAATTACATGAATACAAGTTTGTTACCTAAGTCCTTTGGGGTGCATGAGGTAGCATTACATATTCAAGCCCAAAACAAAAAGATAAACAAAATTCCAAAATGCATTAGTTAAGTCCATTCATCCATCATAACTATAACATCGAAGCATACACAAGAGATAGACCATTATGAACAAGATCAAATCTATTTAATAACCATACACATATATACAACATGCTTATATGATGATAACCACTATCTTTTATCACATGATTACAATGATACATTTATACTTTACATCAGTTTCTAGCACAATACATAGATTAGATACATAAGTTTACATCATAAACTTCCCAACACATGTGGGAGTAATCCATTAATACATGAGTATAATTGAAATACATAATTAACATCTAACTACAAGAAAATCTTTGGCTCATGTTCCATCAAGAAAACACTGCACCGTAGGAACGTTGGTGGGGAACCCAACGGGGTGTGTAACACATTCCACCCAACCACGTGGGTTTTAGAAAACCCCACCCCCCGTGCTAGGAGATGACAAAGAAGAAGATTGAAGCTGAGCCTTCATATTTCAAGCTCAAATGGGCCACAATTTAAATAAACATTTAAAATAAGGAACCTAGATCCTCAAGCTCAAATTGATGAAGATTGAAGTTAAGCCTTCGTATTTCAATTCTCAAGTTTTTCCCAAAGATTTCCTCTTCCAGAAGATGTGCAAAACAATTCCAGCCAAGAACTTCCCTAAGAGTCTTTTCCAATTTTTTTTACGAAAAAAACTTCACACAAAATCTTATATCCATTCCCGTGAAAACAAAACAAATATTTTATCCTTCCCATTAATCCCAATATTCTTGTTTGAAAACCCAAAAATCAAAATAAAATAGCAATTTTTCATTCTCTCTCAAGTTTTCGAAAATAAACTGGACATGCATTCGTTCTTTTTATTCTTTTCTTGATTTTTTTCTTTTCTAAATGAAATCTTTAAATTTTAAATTTTGATTTTATTAATTTCAACTCATAGTTGACATATTATTAATTATTTAAATATTTTATTCTATTATTTATCCTCAACTTACTATTTACATTAAATTATAAAAAATGCCAAGTTTTAAAATTATAAATAATGTTATTTACACAATTAATTTATTTGTCTTTAATTAGTTACATAACTTTTAGTTTAACACTTTTAAATTTTAATAAAGTTATTCCCAATAACTAACTAATAACACTTATTTTAATTATTTAAATTAAATAATACTATTAATCCACCCAAATACATAACACAAACATTAAATAAATAACACAAATACAACTCACGATAGACAACTATCACATAATACCGAAATAACCAAAGCCCAGACACACAATACCACTAGACGCATGATGGGTCGACAGACTTGGGATGAGGAGACTTCCTTGTCATCTTTGTTTCAACATCATGTCCGTTGGGATAATTTAATGTTCACCCCGTCCTGCCAAAGCAGGTGGAATCGAGCCTTTATTCTTGCAATTCCTGCATACAAACAAGGTTGTGTACAACATATATATAAACAAATGCATCACATTGTGAAAAGGAATCACAATGTAGTAGGGCACTCGCGAACAAGTGGTGCTACACTGTTCCCTCACCAAAGCTATAATAACTACAACATCAAGTATAAAGTAACATTGTTAAACTAAAGTGATCACATCATATCATCATGAAATAATTACTAGTCTATTGCATAACAACATAATACTACATCTAGATATAAGCATATCCAGTTAAATTCAACCACAATGTATCATCACAACCTCAATGTCATAAAAGAAGTATCATGAGCAACAAGTAAGTTAAACTATCCAATTAAATCTCTACATCATAGCAAAACAATGTCCCTCATTCCCACAAGAGTACCATCAAAAGTCCTTGTTCCATATTCCTCTTCAGATTCCTTAGCTAGACTACCTACACATTCCAAGTGAGAACGAAGGGGCACTACAAAGGTTGTATTACTAATGCTCAACATTAACAAGTGGTATCTTTATAGTAATAACTCACTTGTATATTACACAAAAATAAGTATTATGAAGAAAAAAATATGGATTTAAGTTTTAGTATGTTAATTCTTTGATAATGGTTCTTGGAATTAAGCATAGCACCCCTAAATTTTAATCCTTGGAAGAAGATTTGGGTCTTTAGTTTTAGGGTATTGGGTAAGGAACTCTATAGCCAAGGCTACAAAATGACATGTACAGTATAATAGTATATAAATGGAAATTTTATTTGGATTTTTTTCTAATTTATGATGTACTCCTTTAGTCATTTATGTTGTCATGTTCAGTAATTTGGGTACTTTATGAGTAAAAATGTTTTATGAAAAGGGCTAACCTTGTGGAATCTTGTGCAACTATAAGTATATATTTTGCACAATATAACTAGAAACTTAAAGAACAAATAGTTTTTAAATTGGGTAAATAAAATTGGTTAATGTGCTTAGATAGGAGTTTTAAGTTTTTTCGTTACAAAAGGAAGGTTGTATCCTCTTTATGTTGTGAAGTGAAATATTTTGGGTGTTGATATATGAAAATTTGTAAAGGAAAATGGTGTGGCAACTCATTTTCAATTTGAATGCATGTTTGCATTTAAGTTTATTGGTTTGATAATTGTGACCATAATTGCATATTTAAAATAAGAGGGTAAAAATTTATTGAATCAAAAGAGCATTACAAATAGGAGAAAAATCCCAACAAAAGCACCAAAACATCACCAAATTAAGTTACACCTAAGAAGCACCTCATATCTTCCATAACCAAATCTTCAAGAACCAAAGCCAAATCTTCAGGGAGGTTGTCCCAATCCGCCACATTCCAAGTCCCCATCTGCTCAGAAGCCCACCTAGCCAAGCCATCAGCCACCTTATTCCACTCCCGAGGGACATGACAAAAAACAACAGAGTCTAAGGTAGTGCCCAAAGCAACAATTTGCTTGACCACCACAGCCAACTGCCAATTCACCTCCTCAAACTGCCTCTTATTTAAAAGGTCAATAACAACCTGAGAATCAGATTCACAAACAATCCTTCTCCATCCCAGAGCACAAGCCTGTTCCAAAGCCAGGAGAATGGCAGTGGCCTCCATGAGGTTATTAGTATGCTGACCTCTATAAATAGAGAAGAAAAACACCACCACTCCTGAGCCATCTCTACCAATGCCACCAACACCAGCATGCCCAGGATTTCCTCTAGAAGAGCCATCAGTATTAATTTTCAACTCCCCTAGAGCAGGGGGACACCAGTGACCAACCCGACTAACCTTCTCCCTCCCACGGCCATGGCGAACAGTCCTCACAATTCTTTTCCCCCCTAGGGATAGCCCCAAAGCACTAACAACTCCAAAATCACCAGGATCCACAGGAACAGACAAATCACACTTAGCTACCAAAGTTTCCTGAAGGCCCCCCAAAATTCTCAACCAAAGCTGACCAATCAGCAACCTCCTATCCAAGAAAATTCTTCGATTGCGTTCCAACCAAATATGCCAAATTATCAGACTAGGGCTAATAACCCAAGCAATTAGAAGAAAAGAAGTCCTAACCGAAGGAGACCCTTGACATTCCCAAAATTCCTTCAAAGAGAAAACATGTCTACACGGCATACGCCACTGATTCCACCAAAAGTGCCAAATGGCTTTCTCAAAAGAGCACTGAAAGAAAAAATGAGAAATACACTCTTCATGACCAGCACACATAACACAAGCACACATAACACACATAGAAGGTCCCTGAAAACCACGCTTGCAGAGATTCTCCCAAGTAAGACATTTTCCTTGCACCACTAACCAAGAGAAGAAATTGCACTTAGGCCATGCAAACTTATTCCAAACCTTCTTCCACCATGAGATCTCGGTACTCCCAAACAATTGCTTATCAAGGACAACATAACCTGAAGCAACAGAGAATCTTCCTTTTGGATCAGAGTCCCAAGCCAACACATCACACCCAGAGAGGGAACTACAAGCATGTCCAAATAAAATCCCTGCAAGCTCTTGACGGTCCTCAACTGTACCATCAGGAGGCCATTCCCTTGGATCCTTCCACCTGAAAACTGTAGCATGCCCCAATGTTTGATGAGTTTTAAAATCAACCACGTGACAAAAACTAGCATCAGTGAAGTGTTGACACAAATTTTGCAGATGAGGATGTGTAGCCAAAATGGGAGGATATCCATCCCAAGAATCATGCCAGAAAAGAGCATCCTTACCCTCATTACAAATCCAAAACAACCCCTGTTTGACCAACTTGGCACCCCTTTTAAGAGTGCCCCAAATCATAGAACCCTTCCCTTCTAAGCTAAAGCGAGCCACATCAACACTCTCGACCTCACCAAGATACTTTAAGGTAAGGATTTTAGCCCACAACTGATTTTGTTGAGAGCACCACAACCAATACAGTTTCGCAGCTAGAGCTTGCCCATTCAAGTCAGCCCTGCGCAGTCCCAACCCGCCTTCCTGCTTCGGTCTACAAATGACATCCCATTTAACCAAGCTCCACTTTCTATGAAGAAGGTTGCCTGTCCAAAGGAATTGCCTAGACAATTTTTCAAAATCTTTGATAAAACTAGAGGGTACAGAGAGAACAAAGCATTTGTATAAAGGAAGAGCTTGCACCACAGACTTTAGCAGAGTCACTCTACCAGCAGAAGAGAGCCACCTGCAAGTCCAATGACTGACCAGATTCCAAAACTTATCAATAATCCCCTTCCAAAATAGTTTAGGAAGCGAGCGAACCGCAAGCGGGATGCCAAGATAAACAAAAGGAAGAGTACCAATCTGAAAATGAAAAATACCAGCGATCCTCCTTTGAATAATATTTGGAGTATTAAAGAAGTTAATAGAGGACTTCCCTTCATTGATTCGTTGACCTGAAGCAACCAAGTAACAATCCAGAGTGCTACGCCATCTGACAGCTTCCTCAACCTTGGCACGACCCAAGAGAGTAGTATCATCCACAAACTACAGATGAGACTAGGAGGGAATGTTATTTCCCCAACTCCACCCCTGTATCAAGCCACACTCCATGCGATATCTTATAAACCTCCCTAGGCCTTCCACAAGCAAAATAAACAAATAGGGAGACAAGGGATCTCCTTGTCTGAGCCCCCTAGAAGCCCTGAACAACTCAGAGGGCTCACCATTAACCAACACAGAGAAGGATGACGAAGTGACACAACTCTTGACCCACTCAATCCAATCACTAGCAAAACCAAATGCTTCCAGAAGCTTGAACAAGAAGGCCCATTTAACACGATCATAAGCTTTAGCCATGTCCAACTTGATGAACATGGCTTTCTCTTTAGAGTTTTCCATAGAATGAATGGTCTTGGCAGCAATAATGACACCATCCAAAATTTGTCTACCAGCAACAAAACCCCTTTGTTCTTCTGAGATTAGCCTGCCTAACCAAGGTTTCAGCCGCTCAACAATCAGCTTTGTAATTATTTTATACACCACATTACACAAAGCAATGGGCTTAAAATTATCCAAAGCATTAGCCCCCACCTTCTTTGGTATGAGGGCTAAAAAAGTAGCATTCATAGATCTCAACATTTGTTTGTTCAAAAGAGATTCTTGAACAACCGCAGAAGGTCCAATTTAATCACTTCCCAAAACTCCTGGAAGAATTCAGCCGGAAACCCATCAGACCCTGGGGCTTTCCCTCTTTTCATCTGAAAAACAATCGCTTCAAGCTCATATAAAGAGATAGGACTGAGCAAAGATTCATTCATTTCTCTAGTAACCAAAGGCGGTATGCTACCCAGGATCAAAGCTTCATCCTCCTCCGCTGGAGGGAAGTCCTCAGACAACAGCACAGAGAAGAAACAGATAGACTCAGCAGAAATAGATGCAGAAGAAGAATAAATCTCTCCATTCTCCGACACTAAAGAGGAGATAACATTACCTTTACTTTCTATCCTTCACCGAGTTGTGGAAGAAGGAAGTATTTCTGTCTCCAGCCTGGAGCCACTCAATTCTGGATTTCTGTTTCCAAAAAATATCCTCCCTTAAGTTCCATTCTTCCACATCCTTCACCGCAACAGCTTCAAGCAACCCAAGCTCCTCTGTGAAACCTTGGTTCCGAATCTGTCGAGTAATTGAGTCCAACTGAGACTGAGCATTTTTCTTTTCTTGGAAGAGATTACCAAAGTGCTGCCTATTCCAGCGCTTCAACTTATACTTCACAAACTGAAGCTGCTTCGAGAAGGAGTACATAGCAGTCCCATGTGCCGGCTTCCCAAAAATCCATCATCCAAGAAGTAAGTCATGAAGAGAATCATCCCTGAGCCACATAAGCTGAAACTTAAAAGACTGGTTTATACCTTGTTGGGGTAAAGCAACAGTAAGTTTGATTGGCTAGTGATTAGAACCCCTACCATCCAAAATCTCAGAGCTAGTCACCCACCTATCCCCCATCTAGAAACTAGAAACCAGGAATCTATCTAATCTTTGAGAAATAGCCGCTTCCCCACATCTTCTATTACTCCAGGTGAATAACCCATTGCCCGGCTTGATGTCAACCAGGTTCAAGAGTGCAATATTATCCTTCAAGAGAGTTGAAGCAGAGTCCAGACGGGCATTACCACCCCTCTTCTCCTCCAAAGAAGTGACGACATTAAGATCCCCAGCCAGAATCCAAGGAAGGTACAGATCCAAAGACCTCACATATCGCACATGGTCCCACAACAAAACCTTACCCTGTAAGTCAGTCGGAGCATATAGGTTCGAGAAGAGAACTCTCTCCCCTGACTCAAGATGAGAAGCAACACAAGAAATCAAACCTCTACAAGAGAACCACCAAATTGGTCTAACTCTATGTGGGTCCCATAAACAAGCCACCCCACCAGAATTACCAGACGCCCCAACACATTGGCACTGACCTCGAACCCAAATCTTAGAAACCACTGCCATCATACTATCAACAGACAACTTAGTTTCCTGTAAGAAAACCACATCAGGAGAATGAGACCAAATCAAATCTCGAATATCCTTCTGTCTAAGGATGCTATTCATACCCCGCACATTCCAAGAAAGCACAATCATCGAGGAGGCTAGGAGAAGTGAGTATCAATAGTCTTCACCGAACCTAACTCCACCAACGTCTCACCAGTTAGCTTGACCTTTTCTTGATCCTTCTTTCTACCCACCTTAAGAGGTTTCTCAAGAGCCCCTTTCTTGGAATTTTTTTGTTGCAGACCTAAACCAGGAGAATGAGACTTATGTTTACCTAGATCAGAAGCACCCCGCAACTCAGAGGGAACTCCACCAGTGTCAGAAGGCCCACCAGATGCCTGCATCACCAAACCAGTCATGACCAAAGAAAGGTCTGGAGAAGATTCAACAGTAGCTATTTGAGAACCCTGTACTCCAATTGGAATCAAACTTGGAGGCCCAATAGACTGAACTCCAGGCACCTCCTTAGCTAAAGAACTCACTGATCTCTGTAGAACTTCTTGAAAACCCTCCTCCTGGACTAAATCTTCAAGTGCCTCAAACCTATTGAGAATCTCTTCCTCCTGCCTATCCTTAAATGATCTCTTTTGGCCTCGATTACGATTCTGAGTCTTAACCGGGATGAATCCCTCCTTATCAGCCCCCCCTCCCTGCATGGGAGCTTTACCTTTTTCAGCATTCAAAAAGGGCTGAGAAGGAGCATTACTTGTACCAAAAGCACCCGGAGGATGGGGACACCTCCGTTGGAGATGCCCATATTCATGACATACTCAACACCTGAAAGGTAGCATCTCATAATCTAACAATTGAGTCCAGGAGCAGGATCCAACAGTCATATCAATAGAATTTGGTAACGGCTGACTCAAATCAATTTCAACACAAACCCTTGCATAAGAAAAAATTCTCTTATTCAGAGTCTGTTGAGAAGAACCAATAGGTCTTCCCAGCAACAACAAAATCGACTGCAGTATATCACTTCTCCAACATTCTAGTGGCAGTCGAGGCAGACGAACCCAAACTGATACTCTAGAAGGTAATTCCTCTGCCGAGTTAAAGCCAGCATGCCATGGTTTGATGAAAAGACCCACCTGATTATAGAAGTATAGAACACCTTCAAAAGCCCTGTTTCAATCAAAAACACATGAGAAATATACCATAAAGAAGTTATTTGCAGCCATTAAAATATCAAAATTGCCTTCCGGGTTCCATGTCTTACGAATCCAATTATCAAGAAATGTGAGAGAAACCCTCATCCCCATGAACTTGCAAATCAAAACATGGTTGCAATAGTAATCAATATCTTCAGCTATCGATTCTAATTGTATTACTAAAACTGGCCGCTCTTGAGCCCTCTCCAAGCATCCATTCACCTTTTGTAGTTTAAGGGCACCATTTCGAACCCCACCCGATCCAGAAGAATGCTGAGAGGGAATTCCAGCGTCCACCTCAGCCGAAGGAGAATCAAGACCCGCCATATCTAAAGGCACATGAGCTGTCATTTATATCAACAATATGAGGGCTCCCGCAGCCCCCGTTCACCAGGCCAAAACCAAAGCAAGAGCCCAAACGGGCGCACCAACACAAGAATCAGCAACACAAAGGAAGAAAACCGCCCCTCCCCAAGCATGCAAGAAGCACATACCAAAGGACACTCAAAATAAAGAGAAAATTCCACGTTTGAACTCACAATAGCTACACCCAACGCAGCACCAGAGGAAAGTCATGCAGTACCCAAAGACAAAAAAGAAAGCAACCCAATATGTAAGCCTGGTCCCCTTGACCCCCCACGAGCATGCAAAGACCCCTGCGCACAGAATATCCAGTCTGCAAGCTAGGGCTCAGGTTCCCTAGCTCGCCCGCACACCTGCGTCACCATCCCTATCCGGTGAATTCACCATAATTGCATATTATACTCATATAACTAATGACAATAATGAAGTAGTTGAGGTAAATGTAAAGTTGATCTTGTACTAATCTATGAAATAAGGCCTTAATGATATCACAAAACAATGAATTTTGGAAAGATTAAGGTTACTATGTAATTGTTGTTCTACCTATAAATATATATACTTTCTTGCATTCAATGTTTTAGTCCTTAGTCCTAAAACTCTATCTTAAATATAATATGGATTAGATTCTATGATGATGTTTTTCTCAAAGGAAGACTTTGCCACTTGAATTGGTATCATAAAGAGTCAATTTATAAATGGAGTGGTGAATTCGTTATGAGATTGGACATGTTTAATTATATTAAAGGAAATCAATGGGATATGTATCCCAATAGGTTGTTATATTCATTACCATTCAATAAAGCTTAATCTTAGGTGAGTTAAAAATAAAGGCTTTTAATATTTTAAGGTTGTGGGTCCTAAAATTATTGAGTACCATTTGAATAGGACACGAGTTAAGTATATATCTCATAAGATTCTAAAGTTTTAAAGTGAAACCTATTGGAAGGTTACCACCTAAGATTTGATCATTATCATAGGAGAGTAAAACATTTTAAGGTATTTGAAACATAGGAAAAAATAATTTAGATCTACCAATGTTGTAATTAAGTATAATAAGTAATAAGGGTAATGTATGCAATGCAATTGAAATCTTCCTTAGAAAGAGGAGTGGATTGAACAAGAATTAATTTACCTTGGAAACTCTCTGGTCCTATAAGGAAAGCTTAATTCTACTAAGAAATTATGAGAGGCATGTTTTTTGTTTTCTCCACAAGCTATCCCTTCAAAAAATAAAATTTATCTAGATTTTTTAAGTTTCTTTGAAAGATAGTAAACCACTAAAGCTTGTAGGTTATTCTTGTGTTTTGACACATATTTTCTTGTGATGCAAGTGCATGTTTATCTTAGAAGCTACATAATTATAGATATGCAAAGCCACTTTAATATTTTTTAAATACCTTATGATTCTTGATCTTGATAATGTTGATTGCTAATATCCATATTTGTATCTCATTGCAACACATATACTTGTATGAATTCCAAGCATAGAAAATTTTATAGATGATTTATTAGTTTGCGAGATGATCTATGGGATCAAAAGAGTATCTCCTTATAGATTTTGGCAAGAGCTTTACTAATTTCAATTTGTAGAGGAAAAGGGAAAGAGATAAATAGAGGAAAACAAATACTAAAGATATGGTTAAGATGGAGAATTATTTTAAATGTTCACTAAGATTTTTTAACAATATTTTTTGTAATGACCTATAGTTTTAGATTTTGAGGGGTTTTCAATTTTTTTCTTTCTAATTTTAGTGTCAATTTTGGTGAATAAATCTACCATCATAATGACATTAGAACTAACACTAAAATTATAAATTTTGAAAAAATTTGGAGCTAACTCCACCTTTATAAAACAAATGGCCAAGCCTACCTTTTGTTGAACAAATAGTTGTTGTTGCACAAAAGATCAATCTGTTAATGCCTAATACAACCATTAGAGTTAATGAATGCACAAGAGGAAGTTAAGAAATTTCATGAACCCAAGTGCTATGTTGCACATCACAAGGAGACCAAGGGCACACACCTTCCAACAATCCCCCCAGCGCAAGCGAGAGGTTCAAACCTGTGACCTAGACTCTAATACCAATTGTTGCACAAACAATTGTCGTTGCACCAAAAGATCAACCTGTTAATGCTCAATACAACTACCAGAGTTGATGAATGCACGAGAGGTGGTTAAGCCATGTCACAAACCCAAGCATTGTGTTGCACATCACAAGGAGACCAAGGGCGCACACCTTGCAACACCTTTTATAAAGTAAGTGTGATCAATTGAATTTGGTTTGACTAAACCAACTTATATGGTACCCCATGTCACCATTTTCATCTCCTATTCATATGTTATAATTTTTTTGTCAAAATAATTGTTATATTGTGCACATGGGGGTATGTGCAGGATCATCATGGAAAAAATAGGCCCTTAAGTGGTGAAAAATTCAAAAAAATCAGAGTTAGGCAACTTGATGTAAAAATTTGAATAAATTATCTATATTATTTTAAAAAATATGTAAGAATAGAATTTGTAGCAAATTGAATGTAAGTTTAAATCCATTAGGGTTTTATTTAAAAATTTTAAAAATTATTTATGAAATTGAAATTTCAATACAATTGTATCACTAACTGTGGAAATACTAAGAAGTAGGTGTTTTTCTCTCAATTCACCCTAACCACAATAAAATGATAATATTTCATAATATTTTAGATATAAGTGAGTGACCTGTCCAAATGTGATGCATATTTTTTAATTTTTTTCCAAGTAAATAATTAATTATGAATTTTTATTACAATTTTAAAATATAAAATCCCTGTGATGTCTCCACCAATCTTAACTTTGAAACTCATGAAATTAATTTTTTAATCCCATAATAAGGTGGAAGCATAGAATGTGACATGTTTTAGATTCAAAAATAAAAGATAATCGCTTGAAAGCTATAGATGCTTCTTTTCAATCACTATCAATTATGAAACTTTTAATGCAACTAAAGTAGAAAATGAATAATAATTATTTATTAAATTCAAAGTAAAGCATAATTTATATTGGTGGAAAGATGAGAATCTCCTTTAAAAACCTTTTTTGTTTCATCAATTTTAGATAAAAAAAGTCACCAGCCACATACCCATCATATCGCCACTTTTTGGCCCATCATGATCTTGCACATACCCATGGATGTCAAATGAAATTCCTAAAGACTAAGATATTAGGTGTGCATAGGCCTTATAGTTAGCTAAATCCAAAAATTATAATATATATGTTTTTAATATTATATTTTTATTTATTTTAGAATCAAAATATACTTTATTATAAAAAAACCTTTATTTGAGACAAAAAAATAGAAAATTAGGTCAATCTTTAAAAAAAAATTATTGCACTCTACATCAATGACCTTGTTTTAATAAAAAATAATAATAAAGAGGTAAAAAGAAATATGTTATGGTAAAATTTAGGTCTAAATTTTTTAATATCAATTAAAAAATTTATAATAAATAAATATTTAAAATAAATTACCAAAAATTATTCGTTCACTAAATATTTGAGTTAATGATCTAATTCTGAGAAATATTAGAACAAAATTATTTGTAGTAAAAGTTATATGTAATCCACAATGATGCTTGACCTTTCTCCTTACTCCTAAATCTTTATGTTTGCATATAGTTCTCTTTATTGTTATTATCATTTGTTATAGTTGGTTGTTTAATAGACACAAGATTTTGTGGGCCCTCCATAACTTCTTAGTTTCTATGTTAAATTTTTTTGTCAAATCAAATAGTTTCTTAACTTTTTAAATTTACTATTGGATTGATTTTTTTGTTTCTTGAAGTCCAATTCTTTATTTTGAATTGACTATGGCCATAGAGACTTGTGTTCACATATCTCTATCATGTGTACTCTCTTTTATATTATATATGGGTGTGCCCCCTCTTTTAGGCACATTCATAAAAAAAAGTGCATTACAATTTATTTCCTTTTATTGTTAAATGATAGAAAAAGAAATTGATAAAAAACTAACACAAAATGATGGGTTTAAAAAAATTTATAAATTGAATCTATAGAGAAAATGACACAGATGACTAGTTTACTTTGTTTTTAATTTTTTGATAGCTTGTTTGATATTCATAAAATATTTGATATTATGATCCAATAAAATTTTAAAGTTAAAAAAAATTATGATAATTACATCATTGAATAATTATATATTTTTTTTATATAAAGGAAAAAGATGGCTCCCATAGCTCTTGCTTCCACTCTTGCAATGATTGTTGTGCATACTTCAGATTTGGATCCTACAACATTTTGTTCCCTCCCGCGTGTGGGTTTTGTTTTGCCCTCATTTATTGTGGTTGGCATGGATTCTATGCCCTTGTCGCTTCTGTTCGGTGGGATTTTGAATGGTGGCTCTATTTTTGGCTTAGTTTTTGCCTCCTACGAGGGTGGTTCTAATGTGCACCTGGGTGATACTACTACACCCCTTCTTGATATGCCTTTGTCGGTTAAGGTTGTAGGTCCTCCCATGGGAGCACGGTCATGTGTGGTGGTGTTGCTAGTGTGGTATTTCTTGCTTTTTCCCCCTTCTTACTCTCCCCTTTTGCTTGAAACCTTAGTGGGGACTCACAACTTTGTTGTGATGGCTAGGTATGGGTCTTTTCACCCCTTCTGTGTGCCCAACCCTCTTTTTGCCCCAAACCATCCTTGGTGGTGGTTTGTGATGCGGTTGTAATTGAAAAATGAGGGTTTATATCAATGTAGAGGTTTAGTGTACTACTCCAATCTTTGGCCTTCTCTTCTCGACCTGTACAATTGGGTCTTGGACTCTTGGAGGTCCCTTGTGGCTGGTAAGATTGATATCTTCCCTTGCACTAAGGGATTTTTTTATTGCTTCCTTTAGCTTTATTGAGGATATATTTTTGGTGTTGGGTCATCTTTCAGATTGGATTGAGCAGTCTCTCTTGCTGAAGGCCTGGACAACCTCCTTCAACCCCCTTATCGAAACATTATCAGTCATTTGTAGCAACAATCAAGATCCTAACATCATGTCAAATTTTATGTGTGTTCATGTTATCTTGTGAAAGCTATCATTGTGTTGTAGGTCTTCAAGCATTCAAACAAATTTATCAAGCAAGATCCATGTACCCTTGAAGTGATGTGTATATCTTCAGTTCTTTAAGGGAACTATTGAAGGGTGGTTAGTTGCAACAAATTATTCATTCATCATTTCCTTTCTTTCCATTAAGGTTTTTATCATTAGCATTGCCATTGTGAAAGTACGAACACTATTCACAGGGTTTGACTGAGGAAAACCCTTATATGGTTGAAATGAAGGAAAAGAGGGGAGATGGATAGGAGACCTAAAAATGGGTTGTGAGATGAGTGACCCATGAAAAAAGAAAAAGGGGTCGTCCACCTAATCACAAATCCACCTTTTACATATTCATTAGGAAGAGGGATAATGCCACAAAAAGTTAGAATTGACTTACAACCCTCAAGGTGAGTTGACCCTAGGTTTGGACATTATGCTACCTTGACTTCCTTACGACAAAGATGACTAAACAACAACTTTGGGAGAAGAATAAAAGTGCTTTAACAATCAAACCTATGAGATATAACACTTGGAATATGAAGTATTATGATAACACTATCAGAAACAACCATTAACCAACAAATCTGAGAAGGTTAGGATGGTGTTTACCTAGCTCCAAAAGTGGGTTTCAGGCTTTGCTAAAGGACATTTTCTCGAGGGCGAATGGATCTCTATAGAGGGGCCTAAAAATTCTTTTTGCAGTCCTCAGATCCCAGATCTAAGCTTTTGATTCCACCAAGTTTTACTATTGGAAAGCCGAAAATAAAACCTATAGGTGAGTTTTTGTGTCTTGAAAACTTCAATGACAACTTTGAAAACTTTACAAAATTGTACTTTTGATCCAATTCCAATCCTTATTCATCTATAAACTTGTGCATGTAAAGATAAGAAAAAAATGTTTGTTTTTGGTGGATACGAGTTTACCTTGGTCAAACCCTACTATGGTAATTAAACCTTGATAATGAAATAATGAAAAAATGAAGGAATTGATGAATGAACGGATCTTGTTACACCTCACCAAACCCTTTAATGGTTTCCCTTAGAGGATTGAATTCTACCATATCTCTCTAAGGATTGGATCTTGTGAAATGGTTTGATTTCTTGGTAGATCTTGATGCTTGAATGCTTGCTTGAAACTTGAAACCTACATCACAATGTTAGCTCCAAAAACATGCATGAACCCACATAAAATTTGACATCATTCAATATGATCTTGAATGTTTTTGTGTAGATGACTGATAACTCTACTCTTCAATGATCATGATAATAATATTTTCTCTTGTGAAAGTTTCCTTAATGCTAGATGTTTTGTATTGATAAAATAATTATGTATTTATAGGTGTTTCCTTAATTTTCCAACAATTAAACACCACAAGCCGACCTTTACAATTTGAATTTAGATAATTAAAATGCTGCAAAAAAATATTAAAAAATGGATTCCAAGACTTAAGGAGTAATGGGTCTTAGGCCCTAAACCTAGAACACACATTTTCCAAAATGTGTAATTAAGTGTATGCATTGATTAAATGTGGGTTTTCCTTTTAAAAAATGAAATTAATTAGGCTTGTGAATGCATAATTGGGCCAATTAAAGGCTTAGTTAAGTCCAATTAATTAATGGGATGTAAACATAGTGTAAAAATGTAAGGGTGTACATTTTTCTACACTACATTTAGCCCCCATTTTAGTGATAGTATGAACTTGTGCTTAGACTCACACTAAAGTGGACAAATAAGTCAAGAGAGGTCTAATTGTACAAGTGTTGGAAAGATAAGATGAAAATGGTCAAGGAGGGTGATCAAGACCACGAGATTTAAGATCTCATGGAAAACTAACAAAGGCACAAAGAGACACATGCATGTAGTAGTGACAGAAGATGCACAATCATACAATGCCAAAATTAATGCAAAAAGAGAGAAAAGGAAGGATGGACTAGCCATAGTTGCACTATTTATAAAATGTGTTCACAAGTGAAACCTCATTGTCCACTATGTGAATAAAATATACTCATGAGGGCTAGTGAAATTTGGTGTCCACTAGGTGAGCCCCAAGAAAGTGAGAAACACACACTAGGTCAATATGTACCTACAAAAAGGGTGTTGATGGGAGAGTCATGCCAGGTGTACAGGCTCCCATGTGTCAACCATACCAAAAGTTATACCTCCTAATAACTTTGATAAGGTACCATAAAAATGGCCAAAGGTACCACAAGGATAGCAAGTTGCATTATGCTAGACACTCATGAACAACAAAAAGGCACCACTAACAAGCAAGTTGTGTTATGCTTGGTGGTCATGACAAAGTTTTATATGCAATAGGATAGGATAGTAAAAGGGGTTTTTAAAAATGCATAAAAGGTCACACCTTAGGGAACATTGTGCTTAACATCACCACCAAGAGAGGACAAGTTGAGGAATAAAGGATTCACACCTTAGGGAATGCAAGTCATAACATTACCACTAAGAGGAATGTCATATGCCAAGAAAGGTCATACTCTTGAAGGACATAAAACCCAATGTCACCAAGAAGAAGACACATCACATGAATTAAGAAGACCACACTTTGAAGAGAATATGAAAACAATGAGCAGGGACACGTATTTCCCCACTTTAAAGAAATTGCTAAACACTATGCCGTGAGAAATTACTTTAAAGTAGAAGAATGATAAATTCCAATACATGAGAGCTTTATTCAGAAATCCCTATGTAAACAATATGTTTCCAAGTAGAGCTACATCATGGAAAGGAGGTTTCCCCCCATATGCAAAGCTAAGATAACACATAAGGGATCCACGGATCTAGAGTCAACATATGTCTATGCTACAACGATATAATCAAGCTTGGAACTCTCATCATTCCCCAAATAACTCATAGAACAATGAGAACAAAAGAAGAATGACACATAAAGAGTGAAAACAAAGGTAAAATTTTGGTTCAATATGGAAGATACTTAAATGTCTCAATGCCTTGCATCATCCCCAAAAGGACAACACAAGACAAGTGAAAAGGTAATGGTTGACGACATATAGAAGAATGTAGATACAAATAGAAGAATGTCATGACATATTCACTTCCTTTTTATCCTTGCACCAACGGAGTGACAAGGGTCATTGAAAGTAGACTTATAAACATATAAAGACATGCCAAGCAACACAACATGGGGGATCACATTATGCACATGTAATCAAAAAGAGCATGAAAAGAAGAAAAATAAAAGACTAGTATGACATGTTGATGTTAAAGCAACTTCAGGCTCATCCTTCCAGCCACAAGTGAAGGAATAAATTCATATAGCCTAATAGCTATTCATTTATTTGTGATAATTAATGTGATGGTGCGCTTCACATGGCAACAATGTAATTTCCATCTTGGTCGACCTTCCTTGTAATTAGCATTTATTATTTGTAATTATATTTTCTCTTGGTGGCCAACTTAGCTCTTGAAGAGGTGTGACATCTCTATCAATATGTATATATAGGTGGTCATTTCACTCCATTTGATCATCAAGCAAGTTCAAGTCTTTCCTCCATACAAGTGTGAATTCTTCAAGAGAAAAACTGTGAATTCTTCAAGGGAAGATTTTGAAGATCAAGGAAGTGCAGATTAGTGTTTGTGATTGCATCTTGAGTTGGTGCAGAATATAGGCCTTGAAGTGTGGCCTCATTGTAAAGAGATTTGTTTCCATTGTTTATATATATAAGAGAGATATTTGTTGTTGGGTTTTTCTCCCTCAAGTGGAGGGTTTTCCCAGGGTATCTATTGTGTTATTGTGTATGATTTTTTAAATTAATTTCTTCCTTAATAATCTAATCATAAAAACAACATGGTATCAAAGCGGGTTGATGCAAGATATGATCAAATGTAAATTCAAATAGTGTTGAAGGAAATCACAGGAGTTGTGAAAAATTATAGTTGAGTAAAAGGAATTGAAAAGCACCCTGAATTTCATCCTTGGCAGAAAATTCACCATTGAGAGTCGAAGGAGCTGAATCACCTAGCTTGTGGTCGAGCAATTTTGAGTGTCATCCTCAGATGACATCCAACAGGGGACAATGTCTTAACAATTGTGTAGGTTCTAAACTTAGGGATCGCTATACATACGAAGGTATCATTTTTTATCAAGCAACGATCTGGTTGAGCCTCTGGCTCTACCCATGCTCAAGGCTTGGAGTTTTTGGAGCAAGAATTCATCTTGGGAGATTCACAGGAGATACATTTGAGAATACACAGTGACGATGAAGAAGCATTTGATTCAATTCACGGTTTGGAGAATCAACTCATGCACCCTGACAAAGATTCCACATCACCGACAAATTTGGAATAAAGAATATGTGTCACCTTGGATCGCATGATGGAGCAATCTCGAGGAAGGATTCAACGGATTAATTATGGTGCAAGTCCATTCTGATGGAAACCACGATCCACATTTTTGTCTTTGTGATTGGCATCGGGAAGTGGCCCATTGAATCATATAATTTTGTATTTCCTTTGTATCGTGTTATTTTTCCTTTGTCGTGGTGAAGCGATCCGTCTTTGGGAGTTGGCATCGACATTGTTAGTTCCCGCCATCGTGTTTGTTTGTATTTCTGTCAGTCTATGCATATTTTCAATTATTAGTTCATCATTGTTGAGTATTTTCATCTATTTGTGCGTCAATTGGAACATAGTTGTGTCAGCCATTGAGCTATTGAATAGCAAGGTTCGACAATATTTTATTTTTCTGAGCATGATAGATTTGGTATATGACTATAGGAGTTCAAGATCTGATTGAGTATCCAAACCTTTGATGAGTCTATCGTTGTGGGTTCAAGTTAGAAGAATTGTTGTATAAGCGTTTATGAAGATCTTAATCTGAAAGGCATAAAAGTTGTAGTGATCTTTGGGATGAGATCCTTTTGGTGTCACCTTTCATTCATCGTGTGTTGCTAGTGAGTGTGTTGCATCTGTTTCATAATCTAGTGGGTTGTAGTAGGAAACAGAGTGCACCGTAAATTTGAACGGTCAAATACCATATTCAAATTTAACCTTGTCAAGGGCCTGTGTTCAAGTCATGAAGGTTGTGGACTGATCTGAGCGCAAGAGCAGTGTATCATAATGTGTCAAGTAATTGCATCCATCGGAATATTTAAAGAGATAAGTATTCCTTGTTTTGTTTGAAATCACCTTTCTAGGTTGAATTTCAGTTACTTCATTTATTTGATAATGTGTGATTATTAAAGAGAGATCATGGTTTCTCTTGAATTGTGTTCACTGGCATAAGGTCTTTGAAGATTCAAATTATTCTTTGCAAGTTATTTTTCATGCTAGTTGTGAAAAATTTCTGAGTGTGACTTAGAGATGAAAAGAGAGCTAAAATTTTGATGGTGATTAGTTGGTCACATCGATATCATTCTCTAATGCATGGACTATGATAGAGCCTTGACTCTTGGAGAGGGTTGGTTCTACATGCTAACTGCATTATGCATTCAAGAAATCTGTAGTTGTGCAGATTTTCTTTTTTTTTACTAAGATTAGCACTCTCGAGAGGAGCAAAAGATGGAAGAAAGATATATTAGAATTCAATAAAGATAAGTTATTTATCCCTTCATTCTAATCTTTTGACATTTGCTACATATTTTACTTATAAGTTGATTTCTTTATTCATGTTTTAATGTTCTTATGTGTTCATGCTATAACTTGAGATAGTAAACCTTGTATGATTCTAGCCTTGATATTTCTTTGGATAGTTATAAACTATTAGTAATCTCTCTCTAAAATGCTTCTAGGATGGATCGAGGAGCAAGAAAGTAATGAGAGATTGCACAAGGAGGAAGAGCTTCAAGAATCTTGTGAGGAAGTCATTCCGACCAAATAAATGATCAAGAATGAAGTCACAACTTGCAGCCATAGTACTGAGTTGGTGGCTAGAGGGAGTTCACTTCCAAAAGTCTTCTTTGCAATCTTTGAGGCAGGGATCAAGAGGGAGTTCTATGACACACTGAGAAGAAGTGAAGGTTGTAGCATTGCAAGGCCAATGATAAAGTCCTTGGAAGACCTCTTCAGCTGCTGAGAACAAAATTGCACAAGATAATCTATCTGGATTTCACCTTGGTAGCTATGCAAACCTATTCAGAATAGAGTGATCTGGGTTGAGGTCGAGGAGGACAATACTTAACTCTCTACAATATCAGAGGTATGCTCTGGAAAATTTTCTCTAAGGCAAGCATTGCAGGCAATCTTGGAGGAAGAGGTCAAAAGGTTGATGCAAGTACTTGAAGATTTAGAGGGAGCTCACTGAACCTGAAGAAGATGGTAATCTAGTTGATCTTGATTCTTTATGTTATTTAATTCTTACTATAGAAGATCACCTCATTATCAAATGCAAGGAGTTAGCTTCTGAATTTGAAATGAAGGATTTTAGATAGTTGCATTACTTCCTTGGCTTAGAAGTTTGGTAGAAGCCTAATGAGATCTTTTTGAGTCAAGGGAAGTACACTATTGACATTTTGAAGAAATTTGGTATGATGGATTGCAAATACATGTCTACTCCGATGGAGACCAACTTGCATAAGTTGAAAGAGGCTGCAACTAGTTCAGATTTGGTGGATTCCACGATGTACAGGCAGTTGATTGGATCATTGATGTATCTAGTCAATACTAGACCAGATATTTGCTATGCAGTGAGTGCACTTAGTCAGTTCATGTGTGAACCAAGGAAAATTTATCTAGTTGCAGCGAAGCATATCCTGAGATACTTGAGTGGCACAATTGGGTATGGCTTGAGATATTCTTCTGATGTGGACTTGGAGTTGCATGGATATTCTGATTCTGATTGGGTAGGGTGTGTTACTGATCGGAAGAGCACCTCTAGATGTTGCTTTAGTTTGGGGCCTGTGTTGATATCCTAGTGTAGCAGGAAGCAGTCTTCAGTGGCACTAAGCATAGTAGAGGCTGAGTATATTGCAACTTGTGTGGCAGCTTGAGAAGAAGTGTGGCTTTGGAAGCTCCTTGTAGGATTGTTTGGACAATCAATGGAGCCAACTGTCATTCATTGTGATAATCAAATCCGTGTGAACCTTTCTGTCAATCCTGTGTTTCATGATAGAACTAAACATGTTGAGATCAATACCACTATATCAGAGATATGATATTGAGGAAAGTTATTCAGTGGAGGTATAGCAACACTGATGAATAGACAATAGACATTCTCACCAAGCCTCTCTCCAGGATAAAGTTTTTGTACTTTCGAGACAAGCTTGGTATGGTGGAGAATGAAGCCCTAGTTTAGAAGGAGTCTCAGTATCAGTGATCTTCCTTAATGCATTTTTGTTTGAGAGAGATTTGAGGTGCAAGCCCTTGTTAATGTATTTCTCTCCTTGAGAGATATTTGAGGTGAAAGCCCTTGTTTCCACCCTCTGGGAGTAGCCATGGTGGATTTCATGTGTGTGACTCCATTACAGCATCACATGAGAGAGTCTGTGATGATTTTCTTGCACTTGTGTTTTCACCCTCTGGGAGTAGTCATAGTGAATGTCACAATGAGGTGATGACATCACATGAAGTGATGAGCACTTGTGCACTTTTACCATCCATGGGAGTAGCCATGATGGTTGATATCACAGTGAGGTGATATCTCTTCTTTCCACACATGGGAGTAGCCATTGTGGTTGGCATCACGATGAGGTGATATGTCTTATGCAGCTGGAAGTATTTCTCCCTAGCTGAGAGTGAGTGTTGATGTTATAGCAACTTCGGGCTCATCCTTCCAACCACAAGTAAAGGCATAAATTCATATAGCCTAACGACTATTCATTTATTTGTGATAATTAATGTGAAGGGGTGCTTCACATGGAAACAATATAATTTCCATCTTGGTTGACCTTCCTTGTAATTAGCATTCATTATTTGTAATTATATTTTCTCTTGGTGGCTGACTTAGCTCTTGAAGAGGTGTGACCTCTCTATCAATACATATATATAGAAGGCCATTTCACTCCATTTGATCATCAAGCAAGTTCAAGTTTTTCCTCCATACAAGTGTGAATTCTTCAAGGGAAAATTTTGAAGATCAAGGAAGTGTAGATTAGTGTTTGTTATTGCATCTTGAGTTGGTGCAGAATATAAGCCTTGAAGTGTGGCCTCATTGTAAAGAGATTTGTTGCCATTGTTTATATATATAAGAGATATATTTGTTGTTGGGTTTTTCTCCCTCAAGTAGAGGGTTTTCCCAAGGTATCTATTGTGTTATTGTGTTTGATTTTTTGAATTAATTTATGCCTTAATAATCTGATCATAAAAACAACATGGCACATGTGATTCAACCTACAGAAATTCTTCCGCATTGGGAAATCTCGTTCATTATATGCGGAAGGTGGACAACTAGCCAAAGGGAAAATGACAAGAGCCATACTAGGAGCATCACTAGGTTCAACACATGGTGAGTCACTCTTTTTAGGAGAATCATCTTGATTGTTATCATCTGAGTTCATGGAAGAGGAAAACAATAAGTTTAGCTCATTATGCACTTCCTCATGATTCTTAGCATTCTCATCATCATCCAAGTTAACCATAACAAGAGGTCTAATGATAAGGTCTATTGAAGTTTCATGTTTTTATTGTTGCGAAGGTGGATCTAATCATCATGTATTGCTTGAGTTGGTGTTTGATATTGGTTTTCTATTTTGTTCTTCTCTTCTAATTGACGAGCAATATCATGATGTCTACACCTACGCTCTTTAGCATTTTGGTTTCTTCTTGTATAATTTTAAAGTTGTGAAGGTGTAGGAGTGAGTTTATCAACCATTGATTTGTTTTCTTCCAACAAGGGAGGAATGAAAGGAACCATGGAAGGTTGGTCAACCACTTTCTCTTTGGGTTTAATAACTTGTTTGATCTTAGGAGGCACAATAGGAATGGTATAGTTATCTCTTGGTCTCTTATAGGAAATAGGCGGAGGATTTGTCATGGATTTATCTTGGTTACTTGGAAGGGATTTTGGTTCAATCATGGCTTCATCAATTATAGGAGACTCAATCATGGGTTGAGGCATGTTGATAAGAGATAATGCTGCTATGTGCTTTGCCTTGAATTTTTGATAAGATTTGAAAAAGAAGTCCTCACGAGGCTTAATAGGTATAATTTCATAAAATTGTACCCCTCATAATTTCACATACATTTTTGTATCCAATTTAGTATCCACTCCCTTAGCATTTTTGTAGGTTCATTTTAGCCTCTACATCAAAAAATTTCCCTCTTAGGATGCTCAGGACCCCTTTTCAGCAACTACCCTTGTGTGTCAGCATTGCATCAAACCTTATGCTTTTCCCTTTCTCGTCGTTTTGTAGCGTGATGTTTTTGGACACTAGCGTGTTGCATGGAAATCTACGTGTCGTGCTAGCGTCTTGTGAATTTTGACATTCAAATGACCATTTTTGAGCCTTGGCACAACTTGTCAGCTACTTTTGTCGGTGGTATCAGCCCAGGATGCCTCGTAATGGCTCGAGAAGCTTATTTTCCCTCTCTTCTCTCTTTAAATGCTATCTTTTCAATTTATTTGATCTTCTAGCTTCTCTCCAGCTTCTTGGCTTCTCTCTTGGAAATTTTCTTCTCTTTCTCTTGCTCTCTTGCTTGCTACAACATCCTCAAACTCTCACATTCTTACAACATTCTCTACATCTCTCTTGGATCTCACAACTTTGATTCGCTCCTTGGAATCCTCAAGCATTACAGGTGATATCTATCATGTGCCTTGTATCTTTGAGCATCTTGGAACTTCTCACATCCACTCTTTATTGCTTCTCTACTTCATGATACAGGTTCTCCTCTTTGAGCAGGGTTTTCTTTTATCACTCTTGCATTCATTTCATTTCTCTTTGTTACCTCTTTATCTATCTATATGGTTGTTTATGGAGATGGGAACACTAAAATGAGGGTTTGACTGAGGTAAACACCTAAACAACCCTAACATTTTCCCTAGATCTTATGTGTGCAAGTATTGAAGATATTCACTTGCTAGAGGCTTCATTACTTGGGCTGTTGTAAGAATTTTCTTTCTTCTCCTTAGCTTTATCATATTTTTTTTACTTAGTTTACTTTACTTTATTTTAGTTCTATTACTTTTTGTTATTTTCCTACACTTTGGAAGTTCTTAGTACAATTAGAATATTAGTAGTCACTTTAGTTGTTCTCTGAGACATCCTCATTTTTGATCCGTATGAGACACCAATGTGCCTCTAGGGCTCTAGCGCCCCACACTGCTATTTGTATTCCACGCTACTGTCATTGGCCAAAAAATTTCTAGTTTATTTAGAAAACCTATGTGACCTATTCTTTTTGGTTCTAGAACTCTCGCTCTGTTCTTTGAGGTAGTTTGAGGTGGTTTAGGGAAGTTTTTTTCCTAGGATTCTCTTGAGAATAAAGAGACTCGTGAGCAACGAATCCCCCTTCTTTACATTTTGGTGAACACAATGTGAACCCCATTTCGTACTGTCAAAGTGATGTGCCAACATTCAAACGAATTGTTTAGGCATTGTTTATTATATTTAACTTATTATTGTCAAAATGAAGTTAATGTCACTCTGTATCTTTGATCCTTCTCATGAAATTCCTCTCACCTTGGAGGATATTTTGTTGTAGGAAGATGAAATCATCGATACTTTTCTTAACATTACTCTTCCTTCTATTTATTCAAATGCACTCTCTTCTATAGATGATGCATTAGTGAATGATGAATCTCCTCTTCATTCTAATGCACTCTCTTCCAAAGATGATGTATTAGTGAATGATGAAGCTCCTCTCACATCAGATCCTCCAAGGATATATGTTGAACATATTTCTTCAAATGATTCTTGTATAAGATGTAAGGAATCCATAAATATAATCTATGTCTTTGTTTCCCCTCAAAGGCCTAAGAGACCAATCATTTATTTAACTTTGACTAGTCCTTCTCCTAAAAGAATTTGTTCTATTAATGGTGTTCCATTTGATAGTGATTCTCTTGATCTTTCTAAGGCTTTATCTTATAGAAGGGTATCCCATACTTATAATACTAGAAAGAATAAATTAAATGTTAATCAACATATTTCTTTACCACCTTCTCAATTAAGTCTTCCTTCAACACCTAAACCCATGACTAAAGCACCTCGCGATTACGATCTTGTCGAGCAACTCTGTGTTACTCCGACTAAGATCTCACTATGGGACTTGCTTCAGTCTGTACTGGTTTATCAAGGTATGCTTCAAGAAGCCTTGCAAATGATCCTCTTTCCTTCTCCTACTAGGATGATAGATGTTAATGTGTTGATAGCTCATATTCGTGTGGATTCGCCGAATTTTACGGTTTATCCATAGGAAATTTTGCCTATGAAAGTATAGAAGCAAGCGGACCCTCTAATGATCATAGTTGACATTAATAATATCAGCATTAGACATACTCTCGCTCATGCTAGTTTGGCGCTCAATGTATGTAGTATTGATATGTTGCCTAAAATTAAAATTAACTCGTCTTCTCCTGCAGCTTCTTCTCTTGTTATTGGTGGGTTCGATAATGTCAGTTGACAAGCCTTGGGCATGATAGTCTTTCCTTTGAGGTTGGGGCATATTACCATACCCACCCTCATATATATTATGTGAGAAAAATTACCATATAATCTTCTTCTCGATAGACCATGGATTCACACTATGCATATAGTCTCATCTACCTTGCATAAATCTATTAAGTTCATTCATAACAATCAAGTAGTCACAATTAGGGCTGAATCTGATGCCATACACTTATGTGAGATGGCAGTTGTTGGCCAGGCTTCGATTGTACCTACTCTTAAAAATATTATCCCTTTAGTGTCTTCCAATGTGTCGATGTCTACTCTAGTAGTACCTATTACAAAGGATACTCTTAAGAAAGATGTCCCTAAAGAAGGCCCTTCTAAAGAAAGAAATTCTAAGTCTACTCCCTCTTCTCAAAAGAATACATGTATCAATGATGATTGGGGTTCCTTATACTTTACAAATTCCTTCACTATGGAATATAAAGTTGACCTGAACTACTTAGACCTTCTGATAACATCATCCAAACCCTCTATCAAAGATGGTTATTCTTTTGCATCATGTGATAATGTGAATTAACAATTTTAATGTTCTTAATGTTGATCCTACCCCTTCTAAGGAAGATAATCACGCTTCTACTAGAAATCCTATCAATAAGATTGATGGCGACCCTGTAGAGGAGTATAATCCCCATTGCTGGAAGAATTCTCTCTATGAAGATCCTCCTTCTCAAGACTTGCAAACACGCTATGGGCCTAACTTTAAACTTGTCTCTCAATATGGCTATGGGCATAAAGGTTGTGGGCATAACGAACAAGGCATTCAAGTCCCTATAGAATGTGAACCTCGTAAGCGTAATTTTGGGCTTGGTTACTCAAATGAATAATATAAGTAGAAACCATGGTTAAATGTTGACATGATTTATGCTCAACCTCGTTCTTTCGGATTGATTCATCCACCATTGTTTTCTATCTTCATGTCTTCTTCTTCTGAGCAGTCAAACTCTTCTTCACAAGAGAAAGGGTTACTTCTTGCTCCTCATCCTCTATCTGAGAAAGAGTGTATCTTGTTGAGGTTTCTCAAAGCCCACTTGATTACTCTTCCTCTTCCCACACAAGAAATTTCATAGACATGATAAAAAAAAATATTATTTCTGTGCATACCATCGAGTGCCTGGCCATTCCATTAGTGGATGTAAGGCCTTGAAGGATAAAATATAACTTCTTGATTTTTGTGTTATCACTCATCTATTTGTTGATACACCTAACTCTTCTTCAAATGACAAGTGATATCAAGATCTATTACTATCTTGTCTATTCTAAGCATTTTCACATGAGGTTCTCACACCTCCCTTCTATAGTATCTTGCATGATTCTCCTCTCCTACATGCTAGGGGGTAGTGATAACTTGTTTTGGAGATGTGCATCCTTCTTAATAACCCCCTCTCTTCTCTCTATCTTTCAATTGGAGTGTTCCTTTGAATGGGCCCCTTTGTGTCTTGAAGGGTTCACTTTCGAAGGAACCCCCTTTGAAAGCTTCTCCTTCAAATGAATTCATTGGAATCTAGCTTAGGGGCAACCTAGCTAGACATGTCTTATATCTTGGCATCTAGCTTAGAGGAAGCCTAACTAGACCTATCTTATATCTTGGTGTCTATCTTGGGGGAAACCTGACTAGACCTATCTTTTCTATGACTGTCCTACAATGTAGCTTGCAGTAGCCACAAGCTTTTGTGATCAGTCTTTCTCTACAAGACCAAGAACTTGTAGAGCTCATTTGCATCAAGCTTTCCTTGCAAGACCAAACACCTATAAGGGCCTATCAAACTCCATGGAGCCTTTCACATCTGGCCTCCCTCAGGATCAAGCACCTGTGGTACCTCATTTGTAGGACCGAGCACCTGTAGAGCCTTTTTTTCACCTTCCATGGGTCTAAGGGCCTATGGCGCATTTTTCAACTCTACTTAGGAATGAGTACTTGTGGAGCCATATCTCTCTTCTCTCTTCTCTCTTCACTCAATTGTATATACCAGATCAAAGACTTGCACCTTCTTCATCTTGAGTATATACTTATTTCTCTCTTCAACATTGGTTGCTTCCCTGTTGTGGAATAAGTTATTGTGTTGTCAATAGGGGAGTGGCTTTCAACGGGGATCGGGACACAAAGTGGTCCCAGGACAACTCGTGTAAGAGTCAATTTAATCAGTGGAAATTAAATAACCTATATTAGGGGAAGGGTAGCTTAATACATTTAACTTGTTAAATTAGCCTCGCTCATTGGCTCAAGGGATTGTGTTAGACTTGAGTTGAGTTGGGAAGGCCTGGAATGGAAAGATCGTTATCTTGTCTTCTCAAAAGATAATCGATTCCGCATTGATGTGCATGTGGGGCTAGAGTTCGTGAGAGGTTACTAGGATAACCCAGGATGGGGGTTGGGACCTAGGAAGATCTCCTTTGGATAACCAATGCAACCTTTGTGATGACACTCCTCCTATGACAACAATCGGTTTGTATTGTACAGTGGTTGTACTTGATTCAGTGGTTTTGGAAGCAATGGAACCTTATGTTTTGTGTTTACTAGTACAATGTAGTTTTGTTTATTGCTTGTGTCTAGAGGTAGTAGGTTTGTCTTGGTTACCTTTTACTATCTCCTAGCATGGGGGTTGGTCCTATGGGTACCACACGGCTGGGTGGATCGTGCACCTTACACTATTGGGCTTTCTCTTCCTGTTCATGATGGCAGGATCTTCTAGTTCGAGGAGCTCATGTGTTTCTATGGATTTTTACTTCTCTTATATTCATTGTAACAGTGGGACACTATGTATTTGTATTCCTCATTTGTAATCGAGGAGGATCCTTGTGTTGTAATTGTAACATTATGTATGATCTATTCATTATGGGACTAAATTGTATATATTGTGTTATATGGTGTTGTATCTGTGGAAATATGTTCATTACATTTCTCTGTGTTAGATTTATTATGCAATGGGTTAATGTTTTGATGGATGTTGTTTATCATGAGTTGATTTCTTATGCTATGGTTAGTTTAATTAAATGTAAGTTTTGGAATTCACATGTAGACGCGTTGTGTGGCCTAGAGGATGTATGTGTTTAGAATAGATTACTTTACTTGTCATTGTTACTCTTTTTAAGAAAAAAAATTAGTTGCATTTCCGTAGTGTTGCATCATCCTCTAGGTTACGGGGCAGGGTTTTACACTTGGTATCAAAGCCTAGGTTTAAGCATTGGGAACTCTAGGATAATGTGGAAACCATTAAGTTATTTGCGTAGGATTTAAGTTGCATATCTTGTCTTACACCTTGGTGTGTTTGCGTAGGATCATGCCACCTAGGAGAGGTCGAGGTCATGGTTGTGGCCGTAGAGGCAGACACAGAGGTAGTCAGCAGAACTCATCTCCTCAGGTTTCTCATGAGTCAGGCCGTGAGGAACAACAGGCTTCCCAAAACATTCTGAGAGGCAATATTCTAAATCCGGATCCACCAGGGATCGAGGACGCTTAGTTGCGTCAATTGTTGGAGGATACTCTTGCCCGTCTTGGACCAAGGCAGGAGGAAGATCAGATTGTTATTGGAGATGGGATCCTTCCACACTACCGCAGACATTCACGTTATACCATTAGGGTTTTATGAAATTGTTCTAGGGATGGATTGGCTTGAGGCTCATAGGGTCGTGATTGATTGTCGATGCAAGTTGATATGATGCATTGATGCATCTGGTAGAGAGGTTGAGTTAGTAGGGGTCCAAAGACCTATATAATTGAGGATGATCTCGTCTATGCAGCTAAGAAGATGTGTTCATCAGCAATGTCAATTATTTGTTGTGACAGTAGATGTCTTGGAGATGGCTGATAGAGAGGAGATGTCTATAGATAGCCACCCCATATTTCAAGAGTATGTAGATGTTTTTCCCAATGATATTCAAGGGATGCCACCTCAACATGACATAGACTTCAAGGTTGATCTTTTACATGGTTTTGAACCCATTTCACGAGCCCCATACCGTATGATGACTCAAGAGCTTAAGGAGCTCCACTTGTTACTTGAGGAGTTGTTAGAGAAAGGTTGCATTCGCCCTAGTGTTTCACCTTGGGGAGCACCTATGATTTTTGTGAAGAAGAAGGATGGTTCTCTTCGTCTGTGCATAGACTACCGTCAGTTAAATAAGGTCACCATTAGAAACTGATATCCCCTTCCTAGGATTGATGATTTGCTTGATCAGGTCAAGGGTGCTACAGTATTTTCTAAGATCGATCTTAAGTCGAGATAACATCAACTACATATTGTGAGTCTAATGTTCATAAGACGGTGTTTCACACATGCTACAGTCACTACGAGTTTACAGTGGTATCGTTCGGGTTGATGAATGTGCCATCTGTATTCATGAGCCTAATGCACGGAGTCTTTTGCACATACCTGGATAGATTTGTATTTGTATTCCTTGATGACATATTGATCTATTCCAGGATAGTTGTGGAGCACGAGGAACATTTGAGGCAGGTTTTGCAATGTTTGAGGGATAATAAGTTGTATGCCAACTTGTCCAAATGTGAGTTCTTCAAGACTAAGGTCAAGTACCTTGGACATGTTATATCAGGAGAGAGCATTGCAATGGATCCTGCAAAGATCCAGGCGATCATGGATTGGCCTGCGCCCATGAATGTGGCAGAGATACATAGTTTCATGGGGCTAGCAGGTTACTACAGACATTTTGTTCAGGACTTTTCTAGGGTAGGACATCCTATCACTTCTCTTTAGAGGAAATGGAAGAAGTTCGATTGGTCAGAGCAGAGTGAGGCTACATTTCAGACATTGAAGGAGAGGTTGACTAGTGCACCGATCCTTGTGATACCTGATCCTACATGAGACTTTGTTATATGTGTGGATGCATCTTTGGAGGGGTTAGGAGCAGTATTGATGCAAGATGGTTGAGTCATTGTGTATGAGTCCCGCAAGCTCAAGGATCATGAGTTGAACTACCCCACGCATGATCTTGAGTTAGCCGTAGTGGTACATGCTTTGAATCGATGGAGACATTTCTTATTGGGGCACCGTTTTGAGTTACAAGTGACCATCGGAGTCTACAGTACATCTTCACACAACTTAACCTTAATGCTAGGAAAAGGTGATGGATGGAGTTCCTCTGTGAGTATGATTTTAAGGTGAAGTACATCTAGGGGAAGGAGAACATTGTGGCTGAAGCTCTTAGTAGACGGAGGTATGAACTATCTGAGATGACTCTTACTATGGATTTGAGGAGCCAAATTCTTACCGCACTTCCTACAGAGAGCTGGTACCAGGAGGTAAGATCTGAAATTGAGTCAGGTAGGAATTTGGAGGGCAGATACTTAGGATATTCTTTAGAGATAGATGGGTTATTGAGATACATGGGACATATATATGTTCCATCTTTGGAAGGTCTTTGTACCTTAATTTTGATAGAGGCACATCAGGAACCTTATTCAGCTCATCCTGGAGTGAAGAAGATGTATGCTGATTTGCAACCACTTTATTTCTGGGCAGGTATGAAGCGAGATATTGTTGATTATGTATCACGGTGTTTGGAGTGTCAAAAATTTAAGGCTAAACACCAACATCCGGCTGGTCTTCTACAGCCTCATTTAGTTCCTTAGTGGAAATGGGACATCATTTCATTGGATTTCATTGTTGGTTTATCTAACTCTTCGCAACGACACAATGTGATTATGGTGACGGTCGATAGGTTGATGAAGGTGGCACACTTCTCACCTATCCATTCCTCCTATAATGCTTCGTCAGTTGCTAGAGTGTTCATGGAGGACATTGTGAGGTTGCATGATATTCCTCATCGGATTATTTCTGACAAGGATCTTGTGTTTACTTCGGCTCTTTGGACACCATTACAGCATGCTATGGGGACACAATTGAACTTTAGTTCAACGTATCACCCTGAAACGAATGGGAAGACTGGGAGTGTCAATCAGATCCTTGAAGATATGCTACGCATGTATGTCATGGACATACATGATGGGAGGATTATCTCTATCTCGTAGAGTTTGCATATAACAATGGTTTTCAGAGTTCTATTGGCATGGCACCTTTTCAGGCTTTGTATGGACGACCGTGTTGGACTCCATTGAGTTGGGACAGGTTGGAGGACATGATTATATTGGGTCTTGATATGCTCTAGGATATGGAGTAGCAAGTGGTTCAGATCAGAGAGCATTTGGTAGTTGCACAGGATAGGCAGAAGAAGTATGTTGATGCACACCGTGTGGATCGCCAGTTTGTTGTAGGTGACTGAGTTTTCTTGCGAGTGCGACTGAGAAAGAGTCCAATCCGTTATGGAAAGGTTTCTAAGCTCGCACCTCAATTTGTTGGGCCTTTTGAGATTCTAGAGAAGATTGGGCCAGTTGCTTACCACCTTGCTTTACCACCCAGTCTCTTGTGCATCCATGATGTGTTCCATGTTTTTGTACTTAGACCTTACCATCCAGACATTTCTCATATCCTTGATTGGACTATTTTATAGGTAGAAGACATGCAGCTAGCTTTGGAGCCCATGGTCATTACCCAACACAGGAGACTCACCCTCAGGGGTCGAGATATTGAGCAGGTGAGGGTCTAGTGGGATCCTAGAGATGACACTTATGCTACATGGAAGGATGCTACCAAGATGAAGTAGCTCTACCCTTATTTATTCGCAGGCTTCCAGGAGTAAGCCTGATCCTAGGGGGAGGATGTGACACCCTCCAATTTGTTATGTTTTCTTTGACAACTCAGATACTTTGATAAACTATATTTTATGTTATTGTTATTCTATCACTGACAGAGGAGCAATGACAAACTATATTGATGTGATGATACATTATATGCATTGTGATTATGTTTGACATGCTTAATGTTTGCATAGATGCTTAGTTGAGATGACATTGCTATATATGCTCATTGTAATTTAATTGATATTTTATCTAGTTAGTTGATGTGACATTGTATTGGTGAAGAGAATGGTATTGCATCACTCATGTGCGAGTGCCCTGTGATTTCCGTGATTCTCTCTGCACGGTGTGTATGATTTATTATCTGGATACATGTAGGACATATGCTTTGTTTGTAGGTTTGCAGGTACAAGACAACCGCTTCACCTGGTTTCATAGGTTTGAGCATGTCCACTACCCAACAATAATGTTGATTGGGAAACAGTAACGGGTTAACCTAGTTAGACCTTTACCCTAGTACAATGTGTCATCAGTCCATGTATTGGTCGTATTCTTTATCCACGTTTGTCTTATTATTTTATTTATTGTGCAAATTTTAACTATGGGGATTTAATTATATGTTATGATTAAGTATTTACTTAATTTGTATTATTGATGTGGAGACTTTATAATAGATAAATTAATTAATTTAATTTATGTTATAAAGTAATTTTAATTATTAGATTAAATGAGAATTAAAATAAATAAGTTATTTAAATTTTATTTGAAATAAATAAATTATTTAAATTTCAAATGCATGTTATTGGGAAAAGATCTGGAAATATCTGTGGTTGTTGAAGAAAAGATATTTATTTTGTAACTGGAAGTTAAAAGGTTTTGTTTTCTAATTGTTTTGAAATTGATTTCCGAAGAGAATTATGGAGATTGAAAAAAGTTGTTTTCACGGGAAAAAGAGAGGGTTTGAAGATGGTAGAATTGTTTTGAGGTTTGAGGAAATTGTTAATGTTAGAAGCTCTTAGATAATTTAAGGAATCTAGTTTTGTTGTATTCTTGGTTCTAGACTATTTTTATTCTCTACAAAGTGGCAATTCTTCTAGAGGAAGCTTTGGCAAAGTTGGAGATTAAAGGGAAGCTCAACATCAAACTTCGAATCAACAATTCTTCTGGAACAAGTTCTTTATTGTTTTGTGAATTTAAATTAAAAAGGTTATTTAAATTATTATGGTTTTGCAAATTGGAAAGGTTTTCTGTAGAAGAGGATTTCTTTTATTGTAAAGTTTTTGTTTTAAAAGATTGTCATGAAATATTACAACCTCTGTAAAAAATATATTTTAGATCCTCTGTTAAAATTGAGTTTTTAGAAATAGATTTACCCTGAAGGAAATTATAGTTAAATTGTAGAATCTCTATTGAAATTAAATCAAAACTATAGAAAACTTCTTCCTGTAAAAATTGAATTTATTCTTCTGTAGAAAATTTCTTATTTAAAAAATGATCATTTGGAACAATCTTCTTTTCAAGTTTTTGCTTATACACACACACACACACATATATATTTGTGAATTTCTTGTAGCAATTCATTTAAAAATTATAATGTAAATTTGTGAAAGTTCGTCGTACGACGAACTGTTATTTTTTACTAGGGAATTTTTTTTTTTTTTAAATATATGTAATGTTTGGGAATCGGTTGGGAATTACCCCACAACTACCTCCCATAGGAAGGCGTTGTGGAGGCAACGCCCAACGCTGCCTTCCACGACAGTGACCCCATATGGGGACGGCTATGTAGGCAGCCCAACCCATCCCAACAGCCATGCAATGACTAATGTATTGCCAGTCGGCTCTCTATATTTCGTTCGCCTGGCTATTAATTATGATTCATTTTTTTTAATGTGGTTTCTTTTTATTATAAAATATATATATTTTATATATATATATATATATACTTATTATTAAATATATATATATATATATATATATATATATATATATATATATAATATATAATATATATATATGGTTATTTTAAAATGTATTGTGGAATTATTTAATAATGCATGGTTAGATATTTTAATATGAAATATTTTAAATGAATATTATGTTGTTAATTAGTGCATGCAATATACAAGTAGGTGTTTCATAATTAAATAATTTTTAAATAAAAGAGTGAGATTTTTATTTGTGTATTGTGGAACTGAAAGTAGACATTTAGTTTAACTTTGTTGTTTATTTATTAATTAGGATTTTGCTTAAATGATGTATTTTTAATTATTGATTTGTTGGATTTAGGAAATTCGAATGGTAGTGTTTTTAATTGCATGAGTTACTTACTTTACATTACACGTTTGTTTTTCTGTAATTGTGAGTTGGGGGAATATTTGTGTTATTGTGAAAGTGTAAGTCTTCTAGAGGTTGTAAAATTATGAAAGGGTTGTTATGTCTGTTGTTCACCCTTTGAGATTTTCTTGGGTAGTGCACGTAGTTGGGATTCAGTATTGGACATCCGTAGGGATGTGTTATCTTGTGTTATGTTGTTATCAGTTTTAGTGCACTGTCTACCCTTGGGTTGTGGAATAAGTTATTGTGTTGTCAATAGGGGAGTGGCTTTCAACGGGGGTCGGGACACAAAGTGGTCCTAGGACAACTCGTGTGAGATTCAGTTTAATTAGTGGAAATTAAATAACCTATATTAGGGGAAGGGTAGTTTAATACATTTAACTTGTTAAATTAGCCTCGCCCATTGGCTCAAGGGCTTGTGTTAGACTTGAGATGAGTCGGGAAGGTCTGGAATGGCAAGATCGTTATTTTGTCTTCTCGAAAGATAATCGATTCTGCACTGATGTGCATGTGGGGCCGAAGTTCGTGAGAGGTTATCAGGATAACCCAAGATAGGGTTGGGACCTAGGAAGATGTCCTTTGGATAACCAATGCAACCTTTGTGATGACACTCCTCTTATGACAATAGTCAATTTTTATTGTACAGTGGTTGTATTTGATTCAGTGGTTTTAGAAGCAATGTAACCTTATGTTTTTTGTTTACTGGTACAATGTAGTTTTGTTTATTTCCTATGTCTAGAGGTAATAGGTTTTTCTTGATTACCTTTTACTATCTCCTAGCATGGGGGTTGGTCCTACAGGTACCACACGGTTGGGTGGATCGTGCACCTTACACTGTTGGGCTTTCTCTTCCTGTTCGTGATGGCGGGATCTTCTAATTTGAGGAACTTGTGTGTTTCTATGGATTTGTACTTCTCTTATATTCATTGTAACAGTGGGACACTATGTATTTGTATTCCTCATTTGTAATCAAGGAGGATCTTTGTGTTGTAATTGTAACATTATGTATGATCTATTCATTATGGGACTAAATTGTATATATTGTGTTATATGGTGTTGTATCTGTGGAAATATGTTCATTACATTTCTATGTGTTAGATTTATTTTGCAATGGGTTAATGTTTTGATGGATGTTGTTTATCATAAGTTAATTTATTATGGTATGGTTAGTTTAATTAAATGTAAGTTTTGGAATTCACATGTAGATGCGTTGTGTGGCCTAGAGGATGTATGTGTTTAGAATATATTACTTTACTTGTCATTGTTACTTTTTTTAAGAAAAAAAAATTAGTTGTGTTTCCACAGTGTTGCATCGTCCTCTACGTTACGGGACAGGGTTTTACAGCTTCTTGGTTCAATGAATAACATAAAAAGACAACAAAAAAAATTAATAATAAAATAAAAAGTTTTTCCATGGTTCAAATTAAGGAAAGTAATAAATGGCATGGTTTGTGTTTTTTTTTCTTGAAAATCTAATATAAAAGTTACTTTTCAACTTATAAGGTAATTTAATTTATCCCTTAAAACTAGTAAAGTATACTTCCATTTTAAGAAATAATTATATCTTTGTAATTATATATATATATAAATATATTTTTAAGAGTAATATATATATATATGATTCTCTTTTAGTAGTAATTATATTTATTTAAAGACAAATTAATTTAAAAATCTAAAAAAATATATATTTAATAAAAATACTCATTGCTTGATTTACATATACAAAGAATAAGTAATCTACGTAAAAATAATAGTGGTTTAACATAATCATATATATATATATACATGAATCAAAATAAATAAATTTGAGAGTTTATTATCATGTTAATTAATATAATATTAATGGCTTCGACAATTGAAATTTAATATTTATGATGATACGATGATAATTAAAGTTCTATATGTTGACCATCAATAGTGTTTACACATTATTGTTTAAAAAAAAATTGTTAGTCGTGTTCATGTCCAAGGTGAAGGTCTTGGGCATTACAATTATAAAACTAAAACTAAATAAATTTACAAAAAAAAATACCATTAATAAAACTAAAACAAAACTACTTTAATACAAAACATCATTAGTAAAATAAAAATAAAACTAATTTACTAAAAAATATCATTAACATGAAAAATTATTAACATATTTAAAACAAAATTACATTATTGAAAATAATCATTAATAAAATTAAAACAAAATTAATTTACTATAAAACATCATTAAAATGAAAAATAATTGGTGCAACTCAACAATTGAGAATCCACAAGATTGTCAATTGTTGCAGCAAATTAACCTCTGAGACTTTTGAATATACAAATGAAAAACACAATAAAATAAGAATTCTAAAATTATTATTTCAAATCAAATTTCTTGCAACTTGGAGATACAATGGCTTCAATAATTGTCAAACTATGCCACTCCTACAATAATAATCTACAAGCAAACATATGCAAACTTCAAATTTTCTAAAAAATTATCTACATGCCAACAAAAATCTGATCACAACACTCTTTGAACAACAAAAAGAACCTACAACACACATAAAACACCATTAAATTCATCCTCCTCTTCATACAATCTCATTTTCATAGAAACCCTTGAAAAAGGGGATCCTTGAGAAGCCCCTTAAAGTAGGTAGAAAGAAGGATCAAGAAAAAGTAAAGTTAATTGGTGAATCATTGGTGGAGTTTGGCTTAGTGACGACTATTGATTCTCACTTCTCCCAACCTTGGTGATGATTGTGTTATCATGGGTGTGAGGGGTATAAATAACATCACTAGACAAAAGGCTATTCAGGAATTAATTCATGTTCACTCTCTTGATATGGTGTTCCTCTAAGAGACTAAGTTGTCTGTTGAAAGTATGATGACTTTGGCTTCAAGGATATGGGGTTGAGGTATGTGCCAGTGTGTTGGGGTACAAGGTAGCTATGGGGACTTGCTTGTTTATGGGATCCACGCAAAGTTATTCCTTCTTGGTGGCTCTCTTATAGGTATTATATTTCGCATATTGTTTCTAGTTTGGAGTCAGGTGAGAGAATTATGTTTTTTTAACACATATGCTCCTAATGATTTCCTTGGTAAGATGGATTTTTGGTCACATGTTAGATACTTGTGTTCTTTGGAGCCTTTTCTTCCTTGGATTCTGGTAGGTGATTTTGATGCTATCTCCTCTCTGGAGGAGAAAATGGTAGTACTACCCAGTTGAACCCCTCCTCAAATCTCCTTAGGGACAATGTGGCCTATTTGAATGTAGTGGATATCAAGCATGTCAATGGGATGTTTACCTGGAACAATAGAAGGACTAGGGATGTTGCCATTTTTGAAAGGTTGGATAGGTTTCTGGTGTCCAGCTTTTGGGTTGGTGACAAATGGGTGACTAGTTCTGAGATTTTGGATTGGCAAGGATCTGATCATTGTCTAATCAAATTCCATGCTTTCTTCTCTTGATACTCTAAAAAGAATTCTTTTCAATTTCAACTCATGTGGCTTTGGGACGTGTCTCTTCATAACCTTGTTCCTAGTTGGTGGAGTGCTGGGAAGTTGGATTTTGGCGCTACAATGTATTCCTTTATCAAGAGACTTCAATTCATCAAGTATAAGTTAAAACGTTGGAATAGATACCACTTTGGAAATGTGTTTCAAGATCAAAGGGTTGCTTAGGAGCATTTGGACTCTATTTCTCGTCAAATTCGGGATCAAGGTCTCACTAAGAATTTGAGTAGGTTGGAAGCCTTGGCTATGAAGGATGTGGATGAATGGGAACTTTGGGAGGAAATATTTTGGAAGAAAAAGTCTCGCAGTTTTTGGCTCTAGGAAGGTGAAAGGATTACTTCTTTCTTTCATAACTCGGTCAAGGATAAAAGGAAGGGCAACATTATTTCTTCTCTTATGTCTCAAGAGGGGGAGCATCTTTACTCTATTGTTGTGATTTCAAAAGAGGTTGTTTGATTTTTTCTGCTTTGTTTTTTTATGACTCCCCTCCCACCAATGTTGAGGAGGCTTTAATTTTAACTTGCATCCCTTCTTTGGTGACGAGTGAAATGAATGATTCTCTTCTTAAACCAATCTCCTTGACTGAGATGGAAGATATAGTGTTTCAAATGACAAAACGAAAAGCTTCAAGCCCTGATGGGTTTTTGATAGTTTTTTTAGGAGTTTTGGGAGGTTAGTAAGCTTGACCTTCTCAAGGTTGTTAAGGAGTCTCAACAGAACAAGTAAATGCTAAGAGCAATAAATGCCACCTTTCTGGCTGTTATCCCTAAGCAGGAGGGTGCTAACTCTTTGGATATCTTTAGACCAATTTCCCTGTGCGATGTGGTGTACAAAGTAGTTACTAAGCTGATTATTGAATGTCTTAAGTCATGGTTGAGTAGGTTGAATTTTGAGTAGGGGATTTTGTGGCTAGCAGACAAATTCTTGATGGTGTAGTGATTGCAGCTAAGACTGTGCACTCCATGGATTCCTCTAGGGAGAAGCCATGCTTATTAAGTTGGACATGGCCAAAGCCTATGATTGAGTCAAATGGGAGTTTTTACCCAAAATTTTGAGGGAATTTGGGTTTGATAGTACCTAGATTGAGTGGGTTATGAGTTGTGCCACTTCCTCTTCCTTCTCGATGTTGGTCAATGGGGAGCATTTAGAGCTCTTTGGGGCTTCCAGGGGCTTGCGACAAGGGGATCCTTTATCCCCATATTTACTCATTTTGATGGTTGAGGGGCTTGGGAGACTTATGAGACCCCGCAACACGACCTACACACACAACCTCATTTCCATTTCTTACCAGTAATGATTCTCAAGTGGTGGTGACTTTGTTGAAGAGGCAACAATTAGAAGATGTCAGTTGACATTTAGATTTGATTATAAAACAGATTCTTAATTTGTGCTTCCTTGGAATCTGTTACTTTCTGTCACATTCCTAAAGAATGGAACAGTGTTGCGAATTGTTTGGTCAAATGGCCCTCTGATCATCTGCAGAATTGGAACATTGTGGATAGGGGTTAATTACCCTAAGATTTGTCAAAAAAGTTGGACCACTTAGTGGAGATTGACAAGGGTGTGTAATGCCCTTGCTTTTTTCTTCTTTGTTTTTGTTTGAATAAATTTTTACCCCTCTTTTAGTGAAAAATGTCAAAAGACAAAAAAAAAAATTAAACAAAATATCAAAAATTCAAAAGACAATGAAAATGTTGTAAAATAACAATGTCATAAGACAAAAAGTAAACAAAAATATAAAAATATAAAAAAATGAGAAAAAGTGAAAAATTACGATAAATAAAGGGAGGGAGAGAATGACAAATCTACATACAAAGATTAAAAAAAAAATGAAAAATGACAAAAAATGAAACAAGTGAAAGATAAAACATAGATGGAGAAAATAAAACAAATACAAAGTATGTGAGAAAGATAAAAGGGAGAGAGTAAAAAGATATAAAAACTGAAGAAAAAAAATATAAAAATGTGAAAATATAGAAATGGGAAAAAAATATATAGATAAACAAAAAGAGATAATTGAGATGATGAGAAAAAAAATAGATAACAAATAAAAATTAGAAACACATATGGGCAAAGAAAATAAACAAATAATTTTGATTGGTGATGCCACTGTTTCTAGATCTAAAGAAACTTTTGATCTAAAGGGAGGAGGAGAAGGATGCTATGTTACTTAGTACGAATGGATTGTTGGTATATTAATCATTAGGTACACTAAAATCACATTATAATTTTTTTATAAATCGACTTCAAATTAATCAAAATATTTCAATCCAAACACTTTTCAAAAGCAATAAAAAGATATGGACTTCTCTTTCTTTTTCTTTTTTTGTTGACTCAGGGTATCCTCACGACCCATGTAAAACCCCGACACGTAACCTAGAGGACGTTGCAACACTCTGAAAGCGCAACAATTTTTTTTCTTAAAAAGAGTAACAATAACAAATAAAGTAATCTACTCTAAACACAAACATCCTTTAGGCCACACAATGCGTCTACATGTGAATCCCAAAACTTACAAAATTAATCTAACCATAGCATATGAAATTAGCTCATGATAAACAACATATGTAATACCCCTCATGTTGTTGATACTATTATGTGTTGGTTTGATACTTTGTTTGTGATGGTGATTAGTTCACCGACTTGGTTGTGAGTGGATTCATTGTTTGGTTGGTTTGTTGCATTTGACATTACTTATGATGTTTGATGATACATTATGTGGTGGTTATATTATCTGGTTATGCCATGATTTTCTTTAATATTATATGTGGTGATGTTGTGATTCTACGCTACTATGGTTTCTGATGTGTTTGCTAGTGAGTCTTGGTGAAAGGACGGAGTAACATCACTCGCTTGTGAGTGCCCTGCTACCCCGCAATTACCTTTCACGGTGTGTGCAATGGAGATTTACATGTTGCTTAACATTTGTTTGTATGCAGGAATTGCAGGAACAAAGTTTTGATTCCACCTGCTTCTACAGGACAAGGCAAGTGTTAAATTAATCCAACGAGTATGATGTTGAAAAAGGGAGTTGATAAGGAAGTGTCCCTATCCCAAGTCAGTCACCTCGTTGTGAGTCTTTCAGTGTTGTGGTCTTGACCTTGTCTTTGTCTCAGTATCTTTGTTGTTATTTATTTTATTTGTAAATAGTTGGTATTTAATTTATCATTATTTTATATGGGATTAATTAATGTTATCTTGTAGATATGATTAATTGTATGTAATTGTAATTTAGTTAAATGTTGGATTTAAAATATTGTAAATTAAAAGATATTTAATTAATTAAAAAGGATAGAGTAATTAATTTAAATAAATAATGTTTGTGATAATTGTAATTGTCTTTTTCAAAATATTAATATTTTAAAATCTAAGGATAATATCATGTGAAGATAAATATGAAATTAATGAATTTTTAATTAAATTTGTGAGATAAGTATGAGCTTTTAAAGCAAAAAAAAAAACCAATGGATGGGTTGGAATTTTGAGAAAAAAAGAAGAGCTTTATTTATTTTTCTTTATTTTTATTGTGAAAAAAGAAGAAGTTTTTCTACACACACACACAGGATGGTTTTTGGTTTTGTCTGGAAAAGAAAAAGATAGGTTTTTTGGGCTTCTCTGTTAAAATTGTTCTTGGAAGGAAAAATATAATTGATAGGGCAGGGTTGGATGAGACACTCACTGTCCCATGCTCTGGGTCTCCCCTTGGCAAACCCTTTAGTGTCACTCTCCACCTTCTTAACCTATAGGTCCTAGTGCTTACTAGGCACCCCTGGTTCTCCTGGCCAACCCTACTATCATTTGCATCCTCCTAACCAAGTCAATCTTGGTGCTTACTCCTCTATTCTCTCCTTGGCCCTTAATCTTCCTAAAGGTCAACTAACTCTCCAAACCTTACCAACTTGTTGCAGAGGCATGTGGTGTCTTCTATAGCTTCAAAACCATCCCTCCATGGTTCTTGATCAGTCACAAGCCTTCAAATCTCCTTCACTTCCCTCAAACCCTAGTCTAGGGTTTAAGATGGGCTAGTAGCCCTTGAGCCCCAATTAGGCCTCTTAGCCCGAGAAATTAGGCTATAACTCCAATCCTACTGAGGTTCATCACAAACTTCTTTTTGAGACCCTGGTTCAATTGCCAACCTCTCAAGGAATTTTGGGGTTTTGGGCCTTCATAGGCCGTACACAGGCTCAATCCTATTTTTGTGGGAATTAGGGCTTTTTAGGCCTTTTCTTGGATAGTCAGTGATCTGTCTGCCTCCTTCAACCACCAAATGATTTGGTGAGGAATCTTCCTTCCTACCATACCTTTTCCAAGACCCCTGCATCCACTACACACCTTGGGTTGCAAATGAATTGATACCCCTACAACCTTTGTATTTTGCACTTCTTGACTGTCCTAGCCGGGCATTGTCAAGCTCGCCTAGGAACAGTCTTTTGCCAGCATTTTCTGACTGCTAATGACTCCTACCCCTACTTTATGTACAAGCATGGAGTTAAGCCACATTTCCAACAAGACCGTACTTCAGGTACAGTGGAAATGTAAACTACAACTCCATTTTCATAGTTTACCAGTCAAGACTGCAAATTGAAAGAAGAACAAGGAATTTACAAGAATGCTTGGAAACGAGAAACCAACAATCTACTGTAACCAACAATGCTTAAAGACAAATTGACCAGATTCTCAACTACTTTAAATTCCTTGATCAATTCATTTACTACTACTTCAGGAACAAAAACAGAACAAAAAATAGAAAAAGCACTCTAAACTGTCGTTTTCACAATCTTCAAACTTATTACAAATCCAATGTTTTTCCAACCCTCATTCCAGTTCGAGGGCTACCTTATAAAGGCTTCCAAGGTAGTTGCTTTTCCCTTTGGTCGGACCTAACCACCTCAAAAGGCCAAAATTGCATAAATGCAACATTTTGGGCTTATTCCTAGCTCCTAGAGAAACCTAAAGGAACACAAGTTGAGTAAACTCATCCAATCTACCAAGAACTACTTAACCAAATTCCTTCTAACATGTCCTAACATCTTAAACACAAAACAAGATGGTCAACATGACCTTGAAGTATAAAAACTCAAAATTGCTTCCTAGGCTTCCAAAATTGCCTAGTGTTTTCCAATACTCTCTAGGTGCTTCTGCACCATTCTCCCCCTCTCAGCCCAAACACTAGGGAATGGAAGGAGAGACCAATGACAGGTCAATACCAAAATTTTGGAACTGATCTTCTTGTACCCATGTAGCTTCTGATTCATGCTTGTTCTTCCACTTGATAAGGTGCTCCATGTACACCTTGTTTCTTGTAGATTTTTGGACTATTGACTCCAAGATCTTCTCTGCCTGAGGCTTGTATTGACTAGGTAAGGAGACATTGCTGATGTCCTTGAAGATCTCCTGACTATTCATTGACTGTCCCCTTATACTTGATCAAATCAGCTACATTGAACACTGGTGAGATTCCTAGATCGGTGGGTAACTCCACCTTGAATGCATTCTTGCCATACTTGGCCAATATCTTACATGACCCACTCTCTTCATCTACAACTTGGTTGACATTCCCTTCTGAAACCTTGACTTGTTAAGGTGGACCATAACATAGTCCCCTACTTGAAATTGCACATCTTTCCTTGACATATCTGCCTTCTCCTTCACTTTTTGTGTAGCCTCAGTAACTATCCTCTTGACCTGTTCTTGAATCTCCTTCATGGTACGACTGAAATCTTCTGCATGTCCACTTCTTTGTTCCATAGTTCTAAGATCTCTGAGCTCACATATGCCTCTTGGGTGCATCCCATACACAACCTCAAATGGACTCTTCCCTGTGGTCCGGTTGACACTGTCATTATAAGCATACTCAGCTTGGGAGATAACCATATCCCATGTTTGTCCATATTCTTTAGTTAACCACCTTAGAAGATTACCTAGCACCCTGCTAACCACCTCTATTTGACCATCGGTCTGAGGATGGTAAGCTGATCCAAATGACAGATTTGTACCCAATCTACTCCATAGAGTCTTCCAAAAGTGACTCATGAAATTCGCATCCCTGTCTGAAACAATGCTCAAAGGAAATCCATGGATCCTTACAACCTCTTTGAAGAAAAAGATGAGCTATGTAGCTAGCATCATGAGTAGTTTTGTAGGGAATGAAATGACTCATCTTGCTAAATTTGTCCACTACTACATAAACACTGTCAAAACTAGTCTTGGTCTTAGGAAGGCCTACCACAAAATCCATGCTCACACACTCCCATGGTCTGTTTGGAATGGGTAGGGGTTGGTACAAACCAACATTACTAGCTCCTCCCTTAGCTTTCATACACACAACACATTGTTCCACATATTTCCTAACATCTTTTACCAACTTAGGCCAATAATAGAATCTTTTCACTAGCTCTAAAGTCTTATTTATGCCAAAATGTCCACTAAGACTTCCATTATGCTTTTCCTAAATCATATTTTCCCTCATTGACCCTCTTGGAACACATAACTGATTTCCCTTAAACAATAACCCACTTTGCAATGTATACTCAGAGTATTGGCTATGGAAATGGTTCTCAAAGTTAGAACATACCTTATAGAACTCTGAAAAGTCTTCATCTTCTCCATATAGATCCTTGAAACTCTCTATGCCAATACTCTTGATCTGTATCTCTTGCACTGTCAACAATATCTTGCTCAATGCATCTGAAACTTTGTTTAGCTGTCCCTTCTTGTGCTTGATGGTGAAGGTAAAAGCTTGGATGTATTCCATCCACTTCAAATGTCTATTAATCAACTTCTCTTGAGTGTTGTTAAAGCTAAGTGCCTGATTGTTAGTAAAGACTACAAACTCCTTGGGTAGAAGGTAATGCCTCCATTTCCTAAGTGACTAAACCAAAGCATAAAGTTCTAAGTCATAGGTTGAATACTTCTTCTTTGCTTCATTGAGCTTCTCACTAAAGAAGGCTATAGGCCTTCCCTCTTGACTTAGCACTCCTACTGCCACTCCACTAACATCACATTTAACAGTGAACAACTTATCAAAACTAGGTAAAAAGAGAATAGGTTGAGTTGCCACCTCTTGTTTCAGTCTTTCAAACCCTTTCTCAGCTTCTTGAGTCCACACAAACTTAGTTTTTATACCACCCTTGATTGTATCTAAGACTGGTTCACATATACCACTAAAATTCCTTATGAATTTCCTATAAAATTGAGCTAATCCATGAAAAATTCTTACCTCTGTCCCTGTGGTTGGTGTAGGCCAGTTTAGGATAGCTTCTACCTTGCTTGGATCCATCTTTAATGAGACTTTGGACACTACAAAACCCAAATAAACAAGATCTTGCTTAAAGAACTCACACTTCTCTAGATTGATTGCCAATTTCTCTTGCAAACTTCTAAGAACCAAATCCACATGTTTCAAATGCTCTTCTGCTATCTTGTTGTATATGAGGATGTCATCAAGATACACCACCACAAATATCCCTGTAAATTCCTTGAGTACTTCATTCATGAGCCTCATGAATGTGCTAGGGGAATTGGAGAGACCAAATGGCATAACTCTCCATTCATATAACCCATCATTTGTCTTAAATGTTGCCTTCCACTCATCACCATCCTTAATTCTAATCTGATGGTATCCACTCTTGAGATCCAACTTAGTGAAGAAATCACCACCTCCAAGAAAATCCATCAAGTCTTCAATTCTAGGAATAGGGAACCTATACCTAATAGTGATCCTATTTATTGCCCTAGAATTAGTGCATAACCTCCATTTACCTCCCTTCTTTGTTGCCAAAACCACTGGTACTGTACATGGGCTGATGCTCTTTTGAATCAATACTTGATCCAACAATTCTTGCACTTGTCTAGCTACCTCCAAATTCTGATCTGGTGTGAGTTTGTACGTTGCTTTGTTAGGTAATGAGGCTCCAGTTATGAAGTCAATTTGATGAATTATGGCTCTCTTTGGTGGTAGAGTTGCAGGTGTACCATCACTAACTATACTCTTGTACTTATCAAGTAACTTTTGGACTGCTTCTGGTAAGACTGTCTTTTCAGCCTTGTCCTCTTCTTTAGGTTGTAATACAAACACATATCCTTCACTCCCTTGATGTAGGTTGTTAAGGAACTCTTTGCCACTGCTCAACATGATGTTTGGTGTCTTTGATTGTCCTTCTTCTTTTGTCAGTGACTGCAACTTAAAAGTATTCCCATCCTTCTTGAAAGAAATAATGTTCTCTTTTCCATCATATATGACACTCCTATCATACTACCATGGTCTGCCCAATAGTAGATGGCATGCATCCATGGGTAGCACATCACAAACCAACTTGTCCTTGTACCCACCAATGGAAGACTCCACCATTACTTGCTCATTTACTAAAACACTTTGTCCCTTGTTTAGCCATGTGACCTTGTAAGGGTTAGTATGGGGTACTTTCCCCAATTTCAGTTTCATTACTGCCACCTCTGAGATTATATTATCTGTTGAAGCTGAATCTACTATGACCTTGCACACTTTTCCAAGTATCTTGCACCTTACTCTAAATAGAGCTCTCCTCTGTTTTGATTCTTCTTTAACCGGTTGTCTGATCAGAACCCTGTTGAACATTAGATTCTCTCCTACCTCAGATTCAATATGACTAACCTCAGATGACTTATGACTCATGGTGTCCTCTTGTGCATAAGCTACTCTCTTCTCATTGCTTGATGAAGATGCTTTCTCTAGGCACCTATAAGCAGGATGACCTACTTGTCCACAATGGTAACACTTCATGTTTGAAAAATATGAATTGCTCTTGCCTGCTCCTCTTCCTCTGTTTGAACCTCCTTGAGGTCCTCTACCTCTGTTATATACTCCTCTAGAAGATTTTTCTCCTCCATGCTCTGTGAGTTTAGACTCTCCTTGGTTTCTTTGATCATTGCCTCTACCTTGGTAGCCACCACGCTGTCCTCTTTGATCTCTTTGATATCTGCCTTTGCCTCTACCCTTAGAAGCATGATCTTGCTTCCTCTTGCTTCTTTCCTCAATCTTTATGGCCAACTGATAGCATTGGTGTACTGTCTTAGGACTTAAAAGAGCCATCTCCTCTTGAATGTTCCACTTCAAGCCATTAAGGTATCTAGCCACCTTGAGACTCTCATCCTCTATCACATTAGACCTCATGTAAATTTTTTGAAACTCCTCAGTGTAAGTGTTTACATCTTGGTCTCTTTGCCTTAGGCTTTGTCTCTTCTTATGTAATTGAATCTCATAGTCATCTGGCATGTATGCTTCTCTTACTTTGGCAAAAATTCCCTTCCAAGTTGAGATAGGTTGCTTACCTTCCTTTTCCCTCTCTGTTTGAATGAATTTCCACCATGTCAAGGTAGATACTCATAGTCTTGATTTGGAAACCTTTACCTTCTATGCTTTAGTGACTCCATCACACTCAAAATGGTTCTCCATTCCCTCTATCCAGTCCATGACTAGATCAACTTCCATTTTCCCACTAAATAGTGGTATGCCTTCAAGTGCTTTTCCACTCAAGGCCTTCAATGCCTTCAAGAAAGGTTCTTCTTTCAGGACAGGTTCAAGTTCAGGGGTCTTGTCTTCCTCTACAACCTCTTCTTCCTTGGTATCCTTCCTTCAAATTGTGCAGTCCTCATTGCTTGTTCAAGTTGGGCTATCCTTTCCCTCAATTGTCTATTATCTTCCTCCTGCTCTTCAACCATCTTGGTCAATTGTGCATTTTTCACCATGACGGTAGTATCACTTGACTCAACCTCTGACATATATTACTCTTTCCCAAATCTTTAACTTGCTCTGATACCAATCTGATAGGATAGGGTTGGCTGAGACAATCATTGTCCCATGCTCTGGGTCACTCCTAGGCAAACCCCTTTGGTGTTACCCTCCACCTTCTTAACCTATAGGTTCTAAAGCTTTTTAGGCACCCCTGGTTCTCCTGGCCAACCCTACTATGATCTGCATACACCTAACTAAGTCAATCTTGGTGCTTACTCCTCTATTCTCTCCTTGGCCCTTAATCTTCCTAAAGGACAACTAACTCTCCAAACCTTACCAACTTGTTGCAGGGGCATGTGGTGTCTTCTATAGCTTCAAAACCATCCCTCCATGGTTCTTGATCAGTCACAAGCCTTCAAATCTCCTTCGCTTCCCTCAAACCCTAGTCTAGGGTTTAAGATGGGCTAGTATCCCTTGAGCCCCAATTAGGCCTCTTAGCCCGAGAAATTAGGCTATAACTCCAACCCTACTGAGGTTCATCACAAAATTCTTTTTGAGACCCTAGTTCAATTGCAAACCTCTCAAGGAATTTTGGGGTTTTGGGCCTTCACAGGCCGTACACAGGCTCAACCCCATTTTTGTGGGAATTAGGGCTTTTTAGGCCTTTTCTTGGACAGTCAGTGATCTGTCTGCCTCCTTCAACCACCAAATGATTTGGTGAGGAGTTTTCCTTCCTGCTAGACCTTTTCCAAGACCCCTGCATCCACTACACACCTTGGGTTGCAAATGAATTGACACCCCTGCAACCTTTGTGTTTTGCACTTCTTGACTGTCCTAGCCGGGCACTGTCAAGCTCGCCTAGGAACAGTCTTTTGCCAGCATTTTTTGACTACTAATGACTCCTACCCATACTTTATGTACAAGTATGGAGTTAAGCCACATTTCCAACAAGCCCGTACTTCAGGTACAGTGGAAATGTAAACTACAACTCCATTTTCACAGTTTACTAGTCAAGACTGCAAATTGAAAGAAGAACAAGGAATTTACAAGAATGCCTGGAAATGAGAAACCAACAATCTACTGTAACCAACAATGCTTAAAGAAAAATTGACCACATTCTCAAGTACTTTAAATGCCTTGATCAATTCATTTACTACTGCTTTAGGAACAAGAACAGAACAAAAACATAAAAAGCACACTAAACTATCATTGTTTTCACAATCTTCAAACTTATTACAAATCCAATGTTTTTCCAACCCTCATTCCAATTTGAGGGCTACCTTATAAAGGATTCCAAGGTAGTTTCTTTTCCCTTTGGTCTGACCTAACCACCTCAAAAGGCCAAAATTGCATAAATGCAACATTTTGGGCTTATTCCTAGCTCCTAGAGAAACCTAAAGGAACACAAGTTGAGTAAACTCATCCAATCTACCAAGAACTACTGAACCAAATTCCTTCTAACATTTCCTAACATATTAAACACAAAACAAGATGGTCAACATGACCTTGAAGTATAAAAACTCAAAATTGCTTCCTAGGCCTCCAAAATTGCCTAGTGTTTTCCAATACTCTCTAGGTGCTCTTGCACCACACATCCACTACCACAACATCCACTTCTACTTCTTTGGCAACCATGACCACCTCCATGACATCTACTACTTCATCCATCACCCCAAGCATCAATGCAAGTATTAAGATCCAAGCCCAAGGGTGTGGAGAGTATAAGCTGAATACGACTTATTGCATAACGAGGATGCCCAAGTCTCCCCAAGTCTACGACAAGCCTTACTTCATGTTAAAGTCAAAAGGAATTTTTAGAGTCCCTCCAAAAAAATATTCATAAAGTGGGGTGAAATGAGTCAAGAGGACACTGACAACGTGCTATCTTGGATTTATAGAGAAGCAAAAGATCCAACTCCCTTGCCAGTAAAAATATATGGTAAAGGATATGACATGATAAAGGCAAAAGGCTACGATGGAATTAGTGGCCTTGGCAAGCACAAGACAGGAAGGTGAGAACCTCTAGAACCTAAAGGAATACCTAAACATCTTGGGTTAGGGTTAGGACCACGAGAATCTGGTGATCATAGTACCAATGTGCTTTCTAGCGAGAGAGTAAATGCTTCAGACTGTGTCGAGACAATTGAAGATCCCCTTTCTGAAACTGAATCACGAATGGGAATTTGGCTCCCAATGATCCCTAAGTAATTGTTGCCTTGATGACTTGTTCCTTGAACCTGGAGAGTCTACATTTGAAGAGAGATTCTAGAAAATGTTCAAAATTGACACGACACCAAACAACACCAAGTCCAGATCCTCTTCTACTCCCATTGACCATAATTTTGACATACTCGTCTACCCTAGTAAACCTAATGACCATCATTCAAATTCATTTGAATTGCCACATGACACTACTGACCCTGGCTCCAATCCCTTTGTTCCTTACTTTGTTGATGAGTGTGAATCAAGCGAGGCAGAGTACTGGATAGAAACTGACATAGAGTCTGACAATGACAATTTTATCTTTAACCTCTGAATCTGTCAGCATGCTTTCCACTTCCTACCCACCATTCACTAATACTGATGATGGTATTTCCTTAGTCTACCCACAACTAATCCATTGGGATCAACAAGGCCTGCCAGTTATGGACATATTTCAAAATGATGAGGCCATTGCAGAATTCATGGGACTGCGTGAGGGTATACCAAGTGGAGACCACAAGGTTGGATTTTCCATTGACCTAGATTGTGCTGCTTACTTTGGGGAGAATTCTCCATCCTCTAGTCACAAAATGAAAAATAAAAATAAAGCAAAAAATGACAAATCTTTAGGTGAAAACTAAAAGGCACCTTCTGACGATAAAAAAAGGTTAAAATAAAGGACCTATCCGAAGGTGAAAACTTCTCTGAGGCACCTAAGGATGGAGGACTAGACTTTCTCCCCATAACTTAGGAAAAATAAGCCATGTTCATAGAGGATTCTATGGAAGTAAACATATCTATAGCAAAAGATCCTAAGATGGTTCTCTTCATGACATCTTTGGTAGAGGAAGAGAAACCTGAGTTCCACAAATTCTTTTTAGAGCGTAAGGTCAACTTTTCATGGTCTTATGCTGATATGCCTGGGTTGGATCTAGAACTTGTCTTGCACCATTTTCCATTATTTCCAAATGCCAAGCCAGTGAAATAGAAGCTGTGAAAGATGCATCCACAGATCGCCTTGTTAGTCAAAGTAGAACTTAAGAAATTGTTAGATGTACGATTCATACGGTCCATAGACTATGTTGAATGGATATCAAATCTTGTACCAGTCACAAAGACAAATGGTCAAATCTGCATCTGCACAGATTTCTAGGACCTAAATAAAGCATGTCTAAAGGATGAATTTCCCTTGCCAAACATTGACATCATAGTGGACCTTACGACATGATATGAGATGTTGTCCCTCATGGATGGTTTTTCTGGTTATAATCAGATTCGTATTGCACCTAAAGATCAACACAAAACAACAGTCACATGTCCTTGGGGCACATACTGTTGGAATGTCATGCCTTTTGGTATTAAGAATGTAGGTTCCACGTATCAGAGAGCCATGACAACCATATTCCATGACATCATGCACAAGATAATGGAAGATTATGTAGACAACCTTTTGGAAAAATCTTTGACATGAAAAGACCACTTGAAGGTGTTAGAATTTTTTTTTAAGAGACTAGAAGAATACAAGGTTTGCTTGAATCCAAAGAAATGTGTCTTTGGCGTGACATCAGGAAAACTTTTGGGGTACATTATTTCTTGTAGAGGCATTGAATTCGATCCTACCAAGGTAAAATCCATATTAGACATGCCTCCTCCAAAAGGGATAAGTGAACTCAGGACATTGCAAGGCAAGTTACAATCTATCTGACGTTTCATAGCACAATTGGTAGACAAGTGTCATCCATTTCAGTATCTTCTGTACAAAATTATCCCTTTTGTGTGGACAGATAAATGTTACGAGGCTTTCCAACAAATAAAAGATTATCTACTGTCACCACCTATTTTAATGCCACCAATTGAAGGGAAACCTTTGATTTTGTACATTTATGCAACAAATTTAGCACTAGGGGAATTACTGGCACAAAACAACCATGAAGAAAAGGAAAGGGCCATATACTACATCAGTAGGACACTGGTCGAATATGAGTTAAATTACACAACCATCAAACACGATTTCCTAACAATTGTCTTTGCAGATCAAAAATTAAGACACTACATGCTAAATCACCAAACACACTTAGTGGCAAAGATTGATCCCCTGAAATATCTCCTAAGTTGCGCAACATTGACAGGTCGCCTAGAAAAATGGGTAATGATCTTGAGTGAGTATGATATTTAGTATGTTGAAAGAAAGGAAATCAAGGGACAAGTGATAGCAAACCAACTGGAAGACACACCTATAGAGGGAAATCATCCACTAGTAGCAAACTTTCCAGATGATTCAATATTTCATACAAAACCTAAGTCACCTTGGAGGCTATATTTTGATGGATCTCATACTAATCATGGCTCAGGGGTAGGAATATTGTTTATCACCCCTCAAGGAGACTCCATCCCTAATTCCTTCCGCATTGCTTTTCCATGTAAAAATAATGTGGTAGAATATGAGGCACTTGTCATAGGAGTCAGAATGGCCATCAAATGGAAAATTAGAACACTTCATGTCTATGGAGATTCTCAGTTGGTCATTAACCAAGTCAACGATGACTATGACACTAAGGATGAGAAATTAATGCCTTACAAATGAATGGTTGACAACTTTCAAACATATTTTCACATGGTGACTTTTGAGCAAGTTCTAAAAACACAAAATAAGGTAGTAGACGCAATGGCCACAATTGGCTCTCTCCTGGACATTCCTAGTAATGTGCCTAAATTTGAATTTTTGGTAGAACAAATTTTGGTTCTTGCATATGACATACCAGAATTAGAGATGGTTTGTGAGCTTGTTGGTCCCAATTCTATATGGTATCAAGACATTTATGACTACCTCAAGTCCCAAACCCTTCCCCCCAACCTGTCCAATAACCAACAAAAGTCCTTTATCTGAAAAGCCGCCAGATACACCATCCTCAGTGACATCCTTTACCGTCATAGCTTTGATAACTCCCTTCTTCAATGTATCAACACTGATGAAGCACAAATGACCTTGCGAGAGGTACATGAGGGTATATGCAGATCCCATTCAAGTGGTCCTACTTTAGCCAAAAAGATAACAAGACTTGGGTATTACTGGCCAACCATTTAGAAAGATGCACTTGAATTTGTCAGAATGTGTCGCCAATTTCAGATACACAGTGACTTGATTCATGCACCAGTGCAGGAACTTCAACCGATTACTTCTTCTTGGCCCTCGCACAATGGGGACTCGACCTCGTGGGCAAGATACATCCTACCTCGTCTGATGGCCACAAATTCATCATTACCACCACTGAGTACTTTACTAAGTGGATTGAAGCCATCCCACTCACTTACATTACCGACAAACAGATTTCCAAGTTTATCCTCAACTATATCATCTGTCGATATGGTATTCCACAATCCATAATCATAGATAACTGTCGTCCCTTCAAAAATCAGGATGTCCATAAACTTTGTGAATGCTTCCATATCTGACACCACTTCTCCACACCTTACTACCCACAAGGAAATGGTCAAGCTGAGGCATCTAATAAAATGATCATCAAAATTCTTAAGAAGACCGTCAATGATGTTGGTCATGATTGGCACATACAACTCAATCCTGCTTTGTGGGCATATCGCACTAGCATTTGTACTCCCATTGGATCCACTCCATTCACCCTTGTCTTTGGAGCCAAATCCATCTTGCCCATAGAGGTCAAAATTCCATCACTACAAGTCTCTATGAAAGGTCTAATCACTAATGAAGAATATCGACAGTCATGACTGCATGAATTAGAAATGCTAGATGAACACAGACATAATGCCTTGAACCACTTACAGGCATATCAAAATCATCTTTGTAGAAGCTACAACAAAAGAGTGATGACTTGGAAATTTGACATTGGTGACCTGGTTCTCATGCAGAATCCTAAGAATCAATCCGACAAAGAAAAACCAGGCAAGTTTGAGCCCAATTGGTTGGGTCCATACATCATCACCACATCATTTGGTTCTGGTGCATATCAATTGGCTACTCCAAATGGTGAACAATTGACAAAGCCAATTAACAGTCTGCATTTACACAAGTTCTATACATAGCATTGGAAATTCTAGCCGACAACCATTAAAAATACAAAAAAAATTTGAAAAATACAAAAATATCGTCACTTGGATGAAAACTTGGCAAACAAGCATCCCAGTGACACCAAAAAAAAAAGAAGAAAAAATTGACAAAAATAAAGAGAAATAATTCATCCAATAGTGAAAACCTTGTCAACAGGCGCTTGGATAAGTACCATGGTGAAAACCTGGCAAACAGGCGCCATGTGTAGTCAGTCATTGCTTTGACATCTATTGTCACTCTATCTACCTTAGTCCATAATAAACATCCATTTTTCTAACATTTGTCACAATGTTTCACCCTGACATCATGACGTTTCTTTCCATGGCCGATAGTGGTTGACATCGAAGTCTTGCGCACTGCCTATCATCCATACTGGTCATGTCTTTCCATTAGGTTGACTAAGGGAAATATTTTATCATGAGACTGTAATGGGTATCACACGTGGTCTTGACGATCAAAAAAATCCTAAAAAAAAAAAAACATAAAAAAGTCTTGAAAAAATCCTAAAAATCCTAAAAAGTCCTTAAAAAATCCTAAACATCATAAATGTTCCTGAAAAAATAAAATAAAATCCATAAAAATAAAAAAAATGTCTTGAAAAAAGACTTAAAAATCAAAAAATGTCCTAAAGAAAACATAAAACATCTAAATAACATCAAAAATTCCAAAAACAGAGTCAATCACGGTCATGTCAGTCAAGTCAGTCATACCAGTCAATCTTTTGTCACTATCGAACTACGAGGTCTCTGAGTGCATGACGTAGGCAAGGCCATCTATTGATGAGCCCCCGAGGCCACCTAGGTCAGTCCTTTAGGGTTTGTCATTTTGGTCAAATAAGTTAGACATAGTCACACTTAGAAACAAGACAGTCATTTGAACGTCAACATTCAAATCGTGAACCAACAGACAACATAGCCCAGTCAATCATCAAGCCAAACATCCATCAAATTTCCAACACAATGTCAACCTAGTCACTTTATGGTCCCCTTCAAGATGTGTCCTTCTTGGAATTGGACCCTTTCAAAACGTCATTTTCCTTTTCAAGAGGTGTCTTTCCTGACGACAGGCTCCATCACATAGTCATTGGCCTTTTCAGGATGTGTCCTCCTTACGACAGGCATCATCAAATCGTTAATACTGTTAGACTATCAAATTGTCAAACTATCAAACTATCACACAATCAACCTTCGACACACAAATCTTGGCAAACATATTGAATGGATGTTGATTTTGTTGGTCTATTTTGTCTTATCTTTTTATTGTTTGGTCTCTTGGTCATGTTACTAGCTACCTCAAGGATGTCCCGTGAAGGATTTAGAGGTGCAATGACATCTCATGACCTGTTTTTCCTTTATTGTTGTCTTTGGTGTGTCTTGACAAAAAGACTGGGGAAACTTGGCCCTTAGTATGATTTAGGACATTCCTTGTTTACGATTGTCTATTTTTCGCAAGTGGATGACCTTGCACACCTTGGTCTATATCATATCATGGTGTTTGTTGTCCATTTGTCAAATTTTATAGCCCAATGATGATTATGCAACACCTATGATATTATTTGGTGAAATATTGAAGTATTCCTTTTTCATCCTAACATCCATGTCTTCCGCATTAACTTTTCTTCTATTCCTTCATCCTCTAATTGTCTCCTCCATTTTGAGAGCACACTCGTGTTCTTTGAACCCAATAATTCTCTCGAGGGGGCATACCACTACCTCCTCATCATCCTTCCTCTCCTCACTTTCACATTGGAGCATTTTTTTTTTTTGACTTGTTCTTTGACATAATGCGATAAACCAAATCATGTCAAAGAGGGGCAAAATGTAGACACATAAAAATGGCCTCAACTTGCAAATCATATTTTCTATGATGACCATGCTTCTCTCTCACATAATTCAATTATTTAATCACATCCTAAAGTCATAATTACTCCTCTAGGATTATTTAAATAAATAAATTACATTTATTTGTTTAAATACGTCCCTAATTAATCCATATTCTCATTAATTATTTAATAACATTATCATTTATCCTTGAATCAAATAAACTTAATTATTTATCCCACCAAATAAATAATTAAAATAATTATAAATATTGTCTTTTGTCTCATTCCCATTTATGAATTAAACCATTATTTAATTCATAAGTCAACATTCCTCCATAAATTAAATAATTTATATTATTCCAACTACCTATTTTTCTCCACCATTGATTTGATTATCTCCAATTAAATCTCAACCCTTCATTTCAAGGCTTGCCCTAACTTTGACCTAATGTTTCCCTAACCCTAATCCTCCTTATGACATTGATTCTTGGTCTTTGATCTTAGGGCTTCACCAACTTTCAATCTTGGCCATCCATTCTCAATTTGGAATTCTTTAAAGGGCCCTCTTTCAAGTCATTTTACACACACAAGAATTATACACAACATGCTTGAGAGCTTTTGAGTACTTGAGCATACATATTACCTCAATATTTTGCCTGTATTTGGCATAGGTTATAGTTGCACTTCAATTCTGAGGGCAAGTATACCATTTTCAGCAAGATGGAGAAGGCCAATGGAGGTCAACCAATGGAAGCTTGAAGACTAGGTGATATTGTTTCATTATTTTTATGTTTCTTTCTTTAATTGTTCTCCATTGTTGTTAGGGATAAAAGTTATCATGTTATTTGATATTAATCAGAAATTTTCTCTCTAGTACAATGCCTGTCATCGTCGCCATACATCTCATCGGCACCTTGGATCGTCTCTCCCGTGTCCACAAGCTCTCAACATTTTGCATCCATAACAAAAGCACTATGTCAATTTCCCCTGGCATCATTTTTCCCTAGGAAGGTCAAGTCTTTTTTTAACTTCTTCCCGCCCCGGGATTTCCCTTCTCAATCCAGCCTCTTAACCCCCTTTTCCACTATCTTTATATTTTTCGTCGTCTCAGATCCTTGTCTTAGCTTGGGGCGGACCCGCCCTAGGCCCTGGGTGGCTTCACCCCAGTCCCTGGGCGGACCCACCCCAGCTCAAGTGGACCCAACCGACTCTATGGGCGGACCCGCCCTGAGCCCATGGGCGGGCCTCCGCCCAGCTCAGGCGGACCCGCCCGGGCCTGCAGGCAGGGCCTCTGCCCGAGCTCGCTGGCAGACCCGCCCGCGCCCGTGGGTGGATCTACACGGGCGTGGGTGGCCCCACCAATCCATAGGACCAAGGCGTAACATCCCCCCCATCCCCCTACCTTTTTTTTCTCACCTACCCATTTTTCATCTAGCTTGACCCAACAAAACCCATGTTTTCATTTTTGAAAAAATTAAAGCAAATTAACCAAAATCACAAATTTGGGTTTCAAACTAACCTAGAGTGACATGACACACTCGCTGAAGAAGCGTCGCCTCTCATCCCCCCGGTGGATGATGTCGGTATCGTACTCCAACATCGTGCACTCTCCTTCTCATCCTCTCCTTTTCTCCCTCTCATCACTTGACAACTGTCCAAACAAGGAGAGGTAATTCCTAGAATTACCTTTTATAGCTTTTTTCCCTTCCTTTTCACTTTTTAAAATAAACATAATTTTTTTCCTTTATTTAACCTTTTTTTCCCCTCAACTAATTCACTCACCCCTATCTTCTCGGGGTCGCCATTTGGACACTGTATACCCATTTTCCTCCCTTCAAGTGCCTATCTTCTTGATTTTTCATGCTCTTTCCAATGACATATACCACTTCATACTTTCGAGAAGTTGCCCGAGGCCCTTTTCCTTCCTCGTCCACCTTCTCGAGGGGGCATATCCTACCATTCTCTCCCAATCTTCCATCATAAACCTTCTCTTGCGAGATCGGGGCATCCCCTTTATTTCTCCTCCATTCGAGTAGCTCACTTAAACTCTCCCATGCTGGGGCATCTCCTTTCTGGTCACTTCTTCCATAGAGTCATCTGTATTTTATTTTCTTCAAAACCCTATTATCCTAATAGTGTTTCCAAGAGGGGAAAAATGTAGACATCTAAATTTGACCACTTCTATATGGTCAAATTCATCTCCTTAATCATCCCTTTGCTCATTTAATTCACCCTCTTTTCCGATATTAATTAAATCACTCATTTAATTAATATTTTGTCCCCACCATAAGGTTTCCAAAGTATTTAATTTAATAAATACTTTTTCCCCCTTTTTCCCTTCTAAATTAAATAAATACACCACTTTATTTAATTTAGTTATATTGTCTTGGAATTTTTTTTATTTTTTTTTAAATTCCTCATTTTTTCTTTAATTGTCACATCCTCCAACTTTTGCAAGTTGGTCTCTAATCCCTCTTAACAATCTAACCCTCTTTCTTAATCATAATTAATTTATGATTAAGATGTGCATACCCCTAATCATCATTAAGGTCACATCCTCCATCATTTTCCACTTGCCTTTAATTTGTCTAATCAAGTACTTGCACAACCTTAATCACTTGATTAGGTCAACCTAATCCCCATGTCATTTATGGAATGTGTCATAAGTCAAACTTATTAAAGACTTTCTCTATTTGAAGAAAGCACTCCATTCCCCATGTGAATTTTTAATTCACATTTAATCCCCCAATGCATCCCCTGGAATTTAAAATTTCTTTTCTCATTCCCATGTGGATATTTGAAGAATTTTTAATTCCTCACATGTCCTCTCACCCACATGGGGACAAGGACCTCCTTTATGAGGAGATCTTGTCCAATCCCAAGGTACTATGTACTACCTCCATGTCATATACTCTCCTTCCACCTCATGTACACATCATCTCTTACAAGCCACTTCACATGCCGCATGTCAAGATGTGAGGGCTTGTGAGTTCTCAACTCACCTTAGCCCTACATCTTGATCTTGGTGGCTCAATCTTAGCCATCCATTTCTTTACAAAATTTAAAAATCTCTATATACACCCCCTCTTTTCTCTCATTTTAGAGAGAGATCATTCATTCTAGCCAAACTCTTGCAAAATTTTCTCTTAAGCCATATTTAGCCAAATTTTCATATTTTCACCCATTTTCACTTGTTTTCCCATCCTCATCTCATATTATAGCTTGCATCCCTTGCCATCAAAGGAGCATACAACATCGAAGATTGAAGGGCCAACCAAAGGACAACTAAACAAGGTGAAATCTTTCATTTTGTGTAGTTTAGTTAATCTTTAGGCCAATTTTTAGATGTATGGTGTTTTTAGTTGTTATTTGCACTCTTTTTTGTTTGTTAATGTTTATTTTCTAACAAGTATTTTTGCCCTATCACACTATCTATTTTTGGTTAAGATTTGCTTTAAAGTCTATGGAAAGTAGGATTCTTATTAATGCTTCATTTATTATTTCAAAATAATTAGTATTTTTATTTGAAATCGTTGAATTGTTTGAAGTTAATGCTTAAAATGAATTTAAATAAATAAATTGATCCTCACATGATTGTCTTTTTTATCTTGCAAGGATTTTGTTTGCACAAGGAACTTGAAAAATTGAAGCGTAGGAAACAATCTTTGAAGAATTAATATTTGAGTTGGAAGTGGGCATTGAACTTGAACTTGAAAAATCATTTTTAAATGCTTATCGTAATAGCCTAGGGCACTCATTGTTCCTCGTGTTTTGTGTTTTAGGACAACTCTCTTCTTTTTTGGGTTTAAAATTAGCCATTGATTTGATCTTCTCAGGTTGGTTAAAATTGAACTTAGAAACTCACTAGACATTGATTTGTGGGATAAAATTGAACAATACAAACTCACACTTAGCTTGGTTTTTTAAAGTAAATTCATCATTTCTTTGAGGGTTAAAAAGAACAAGTGCTTGAATTGTGTGATCTTGTCTTTGCTGCACTTATAACACGTATCCAATACCCTTGCGCTTCGTGCAATCTTGGGTGAAGAGAAATACTTAAGTACACTTTTATGCTTTGTTTCACCTTTAAGAGAGGACTTACTATGAGACACACCCCACAACGGGAAACTCATAGGCAAGTTCTTGCAAGCACATATACCGACAAACTATATTAAAGTTTGTGAAATTATGAGAAAGTACCTTCTATCTTGGAATGTATAACCTACTTCACCTAGTACCATGCCTTAAGTGGAACGGGAATGGTAGTAAGAGACTTAAGTGGCAAAGCGGGTGTGTATACGGCTGGGTGTTCTCAGTTTCTTACTAAGATCTAAAATTGTTTAGTTACCAAAATCCTTAATACTTGTTGGTGCAAGAACGGTCATTCTGAAGTTTCCCCACATTTGTACTATTCAAAGTAGAAACAAAAAAATCCTTAAGGTCTCCAGATCTTTAAGTATTTTGAGATTTGGTGGTCCCAGGAAGTATGTGCCATAGAGGGGAGTCAGTGTCACCAAATCTCTAACTGTTCACTTTGTCTTAGTGTTTGGAGAAATCTGAGTGGGGACTCAAGAAAGTATGGCCATTTCTTACCTAGGATTGTACAATTTGTGAGTCAGTCAAAACACATTGCTTGGATCTCAAACTTTGAAACAAACATTAAACAAATCATCAAAATTTCAAACCCTTTGGAAAGAGTGAATATCTTTGAAGGGTCTAATTATTATTGCTTGTCCCTAGGGATTTTATCCTTAGAGGCTTCTAAATATTTCGGCTCACATCTCAATTTACTCTTTCCAAAGTCAACATAGGAAAACTATGGCCTTGACTCTTTTATTTTCACATATGGACCTTATGGAATGAAAAAAAGCTAAGACATAGACATTTAGTTTGAAATTTAAACAATATGTGTTGATGTGGTAAAAATAATCCATTTAATCAAGATAAAATACAATTGAACCCCACATATGTGTTTCTTCTCATGATTTCCCAAAAATTCAAGATTCCAAAGCAAAATTATTTATGAAAAAGTTTCAAGTTTAGGTTTCATACTCAAAAATCCATCAAAAGATACATTAGGAAGTGCAACCTAAAGCAATACACCAAAATAAGCAAGAAGGTAATAAGGTTTTATAGGATTATTCTACTCAACAATCTGAACATGTATGCTTAATATGAACCATATGATTTTTGAAACACTTTAGAGGTCTAGTATGTTCTTCAACACCTTGGTCTTGTAAACAAAGTCTTTCTAGGTTCATCTAGGATCAAAATCAACACTTCCATTAGCCACAACATTTGTCAAAACCCATCTCACAATCAACTTTTATAACTTTGGAAAAATCATCTATGCTAGACTTTTGGTAAATCCTTAAATCAAAATCAAAATAATCTTGTTTTGCTAAGTGTTTGTGGATGAATCCTTTCTCACACATTTAGTTAAATTATCACCCCTTTGGACAAGTTTAACTCAAGATCACATCTAACATTTTGGGATCTACAAGTCCATTATCCAAATCAAACCAAATTAAAACCAAAAACCAAAATCCAAAATCCTAAGGTCTAGTATTCCTCCAAAGTTCTCAAAAGTTCAAACATCCACACCATTCACCCTTCATCATTCACATCATCGTCATTTGATCCTTAAATATCTTATATTTTCTTTTTGTACCCAAATTTTAGATCAACTAAAGGAGTTAGAGATTCATCTCCCATATTCCTAAAATTTGATTCCAATTTTATGGTCCAAACAAGGTTATAACACAAGAAGATCATGGATCAAAACAAAGAAACATCCACCTCAAGTGATTTAATTCAAACTGCATCAGAATTCAACCCGAGGGAATCTATCAAACCTCCACTTAATCCCCCTCAACTACCACAAAATATTAAAGAGGGAGGTTTCCAAGTGGAGGATGTCACCAAAAACTTCCAAGGAATGTTCAAAGATGAAATAATTGAACTAGTCCAAAATACTGAAACACACAAGATTGTCAACAAAGTCATGAGGCTCAATCCCACATAATACATGTTGGCATTAGCAAAGGAAGGGGCTAAAATCCCTTCCGATTTGATGTGAGCCCTATTGTTGAACAATCTTTTGGGAACATACCTCAAACATCATTCATGTCTTCATTCCCAAACTTCATCCAACTAATCATACAACCATCGTCATCCCACAACCCAAGTCAACCAATGATAACAAAGGGAAGTTCATTACTCCAAGCCCTTCAAGGGAATATACTTGTCAACAACCAAAATTTGGAAGCAAACACGATCTTGGGTATGCCTAGCACCAACCTACAAGACCCTAAACATCCATATGTTCCACTCATTTTCCATGATACAAACAATCCCTCCACCTTTTCCACAAAACCACCATACCCTCTTGATACACAAAGCTCTCTACCTAATGTATCACAAGGAAAAGTGGATTTATTTGGAAAAATAGGGACTTTCAATGCTTCATCCTCATTTTCACAAGGGAATCCATCTCAAATCCTCCCACCATTCCCTATCTTGACATCATCATCCACACCCATTCAAATGAGTCTATTAAATCACCCTTCATCCTTTTCATTCATTACCTATAATTTTCATAGCTAAGTCATTTTCATCTTGAGCATTTATCTTGAGAGCGTTATTATAGCATCTAGGTCACCTTACATAAAATAAAATTTGATGCTCACCATTTCTCTAGATTGTTGCTTTCTTATCTCTGTTATATATATCAAAAATTGATCTCTCAATGAATCTATGTAAATACACAAAACATTCTCTTATTTTCAACTATGCAATAGGAAACAATATGATCAAGTTGACACCAACAATTGTATTTTATGTTTTATATGAGATTACAAAGATTGTAGGCACCAACCTACTTGAATCATCAATTTTATAGTTTAGTAGGAATCAACATACAAGGAGCACCAACCCACAAGGAGCATCAACTCCTTTCTCAGATTTAATAGGCACCGACCTACAAGGAGCATCAACCCCCACTTTCCAAGCACCAACTTAGCAAAAGATAATAATTTCAAGAATAGTGTTCCACCTTCAATGTTGCTTGTTCAATGGATGATGGAAATTGTGATTCCTTCACCAAATTTGTATAAAATCCTCTTCATAATGCTTCACAAATTTGCATAAACTCCTCTTCATTAATGCTTCACAAATTTGCATAAACTCCTCTTCATTAATGCTTCACAAATCTGCATAAACTCTTATTTATAAATCTGCCATAAATACTTCACAAATTTGCATTATATCTGTTCATAATAGATCTACACATAAGCTCTAATAAGTCTTCTCATCATTATACCATAGATTCTTCATATAAATTTTCCTATTAACTTTTCATAAATCCATCTTAAAATATTATTGTCTTCACACTCCTAGATTTGCTGGTGTATTTATGATATCACACTTGTTCAACCCTTCTCAAATTTGATTCAAATAGTGCACACTCTTCTTTTGCAATTCTAGTCCAATCTATGCAATGTTATACCTTCAAATCTGATCACAAATATATCAATGTCTTCTTGTATATTTCTATATATATCCTTCATAAATATTGCACATGTTCTTTCACAAGATTTATCATAAACATGGCAATATCTTCCTTCAAAATCTTCATTTCCACGTACTCACACCACTCATCTCTCTTTCAAATATGAATTTGTATCTTATTTATACCGATCTCAAGTATTTCAACCTTTTTTGAGCAACATGTCTCTTGAATCGCTGCCCTTGTAAAGGATCGCACCATTTAATTCTTGAAAAATTGACATTTAATTAAATGAATTATACCTCCCCTTTTTTTTTACTTAAACATTATTAATTTTTCCTTCTTAAAAGATCACACCATTCCAAGACTTTGCACCATTAAGAAGGATCACACCTTTTTATTAAATCTAATGTTTCATTTGGATCACATCATTTCACTAATCACCTTTTTATTAACAAACTTGGACTTGTTTTATTGATCTAAAGTTAAGCAACAAGTTTGAATCGTAGTTTTTCAAATTGAAAGATCGCCTCACTTCATAACTGAAGTTTGATGATAAATTTTCCATGTCATTTCATGAAAGCATCTTGTTTCATAAAATCACATCCTTTAAATTGTGCCTTTTTAAATATAAACAATAGTTTGTTCTTTCTAATGAATTCAACTTAGAGCATTAACAAATCATATTAGTTTAGCATGATTTTTATCTTCAAATTTAAATCAATTCCTCTAAGCAAAATCGACAATTCAACTTGTCTCATCTGATGATGTGAACAAGTCTTGTCTTATTCTCTTCTGATGTATATTGCAAGCAACTCCCGATCCTTAGTTTTCTATATGCGATCTCTTCAAATATTTGACCCCCCTTTTGTCTTATACACCAAACTTACTTTTTCTTTTCTACAAAGTCTTGATCGAATCTAACTTCTTCTTTAGTATATTAGCTCCTTAGTTATTATTTACCTCTATATGTTGAAGTCGTGGCTCCTTAATGAATCACCCAATACAATTAAAAATTTCTGCTCTCTCCTTAAGTCTAAGCCTTCATGAAAATGCATGAACTCCAAGAAAATATTACTCCAATTTTTTAGAATGCAATCTTCCTTCAAACATATCAAATTAGAATATCAAATCAGAATATCAAATCTGATCTCTCCACATTCCATATCTTTATAAAACTCCTTGACCAGCCTCACCATTGCTCTAGATTGCTTCTTTCTTATCTCTATTATATATATCAAAAACTAATCTCTCAATGATTCTATGTAAATACCCAAAACATTCTCTTATCTTCATGAGTAGTGATCACCCCACTTTTGAAGTTTTGATGTGATCTTCTTGAATCTTACCATGATGTAGAAGGTGGTAATCCATACCTTTACCTTTCAAATATGTTATCTTCAGTTATGCTAATCTTCTCACTTTACCTTGACATCAATGACAATCTGAACCATCTTCCTTCTCAACTTCAACTTTACATCAATGACAATATTTCTAATAAAATCGTCTATGCTTTTAGAGGGGCTACATGCAAATTGAGGATAGGTATCCAAAATATTGCTTGCGGCTTAGTGATGGGATTATGAATAAAGTTGTTCTGCAAAACTTAATCAACGAAAGATAGGATTTCCACCAAAAAAGTGGTGAATTTAATATGTTTTGTGTAACAAGTGGTTGACGTGAGATCCCTATCTCTCTTCCACCTGCTCATCCAAATCACGAGAAAATGACATATGATTTGATATGTTTGTTTCCTCTGCTTTTGTGACGATGCAATAAAAAATTATTTCCTTAAAGCTATGATCTCAACTGCATTCATATATATTTGCAGCTTAGGAGTTTTCTTCTCATTAAATCCTACTATTTTTCTTTCGAAACAGCCGAGAAAGAAGAACAATGAGATGGAAAATGTCATCCATTGAGATGGAGTCAAAACATGAGAAGGAAGAAGGTTTATTTTGTGTAGATGAAAGTGATAGATGTCTTGCATTACAATATTTCTTTCCATTTAAGTCATTTACATTTATATCTTGAAGTCACTCATTTATGGTTTTGTAGGCATCTTCGTTGATTGGTGTCGCTCATTTATGGCTTTCTGCAGGCTAAGTGAATGAGAATCAAAATCTTATTTGTCTACATTAAATTGCTGCACATATTTACTTGTCTGCATTAATTCACATCAAATCTTTACTTGTTTGCATTAAATTCTCTTATTTTGAATTGTTAGCAGGAGAGGCTTTGATCTTTGTTAGTGAACTATCTATTTTTGGTTAAGATTTGCTTTAAAGTCTGTGGAAAGCAGGAATCTTATTAATGCTTCATTTATTATTTCAAAATCATTAGTCTTTTCATTTGAAATTGTTCTATTGTTTAAAGTTAATGCTTAAAAAAAATTTAATTAAATAACTTGATCCTTGCATGATTGCCTTTCATTATCTTGTAGGGATTTCATTTGCACAAGGAACTTGAAAAATTGAAGCGTAGGAAACAATCTTTAAAGAATTAATATTTGAGTTGGAAGTGGGCATTGAACTTGAACTTGAAAAAGCATTTTTAAATGCTTATTGTAATAGCCTAGGGCACTCATTGCTACTTTTGTTTTCTATTTTAGGACAACTCACTTTTTTTTTTGGTTTAAAATTAACCATTGATTTGATCTTCTCAATTTGGTTAAAATTGAACTTAGAAACTCACTAGACATTGATTTGTGGGCTAAAACTAGACAAGACAAACTCACACTTAGCTCGGTGCTTTAAAATAAATTCATTTCTTTGAGGGTTAAAAAGAACAAATACTTGAATTGTGTGATCTCGTCTTGGCTGCACTTATAGTACGTATCCAATCCCCTTGTGCTTTATGCGATCTTGGGTGAAGAGAAATACTTTACAATTTTATGCTTTGTGTCACCCTTAAGAGAGGACTTACTATGAGACACACCCCACAACAGGAAACTCATAGGTAAGTTCTTGCAAGCACGTTTACTGGTGGGCTATAATAAAGGTTGGGAAATCGTGAGAAAGTACCTTCTATCCTGGACTGTATAACATACTGCACCTAGTACCATGCCTTAAGTGGAAAATCGGGTGTGTATACAGCTGGGTGTTCTTGGTTTTTTACTAAGAGCCAAAATTGTTTAGTTACCAAAATCCTTAATACTTGTTGGGGCAAGAATGGCATTCTGAAGCTGCCCCACATTTGTACTATTCAAAGTAGAAATAGAAAAATCCTTAAGGCCTCCGAATCTTTAGGATTTTGAGATTTGGTGGTCCCTAGAAGTATGTGCCATGGAGGGGAGCCAGTGTCACCAAATCTCTAATTGTTCACTTTGTCTTAGTGTTTGGAGAAATTCGAGTGGGGACTCAGCAAAGTATGGCCATTTCTTACCTAGGATTGTACAATTTGTGAGTTAGTCAAAACACATTTCTTGGATCTCAAACTTTGAAACAAACATTAAATAAACCATCAAAATTTCAAACCCTTTGGAAAGAGTGAATATCTTTGAAGGGTCTAATTATTACTTCTTGTTCCTAGGGATTTTATCCTTAGAGGCTTCTAAATATTTGGGTTCACATCTCAATTTACTCTCTCCAAAGTCAACATAGGAAAACTATGGCCTTGACTCTTTGATTTTCACATAATGAACCTTATGGAATGAAAAAGAGCTAAGACATAGACATTTAGTTTGAAATTTAAACAAGATGTGTTGATGTGGTAAAAAGAATCCATTTAATCAAGATAAAAGACAATTGAACCCCACATATGTGTTTCTTCTCATGATTTCTTGAAAAGTCAAGATTCCAAAGCAAAATTCTTTATGCAAAAAATTCAAGTTTAGATGTCATACTAAAAAATCCATCAAAAGATACATTAGGAAGTGCAACCTAAAGCAATACACCAAGATAAGCAAGAAGGTAACAATGTTTTATAGGCTTATTCCGCTCAACAATCCAAACATGTATGCTCAATATGAACCATATGATTTTTGAAACAATTTATAGGTCTAGTATGTTCTTCAACACCTTCGTATTGTAAACAAAGTCTTTCTAGGTTCATCTAGGATCAAAATCAACACTTCCATTTTTCAAAATCCATCTCACAATCAACTTTTAGAACTTTGGAAAAATCATCTATGCTAGACTTTTGGTAAATCCTTAAATCAAAATCAAAATCATCTTGTTTGGCTAAGTGTGTGTGGATGAATCCTTTTTCACACATTTAGTTTAATTATCACCACCTTTGGACAAGTTTGCCTCAAGATAACATCTAACATCTTGGGATCTACAAGTCCATTATCCAAATCAAACCAAATCAAACCAAATCAAAACCAAAATCCAAAATCCTAAGGTCTAGTATTCCTCCAAAGTTCTCAAAAGTTCAAACATCCACACCATTCACCCTTCATCATTCACATCATCATCATTTGATCCTTAAACATCCTAGATTTTCTTTTTGTACCTAAATTTTAGATCAACCAAATGAGTTAGAGATATAACTCCCATATTCCTAAAAGTTGATCCCAATTTTATGGTCCAAACAAGGTCACAACACAAGAAGATCATGGATCAAAACAAAGAAACATCCACCTCAAGTGATTTAAGTGAAACTACATTGAAATTCAACCCTAGGGAATCTATCAACCCTCCACTTAATCCCCCTCAACTACCACAAAATCTTCAAGAGGGAGGTTTCCAAGTGGAGGATGTCACAAACAACTTCCAAGGAATGTCCTAAGATGAAATAATTGAACTAGTCCAAAATACTGAAACACACAAGATTATCAACACAGTCATCAGGCTCAACCCCACACAATACATGTTTCCATTAGCAAAGGTAGGGACTAAAATCCCTTCCGATTTTGATGTCAGCACTATTGTTGAACAATATTTTGGGAACATGCCTCAAACATCATTCATGCCTTCATTCCAAAACATTATCCAACCAATCATACAACCATCAACATCCCACGCCCCAAGTCAATCAATGATAACAAAGGGAAGCTCATTAATCCAAGCCCTTCAAGGGGATCCACTTGTCAACAACCAAAATTTGGAATAAAAAATGATCTTGGGTATGCCTAGCACCATCCCACAAGACCCTAAACATCCATTTGTGCCACTCATTTTGCATGATACAAACAATCCCTCCACCTTTTCTACAAAACCAACATACCTTCTTGATACACAAATCTCTCTACCCAATGTATCACAAGGACAAGTGGATTTATTTGGAAAAATATAGACTTTCAATGCTTCATCCTCATTTTCACAAGGGAATCCATCTCAAATCCTCCCACCATTCCCTATCTTGACATCATCATCCACACCCATTGAAACTATAGGGCTAATCCCTTCATCTGACACATTGATCCAAAACCAATCAAACCAAATCAACCCAAGCACAAATCAAATTAACACATCTATCATACAAATCCTCCAAACATTCCACTGATATCGCAACACCAAGTGGCACCAATCCAAATCCCCCAACCAATCATCACATCATCTACAACACCCCAAACGTCTCAAAATATAGTCTCACAAGGACTAAACATATCAACTATCAATCTGAACCCACTATCCACCACACAAACCATTGTTATCACTCAAAAAACACCTCAAAAACCACAAAGTATTATCACCTCATCTCACACCATCCCGCAAAATCCCCCACCTCCACCTCCAAATCAAAATACGACCAGCCAATACAACATCACATTACAAGTAATGCAACAAGCTTACCAAAAAGCCTTGCAACAATTTCAAGCTCAAGCACAAGATCAAGCACAAGCTCAAGCACAGGCTCAAGCTCAAGCTCAAGCCCAAGCATAAGCACAAGATTTTCTACAACAACAACAACAAGCCACACAATAGGCGCAACAACAAGCACAATCACAAGCCCAAGCTCAATACCAAGCGCAGCAAGCGCAAGCACAAGCCTTGTTACAATGGAAAGCATATCGCCAAGCCTTACAACAACATGCACAAAAACAATCGTTGATAGTACAACAACAAAAAACTACACAATAGCAGGCCCAACAATAGGCATTATTGGCCCAACAACAACAACAACAACAACAACAAGCCCAACAACAAGAATTGTTGGCACAACAACAATAGGCATACTAACAAAAATTGATTGCATAACAAAGTGTCTAGTAGCCTTTCACAAACACGTAGAAAAATATTAACACACAAGCCATCCCATCCGTCACCCAAACAACCATACCATCCCAAAACACATACATCCCACCACCTGATCCACAAAATGATTTGTTTGCACAAGTTAAGTTTCTATCACAAAAAATACATGGCATACAATCAGGAAATACAAAGAAATCACACACACAATGGAGTTTGTGTCCCTATCCATTTGATAGAAGCATTGCAATGGTTCCATTTCCACCAGGGTTTGAAATACCGAAATTCGATAAATATCGAGGGAACAAAAATCCTAAAGATCACATTAAGGAATTCCATGTACACTGTATGGAGGTCACATATGATGATTGTTATCTACTGTGACTCTTCCCTCAAAGCTTGGTTGGTCCAACAATGGAATGGTTCTCCCGTCTCCCCTCTAGCATTAAAAGGTTCCAAGAAATCGTGGACTTGTTTATAAGAAAATATTCATTTAACTTGGGCATAGAAGTGAGTTTAGAAGAATTATCCAACCTAAAACAACCCAAGGGAGAAAAATTTGCAGCATTCTTGCAACGATGGTGATCCAAGGCCAACAAGAGCAAATGGTCTATGCTGGAAGAACAACAAATCAGGACTATCATCCCCAACCTTGAAGGGACCTTGTCCTTTCATTTGAAAATGCAATGTATAACAATGTATGACCAATTGATCCCCAAGGCACTCAACATCGAAAGAGCCCTTATAGCATAAGGGGGCACACCCATGTACCAAGACAATCGACCATCGACAAGTTATAATGAAAAAACTTGCATGTGGGACAAGAATAAAAATGTTACCAATGATGGTATTGTTGATGCCAAAGTTGTTATCAGCGCGCCAAGGAAAAACACACAAACATACCCATAAAACACTTATAAAATCAACATGCAACAACCCATTCATCAAAACACCCCATCACAACAACAACCCAACAATAAAATAGTCAATAATGTGAATGTTCAAGGGGGACCACCCCCAAAGAAAAAATACCCATCGAAACAAAAATATACACCACTTAGGGAACCAATTGAATATGTCATGCAACAACTGGTACAAGCTAATCTTATCACACTCCCTATTTACAAAAATTACCAAGAGCCTCAAGTTAAACCACCATGGTATAATGAGAAACACCTTTGTGACTTTCACAAAATAAAGGGACACACAACAACTAGTTGTATGAGACTCAAAAATCTGATCCAAGATCTCATCGATGACAAAGTTATAACCAATGAACAACCAACCGGGAATCAAGATCTCAAAATATACATGAATCCGATGTCAGATCACAATAAAGGGAACAACAATGGTAAAGGAAAAAGTTACCATAATGTGAACCATATATATGACCATGTTTTTGCATCCTTGGATGAATGGGTAACAGTTGTCAATATCAAAGGACCTAGAGCTGAGTGTGGAGTCACCACATGTAGCAGAAAAATTTCCATCCCAAGGCCTTCACCACCACCTAAGGCACCAACCGCTAATCCAAAATCAAACCCTAGTGGTTACAACATCTTGGATCAACTGAAAAATACCCCTACCCAAATCTCCATCATGGAGTTGCTAAAAATATCACCTGCACATAGGGACATCCTAGAGAAGGCATCCTCCTTTCCCATAGATCTTGATGTAGACCAGTTCCAAGCTATGGTTAGACATATCAGTACACCGCATCTCCTCACATTTTTTGAGCATGATCTCCTGACCCAACCATCTCATAACTGCACACTCCATCTCAAAGTTATAGTCCATAAGAACAAGGTCAAAGAAGTCTTGGTGGATGGGGGTGTGGGTTTGAATATTTGTACTTTGCAGTTGATAAAGAATCTGGGCTTTTCAAAAGATGTCATTGAAAAGGGAAAAGGTATCACAATCAGAGCCTATGATGATCAAGAACGAGTATCCCAAGGCACCATTCAACTCCCCATTCAAGTGGGGCCAAAAATCATGGAGACCACTTGCCAGGTCCTTAACCTTGAACTCCCCTATAATATTATCCTAGGGCACCTATGGATCCATGGAATGCAAGCTGTCACATCCACATTCCATCAATGTGTCAAATTCCCATACCAGAATGAAGAAGTCACAATCCATGGTGATCCTGAACCTTTTTATTATTGCAAAAATCTAGAGGCCAAGTATTATAAGATCCCCCAAGTCCCAAAAAATGATGAGGGACCCACATCCCCTTATGTTGACCCATCCACCTTAGCCTCCACTTCTAAGACAAAGACACCTTCCATTCAAAACATCCCAGATGTTAAGGTTGTAATTTAAGATAATGCGTGTGGGGACTATAAAATGAAAAATAGCACCTTTGTGGTAGGAGAGTTACCTCAATCTCCTAGATCTCATGGGAAACCACAACCAATCGACACAACATCTCAGACCTTCAAAGCAGAACCTACCACCTTCAAAAAATGGGGAGACCTAAGCAAAGAAGTGGTAGATAAAAAGGATGTATAGCCTATTGTATCAAGATAAAAAACTTGTACCTGCACTTCCCATGGAAGATGATAACAAAGGAATATAGTTAATATTTGGATGGGGATACAACAAAAATGAGAAGCTCAAGAAAAATGACAACGGCCTATTAGAACCTATAATTCTTGAGAAGCACCTAAAGAATCTTGGCCTTGGATGTACCCCTATGAAGATAACCATTCTTGGCAAGCGTACCCTTGTTAAGGAAATCAAAGTGCCACCTTAATTACTGGTATCCATTTGCCTACCCCTAGATAACTATACATTCGATATAACTAACCTATATGATGAGGATTCCTCTCTCTTTATGATTACCACCTATAGAAACGTAAAATATATCGATTGACATTAGGCATCTGATCCTGACTACTAACATCGTTTCATCCTAAATCATCCTTCGGTCTAACCATTTAATCAAATCCCCTTATCTGATTAAATTCATCAAATTCCTTCCCTTAATTAAATAAATCATTTTATTTAATTAAATCTCCTTTTTGTTAATTAAATCAATCATCTTGATCTAATTATCCCTAATTAAATAATTAATTTTATTTGATTAAATCTCTTAAGTCTGTCTATTAAATTAAATAAATTAAAACCTTATTTGATTTAATCTAACACCATCTCTTTTAATTAAATAAATCAAAATCCTTATTTAATTATTCTCTATCATATTCCTCTCTTATTTGATTTAAATAAATCCATAAATTTGAGTCAAATAGGTCACATTATCTAATCCCTCATTAAATTAATTAACCCTTGATTAATTTAATCTCTTATCATGTCCCATCCTCTAGATTTTGCAAGTTGCACATGAAAATAGATTTAATTCATTTATTAAATCTCTATTTTCCTCACAAGGCATCTTTTGGAATATTCTCCAAGTTTGAATTCAAAAAATTCCAAGTGGACATGTACATCCAACAAGGCAATAAATCCATCTTACATGTCCTTTGGCTTGAGCCAAGTGGAATTTATTGCATTTTCCCTTCTCTCTTGCAAGTCATTTCAACAAATTTGATATTCAAAAATATGCATTTATTGGCACAATCCTCAAAACTTGCACATCCTCCATCCACTCATAGATTGACAAGTGGCATCTTGCCATTGGATGAATGTTAGTCCCACATTGCTCAAATTTGGAAATTCATCCATCTTGGCATTCTATAAATAAAGAGCTCATATCCTCATTATATCATCCACAAATTATGCAAAGTTATTATGCTAAAATATTTAGCCATTTCTATCAAATATCATTGAATCATAGCTAGGTTATGCAGGTTTTTAACTTGAAAGCATTCATCCTTCATCAACAAAGTGGATCACTCATCAACATATCTTCAACATATCAATCTTGTATCATAGGAATTGGGAAAGGGCCAATTTTCACATCAAATTGGCACCAATTCCCCCACGAGATCATGAGTTTGCAAATTTAAATTAGGATTCAATCTATTTTGTTGTTTTCATTGTTTTTTTCCTAATTTGAGTTTTGTTGAATGGATTTCATGGGGAATCCTTGTTCTTGCTTGCAATCTCTAACTTAATCACATGTTTGTTCTCATTGTGTTTTGCAGGTATTAGGGTTGGGGTTCACACTCCACCATGTCTTTTAAGTCAGATACCCAAGCCACCGAACTAAAACTCGTTTACTCCCAACTCATTGATTGTGACCAACAAGGACCGTTGATATTAGATACATTTGAAAATGATGAGGCTCTTTCAAAATTCATGGGATTAAGAAATAATCTACCATATAGAGATCACAAAGTAGGGTTTGAAATTGAGTTGGAAACACATGCGTACTATGGGGAAATGATTGTATCTCTTAGTTACAAAATATAAAATCTAAGAGTACCGTCTAGATCTCTAAGTGAAAACCACACCGTGGCAGTTTCTGATCCAAAAATAGTAAAAATAAAGGACATATCCAATGGTGAAAACCTCTCTAAGGTGCCAAAGGATGAGGGATTCAATCTCCCCCTTAGTGCCATCCATCAGGAAAAATTAGCAGTACTAGCAGAAAAATGCATCCCAGTGAATTTGGGAACTAAAGAAAACCCGCACATCACTTTCTATGCAGACTCTTTTGACTGAAGAACAAGAAAATGTAACTACATTTTTGAAAGAAAGGAAAGTGAATTTTGTGTGGAAATATGCCAACATGCCAAGCCTTGACCTAGAGGTAGTGGTCCATCATCTAGCAGTCTATCCAGAGAAAAAACCAGTGAGACAAAAATTGAGAAAGATGCATCCACAAGTCACCTTATTGGTCAAACTTGAGCTACAAAAACCCCTTGATGTTGGCTTCATGTGACCCATTGATTATCATGAATGGGTTTCCAACCTTGTACCCATTTCCAAGCCCACTAGGGGCATCCAAATCTATACCAACTTTAGGGACCTGAACAAAGCATCCCCTAAGGATGATTTCCCTCTTCCTAACATAGACATGATTGTAGATCTGACAATAGGGCATGGAATGCTATCATTGATGGATGGGTTTTTAGGATACAACTAGATTATGATTGCAAAAGATGACCAACATAAGACAACATTCACCTATCCATGGGGCACTTACTATTGGAACATGATGTCATTTGGGTTAAAGAACATCAGGGCTACATACCAATGAATTTGATCTTTCATGACGTGATCCAAAAATCTATAGAGGACTATGTGGATGACATACTAGCCAAATCAAGAAAATGTCAAGACCACATAGCAACATTGGGCCCAATCTTTGAAAAATTGGAAGAATATAAGGTAAGACTAAATCCTAAGAAATTTGTCTTTGGAGTACAATCAGGAAAGCTCCTAGGGTATATTGTATCAATGTGGGGAATTGAGATAGACCCTGCAAAATTCAAAGCAATCCTCGATATGGAAGTACCCCAAACACTAAGAGGGGTAAACAAGGAAGGCTCCAATCAATCCGAAGATTCATAGCACAGTTAGCTGATAAAACCATCCCATATTCCCATCTACTCCACAAGGGGGTAGCATAAAAGTGGGACGAGAAATGTGATCAGGCATTTAACCAAATCAAAAAATACTTGCTAACACCACTAGTCCTCATGCCACCAACCCAAAACAAACCATTGGTACACTACATATCAGCTACACAAGATAAATTACATGTTCATTGAGAAGGATTTCCTTACAATAGTCTTTGCCTCAAGAAATTTAGGCATTACATGTTGGCTCATCAAATCAAGCTCATTGCCAAGATAGACCCCCTAAAATATCTACTTTCTAAAGCAACACTCATGGGATGAATGGCTAAGTGGGTCATGTTAAAAAGGCACATGACAACTAAGAGGGGGGGTGAATTAGTTGTCACAAAATTCAAACTTAAAATTTCAATACTTATCAATTCCACAACCACACTATTTTGTTATTAAGTAAGAGCATGAAACACAAATAACAAAAAGTAAATCAACACCAGATTTTTACATGGAAAACCCAATGAGGGAAAAACCATGGTGAGGGTTAACTCACAATATAAAGAGATTATAAAGCTGAATACAAAGGCTCACTGCCAAGGGCTCATTGCCCAGAAGAGGACTCACTGTCCAAGTACAAAGGCTCACTACCTACAAGGAGGCTCACTGCCTACAGATACAAAAGAGAACAAAAGATCCACCACAACAATTAATGCACATTCACAGCCTTAATTAGAAGATTGTAGAAACCTTCTACTCAGCGCCTTCAGGAATCCAACACAATGAAGAACTATTACCTCAACACACTTTCACACTTCTGCTTTTATGATTTGTGTCTCATTTCATCACTTTGCATCACACTATCATACAACTCTTCACAATTTGACTTGCATTTATACCATCTTCAACTTTAAAACCTTTCTCCAAGGTCGACCACACAAAATTTATTTCATAAATTCAAATTAGGTCAGAAACTCAACATTCCCGCAGTGGAAAGGAATGAGAGTGGACAAAAAATTACTTAACCAAGACCAAAAAAAAATGTCTTGGATCAACCACATGCTTCCTTAATTAAATTTTATTCTTTGAATGAAGTGTTATCACCAGGTTAGCCAAACCTAATGAAAACACAATGAAAATTGATGTACACGCTTCCCAACAAGAAGATGACACACAAACACCACAACACACTTCATTATGCATGAGAACACATCTCGGATTACTTCAAATACATCTGCAATAAGTGAAACAATCTTCGAACACTGAACACCTTCCACCAGTTCATCTAGACTGTGCAAACACACAAAAATACTGAAACATGACTTCCAGACCACCAAACCTCAAACTTCTTTGCTAGAACCCAGAGAACACCTTCACAAGACATATCCCAGATCTGCAAGATCTAAAACAAAACAACAGAGGACTACAGAGAAGAAAAATTTCTCCTAGTCCACATAAGACCAAGTCTGCCAGAACAATTCACATACCAGTGAATGTAAGTTTCACATACCATAACACTAGAAGCTAGAACTCAAGATATATCACCATAAGATCACCATTAGCAAACCTTCAGATCTACACAAGCATAGGATCAACACAGGAGAAATGCGGAGCACATACCAGAGTACATTTTGAACACATTCATCACTTTGACTTCTCTTCTTTATTAATTTTCTCAAAAGAACTTGGAAACTCATCAAACCATCACATTTGCAACATCATAAAGATAGCTTCATGTACTCACAACATCTCAGAAGCATCTCAACTATACATGTACAATCTACAACATACTGAACTGTGTTGAAATCAATGACAACATTAATGATGTGAACACTTCAGCCTAGACCTGTTCAAACATAGACAAATAAATAAACATTAGTCCTCAAACAAGTTTAAACCAAACATTCCCTAGGAAAATAATTCAAGCATAAGAACAAGAAAACAACATAAAATATCAAATAAAAGCTAATGAAATCTCATTCGAATGCTCAAACCAGCATCCCATAGGCAAATTGGTGCTTCTTTGATGTGGAAAGAAGCCCTTTCCCAATTCCTTGATAAGCTTCATGATGATATGATATTCTTGATGCAAAATTCCAATAACCTTGCTATGGGTGATGAAATTCTATGCTAAATTGGATGAAAATATGGATGATTGTGGATAATGAGCTTGCATAAACTTGTGTCTTCAAAAATACCTAAGATTGTGGATCCAAATACAATAGAGAAGGCCTCTATTTATAAGGAAGAAGGTTTGAAGAATGGAGAATAGGACAAATGTGGGATTAAAGAAGGGACCAATGGCATTGTGCCACTTGTCAACATGCTAATGAAGGGAGGTGGAGCACATTTGAACAATGTGCATGTTAAATGCATGTAGGTGAAATTTGAATTTGAAGAGGCGACTTGTGTAAGAGGGGATGTAAGAGGAATTAATGCCAAGTTGGCTCAAGGAGAGGACATGTAAGAGCTTTTAATGCCAAGTTGGAGAAAAAAGTCCTTTGGGAGGGAGAATTCAAATAAGTAGAATATTCCAAGAATATGCCATATTTGAATGAAAATAGGGGGAATTAATAAATCAAATAAATTGATTTACATGTGCAACTTTCAAAAGCTAGAGGACTGGAGGATTAGTGTTAGGAGTTAATTAATCTGGGATTAATTAACTTAGATGAAATTAGTTTGATGAGACATTTAACTTAAATATTTGAATTTATTTAAATAAAATGAGAGGATAAAGAACAATAGTATTTTAATTAAATATATTGATTTATTTAATTAAAAGAGATGACATTAGGATTTAATTAAATAAAGTTGATTTATTTAATCAAAGAGAGAACATTAGGATTTAATTAAATAAAGTTGATTTATTTAATCAAAGAGAGAACATTAGGATTTAATTAAATAAAGTTTATTTATTTAATAAAAAGAGGAACATTTGGATTTAATTAAATAAAATTGATTTATTTAATTAAAGGAAGAAACCTTAGGATTTAATTAACTAAATTTGATTTATTTAATTAAACGAAAGAATATGATGATATGACGGAATAATTTGATAAAGTGTATTATCTGATTTTAAGAGGAATTTTGATGAATTAAATTAATTAAATAAAGACTATTCAATTAATTGGTTAGTGTGGAAATGACTATCGAAGTTAGCTAATCAAAATGGAGTGCATGATATCAATCAGGATATTTTGAACATTTTTCCCCTCTTTGAAGCAATGTACTTGTTGCGTTGGTTCAAAGAATAATCTTGCCAAGATAAAAATTCAAAAAAAATATGATTTTTTTGAATGCCCCAGCGAAAAGTATACTGGTACACTTCCCCCTTGAGAGATCAAGTGAAAAGTTTGATTTGAGGGTTGATCTCATGACAAACAGGTTCAAGATGGATGCATGGATGGTTATGATGATGATGCAAATAAGATGGTTTTAAGATGCTTAGAATAACCAATCTATATTATCCTAAACAACTTAAATGATAATGCAATGCATGTGAGATGCATGATGTTATGATATGCAATATGTTGACAGTTTGTGGATGCAGGATGGATGCATTAGTGATGTTTTGGTCAACCATCGTGATACCATGTTAGTGCGGAGAGAAGAAATAAGAAATGAGATGATGAAAAGAGGATCCAACAAGTCCATGATCTGCCGAGACTTTATTAGATAACACATAGATACAATGCATCAAGGTATAAAGTGTTGGAAATAGGATGACATTTAATTGCAAATCCTAAACATTAATTATTTCATATATCTCCTAGATTCTTGGAATGTGTTCAACAACACTAAGATTAGGATGAGATTAATATTTGATGAAATAAATCATGAAATTGACATTTGTAGTTATTCCTAAATAATAGGAGCATGTGGGTGCACACATGGTAAGGTGACACTCACCTTGAGTTCAGTTAACTATTTAGAGTAAGAGATAACACCACGAATGCATATAAAGATCCTAGGAGTTAGGGTTTGATGTTTGCATGCTTGAAGTTGATTCGATTTAGTTTAGGTCGATTCGATTCAGTTGATTCGATTCAGATTCAGTTCAGTTTAGTTTACTTTAGTTTAGTTTTTAGTTTAGTTTAGTTTAGTTTAGTTCAGTTTTAGTTATGGTTAGAGTTATCTTGAGTTGCATGCAAGTGCATGTTGGTTATTTTGAGTTGCATGTAGTTAGCTTCAGTTAACTTGGAATGCATGGCTAATAACATTGAGTTAACAGGGGATGACTATTCTTTGGGAATGGTGTTGAGTAAATGTTTTAGTTAACAAGAAATCACTTGGAGCCAACTTGGGTGCCCAAGATGCTTTCTTGGAATTAACTCCAATGCATGATAAGATATTTCTAAAGGCTCTGTTAAGTGGGACCCTCTTTTGGGTGCCATCTTTGAGGAAGAGCTTCGTAATTATCACCAAAGTGAAGAATGAGTTGTAGCTTTAGTTTGGGATGCCCAAATGGGTAAAGCACATGTTATAAGCTTTGGTCTTCATGGTAGAACTCAACTTGAAGCAATATGGCGTACCTTTTCAAGGGCTTGAGCTTGTGCATTGTAATTATCACCATTTGGAGATTAAAAGGTTTCATATTGTCTATTTATCTCAAGCAAGTTGAATAGAGTTGTGAGAGGTTTTTATTGCAGGTTGTGAAGAAGATTGGTGAAGACAGAAGAAGCATTCTCAAGCAAGAATTGGAGCTATTGTAATTCAGATATTGAATAATAGAATAATTCTTGGTGGAGTTTTTTCCCGAAAGGGTTTCTCCACGGTATATCTTGTGTAATCTTTCTAATATCCTGTCTAGTTCTTCTATCAACTTCTCTCTTCATTCTACAATAGTAAAATGGATTAATCAAGATAATCACCCACAAAGAATATATGTAACAAATAAAAAGCTTACTTACATCAGCAATATTAAAGTTTTACAAAGTAATAAGCTAAGAAAACACCTCATTTTTCAACATAAAGAACCAGGATGGCGTTGTACCTAGTGAGATGGACTTTGAAACAACAATCAAATAGGAGTATCCTTGTTCATACCTGACATATGAAAATATTACTAGGATGTACTTTAGATATTTCAAACATCCTGGACCAAAACATAGAAAGGAAAAATATAACAATGTAATAGTCAACAAGTTGTCCAAAACACCTTCCATCCATACCCAATAAAGCAAGTATTCGCCAATGTTATATTACAAGAACATCCAACAAACACAACAGAAAAAATATAATGATCAATGCCCCTTTCCTTTCTCTCTAAATCATTTTTATTAGAAATCATCAAGAGGTCATTGGAACGAGCGCAATAGGATGAATCCACAAGACAAAGATCAAGTAAACAAACAAGCCAATGTTCTTCATACCTCTAGCCAAGACTAAACTACGATGATGCCTGATGTTGATGTCCATTGTAGGAAGGATGCATCCTCGGACATGATGTTATCAGATGATTTTGGATTGACTGGATGATGGGATATTAGTATCAAGAGTTGACCAACTTATTTACCTACTGACCTAGACTTGAGACCTTGACATTTGAGTTTTCACTTTCGATCTGCTAGACTTGTTTTTGATGGTTTCACCAAAGGTTGGGAGTGACGATCATTTATTATGAGCGGATGTTTATTTTGGGTGAATGTGAAATGGGATGGATGGATTTTTTCAAATATTTGGATATTTTTGGGTATTTTTGAAATGTTTTGAGGTTGTTTTTGGTATTTTCAAGATGTTTTATGAATGTTATGATTTTCAAATTTTCCAATATTTTTGTGTTTTTTGATATTTATGAATTATTTGGATTTTGTGTCTTGGGGGCCCATGAATAATGGCCTTACCTACATTTAAGCTCAGAGATGACATAGTTCAGATACCATGTTTTTGATGTTTTTTGACATTTTGACCTCTTTTTAGATTTTGATATGTTTTGGATGTTTTTGGATTTTCTTGGTTTTGACGATTTAGATATGGATATGCATGACAATATTAGTGATCTATTTTGGGATTTTTTTGAAAACCAAGCTAAGGTTGATTGATCTAATTTATGGATTGATGATGATAACATTGTTGAGGATACACAACAATGCAAGGATAGTGTTAAGCAACACGAGGATTGGGAAGGATATCTCGAGATGATGAGGGATTGATTGGATTTGATTGATGATAACATTGTTGAGGATACACAACAATGTAAGGATAGTGTTAAGTAACACGAGGATTGGGAAGGATATCCCGAGATGATGATGGATTGATTGGATTTGATTGATCAAGATTTTGAAGCTTAATTTTGGAATAAAATTATTTTGAATGATCTGATACGACATTGAAGTGCATGTTAGATGCAACTGATATTGATTTTTTGGATTGATGTTCAATGAAAGATAAATCTTGATAAGGAACATCTTCTTGTCAAAATGTGCCATGGGCTAGTGATTTTGAATTTTTGCTCACAAGTGTTTTGACCAATTTGATTTTACTTTTTTCCAATGTTTGGATCACCGCATAAGTTGGAAGATATAGATCAAGATTTATTCTCGAAGCAAGATGTAAATATCTGCCCCCAATGTCTAGCAATGTATGGAATGCCATGGATGGATGCTTGGATAAGTGTATGGATGGATGGATATGGATAAGAATGTGAAGGATGCCAAGGATTATCTTGTGATAAGATAGGGTGTTCGAACAAAGGATTCTCATTTGGATAGTGCTTCATGGCTCAGATAACATTGGGTAGGATAGGATCAATGAAAATGACTCATGTCAAGATGTTTACCATAAGCAAGTGTAAAGTGTGCACCAAACTTTTTCAAGATCAAGATAATTTGGACTATGGATGAAAATGGATTGGATCAATGGTTTATGGATGAATGGATTTATTATGGATAAGATGGATGGAATGTTGGATTTATTTTGGATGACATAAGATGCTTTCACCTGAACTGGCGCACACAAATGCTCAATTCTACACATGATGCCTGTTTGTCAGGTTTTCATCATGGTACCTATCCAAAGCGCCATCGTAGTGGTTTTCACTAGAGGACGATTTTTATCTTTACTATTTTCATGATTTTTTGACTGTTTTGATTTTTCTGAAAGATTTTAAGCTCATCCTAAACCACTTGGTGGTGTTGATGTAGATGCTTCTGTCATAATGTGCCACTAATATCTTGCCTGAAGAAGTTGTTTTTCCAAGATATGTGCACTTGAATACAACTTTTGAGATTCTTGGTCTTCTTTGTTGATACTAGAGTTAACTTTGTCTTTGTGCGCACATTAGGATAGAGTGCCTTCTAAATCCTCATGATGAAGGGTTTGTGCTAATACATGGTCAATTTGAGAATTGGAAATCATGCGTGGAGGTGTGGATGGAGTGTGTTTAGGAATAAAAGATGGATTGGTTGATAGTTTGGACCCTTTGACTCTCCAAACTTGGGAAGATGAGGAATAATGGGTGGATACGAAAGTGTGTATGGAATTAGGACCAATTACTTGATATACTTTGTACTTTGCTTGAGAATATTTCTTTTGCCTCTGTGGACATCTTTTATGGATAATTTTCCCTTTTTTATTTTCCCCCATAGTTTCTTTGGCTGATGGAGTTTGATAGAAATAATCTTTCTTTGTATGCTTTGGTGTCCACTTGTACTTGATTTTTCCTTCATGCTTCACTACTTTTTCTTTAATGATGTTCTTCTTTCTTTGATTCACATCCTTCTTTTGATGTTAGTTCCAATTTGTGGATGGGGTGATGGGTGGATGGAGATTCGTGACGTGGTTGGTTTTAGTATTGGCATTGGTTTCACCATAAGGACTCTTCATGCTCCCTATGTTGATGCTTGCACTAGATAAAGTTGCCCCCAGTATTATAGAGGTATCACTGATATGTTTAGCTCCCTTATTTGTCAAATAAACAAGAACTTGATGCTTAGGATTACCAATAATTTGCATTGGTTCTAGGACACCCTATTCATGTAGGCCTAATCCTCTGCCTTGATAATTCATATGTTGAAACATTTTATTTGCAATAGGATATTATTTATCTTGGAAACAAGGTGCTAATCCTTCTCTGCTCTGTTGTAGATCTTCAAAGGTGATATCTTATTCATTGATAAGATAACTTTCCCTAAAAAAAGTAAGTGATCCAAGTTTATAAGTGATAGGATCCTCCATAAGTGGGATAACTTCCTGATTCATATCTTTGGCTTGATTTTGTGAAATATTAGATTTTAATGCTTCTTCTAGAGGTGTTGATGATTCACTGTCCATGCAAAAGTCTTCCTCATGATTCATTTTTGATATGCCTTCACAGGATGTTTTCGATTAACAACTTTCGTAGAATCCTTCTTCATGACCCATTTATGATACGTCTCTAGATTTTTCTATATCTTGATCATGTGTATAGATGTTAAGAGTAGGAGACTCTTGTTCCTTGGTAATGATATCAAGAGTATGAGAATATTTTTTCAAATGAAGATCATCTACATGTCCAGTAGGAGTAAGAATCTCATGGGTAGATGGAGGAATATGTGCTATATAGATACGATCATCATTTGCAACATCTTGTATAGATTGGAGAGTGTCCATTAGAACATTATAGTATCTTGGAGATATGAATTCTTGATATTGATTAATTTTGAAATTGCTTTTGGCATGGTTTGGATCAAGTTCTTGACATGGGTCAGTTTCAAATGATGGATTACTTACAAAGGGTTCTTGGATGTCTTCATTAGGCATAGGAAGTGGCTCAATATCCTCTGGATCTTTGAGTGGAATTGGATCAAATTTTAAGTTGAGGATTCCTTCAGTATCAGTAACCATGAGGTTAAAGGATGTCAATATGTCTTGGAAAGGACCATTGCTAAACTTTGGTGAAATATGTTGATCATGCTTTGGAATTAATTCTTGAGATATGTCATTGAACTCATTGGATGTTGTAGAGGTATTGTAAAAATGATTATTGATGGAAGGATCATTGTTTATAGGATCAAATAATGTTAACACTCCTTGAAATAGATCATTTTTGGATATTGTTGAGGGGTTTTTATCATGATCAAAAAGTGACTCTTAATGTATGTTGAGTTGATCTTTGAATGAGGTAGAAACATCTTCAAGGTTCTCATTGATGGATAGATCTTGATCATTGTTTTCAACAATTATAGTGGGGAGATTGTAAATGCTACCACTAGTGGTTGAATCTTCATCATTGTCTTCAATAGTTATTATTTTTTTATCAATAAGGTCTTGGATGATATTTTTGAGTCGAATACAATTTGATGTTGTGTGTCCCTTTATTTTGTGAAAATCACAAAGGTGCTTCTTGTTATACCATGGTGGTTTAACTTGAGGCTCTTGATAATTTTCATAAATGGGTATTTTGATGAAATTTGCTTCGACTAGCCATTGCGTGACAAACTCAATTGGTTCCCCAAGTGGTGTGTATTTTCATTTGTTACCTTGTGAGATTTTTACTTTAAATTGACCTTGTGGTGATTGATTTTGGAGATGTGGTGATTGATCTTTGAGATGTGGTGATTGATCTTTGAGATGTGGAGGTTGGGTTTGTTTTTGATGTTGTTGATCTTGATATCCAACTTCTTGAAATTGGAGATATTGTTCTTGATGTGGTTGTGGACACAACTCAATGCTTTGATGACATGGTTTAACCAATGGAAGAGTGTATTGATTTTGGGGTGGAAATGTCTCTCAGCGCAATTGATAGGGAGGTTGGAGGAATCAATCACTAATTCTTGCTCTAGGTCTTGCTTGCAATACCTCCTTGGTGTCTTGCTTCACCACCTTAACCTATAGGATTTTCTTCTTGGTTAGGTTCCCCCAGTTTTATTTTCCAACCCCACTACCATCACAAATTAATCTACCAAGTCAATCTTGGTGCAATGTCACCAACTCTTCCTTAGCCCTTATTCCACCCTAAAGGCTATTCTACTCCTAACCTTAAACTTAGCTTTGCAGGGGTGTGGAGAGGCTTCTAATAGGTTCTTTCCATCCCATCATGGCTCTGAAGGATCCTGCTAACTCCATCTTGTCATCGCTTCCACCAAACCCTCATTTAGATCTTGAAAAGGCTACTAGCCCTAGGAGCCCCAATTAGGTCTCCTTCTCTGAGAAAACAGGTTGGTTCTCTCAATATTTCCAAAGAACCCCCAATCTTTGTTTGAGATTCCTAGTTCATGTGAACACCTCTCAAATATTTTTGAGATCTTGGGTCTTGACTGCTCGTACAAAGCCTTAAGTTGAAAATGGGCAATTCTAGGGTTTTTAAGCCATTTCCTGGCAGCTCTCAAACTGTTAAGTATTCCTCACACTAAATGGACTGATGGAGTTTCCTCCTAATTACCAAGTCTTGAAAATACCCACACCTACCTTCTCCAAAAGGAAATTTGTCAAGAATCTATCACCCCTGCAAATTATGTGCTCTGCACTCAAGTCTTCCTAGTCGGGCAACTCCCTAGCTCGGATAGGGCAAGACTTTTCTAACAGCTAATGTTCTTTCAAGGAACCTAGACCCTACCATATTTACAACCATGGAGTCTAGTTACTATTCCCAAAGGTTTGTACAATTTTTACGATGGGAAAGTGAACTAACACTCCATTTCTACAAAACTGTCTGGTTCAGACCAGCAACAACAAGAAAACAAAACTATTTACAACAATGCTTGAAATTGAATTGGAAACCTATCTAAATGCCACACAAAGCTTGAAGACTAACAAATCTACATCCTACACAAGTTACAACACCCTGATTAATCCATTCAAAGCTCTCTTCAATGCACAAAACATGAAATTAACACACAAACACACTATTTTCTTTGAATTCAAAAATCTTCAAAGCAATACAAATGCTTCCAACCCTGCTCTCAGGTCGAGGAACACTCTATATAGGTCAAAAAAACTAGTTATTCCTCCCCTTGGTCGGACATGTCAGTTACATTGTGGAAAAGTTGCAAAATGCACCATTTTGCAACTTTTGCCAATTTCTAGTAAACTAAGTAAAATGAGTTTCTAAACTCATCCACCCTTCCTCAATTTCTATCCTAGAGATAAAACATATCCTTAAGATATCTCCTCTACTCAATGGTCAACATGACATTCATGGTAACACATCAAAAACAAAAATTCATCCTAGATTTCCTAATTGCCTAGTGTAACTGCCTAGTGTTTCCTAGGTGCTCTTGCACCATTCTCCCCATCTCTGCACAAACACTAAGCAATGTGAGGAGAGATCAGTGACACATCAATGCCCTGCATCTTAAATTTAGCTTCATCCACCCATGTAGCCTCCGAGTCTAGTTTGTCCCTCCATTTGATGAGATGTTCCAAGTATTCCTTATGCTGGGTAGACTTCTTCACCCTTGACTCCAAGATTCTCTCTACTTGTAGCTTATCTTGAGTAGGTAAGACTATGTTTCTCACATCCTTGAAGATATCCCTACTGTTCCGATCCATGTCAGTGATTGTTCCCTTATATCTGATCAGATCAGCTACATTGAACACTAGAGAGATGCCTAAATCTGCAGGTAATTCCACCTTGTAGGCATTCTTCCCATATTTGGCTAATACCTTACATGGTCCCACTCTTTTCATCTACAATTTGGTTGATATCCCCTTCTACAACCTATATTTTTTGAGGTGGACCATAACATAGTCTCCTACTGCAAATTGTAGATCCTTTCTAGATAAATCCACCTTCTCTTTCAACTCTTGGGTAGCCTCGGTGACTGTCTTCTTCACCTGCTCCTAAATCTCCTTCATGGTATGAGAGAAATCATTTGCATGTCCACTCCTATGCTCCATAGCTCCTAGATCCCTGAGCTCACACACACCTCTTGGGTGCATTCCATACACTATTTCAAAAGGACTCTTCCCTGTAGTCCTGTTCACACTATCATTGTATGCATACTTAGCCTGTGATATGACCAAGTCCCATGTCTGTCCATACTCTTTGGTTAGGAATATTAGAAGGTTACCTAACACCCTATTAACCACCTCTATTTCCCCATCGGTCTGAGGATGGTAAGCTGATCCAAAACACAGGTTGGTACCTAATCTACTCTATAGAGTCTTCCAAAAATGACTCATGAACTTCACATCCCTATTCGATACAATGCTCAAAGGAAATCCATGGATCCTTACAATTTCCTTGAAGAAAAGGTGAGCAATGTAGCTAGCATCATGTGTGGCCTTGCAAGGGATAAAGTGAATCATCTTGCTGAATCTATCTACCACCACATAGACACTATCAAACCCTATCTTAATCTTAGGGAGTCCTACAAAAAAATCCATGCTAACACACTCCCATGGTCTGTTGGGAATGGGTAGAGGTTGATACAAACCTGCATTACTAGCTCCCCCTTTGGATTTCATACAAACTACACACTGCTCCACATACCTTCTGACATCCCTTGGAAACTTGGGCCAATACTAGAACCTCTACACTAGTTCCACTGTCTTGTTGATACCAAAATGACCACTAAGACTACCATTGTGCTTCTCCTAGATGAGATTCTCTCTCATTGTTCCTCTTGGAACACACAACTAATTTCCCTTGAATAAAAATCCACTTTGCAATGTATACTCTGAGTATTGATTATGAAAGTGATTCTCAAAGTTAGAACATACCTTGTATGCTTCCGAGAAGTCTTCATCTTCCCCATTGAGATCCTTGAAACTCTCTATTCCAATTCTCTTTACTTGTATCTCTTGCACTGTCAGCAATCTTCTACTTAGTGCATCTGCCACCTTGTTCAACTATCCCTTCTTGTGCTTGATGGTGAAAGTGAAAGCTTGACGATACTCCATCCACTTCAAATGTCTATTGCTCAATTTCTCTTGAGTGTTGATGTAGCTAAGTGCTTGATTCTCAGTAAACACAAAAAACTCTTTAGGTAGGAGATAATTCCTCCACTTCCTAAGTGACTGTACTAGAGCATAGAGTTCTAGGTCATAGGTAGAATACTTTTTCTTAGCTTCATTAAGCTTTTCACTAAAGAAAGCTATAGGCCTGCCTTCTTGGCTTAGCACTCCTCCTACTGCAATTCCACTAGCATCACATTCCATAGTAAATAACTTGTCAAAACTAGGTAATAAAAGAATAGGTTGAGTTGCCACTTCTTGTTTTAGTTTCTCAAAACCTTTCTCAGCTTCTTGAGTCCACTTAAACTTAGTCTTTAAGCCACCTTTGATTGTATCTAGGACTAGTGCACATATGCCACTAAAGTTTCTTATAAACTTCCTATAAAACTGAGCCAATCCATGAAAACTTCTTACCTCTATCCCGGTGGTTGGTGTAGGCTAGTTTAGGATAGCTTCCACCTTGCTTGGATCCATCTTCAATGATCCTTGGGATACTACAAACCCCAAATACACAAGCTCTTATTTGAAGAACTCACACTTTTTGAGGTTGATGGCTAACCTCTCCTCCTGTAACCTTTTAAGAACCAACTCCACATGCTTTAGATGTTCTTCTGCTGTCTTGCTAAAGATGAGTATGTCATCCAGATACACCACCACAAATAACCCTGTGAAATCCTTTAGCACTTCATTCATGAGCCTCATGAATGTGCTAGGGGCACTAGAGAGGCCAAATGGTATAACTCTCCACTCATACAACCCATCAGTTGTCTTAAAGGTTGTCTTCCACTCATCTCCATCCTTGATTCTGATCTAGTGGTATCCACTTTTGAGATCCAACTTGGTGTAGTACTCAGCTCCTCCAAGACAATCCGTCAAGTCCTCAATCCTAGGAATAGGAAACCTACACCTAATTGTGATTCTATTTATAGCTCTAGAATCAGTGCATAACCTCCACTTACCACCTTTCTTGGATGCTAAGACCACTAGTACTGCACATGGCCTGATGCTCTTCCTATTTAATCCTTGATCCAACAACTCCTGCACTTGTCTAGCTACCTCTAGGTTCTGATCCGGTATAAGCTTGTAAGCTACTTTGTTTGGAAATGAAGCTCCTGTATGAAGTCAATCTGATGGCTAATGGCTCTCTTTGGAGGTAAGGTATCTGGTGCACCATCACTCACTATGTCCTTATACTTCTCAAGCAACTTCTGGACTGCTCCAGGTATGACTATTTTCTTTGCTTTGTCTTCTTCCTTGGGTTGCACCATAACCACATATCCTTCACCTCCTTGATGTAGAGTGTTAAGTAACTCCTTTCCACTAATTAATAAGACACTAGGGGTCTTTGACTGTCCTTCTTCCTCATCTGACAGTGACTGCAACTTGAATGTCTTTCCATCCTTTTTGAATGAGATAGTATTTTCCTTTCCATCATAGATGGCATCTCTATCATATTTCCATGGTCTTCCCAATAGAAGATGGCATGCATCCATGGGTAACACATCACAAATCAACTTATCCTTGTACCCTCCAATGGAGAACTCCACCGTTGTTTGCTCATTGACAAAAACACTCTGTCCTTTGTTCAACCATGTCACCTTGTAGGGATTAGTGTGGGGTATTTTCTCTAATTTCAACTTCCTTACTGCCTCCTCAAAGATGATGTTATCAGTTGAACATGAATCCACAATAACCTTGCATACTTTCCCAAGTATTTTGCATCTCACTCTAAATAAGGCTCTTATTTGCTTTGGCTTTTCCTTGACCGGTTGTCTGATCAAAACTCTTCTAAACATCAGATTCTCCCCCATTTTTGATTCAATGTGACTAACCTCTGGTGATTTGGTACTCATGGTGTCCTCTTGTGTATATGCCACTCTCTTCTCAGTATTTGATGAAGATGCTTTCTCCAGGCACCTATAAGCTGGATGACCTACTTGACCACAGTTGTAACACTTCATACTAGAAAAGTATGAGTTACTTCTGCTTGCTCCTCTTCCTCTATTTGAACCTCCTTGAGGTCATCTACCTCTTCCATAGCCTCCTCTAGAAGTTGTTTCACCTCCATGCTCTGTGAGTTTAGACTCTCCCTGATTTCTTTGTTCAGTCCCTCTACCTTGGTAGCCACCTTTATGTCCTCTTTGATCTCTGCCTTTGCCTCTACTCTTAGATGCCTGATCTTGTTTTCTCTTGCTTCTTTCCTCAATCTTTATAGCCAATTGGTAGCATTGGTGTACTGTCTTGGGACTTAGAAGAGTCATCTCCTCTTGAATGTTCCACTTCAAGCCATTAAGATACCTAGCCACCTTAAGATTCTCATCTCTGAAACATTAGATCTCATGCAAAGTTTTTGGAACTCCTCAGTGTAGGAATTCACATCTTGGTCTCTTTGTCTCAAGCTTTGTCTTTTCTTGTGCAACCTAATTTCATAATCATTAGGCATGTATGCTTCTCTCACTTTGGCAACCATTCCCTTCCAAGTAGAAATAGGCTTATTTCCTTCCTTTTCCCTCTCTGTCTGAATGAACTTCCACCATGTCAAGGCAGAACCTCTCAATCTTGATTTGGCCACCTTTACCTTCTGTGCTTCAGTGACTCCATCACATTCAAAATTGTTTTCCATTCCCTCTATCCAATCCATGACCAGATCAGCTTCCATTTTCCCACTAAACAATGGTATGCCTTCAAGTGATTTTCCACTCAAAGCCTTCAATGCCTTCAAGAAAGGCTCTTCTTACAAAATAGGGTCAGGTTTAGGGATCTTATCTTCCTCTGCAACCTCTTCTTTCTTTGGTACCCTTCCTTCCAATTACACATTACTCATTACTTGCTCAAGTTGGGCTATTCTTTCCCTCAATAGCCTATTGTCTTCCTCTTGTTCTTTGAACTTCTTGGCCAATTCTGCATTTGTCACCATGTCAGTAGAACCACTAGACTCAACCTCTGACATATATTATTCTATCCCAAATCTTTTTTTGCTCTGATACCAATCTGATAGGGAGGTTGGAGGAATCAATCACTGATTCTTGCTCTAGGTCTTGCTTGCAAGACCTCCTTGGTGTCTTGCTTCACCACCTTAACCTATAGGATCTTCTTCTTGGTTAGGTTCCCCTGGTTCTCTTTGCCAACCCCACTACCATCACAAATTAACCTACCAAGTCAATCTTGGTGCAATGTCTCCAACTCTTCCTTAGCCCTTAATCCACCCTAAAGGCTATTCTACTCCTAACCTTGAACTTAGTGTTGCAGGGGTGTGGAGAGGCTTCTAACAGGTTCTTTCCATCCCATCATGGCTCTGAAGGATCCTCCTAACTCCATCTTGTCATCGCTTCCACCAAACCCTCATTTAGATCATGAAAAGGCTACTAGCCCTAGGAGCCCCAATTAGGTCTCCTCTGAGAAAACAGGTTGGTTCTCTCAATCTTTCCAAAGAACCCCCAATCTTTCTTTGAGATTCCTAGTTCATGTGAACACCTCTCAAATATTTTTGAGGTCTTGGGTCTTGACTGCCGGTACAAAGCCTTAAGTTGAAAATGGGCAATTCTAGGGTTTTTAAGCCATTTCCTGGCTGCTCTCAAACTGTTAAGTATTCCTCACACCAAATGGACTGATGGAGTTTCCTCCTGATTACCAGGTCTTGACAAGACCCACACCTGCCTTCTCCAAAAGGAATTTTTTCAATAATCTATCACCCCTGCAAATTATGTGCTCTGCACTCAAGTCTTCCTAGTCAGGCAACTCCCTGGCTCACCTAGGGAAAGACTTTTCTAATAGCTCTTGTGCTTTCAAGGAACCTAGACCCTACCATATTTACAACCATGGAGTCTAGTCACTGTTCCCAAAGGGCCGTACAATTTGTATGGTGGGAAAGTGAACTAACACTCCATTTCTACAAAACTGTCTGGTTCAGACCAGCAACAGCAAGAAAACAAAACTATTTACAACAATGCTTGAAATTGAATTGGAAACCTATCTAAATGCCACAAAAATCTTGAAGAATAACAAATCTACATCCTACACAAGTTACAACACCATGATTAATCCATTCAAAGCTCTCTTCAATGCACAAAATAGGAAATTAACACACAAACACACTATTTTCCTTGAATTCACAAATCTTCAAAGCAATACAAATGTTTCCAACCCTGCTCTTAGGTTGAGGCACACCCTATATAGGTCAAAAAAACTAGTTATTCCTCCCCTTGGTTGGACATGTCAGTTACATTGTGGAAAAGTTGCAAAATGCACCATTTTGCAACTTTTGCCAATTTCTAGTAAACTAAGTAAAATGAGTTTCTAAACTCATCCACCCTTCCTCAATTTCTATCCTAGAGATAAAACATATCCCTAAGCTATCTCCTCTACTCAATGGTAAAAATGACCTTCATGGTAACACATCAAAAAAAAAAATTCATCCTAGATTTCCTAATTGCCTAGTGTAACTACCTAGTGTTTCTTAGGTGCTCCTGCACCAGCAATGAATCAACTATTTTGGTAAGTGTAGCAATTTGATCTCACAAAATTTGATCTTGACACCCTTGATATAGTTGATTTGATTTTTGTTCAAGTAGATTTGGAATGCATACTTGTGGTGTTTGCATGGGATCATGGACAAATTGATTTTGGACAATGTTCTAATTTGGGATGATGTTTAGATTTGGCATTATAGGTTGAAATTGAACATTGTTGTGGCTGGGAATCACATTGCTTTGATTTAGGTAGCTTTGATTTTGCATAGTGTTATCTTGACTTGGATCAATACATGGAGTCGTTAACATATTGTTTGGAATTTGAACAAAATTTGTATGATTAACAAACATATCTATCCCAAAGTTTACCAAGTGTGGATTGGAAATGTTCATGTTTGGTAGACTTGTACTTGGTATATTCACATTTGGCATGTATGGATTTGGTGGGATGATGTTTTTTTGTTGAAGACTCATGCATTGATTGTTTGGTTGATATATTTTTAGGTTTATACTTTGATTTAAATCTACCATAGGGAAAGGTGTTCCAAAATTTAGATTGGGAGTACTCACATTTGTTGTACCATTGAGGTTTGTAGGATATAATGATGCCATGTATGGATTGCATAAATGTGAGTTTTGATAACTAATTGGAATTGTAAGTCTTTGATAGTTTGGTTGACTTAGATCACTCATGATGTATGAATCAAGTTTATATTCCATGTTCTTCTTGTGTTTTGAGCTTGTTGCAAAGGTGACCCTCTAAGGAATTTAGGACCAATGATGAGATGAAGGATGAAAGGGGTGAATGATATTGGTGTTTGAAATTTTAAGACCCTTGGAGGAATACTATACTTTCGGACTTTTGGATTTTGGATTTTGGATTTGATTTGGATTTGATAATGAACTCATAAACTCCAAGAGGTTAGATGTTGTCTTGGAATAAACTTGTCCACAAGATGATAATTTAACTAGGTGTATGAGGAAGGATTCATCCACACACACTTAGCCAAACAAGGTGATTTTGATGTTGATTTGAAGGATTTTACCAAAAGTCTAGTAATAATTATTTTTCTAATGGTTCAAAAGTTGTTTGTGAGATGGGATTTGATTGGTGTTTGAGATGGATGGAATGATTGGTTGGTTTTGATCCCAAACGAACCTAAGAGGGACTTGTTTACAAGACCAAAATTTTGAAGAACATGCTTTTCCCTAAGAGTACTTCAAACCAAAAGATCAATGTTTGCTCAAAAGACCATGAGACAAAAGATCAACAGGCACATGTGTGGGGTTCAATTGATTTCATCTTGATTAATGAATTTCTTTTACCACATCCAATGTCTTGTTGTTTCAAATTGAATGTATATGTCTTAACTCCTTTTCATTCCACAAGGTCCATTATGTGAAAATCAAAGATTCAAGGCCATAGTTTCCCTAGGTTGATTTTAGAGAGAGAAAATTGAGATATAGGCCAAATATTTAGAAGCCTCTAAGGATAAATCCCTAGGGACAACCAGTAATACTTGGACTTTTCAAAGGTATTTTCCTTTACTAAAGGTTTTGAAATTTGATGTCCTTGTTGAATTTTTTTTTTCAATATTTTGGATCCAAGCAATGTGTTTAACTGACTCAAAGATTACACAACCCTAAGATGGAAAAGAAAATATTTCTTCAATTCTCGCTTGGATAAATCCAACTGTGCTTATTCAGAGTAGATGATTAGAAGCTTGACCACATTAGCTCCCCTCCATGACACTCACTTCTACGGTCCATCCAAGCTTCAGTTCTCATGAATCTCCCATGATGAACTTTTCATCTCTACAAAGAATTGCAAATATGTGGGACGGCTCCAGAGGTCCAACCTCTTGACGCCAAAATATATTGATATTTTGGATTCTAAACAAAGGTTTGTATTAAGGGCATCTAGTTTAGGGGGTGCAATGATAAAATAATTGTGAGAGATCTCCAAACCCTTAGAAAAAGGGCTTTACGCATCATAAAGATACTGGGGGAGAGTTATCATGCACTGCTTCGCATTGTTTATGATTTTCATCACAACCACAAATTTATATAGCAATTTGGAAGAGCTTGGCTTATGCTCGTTACTGCTTGGGTCATTCCCTTGGGGTGAGTACTTTTTCCCACCAAGTCAGGCCCTCTAAAGGTGACCAAAAGCGAGTAAGTACATCCGTAGTTCGATCAATCCTTGTTTTTCTGAACAAGGAGAGAACATACACAATGCCTTTTCTCACACTAGCAAGCTTTGTTCAATTTTAAGAGTCCAAATTTGAAATGTGGAGGCAAATTTTAGACAACATAATATCACTAAAATGATTTTGATTCTCAAGATTTTCGTGAAGCGCAAGAGAAGTGCATACACATTTTGATGGTATTAGTTTGTAAAAAAAATTACAAAACAATAGCGAGTTCTTTTTAAAGCACCAAAACAAGTGTTTGAAGTTGTTTGTTCAATTCTTAAGACCCAAAATCAAATCTAGTGAGTTTCTAATGTTATTTAAAACCCTTTGTGAAAAAGAAATATTTTGTATGTTCTTTTTAAAACCCAAAAAGAAGTGAGTTGTCCTAAAACAAAAAACAACAACAGGAATGAAAGCCCAAGGCTATTATAATAAGCATTCATAAATGCTCTTTTCAAATTCAATGTCCACTTTTCTAACTTAAAATCTGCATTTTATTTGATTCCCATGTGAGAGCAACCATCTTTGATGCCAACCTACAAACATTTTTAGTAGTTTCAGATATGCCTTTGACAACATATAAAGTATCTGCAAAACAAAAAGATACAGATTAGTCCCCCAAAATTTTAAATTTCTGCAAATAAAGGTGTATGCGCTAAAACAAAGAGCATATGCACTAAAACAAAGAGCATATGAGCTAAAACAAAGAGAATATGCACTAAAACAGAGAGAAAATGTGCTAAAACAGAGAGAATATGTGCTAAAATATCCTGTAGATACATTGAAATAGGAGGTAAATGTGTTGGTTTGGGTTGTGGATGCACTATAACAAGGCTTTGATGCACCAAAAGTCACCACCAACGCACTAAAATAGACAGTGGATGCGCTACATCGGAAGACCTGTTGACGAAACTTGCAAGAAAAATATTAAAAATGGGGCTAGGCCCCACGGTGGGCATCAAAATGTGAATGCTTCAGCCTACACCTATTCAAACATGGACAAACAAATAAACATTAGTCCTCAAACAAGTTTAAACCAAACATTCCCTATGAAATTCATTCAAGCATAAGAACAAGAAAATAACATAAAATATCAAATAAAAGCTAATGAAATCTCATTCGAATGCTCAAACCAGCATCCCATAAGGAAATTGGTGCTTCTTTGATGTGGAAAGAAGCCCTTTCCCAATTCCTTCATAAGATTGATGATGATATGAGATTCTTGATACAAAATGCCAATAGCCTTGCTATGGATTATGAAATTCTATTCTAAATTGGATGAAAATATGGATGATTGTGGATAATCAGCTTGCATAAACTTGTGTCTTCAAAAATTCCTTAGATTGTGGATCCAAATACAATAGAGAAGGCCTCTATTTATAAGGAAGAAGGTTTGAAGAATGGATGATAGGATGAATGTGGGATTAAAGAAGGGACCAATGACATTATGCCACTTACCAACATGCTATTGAAGGGAGGTGGAGCACATTTTGAACAATGTGCATGTTAAATGCATGTAGGTGAAATTTGAATTTGAAGAGGTGACTTGTTTAAGAGGGGATGTAAGAGGAATTATTGCCAAGTTGGATCAAGGAGAGGACATGTAAGATATTTTAATGCCAAGTTGGAGGACAAAAGTCCTTTAGGAGGGAGAATTCAAATAAGTGGAATATTCCAAGAATATGCCATATTTGAATGAAAATAGGGGGAATTAATAAATCAAATAAATTGATTTACATGTGCAACTTGCAAAAGCTAGAGGAATGGAGGATTGGTGTTAGGAGTTAATTAATATGGGATTAATTAACTTAGATGAACTTAGTTTGATGAGACATTTAACTTAAATATTTGAATTTATTTAAATCAAATGAGAGGATAAAGAACATTAGTATTTTAATTGAATAGATTGATTTATTTAATTAAAAGAGATGACATTAGGATTTAATTAAATAAAGTTGATTTATTTAATCAAAGAGAGAACATTAGGATTTAATTAAATAAAGTTGATTTATTTAATTAAAAGAGGAACATTTGGATTTAATTAAATAAAATTGATTTATTTAATTAAAGGAAGAAACCTTAGGAGTTAATTAAATAAAATTGATTTATTTAATTAAACAAAAGAATATGATGATATGATAGAATAATTTGATAAAGTGTATTATCTGATTTTAAGAGGAATTTTGATGAATTAAATTAATTAAACAGAGATTATTCAATTAATTGGTTAGTGTGGAAATGATTAAGGAAGAATCGAAGTTAGTTAATCAGAAGCGAGTGCATTATATCAATTAGGATATTTAGAGTATCTACAAATGACAATACCACCAAACTTTCTCATACTTGCAACAATCTCCCCCTTTGTCATTGATGGCAACACATGATCTGAAAAACCATCAAAGACAACATCGTTCACAATATCCTGGGAGAACACCTTCTCTTCCTCTGCAACTATTTTTCACATGAATTTCTCTCCCCCTTTGAAATCAATGGAAAAGATCAAAAACTATGATCACTCCCCCCTTAGGAGTGCACTCATACTACAGTGTTGAAAAGCTTATCTACTTCCCTTGTGAAGTAGACCCATTTATCAATCCAGATAAATGAAGAATTTGTGAATTCACTGGACTGATGCACCTTCATGTGCACCTAGTTCAGAGGGCCAATGAACCCCAACATCTCCCTAAGATGCTCAAAAATATCCTTCAGAAGAGCCTTAGTAAATATATCTACAATTTGTTCCTTTGTTGTCACATACTCCAATTTGATTTCATTCTCCACCACCTTTTCTCTCAAGAAATTTTATTTCATAGATATGTGTTTTTTTCTTGAATGCATAACTGGATTCTTTGAAATTTTTATAGCACTCGTGTTGTCACAAAAAATAGGAATAGGCTCATCACATATTACTCCAATGTATTTCAGAGATTGCTTCATCTGCAAAACCTATGTGTAGCAGGATGCTACAAAAATATATTCTGCCTCTGCAGTGGATAAAGAAACTGAGTCTAGTTTCTTACTCAACCAAGAAACCAATCTTCCACCAAGAAAGAAAGCACCTCCACTAGTACTCTTCTAGTCATCCACACAACCAGCCCAATTTATGTTGGTATAAGCGCTCAAGGTGAAATCAGCACCCTTAGGATACCATAAGCCATAATCTGGTGTACCTTTAAGATATCTAAATATCCTCTTTATAGTTGTAACATGTGCCTCTTTAGGATCTACTTGAAATCTAGAAACTAGACATACTGCATGCATAATATCCGGTCTCGTAGCAGTAAGATACAATAGTCCACCAATCATAGATCTGTATTTTCTTTGATCAGTTTTAGTAGATTCATCATCTTTGATCAGTTTACATCTGGTTACCATAGGAGTACTAACCGATTTGGAATCATCCATCCCAAACTTCTTCAACAACTCTTTTACATACTTAGATTGTGAAATGAATATCCATTGATCAATTTGATTCACTTGAAGACCAAGAAAGAAATTCAATTCACCAATCATAGACATCTCAAATTCTTTTTGCATCTCTTTAGCAAACTTTTTACACATGCCTTCATTTCCAAAAAAAATGATATCATCAACATATACAACTATTATCAACATTTTGTTACCTTGCACTTTGAAGTAAAGATTCTTGTTAGTAGAGCCTTTGTTGAATCCTTTCTTTGTCAAGTATCTATCCAATCTTGCATACCAAGATCTAGGAGCTTGCTTTAGTCCATACAATGCATTCTTCAACTTACAAACCATGTCTGGTTTGTTAGATAACTGAAACCCTTCAAGTTGTTCCATGTACACTTCTTCTTCCAATTCACCATTTAGAAATGCTGACTTGACATCCATCTGATACACTTTGAAATCCTTGTGGGAAGAAAATGCCAAAAACATCCTAATAGCTTCCATTCTAGCCACAGGGGAAAATGTTTCTTCAAAGCCCATGCCTTCAACTTGTGAATATCCCTTGCATACAAGTCTCGCCTTATTCCTTACAACTTCTCCATTTTCATTTAGCTTATTTTAGAACACCCATTTTGAACCAATTACATTCTTATTCATAGGTCTAGGGACTATTTCCCATGTTTGATTCTTTTCTATTTGTTGCAACTCTTCTTTCATAGCTTTCATCCAACTCTCATCTTCACATGGTTCACTCACAGACTCGGGTTCAATTTTAGAAAGTAAACATAGATTTTCCTCAACTATAACTTTACTTCTTGTCTTCACACCTTCACTCTTATCTCCAATTATATGTTCCATCTAGAAATGTTGACTTGACATCCACTGATACACTTTGAAATCCTTGTGGGAAGAAAATGCCAAAAACATCCTAATAGCTTCCATTCTAGCCACAGAGGAAAATGTTTCTTCAAATTCCATGCCTTCAACTTGTGAATATCCCTTGCATACAAGTCTTGCCTTATTCCTTACAACTTCTCCATTTTCATTTAGCTTATTTTAGAACCCCCATTTTGAACCAATTGCATTCTTATTCATAGGTCTAGGGACTATTTCCCATGTTTGATTCTTTTCTATCTACTGCAACTCTTCTTTCATAGCTTTCATCCAACTCTCATCTTCACATGGTTCACTCACAGACTCGGGTTCAATTTTAGAAAGTAAACATATATTTTCCTCAACTACAACTTTACTTGTCTTCACACCTTCACTCTTATCTCCAATTATATGTTCCATCTAGAAATGCTGACTCGACATCCATCTGATACACTTTGAAATCCTTGTGGGAAGAAAATGCCAAAAACATCCTAATAGCTTCCATTCTAGCCACAGGGGAAAATGTTTCTTCAAAGTCCATGCCTTCAACTTGTGAATATCCCTTGCATACAAGTCTTGCCTTATTCCTTACAACTTCTCCATTTTCATTTAGCTTATTTTAGAACACCCATTTTGAACCAATTACATTCTTATTAATAGGTCTAGGGACTATTTCCCATGTTTGATTCTTTTCTATCTGTTGCAACTCTTCTTTCATAGCTTTCATCCAACTCTCATCTTCACATGGTTCACTCACAGACTCGGGTTCAATTTTAGAAAGTAAACATAGATTTTCCTCAACTACAACTTTACTTCTTGTCTTCACACCTTCACTCTTATCTCCAATTATATGTTCCTCCAAATTATTTTTCTGTACATACTTAGGAGTCTTAACAATAGGTTCTGGTCCATTCTCTTCTTCTTCTTCAATTTGTTCTTATTTCTCTTCTTCTTCCTTCTCTTTATTCTCCTTAGGTACAAGTCCATAGATAGGATCATCGGGTTCAACTTCACTTATCTCAATAGGTGTGCATATTTCTTCATCAACTTTCACATTAGCACTTTCAAAAATCTTCCTTAATCTCTTATTGAAGCATCTATATGTTTTGCTAGTAGTAGAGTAACCAAGAAAAATCCCTTCATCACATCTAGCATCAAAATTTCCAAGGTTTTCATTATCTCTTTTAATGTAACATATGCTTCCAAATACCTTGAATTATTTCATAGTAGGAGTCTTACCAATCCATAACTCAAAAGAAGTTTGTGTTGTTGCTTCTAATCTAAACACTATTAAGAACATAAACAATAGTGTGTATTGCCTCTCTCCAATACACATCTGGTACATTTGATTCTTTCATCATGGTTCTTGTAGCTTCCTATACTGTCATGTTTTTCCTCTCAACTACCCCATTCTATTGAGAGGTTCTCGAAGTAGAAAATTGTCTCTTTATGCCATGCTGCTCACAAAATGTATTAAACTCACTAGAAGTGAATTATCCACCTCTATCAGATCTCAAACACTTTATTTTCAAATTGACTTCATTTTACACTCTTGCTTTAAACAATTTAAACCTATCCAATGCCTGTGTCTTTTCCCTAAGAAAAGTAACCCATGTCATTCGAGAAAAATCATCAATAAGAAGCATGAAATACCTGTCACCATTCAGGATTCCTGTTCTAGTAGGACCACAAAGATCAGTGTGAATTAACTCCAGCATTCCAGTAGTAGAGTTCTCTTTTCCCTTAAAGTTGCATCTTGTATGTTTCCCCAATCGACAACTTCTGCAAATAGTATTAGCAGGTCTTGAGATTCTAGGCAGGCCTCAGACAATTTATTTTGAATTGATTTTTATCAAATTATCAAATTTTACATGTCCCATTCTCCAGTGCCATAACCAACTTTCATTGACTTGAGATACAAGGAATTGACCATCAACTCCCTTAAGCTGGTAGATGTTTCCATGAGTTCTCCTTCCAGTAGCAACCATATCTGCTTTCCAGATCCTTTTTGATTTCACAGTATTATTCTGAAACACAAGTTTAAAACCATTGCTACACATCTATCCAACACTCAAAAGGTTATGCCTCAAACCCTTCACATAATATACATCATCAGTGTTGTGCACTCTACCAAAACTAACTGAACCTTTCCCAAAAATCTTAGCTCCCGAATCATCACCAAACATGACTAAACCACCATCATACTTTTCAAGTTTGGTAAACTTACTCTTATCTCCGATCATGTGATTAGAATATCCACTATCAATTACCCAGTAGTCTTCATCCTATCTTTCATGAAAATTGTTAACCAAAGTACCTTCCATCCTATTCCTCTTATTCTCCAGAGCCTTCTTGCTTGCACATTTTTCAAGGTTAGCAGATACAGATTTACTTTCCAAAGCTAAGAACAAGCATTCACTATCATCAACCTCATTTTCAGATTCATCATTAGAGATCCCGACTTCTTCTTTAACATTATACAACTTCTTTTATTTCCTATCCTTTCTATCCTTATCTTTATAATCCTTGTTCTTCTTATGTACAACTCTATTTGGACATCTTGAAGCATAATAACCAATATTACCACAACTGAAACATTTAAAGGGAAACATACCTTTATACTTTCTGGTACCTTTCTTCAACTTCCTAGTGAAGTTTGCTTCCAACTCATCTGAACCATCACTCTCTAGAACATCTTCAATTGGAATTGCCTTAAATGTTGTCTCTATCTTTTCTTCTTTCCTAAACTTTCTCATCTCAACTGCTTGCAAAGTACCGAACAACTATTCTTTAGTATAATTCGTAGGATCATACATCTCTTCAATAACTGAGATCTTATCACTGTAGCAATCTAGTAGGGTGATTAGGATCTTCTCAAAGATATCTTCATCGGTCAGCTCTCCCCCTTGATTTTTAACTTCATTTTCTACCATCTCATCCCTCTAGAAATAGCTTGTAAACTCTTCACCTTCTTCTATTTTCAAATTCTCAAATTTTCACTTTGCCACCAACTTCTTTGTCAATTTTACTCTTTCATTTCCTTCATACAGTTCTTCCAACTTCTTCCAGACTTCATGAGAAGTATCTAAATAAATAACCTTAGTTTGCTCAATTTTAGATAAAGTACTAAAAAATAGCATACCTCGCTCTCTCATTCTCCTCATAAGCATAAATATCATTAGCAGAAGTAGGACCATTCACCGGAGGAGTATACTTCATCTCAACAGCCTTCCAGGTCTTGTAACCAAGAGAAATAATATATCCTCTCATCTGCACTTTCCAATCATTGTAATTAGATCCATCAAACATAGGGATCGCCAACTTATGCACCATCAGATCTTCCTTAAGTGATTAATCTCTACACCAAGGAACCAAAGCTCGGATACCAATTTTTAAATAAGCATATGACAACTAAGAGGGGGGGTGAATTAGTTGTCACAAAATTCAAACTTAAAAACTTCAACACCTATCAATTCCACAACCACACTATTTTGTTATTACGTATGAGCATGAAACAAAAATAACAAAAAATAAATCAACACCATATTTTTAGGTGGAAAACCCAATGAGGGAAAAACCATGATGAGGGTTAACTCACAATATAACGAGATTATAAAACTGAATATAGAGGCTCACTTCCAAGGGCTCACTGCCCAGAAGAGGACTCACTATCCAAGTACAAAGGCTCACTGCCCACAAAAAGGACTCACTGTCCAACAGGGAGGCTCACTGCCTATAGATACAAAAGAGAACAAAATATCCACCACAACAATTAACACACATTTGCAACCTTAATTATAAGATTACAGAAACCTTCAGCTCACTGCCTTCAGGAATCCAACACAATGAAGAACTACTACCTCAACACACTTTCACACACTTCTGCTCTTATGATTTGTGTCTCATTTCATCACTTTGCATTACACTATACAACTCTTCACAATTTGACTTGCATTTATACCATCTTCAACTTTAAAACCTTTCTCCAAGGTCGGCCACATAAAATTTATTTCATAAATTCAAATTAGGTTGAAAACTCAACATTCTCGCAGTGAAAAGGAATAGAGTGGACCAAAAAATACTTAACCAAGACCAAAAAAAAATGTCTTGGATCAACCACACACTTCCTTAATTAAATTTTATTCTTTGAATGAAGTGTAAACACTAGGTCGGCCAAACCTAATGAAAACACAAATGAACATTGATGTACACACTTCCCAACAAGAAGATGACATGTGGATGCCACAACATGCTTCATTATACATGAGAACACATCTTAGATTACTTCAGATACATCCACAACAAGTGAAACAATCTTTGAACACTGAACACCTTCCACCAGTTCATCCAGACTGTGCAAACACACACAACAATACTGAAACATGACTTCCAGACCACCAAACCTCAAACTTCTTTGCCAAAATCCAGACAACACCTTCACAAGACATATCCCAGATCCACAAGATATGAAACAAAACAATGGAGGACTACGGAGCAGAAACATTTCTCCCAATCCATAGAAGACCAACTCTGCCAGAACAATTCACATATCGATGAACGTAACTTTCACATACCATCACACCAGAAGCTAGAGCTCAGGATATATCACCATTAGAAAACCTTCAGACCTGCAGAAGCATAGGATCAACACATGAGAAATGTGGAGCACATACTGGAGCACATTCTGAACACATTCATCACTTTGACTTCTCTTTGTTATTATTTTTCTCAAAATCACTTGGAAATTGATCAAACCATCACATCTGCAACATCATAAAGATAGCTCCATGTACCCACAACATCTCAGATTCATCTCAACTATACATGTACAATCTACAACATACTACACTCATGTGTTGACATCAATGACAACATTAATGACAACACCACCAAACTTGCTCATACTTGCAACATGTCATGATCTTGATAGAATATGACTTTGAATATGTGGAATGGAAAGACATCAAGGGACAGGTAATTTCTTATCAATTAGCCGAAGCACCTATATATTTTGAGAACCCACGGGTATCATAATTTCTAGATGAACTAATCTTCAACTTGAATGTTGTAGAGCATTAGAAGGTATATTTTGATGGATCATTCACACAGCATGGGTTAGGAGCAGGAGTTTTCTTCATCACAACAAAAGGGAATTGTATCCCAAAATAATATAGGTTATCCTTTCCTTGCACTAATAAAATTGCGTAGTATGAAGACCTTTTCATAGGACTTTAGATCATGGTACAATGGAAAATCATGGAACTCAAGGTCTATGGGGACTCGCAACTAATTATCAATCAAGTCAATGATGAATACCAAACTAAGGATGATAAAATTACCTCATACAAAAAGCTGGTGGAGGATCTCAAGGAGTTCTTCATCGACATAACATTTGAGTAGATACCACGGGTAAACAACAAAGCAGATGATGCCATGGCTACAATCAGATCATTGTTGGATATCCCACGAAATGTCCCTAAACATGAATTCCTTGTAAAATAGCTTCTCATACCAGCTTTTGAGGTACCAAAATCTGAGTTCATGTGCAAAATCATTGGTCCCGGTGATCCTTGGTACCATGACATATTCACCTACCTAAAAATAGGAGTCCTCACCATCGACATCACCCCAAATCTCAAAAGAACCTTTATTAAGAATCCATCATGTTTCTTCATCTTAGGATACACCCTTTATCATAGGAGTATCGAAGGAACCCTCTTGTGATGCCTTAACCTTGAGGAAGCTTTGACTACTTTAACTGAGGTACACGATGGTATTTGTGGCTCACATTCTAGTAGTATGACCTTGGCCAAGAAACTGCTGAGGATGCGGTACTACTGGCCTACAATGGAGAAAGAATCCCATGACTATGTTCGAAAGTATTTGCAATGTCAACAACATGGAGACCTCATTCATTAAGCAGCTCAGGAGCTTCAATCGATTGTAGCACCTTGGCCTTTTTCACAATGGGGGCTCGACCTCACTAGAAAAATCTCACCCACCTCATCTAATCGAGACAAGTTCATTATTACTACCACAAAATACTTCACAAAGTGGGTAGAGGCCATCCCCATGACCTATATCACATGGAAGCATGTTTCTAAATTCATCCTAAACTACCTCATTTGTTGTTATGGTGTTCCTCAAGCCCTTATCTCTGATAATGGAACACCCTTCAAAAACTAGGATGTACGTGAGCTATGTCAAAAATTCAATATCCAACATCGCTTCTCCACCCCATATTACCCCTAGTGTAACGGTCAAGCTAAGGCTACGAATAAAACCATCTTGAAAATCCTAAAGAAAACAATCAATGAAGTTGGTAGTGACTGGCATCTATAGCTAAATCCTGCCTTATGGGCCTACCAAATGAGTATCTACATGCCTACAAGTGCAACACCTTTCTACCTAGTCTACGGATCAGAAGCCATCCTTCTCATTGAGATCAAGCTCCCATCCCTAAGAATATCATTGCAGAATCTTATTACTGATGAAGAGTATCGAGTGTCATAGTTGAATGAGCTAGAGTTGTTGGATGAGCGGTGCATGGATGCTTTGAACCATCTATAGGTATTCCATAACCATCTCAAAAGGAGCTATAATAAGAAGATCAAGAGTCGGTCCTTCCAAATCAGAGAGCTCATGTTGAAAGAAAATTAGAAGAACGTACCAAATCCAAACAACATAGGTAAGTTTGAACCTAATTGGTCGGGACCCTTCATCATCACGACAAGTTACAAATCAAGAGCATATCAATTATCCACACCCAAAGGTGAACCTCTGCAGGAGCCCATCAATAACTCCCATCTCAAAAAAAATTATGCCTAATCTTGCAAGGTATAAACCCAAAAAATACAAAAAAAATCAACATATATCAAAAATCCAAAAAATCAGAAAAAGGATTGAAAATAGTAAAGAAAAAATCGTCCTCTGGTGAAAACCACTTCGGTGGCACTTTGGGCAAGTACCTTGGTGAAAATAATCACACTATCCATCCACCATGGATCCTCTAGCTTGTCCCGCATTTCCTTCCATCACATTCGATTCTCTCCATCATTCATCTGTGTCCACATCATAGCTTGATCCTACGTCGGTATCATGTTCCATCCTAGAACTACTTGAAACATTCCTAAGGTCAGTTTGTCCTGCCTATATGAAGGTAGTCTATCACATCATGCTGGGGGAATGTCCTTATACCTACATCAGATTAGATTCATGTATATCCTTGGAATCTTCCTTAACATGTCAAAAAATCAAAAAACATTCATAAAATTGAGAAAATCCAAAAACATTCATAAAACCAAAAAATCCAAAAAACATCCAAAACATGTCAAAAATAGAAAAAATTAAAAAAAAATGTCATCATGTCGAACTACAAGGCTTTTGTGTGTATAACGTAGGTAAGGCTAATCTTTGATTAGCCTCTGAGGCCCCTAGAATAGGTTCTTCAGGTGTCCATCATAATAAAATGGCAGTCCAATTGTTCATACCTCATCAATAAATGAGTATGTGTCAGTCGAACTACGTGGTATCTGTGTGTATAATGTAGGCAAGGCTAATCTTTGATCAACCTCTGAGGCCCCTAGGATAGGTCCTTAGGTTAGGTTCTTGGTCAACATCTCAAAAAACACAAAAACATCAGAAAATTTGAAAATCAAGACATTTGTAAAACATCTCAAAAAGTTCAAAAATAGCCTCAAAACATTCAAAATACCAAATAAAAATTCAAAAAATCCAAAATCATCTGTCCCATTTCACTTTCACCTGCAATAAACATCCACTCACAACAAATCAATCATCACCTTCAACATTTAACAAAACAATCAAAAACAAGTATAGCAAATTGAATGTGAAACTCAAATGTCAGGGTCTTAAGTCTAGGTCAATAGGTAAACTAGTCAACTCTTGGTATCAATAGCCCATCATCCCGTTAGTCTCACAATCATCTGATAACATCATGTCCTAGGATGCATCCTTCCTACAATGGACATCAACATTAGACATCACTGTAGTTTAGTCTTGGCTAGAGGTATGAAGAACATTGACTTGTTTGTGTACTTGATCTTTTCTTTTGATTTATCTTATTGCGCTCATTCCGATGACCTCTCGATGATGTCTAAGCAAAACAATCTAGAGAGAAAGGATTGGGGCATTGATCATTATATTTTGTTTGTTGTGCTTGTTGGATATTCTTGTAATATAACTTTGGTGATACTTGCTTTGTTAGGTATGTAGGGAGGATATTTTGAACAGCTTATTGACTATTACATGGGAAGGTTTTTCCTTTCTATGTTTTGGTCATAGATGTTTGAAATATCTGAAGTACATCCTAATAAGGTTTTGTATTCCAGGTGTGAACAAGGATACTCCTATTTGTTTGTTGAGTCAAAGTCCATTGCACTAGATACCACGCCATCTTGGTTGTTTATACCTTGATGCATTATATCTATGTGTGTTATCAAACATAAGGAAAGTTATGCTCTTTACATCCCTAATCCTTGGATAAGCAATACATCATCATCATTCATCATCATATCTAATAAAGTCTCGATCACTCGTAGACTTGTTGGACTTCTACATCTTCTCAGAATCAAGGGTTGATCCTTCTCATTCTTCTATCCTCTTTCACGCTAACATGCTATCATGACATTCACCAACACATCAATGCATCCATCTTGCATTCATAAAACATCAACATACTCATCCTGCATACTCATGCATATCATCATAATATGAAACCTCATCCATCTTACATGCATTGCATCATCAGTTAAGTTGTTTAGGATAATATAGATATGTTATTCTAAGAATCATAAAACCATCTCATTTGCATCATCATCATAATGTAGATCTATTAGTTTAACCTTTTCATTTCACCATCTTGAACCTCTTTATCGAGAGCTCAACCTAAAATCAAAATTTTTACCCGATCTCTTGAGGGGGCAGTGTACCAACGTAATTCTTTCCATTGGGGCAATAGTGGGGCATCTAAAAAAAATCAAGAAATTTTTGAATTTCGATCTTGGCAACATCAGTCTTTGAACCAACACAACTGGTATCCTACTTCAAAGAGGGGAAAAATGTATACATGCAAATAATTCTAATCAACATTATGCATCTAAATCTGATCAATTAACAATCAATTCTTCTATTAATCAAATAAAGCAATTTATTAGATTAATTCACTAATGTCCATCATGTTTGATTAAATAAATCAATTTATTTAATTAAAACCCTAAATTCCTCTCATCTTATTTAATAAACCAAATTATTTAAATCAAATGTCAAAACCCCTAATTCCTTCAAGTTAATTAATTCTAGATTAATTAACTCCTAATCCTAATTTCCCATTCTCTAGCTTTTGACTTAACCTTGGTCAAACCCAACCCCCGATTAACTAACCAACTTGCACATGAAAATAATTCTTTTAATTAACTAATTACCCTATTTTCCCTCACAAAAGCATATGCTTTGGGAATATTCCTGCAATAACTCCACTTATTTGACTTTCTTACCCAAACATTAACCCCTCTTACACTCTCAACCATATGCATTAATCTCTCTTACATCCTCACCCACATCCTCTTATCAACCATATGCATTTATTCCTCTTACATCCTCTTTACTCACACATTTCCCAAAATGTGCTCCAACTTCATCCATTAGCCTTGTGACAAGTGTCACATTCTCATTGGCTCTCCTTTAGTCCCACATTCCTCCAATCTCTTCATTATTCAACCCTTTAACCCTATTTATAGAGGGATTCTCTATGAAGAAATGATCCACAATCATATGCAATTTCACTATAGGGTCTTCATCTTTGCATCTTTATCACATTGGAAGCTTATCAAGGGGGTGGGAAAGGGTATCCCTTCCACATCAAAGGAGCACCACTCCCACTATGGGATAGGGTTTGACATGCTTTCATATGATTTCATTTAGTTTCTTTGGTTCTTTTCATCTTGTTTGCATATGTAGCATGATCAAGTATTTCATAGGAGTACTCTATTTGCTTTGTTCAAATTGACTAATGCTAACATTTGTCTTTGTTTGAGCTAGATTTCAGGTTAGTACTCACACCATATACATTGTACACCATATTTTTGTGACATTTTTACTATTATACTAACTCTTGTACTTTAAAGACCAGATGTCACAAGGCAAGGGATTTGTGTGACACAAAACAACTAAAATTTTAAAAGATTGTGTTGAATAAGTGACAAACAACTTGGTTTTTAGATAGGTACATCCTCTTACATAGTTTGTTATTTGGTTAGGGCTCAATGGTACAATTAGGTGCCAATATTCTTTTGATATAATTATATTATTTTTTGAACTCACGTGTCTATGGAACTTCAACAAAAATAGGGGTGCTAAATTTGGGAGATCAACTTACCACAAATAAATAGAGCTAACATCTCCTCCTTTGCATAAATCTAGAATGATTCAACATACTTTTAGAAGAAATTCAAGAAATGATTTTGTTTGATAGGTATATCCTTAAAGTTTTAGGTTTCTATTATTGCAAAGAAAATTCTCTCTCTAAAAATTTGATTCAAGTATTTTGTATGCAAAAAAATTGTACAATTTGGAATTTGTCTCTTGTGTTCTCCAATCATCTAGATTTATTCTCCTAGTCTTGTTTTCTATTAGAAGGCATACAATGAGTCTCCTATAATTTTCTTTTAATCCACCCTTAAAAGGTTGTAGTTGCTTTTCACTATAGAAAGGTGCACAACACTGTTTCTTCTTGATATCATTTAATATAGGTAATTTCCACAAGCCTTAGCTTCTTCAGACGTATCTTGATTGATGAGCTCTAATGGAGAAGTAATCAACTCAATAATTTCTCCTTAAAACATTTTTATTTTCTAGTTTTCTATACTTTGGCACCTATGCAACCATTAATCAGAGGCCTTCAGCCCCCACTCATTAGTTAGTTGATAGAAAATATGAAACTTGTGTCTACACTTGTATAGAATATTAGTTGCATCAAAGAAAATTCATATTAGTCCATCTTTAATCTCTTCAAATAGGCCCCAAAAACTCTATTGGTATTTTAGAAAAACACTTTGTAGGAGTAACCTTGCAAGCCCTAGGTAAATTAGCATATCCACTCCTATATATCTTTGGGCATGATGGCATGTCCTCAAATTTCAAATAATTTTTATTTTTATCTTAGAAACTTGGAAAATTACTATACTCTTAACAAGTGCTTCCATTCTAGTTCAGTGTACTTGCCCTGTTGTCCTTTAGGTGTGAAAATTTTCCAAGCCTAATGAGAACCATTAAATCATTGCACTTGGAGAGCTCATGAAGGTAATATAATACCTTGAGCAAAATTCATTTCAATTTTTTCAAATTTCCTAGCTTTCTATGGCAATATCTCCAACCATATTTTTCTTGCAAACACTACCCATTTTTTCGTAATGAAGGACATATAATATTAGCTTTTAAAAAGTCATGAATTATCTACAATTCAAACCAAATTTCCTCTCTTTCTATAGTAATATATCTAGTGAGTGGAAGCTTTAGTATTTATAAAAAATATGGGGCATTCATTTCAATTTTGTCAACTTTCCTATCTTTCTATGGCAATATCTCCAACCATAAAAAAATTCACCATTCTTAAAATATGAGGCATTTTTTTCAGCTTCTTCAATTTTTTCGCATTATTTTGCCATTTGTCATTTAAATATTTATTTTTATCAAGGACAAAAATAAATAATGTGTCTCAATTTGCTATATGCTCTTTTGAAATTTTATATTTTGAAGACTTTGTCAATAGACAATAAAAACATATATGTTCTTTTGAAAATTTTCATGAATTGACAATTAGTTGGGACCCTATCTAGCTACTAGAACCTCTATTTTTTATTGAAAGATAGTCTATCAACTTTTAAAGTTGCATTAAATTTTAAAGTATAAATACTATATAGTTTCTAGTGGTTAATCCATCTAAATACACCATTAAAATGTGATTTTCATATTTTAAAAAATAATTAATTTGTAATTATAATTGTTCAAGGAGAACAAGCAAAATATGTTTAGGGTTTGTCATTTTTTAATTGGTGATTAAAGAGTTAGGGGCATTGAATTGGTGTAGGTCAAGGAAATTTTAAAAAGTAACAATTTTTAAAAATATATATCAATAATATATTTGTAATGGAGAAAATAATTTATTTGTGTTATTTTTATTTAATTTTTTGTTTATTTTAAGGGAATGTTTTGAAACATGTATGTTTTGATAAGTGACCTAATTTTGTGCAAATTTGACCTTAATTATTTGCCCTCTTACCCTCTTGTCCAATTCTTTCTTCAATTCACAAATTGAATCGTACTATGTAGTATATTAACTTACATATAGCTTTCTATTGACATAACCGTTGCACCTCCTCCAGATATAAGTGCTAGTAATAAACATGTTATATTTTGTAGCAATTTTACACCCAATATGTTGTCTCACACCAGAAAAAGTAAATTTTAGGCAATTGAAATATCTTTGTTGGTTCAAATGATAATGCTAGTGGGAGAGGACCCCACCACATGTCGGTTAACTATTACCATGATGCCTAATAAAAAACATTTATCTTAGCGAGTGTGTCCATAATTTCATTTTCTTGATTTCTTAAATAATATAAATGGAGATTTCACATGAAGGGCACTGGCCTTAAATGTTGGCTTTATCAATTTTGAATGTTGAGTTAGACTGACTAAAAACGACCAACGAAGTAATTTTTTGTGTTTCCTAGAAATTTACATGCATTAGAATGAAGGATAATGCAACAAGTAATTTAAAAAATATAAATAGCCATAATTCAAAAAAATCAAAAAATAACACACCAATTTGAATACTATGTTTTCCCCATTTATCAATTAGATTTATCTAATTCCTATGAAAATAAAAGATAAAAATCATGGTATTTAGGGCCTAGGCCATGCAACCAACAACACCATCATAACTTCCCTTGAATTAATTGTACAATTTTGATTATCTTAAAATAAGATTATTAAAGACTTCTATGAAAAACTCAAACTCCTTGCATGGTGTCATGATAACATTACACAACCCAATAGCCTAAGTCTTGGGATATAAGAACTAAGGAACTAAAGGAAATAACCAATAGGGATAGCCCCCAACAATACTAAATTCAAAGGTTCCATCAACAATATATCATTTTTTCTACCCATTACTGCTACTTGTTATCACATTACTTTGGTTGGATGAAGGCGATTCATAAGACCAATTTTCCTAATAATTTGTCATTTTCTTTTAATTACACTAGGAATAATCCTAACAATACTTATCATATGAAATGGATTAGGATGAAGTTTATTAAGTTTATTTCCTCTCACAATACTTCTCTATCGAATGAGATGAGAATGAAGCTTTGCAAAATTCAATTCCATTGTGCAATTGATAATGTAGGGTAAATGCATTGTAGTGATTGAGAATTATCCCTTATATTTGCATGTCTATAATTTATTCTTTGTGGGCCAATGATTTGATAACTATAATTATTCTAGGGAATTTTTCCAATTTTAAATTGGGTGATCAATTTACATGCAATTAGAGAAAAGAATAGTTGGTGCAAATTTAATATTAAATAAAAGAGTTTGAAGTTAATTTGGGGTGTCTTTCCTACTCTATATCTATATAGTATATTTGGCTTAAAAGGAATATGAGATTATTTTTCAAGAATGGAATTAGAGTAAAATATATTTGAGATAGAATTGAAACTTGGTTGGAGGAGATAGGGAGAATGAGTGTGGAAAAGGATAAGGTGCATTTAGAAGTGGAATCAATATGGATGAAATATTTCCTAGAATCAAACAACTAAAGATAGATTTTAAAGACCTTGCTACTGGGAAGAAAGAGAAGGAAATCTTATCCCCACCCTACTAGGGTGGGTAAAAATTAATTTTGGTAGGGAAACAAAGGGGAATCTCAAACCTACTAGTGTAGGGTGGTATTCAAGGATGAAAAAAGGCTAACCATTGGTGATTGTCACATGGGATTTTTCCAAAAATACATACAATATGGTGAATTCTAATACCCTAGTTAGAGGTTTGAAATTTTTTTGTCTAAAGGTTGCATGAAACTAGTAGTAGAAGGGGATTCTAATATTGTAACTAATAATTTGAGAAAGGAAAGGTGTAATAATTTTCTATTGTATTCCATTATTTTGGAAGGAACAAGTTACATGAACAAGAGGTTTTGATTAAAGGGGAAAAACATGTTTTGAAGGGACCTTAAACCCTTTGCAAAAAAAAGGAGAAAAAGCTTCTCAAAACTAATAACTTTGAAGCATCAACAGTAGCCAACAACATACCAACATCCAAAACACAGAAACCCAACAAAAAAGAAAAAACAAAAACCAACACAGAAAAAGACCCTATCTCATTATCTTTAAGGTGTTAGCCACCTCAATTTCTTGGTTCTGATGCAACTCAACCATGTCCATAAGCTATTTCTTCTTCTCTTCAAAGGTATTTCTCAAGTTTCCCCTAGCCTTTTTACTTGGGCCTTTTGCCTCGTCTTTCCTGAACTTCTTCCCTTTACCTTTTAAGGACTGGTCCTTCTCTATCAGCTCAACAAAATAACGCTGATCTTCACTTAATTCACTTATCTTGTGAAAGAGGATCTTCAAAGATTCAACACTATTCTTAACATAACTTTGGCTAACATGAAGTAGCTTCTTAATGTCCGCACTAGTTTCATTGACCTTGGCCTCCATTTCAGAGAGGCGCTTCTCACACTGGGACTTGAAATCCACAAAGGTGCATTCTAAGTCCATGAGTCTTTCAATCAGGATATCTGAGGAAGACCCCTTTGGCACATTCTACATATTTTATTTTAGACTCCTTATTTTGATATTCACCCTATTGAATTCTTCACAAACCCACTTGGCTAGTTTGAACGTGCAGGTGGCACCTGAGTGAGCCATATCCAAAAGCTCGAACATAGAGGTACTGTCATCATTAAGGTAAGTGAAATCTTCAAAGAGGGGATTCACCTTTAAAGGCTCTGAATTTATAGACCTCATTCCCTCATCCTCATGCAAAGACTTGCAACCAGAACATTCCACACTAGGTGAATATCGAACAAGGGAGTCATTGATTTCAACAACAGTATCCACCGCACCCTTCTTCTTGCCCTAGTTCTCAATACCCTTCAAGTCCCCCTTCACAACCTAATTTTTCATCATTGCAATCCACTTGGATGCCCTTCATGGAATTTCCTTGGAATTCTTGTCCTTTGCATTATTTGGCATGACCTCCTCCTTTTGATAATTCGCCACTGAATCTTAACCATTCACCTCATTAACCCCCTTAGAATGGGAGTCACCAGAACCTACCTCAGTATCATTACCATCCGAAGGGGAATCCGACTCCTATAAAAAAATCCTTAGTCGCACCTTTCCTCTTAGGATTTCCCTTCTTTCTCTTCTTGGAGGGGGTCAGCGCAAGGGATGAAGAACCACCTCATCCTCTTCATTCTAGTCCTCCTCACCAAAAATACCATCACACCTAGACGAAAGGGAATCATCACTAAGATTCTTCTCTTTACCCTTTAGTTACTTGGTAGGGGTATGGGCTTTGACGTGCTCCATTATGAGCAATATAAGGCCCTCACAGAGGATAGGAGACCTATTTTTTAGATGAGCATACACTGACATTTCCAACGAGATAAAAGAAAGAAAGGAAATGAGATAAAAAACCCATGCCTGAAATGATTCAACAAAGTGAAATGGTGACCTTGTTGGAAAAACAAGCGCAAACAATTGAGAGGGGGGGTGAGTCAGTTGTCACATAAATTATACTTATTAAACTTATTATCAAATTTGATAAATAAACATGAAAGCATAAACCATCACCACATCAAAAATACACATAACACCAAGATTTTTTTTTACGTGGAAACCCTATTAGCTTGGGAAAAACCATGGTGGAGGTTAGTCCATAGGATTATTCTCTGTTAAAATTATTATAAATGGGGAATGCACATGCATTCAGGCACACTTCCTAGAGCTCATTTCTCAAATAAAAAAAGGCTTATTGCCCAAAGGAAGACTCACTATCTTACAAAAACATTCAAATTACATCTAAAAGATTTGAACTGAGAAAATAGCATCTACTAATGCCTGATTACAGTTTCGGTTAAGCACATAAACATCTTCTCACTCTTCTTCACACTTTACTTCTACTCTCAAAATATTAGAACATTATTCATGTTGGAAATATGTGCCTCAATCCCATAGGATAAAACCTCTGAAAGGGCCAAGTCAGTGTGACATATTCTATGTATGGCTGACGAGTAGATTTGTAGCCTTATGTTTTGTACAAGTCGTTGTGACCTTGCAGAAGTCTTGCCGAACGATTACACATTGAAGTCTTTGGTGTGACATGTTGAGTTCGGTGTGACCTCTTACCGTGTGGAGATCTCTGGCCAATAGGCCATTCATATCGGGCGTCGGGGAGACTCATAGTGACCGGGGGCTTCGAGGTGACTTGAACACTTGGGAAGAAGTCCCAGTGACAATGGAAGGTCTCGTCGATGAGGATACACTTGGGGTATTCGTGGTGACTCAAAGACTTAAGTATGAAGTCTTGGGAACTGATGGAGAGTCTCGCCGATGATGAGGGGTCTTCGGTATAACTCTTGGTGAACGGTGTTCTTGGGGTAACTTGGAGATTTTGGTAAAAACTCTCAGCAAGAGTGGTAATTCTTGTTGACCTTTCGGTGCTCGATATAACATAAATATCTCGATGAAATCTCTTGGCAACAGTTGAATGTCTTAGCGATAGATGGGTTCCGATGGAAATGCTAATGTTTCGGTATGACTTAGGACCTTGGTATGAAGTCCTGGCAAAAGTGATGAGTCTCGCCGACTGGTGGATGCACTCAGATTAACTTGAAGGCTCGACGTGAGGTCCTGGCGAGAGCGGTATGTCCTGCCGATAGAATGAATCTTTGGTGTGACTTAGGATATCGATATGTGGTCTCACCAAAGAGTGATAGTCTTTCCAAAAGGAAAACTGAAGTCGATGCAATGGGTGATCTCGATATAACCTCTTGTCGATTGTAAGGACTCTTGGCGATATCGAATGTTGACTGTGTTGGCATCGGGGAGACACAGTCAGTGTCTCACCGATATGCCAACAATCCTTGATTTCCTTTTGACCGTTTGAATTTCCTATGTGGCATCTCATGGACCAATCAGAGAAGCCAAATGGGAACTGTTGGAAGATAGTTCATTATGGCAGTTCTGAGAGGAAGCTCGATAAACAGGGGTGACATGGTTATACTCAAAGATTGCAAGTGATGTCTGGTTAGAAGATTCGAAGGATCGATGGATTGTTGTGTGGTTGTATAATTAGAGTGATTTCTATTATGTAAAGATTGTAACTTGAAGGTTCATGTACAAGTTTGATCATTGTGAAAGTTTCTAAAATATGACATCATAAAGATAAGTTTGATATTTGTATGTAATCTCCATTACTGTAATACAAAGTGGTTTCTCTTGGTGTGGTGGGTTTTTCTCCTATAAGGGTTTTCCCACGTATATCTGGTGTTCATATGTGTTTGTCTATTTCCCGGTTTCAGTAATCTCTTTCTAGTGCATCTTATTTGGACTGTAATTGTAAAATTTAAAAGGTATCTCTGCATTCTTCCCTAAGGTCTTGACGTTAGGAGAGTTGTTTCTGTATCTAATTTTCCTTACAAGTGGTATCAGATCTTGGCCAATTGTGTTATCCTTGTAGGTACGTTGGGTTTTTTGTGTCAATTTCTATTCAATGGGAGTCTTGTAGAAGTGTGTCAATTTATAATTACAGATTGAGATGGATAGCACATCAGGAAAGATTGAAATAGAGAAGTTCAATGGCAGCAATTTTGAGTTGTGAAAACTCAAAATGGAGGATCTCTTAGTGGATCGTGATCTGTGGCTTGCTATGTCTGGAACTAAACCTACAAGCATGAAGCAAGAAGATTGGGACCTTGCAGATAGAAAGTCTAAGGTGCTGATAAGGCTCTGTTTGGCAGGCTTCGTTCTTCTCAATGTGCATGAAGAGAAGACTGCATCTTCCTTATGGAAGAGACTGGAATCTATTTATAAGGGGAAGTCCTTGGTGAATAAATTGTTCCTGAGGAAGAAGTTGTACACTTTGAGAATGCAGGAAGGAGGGTCTGTTGTTGATCATTTGAACGCATTTAATATGTTGATTGCACAGTTAACATCTATTGGTGTGAAGATTGATGAATAGGATCATTCTATGCTAATATTGTGTTCTTTGCCAGATTCATGGGATCACTTGGTGATGGCTATTGGGAGTACAACATCCAGTTTCAAGATGGAAGATGTTGTTGATTCTTTGTTATTAGAAGAGATGAGAAGGAAATCTTCTGAGATGGGGAAAGAGGCCCTTGCTGTTAGAGGAAGGTCAAAGGAGAAAAGCAAGAAGGACAAGAAGTCCAAATCAAAATCAGAGGGGAGATCAAAGTCTCCTAGCAAGAAGTCAAAGGTGAAGTGTTGGAACTGTGGGCAACCTGGTCATGTCCGAAAGGATTGTAAAGAGGAGAAGAAGAAGAAGAAGAAGAAGTATTCTTCCAACAATGATTCTTCTCATAGTGATGCAGATGCCTTCATTGCAGCTTTGGCTACACAGGCATCAGATGATGTCTGGCTGATTGATTCTGAGCATCTTTTCACATGACATCTCATAGAGAATAGTTTACGAAGTATGAAGAATACGATGGTGGAAAGGTGTACTTTGCAAGTGATTCAACTTTAGAGATTATTGGTCATGGAAGAGTCAGAATCCAATTCCTCGATGGAAGAGTGAAGGGAATTAATGTTGTAATGCATATACCAAGTCTGGCTCAAAACTTACTTTCTGTCAGTAAGCTGAATGATATTGGAGTGCAAGTCATGTTCTCTAGAAATGGCTGCAAGATGACTAGAGGCTCAATGGTGCTAGCAAGGGGTGCTCATATTAGTACCTTGTACAAACTAGATGTACATGCTGTTCAATGTAACAATGTCTCTGTAAAGTCACAGAAAGCTACTCATGGAAGAAAAGAGGGAAATGTTCTTAATTGTGTAAACTCTATGGAAGTTAAACTTCCAGCAGAAAATACTATGCTCTAGCATCATAGGCTAGGCCACATTGGAGAGAAAGGTTTAAAAACCTTGAAAAATAAAAACCTGGTTGAGGGGCTTGAAGATTGTAACCTTGAATTTGAATTCTGTGAACATTGTATATATGGAAAACAACACCGTGTTTCATTTTATTCCAGTCCTCATAAATCTTCTAGTTTGCTAGATTATATTCATTCTGATGTATTTGGTCCAGTGAATGTTCCTTCTTTGTCTAATTCAAGGTACTATGTATCGTTCATTGATGATTATTCAAGAAGAACATTTGTTTATTTTTTGAAAAGTATATCAAAAGTGTTCAGTTGGTTTAAGGAATTTAAGAACCTTGTAGAAAATCATACTAGAAGAAAAATAAAATGTTTAAGGACTGATAATGGTGGTGAATTTTGTTTTGATGATTTTGAGAGGTATTGTAAAGACTATGGAATTAAAAGACATAAGACTACACCTTATACTCCACAGCAAAATGGAGTTGTAGAAAGGTTCAATAGGACAGTGATGGAGAGAGCATGAAGTATGTTGAGTAGTGCTGGCTTGGAGGAAAAGTTTTCGGCTGAGGCTGTTGCTATTGCATGTTACTTGATTAATCTTTCTCCAAATTTTGCTCTTGTTGAGAAAACACCTTTGGAAGTGTGGTCTGGTAAAATCCCTCTTTAAGACATATTCATGTTTTTAGCTATGAGGCATATGCTTATGTGTCGTATGAGAAAATATCTAAGTTGGAGAACAAGGCTGTCAAATGTATTTCTATTGGCTATAGTGCTGGCATAAAAGGATACAAGCTTTGGAATCCTAATACAGAGAAGGTTGTATACAGCAGAATTGTAATCTTTCGTGAGTTGAAGCCTTCTACCTTGGATCTGCAGTCAGAGACAAAGTCAGAAAACAATAAGGATATAGTTGGAATTCCTCCTACACCAGATAAAGAGGAATTGAAAATTCAAAATGTACCTAAAACTGAGGAGAGCTCAAGTAGTTCTGAAAGTTCTGAAGAAGAAGATGAACCTCAGCCTCAGCAAGTGAGGAGGTCAACTCGTGAAATAAAGCAACCTAATAGGTATGGGTTTTCTTTGATAGATTCTACGTGTGCCTATGCTTTAATTTCTAGCACTGATGAGCCTAGGACTATGAAAGAGGCATTTAGAATGTCTGATTCAAACTCTTGGTTGGAAGCCATGAATGAAGAAATGGCATCATTAGAAAAGAATGATACCTAGAGTTTGGTGCCATTTCCTAAAGGAAGAAAAGTTGTGGGTTGCAAATGGGTATTTAAAACGAAGATTGGTTTGGATGGCAGTGTGGAAAAATATAAGGCGAGGTTGGTTGCGAAGGGTTATTCCCAGGTAGAGGGAATTGGTTATGGGGAGATTTTTTCTCTTGTAGCTAAGCTGACATCTATCAGATTTCTTTTGTCACTTGCAGTAGTGTACAACTTAGAGGTTGAACAGATGGATGTGAAGACAACATTTCTTCATGGTGATCTTGAAGAAGAAATCTATATGTCCCAGCCTGAGCACTTTATTGAAAAAGGTAAAGAAAAACTGGTTTGCAAGTTAAAGAAGTCTTTGTATGGGTTAAAGCAGTCACCTAGAATGTGGTACAAGAAATTTGATACTTTTGTATTGTCTTTAGGATTTGTGAGATCAAAATCTGATCATTGTGTCTATTATAAAGCTGAAAGTGATCAAGTTCTTATTATTGCCCTCTATGTTGATGATATGTTGTTCATAGGCAATAGTAAGCTATTGATTTTTGATCTTAAGTCTCAGTTGTCTACTAAGTTTGAAATGAAAGATCTTGGTGCAGCAAGGTATATTCTAGGGATGGAGATAACCAGGGATAGGAATAGTAGAAAACTTTGGGTCAGTTAGAGTAAGTATATCAAGACTGTTCTAGAGAGATTTTGCATGAATGATTACAAGCAACTAGTTGTTCTAGTCTTGTAGGGAATGAAGCTATCTGTTGAAGATTGTCCAAAATATCCTACTGAGATGGAGGACATGACCAGTGTACCCTATGCTAGTATGGTTGGTAGTCTCATGTATGCAATAGTCTATACAAGGCCAGACATTGCCCAAGCAGTGGGAGTTCTTAGTTAGTTTATGGCTAATCCTGGAAGGACACATTGGGATGTTGTGAAAAGAGTTTTCAGATATTTGAAGGGCACTTTAGAGTTTTCTTTGTGTTACCATGGGAACTTGATTGAATCACAAAGGACTCTCAGTATTCGAGGCTATGTGGATTCTGATTGGGAAGGGCACATTGATAGCAGGAGGTCCACCAGTGGATATACTTTCATGTTGAATGGTGGTGCAGTAAGTTGGATGAGTAAGCAGCAGGCTGTAGTCACTTTGTCCACTATAGAAGTTGAATACATGGCAGCTACACATGCTTGTAAAGAAGTAGTTTGGTTAAAATGTTTGTGTTCTAACATTGGTTTTGATGTAGGGCAAATAACTATTTTTTGTGACAGTCAGAGTGCAATTTGTCTGGCAAAGAATCCTACTTTCCATGCTAGGACGAAACATATAGATGTATAGTACCACTTTGTACGAAATATGGTGCAGGATGGAAAGGTCAGTTTGGAAAAAGTTGATATTCTGGAGAATGTTGCAAATGCATTGATGAAGCCAGTCAGCACAGACAAGTTTAGGTGGTGTGCTAGTTCAATGGGCCTTACTGCCCATGTTTTTCAGTAGTTTTGTTGTGCTCTGGAGGTGCCTGTGTGATCTTCATCAAGTGGAAGATTTTTGGAAATATGTGCCTCAATCCCACAGGCTGAAACCTCTGAAAGGGCCAAGTCGGTGTGACATATTCTATGTCTGGCTGACGAGCAGATTTGTAGCCTTATGTTTTGTACAGGTCATTGTGACCTTGCAAAAGTCTTATCGAACGGTTACACATTGGAGTCTTCGATGTGACCTCTTACCGCGTGGAGATCTCTGGCTGACAAACCATTCATATTGGGCATCGGGGAGACTCATAGCGACCGTGGACTTTGGGGTGACTTGAACACTCGGGAAGAAGTCCCAGAGACAATGGAAGGTCTCACCGACGGGGATACACTTGGGGTCTTCGCGGTGACTCAAAGACTTCAGTATGAAGTCTTGGTGACCGATGGAGAGTCTCACTGATGATGAGGGGTCTTCAGTATAACTCTTGGCGAATGATGGTCTTGGGGTAACTTGGATATTTTGGTAAGAACTCTCAACGAGAGTGGTAAGTCCTATCGACCGTTCGGTGCTCAATATAACATAAAGATCTCGATGAAACCTCTTGGCGACAGTTGAATGTCTTAGCAATAGATGGGTGCCGATGGAAATGCTAATGTTTTGGTATGACTTAGGACCTTGGTATGAAGTCCTGGCGAAAGCAATGAGTCTCACCGACAGGTGGATGCACTCAGATTAACTTGAAGGCTCGGCGTGACATCCTGGTGAGAGCGGTATGTCCTAGCGAGAGCGGTATGTCCTGCCAACAGAATGACTCTTCGGTGTGACTTAGGATATCAATATGTGGTCTCACCAAAGAGTGATAGTCTTGCCGAAAGGAAAACTGAAGTCGATGCAATGAGTGATCTTGATATAACCTCTTGTCGATTGTAAGGACTCTTGGTGATATTGAATGTTGACTATGTTGGCATTGGGGAGACACAGTCAGTGTCTCACAAATATGCCAACACAGCTTGATTTCCTTTTGACCGTTTGACTTTCCTATGTGGCATCTTGTGGACCAATCAGAGAAGCTGAATGGAAACCATTGGAAGACAGTTCGTTGTGGCAGTTATGAGAGGAAGCTCGATAGATAGGGGTGACATGGTTATACTCAGAGATTGCAGATGATGTCTGGTTAGATGATTCGAAGGATCGATAGATTGTTGTGTGGTTGTATAATCAGAGTGATTTCTATTCTGTAAAGATTGTAACTTGAAGGTTCCTGTACAAGTTTGATCAATGTGAAAGCTGTTGAAATATGACATCGAAAAGATAAGTCTAATATTTGTATGTAATCTCCATTACTATAATACAAAGTGATTTCTCTTGGTGTGGTGGGTTTTTCTCCTATAAGGGTTTTCCCACGTATATCTGGTGTTCATATGTGTTTTTCTATTTCTCTGTTTTTGTAATCTCTTTCTAGTGCATCTTATTTGGACTGTAATTGTAAAATTTAAAAGGTATCTCTGCATTCTTCCCTGAGGTCTTGACGTTAGGAGAGTTGTTTCTGCATCTAATTTTCCTTACAATTCACACATAGCACTCGCACACTTCGCACACCACTTACATCAAATGGTGTAAACAATCGATCATATATAAATGCACCCAAGAATAACATCAACTACATGTCGGCCCAATAAAATATAAAATGTGTACAAACGGTTGGCCCAAATCAATAAAAAACTTATCAATGTGAATCAAACAATGTCAGCCACAACATAGTAAGGATCCAAAACAACATCCTCAAACACAAAACAGCTTAAACAATTATGCCTCGAAGATCCACAACACACTGCAATCACCATGTCAGACATGAACATGAAAAACATGAACACAGAATAAAATCATGAATCACGAGCACAACGATTAATGTGGATGAACAACATAGATAGAGCAAGATATAGAAGCATCCAAAAGCATCATGAATCACCACATAAGCATCCAAAACAACTCAACTTTCTAGAATCGCATCACCTTGTTTTAGGAACACCAACTAGAACAACTGAACAAATGACAAAACATAGATACTCATAACTCAATGAAATCTTCATGCAAACCTTTGAAACTTCATGTGGATAAACTAGATATACTAGAAAACAAAACCTTTAATCCACAACCTCTTATCATCAATATACTAAGCTAGCCATCATGTTGAACTTCACTGCATCACCAACAACCTACAACTTATGTTATTACAATTTTTTCAATATCGTCAACATATATAGCCTTAAATACATTAATTCCAATAGTGTTGACATCAATGACAACTACATATCAGCAACATCCAAAAATATCCCCCTTTGGCATTGATGGCAACACATGATGTGAAAAACACCATCAACGCAACATTCTCTTAGCACTTTCTCCCCCTTAGATTTTGACTCTTTTCTCCTTAACTCTTTCACAGATTTTCACATGACTCTTCTCCCCTTTTGACATCAACGACAAATATACACATTATATTTTTCCACACAAGCTTTGAACCACATATCTGAACATCTGAATACTCCCCCTAAGTAGTAGCCACCACAACATCAATTTGAATCAAGATATGACTATGAAATGCACAGACTGATGCAAGTTAATGCATCTCAATTCTAATTAGGAGGGGTAATCACCCCTAGCTTCCCTCTGAGATACTCAAAAGTATCCTTAAATCCAAGTTTCAACAAATATTTGTCCAATCTGTCATACCATGCTCTTGGGGCTTGCTTAAGTCCATACAATGCTTTCTTCAACCAACAAACCATATCTCCCTGATCAGTCAATTGAAATCCATCAGGTTTCTCAATATACACTTCTTCTAGTTCACCATTTAGAAATGTTGACTTGACATCCATCTGATAAACCTTGAATTTTTTGTAAGCAACATAAGCAAGAAATAGTCTCACAGCTTCAATCCTAGCAATAGGAGCAAAATTTTCTTCAAAGTCAATTGCTTCCATCTGAGAATATCCTTTACACACAAGTCTTGCTTTGTTTCTAACAACTTCACCTTGCTCATTCAGTTTGTTCTAAAAAGACCCATTTAGTTCCAATTACATTTTTGTCCTTACGTCTAGGAACAAGAATCCATATATCATTCTTCTCAATTTGTAGTAGCTCTTCTTTCATTGCTTCCACCCAACATTCATCTTTGCATGCTTCATTGACACTATTAGGCTAAGTCTTTGATATCAAACAATATTCTTTTGCAATTCTTCTCCTAGTCTAAACACCTTTGTTCTTCTCACCTATAATATGATCTTTTGAATGATTTAGTCTTACATACCTTGGAGTCTTAGGATGTTCTTGAACTTTAGGCTCTTGTGATCTCACTTCTGCGCTTTCACTAGTTCCTTCCACTTGATTTTCCTAATTCACCAAAATGATCTGAACTTGATTTTGAGTTTGAACTTTCTTTCCTTTATCTAAACTATTATTTTGATTGTTTGAATCATATCTGTAGGTTTTGGATGGTCTAACTGTGTCTTCATCAACCTTGACATTAGCACTTTCAACTACTTTCCTCAATCTCTTATTGTAGCACCGGTAGGCTTTACTTTTAGTAGAATAACCAAGAAAGATTCATTCATCACTTCTAGAATCAAACTTTCTTATATCTTCATCTCTTTTGATATAGAATTTACTCCCAAAGATTTTGAAGTATCTAATAGTAGGATTATATCCAAACCATAGCTCATAAGGAGTCTTACCAGTATCACCTTTGACATGTACCCAGTTGAGAGTGTAAATAGTAGTACTCACAGCTTCTCTCTAGTAGATATGTAGAAAATTTCCTTCCAACATCATAGTCCTAGCAACATCTTGAACTGTCATGTTCTTCCTTTCCACAACTCCATTTTGTTGAGGGGTCCGCAAGGCAAATAATTGTCTCTTTATCCCATGCTATTCACAAAAAGAATTAAACTTTCCCAAAATGAATTCACCACCTCTATCTTATCTCAAACATTTAATCTTCAAACCTGTCTCTGTCTCAACTCTAGCCTTAAAAATATTGAATTTCTCTAGAGCTTTAGATTTTTCCCTTAAGAAAGCAACCCACATCAATCTAGAATAATCATCAATAAGTAACATGAAATATGTGTCTCCTTGTAAACTTCTGATTCTAGAAGGGCCACACAAGTCAGTATGCACAAGCTCCAACACTTCATTTGAACAATGTTGTTTTCTCCTGAATGAAACTCTAGTTTGCTTCCCTAATTGGCATTCCTTGCATATAGTATTAGTAGGCTTTATCAACTTAGGAAGATATCTCACTGCCTGAGTAGATCTTATCTTGATAATATTGTCAAATTTTACATGACACAATCTCCTATACTATAACCAACCTTCATCAACTTGAGAAATCAAACAACTTTTATTAGCATCACTCAGGTGAAAGATATTACCTTTTTTTTTGTGCTAGATGCAATCATATTTCTGGAGCTCCCCAATATTCTACACTTTCCATCCTTGAATTAAATATTGTATCCCTTTTCAACCATCTATCCAACACTTAAGAGATTATGCTTCAAACCTTCCACATATAGAACATCATCAGTATTATTCTTACCATCAAGAGAAATGGATCCTCTACCATGGATTACACCAGCTTTGTCATCACCAAATATTACAACACCACCATCATATTTTCCAAGCTAATGAATTTACTTTTATCAACTATCATGTGATGAGAGCATCCACTGTCAATCACCCATTCATCTTTTTCTTCAACTCTGGAAGCTAGGGCTTTCTCCACATTTATGCAACTAGCAGATTCAGTAGGTACTAGATCATTTTCCTTGATAGCAATAAATACCCATTCATCTTCACTTACATTCCCTTTATTAGATTCATCATCTATCACACCTTCATCACCAACATAATAACACTTTCTTTGGAATCTAGGCTTGTTAGGTCTTGGCTTAGGAACTCTTTCTAGACACCTTGAGGAAAAATGACCTATCTTATTGCATGAACAAAATTAAGAGGCAATTTCCCTTTATACTTACCTTCTCCTCTGGGCACCCTCTTGACAAGAAGTGCTTCAAGCTCATCTAGTTTTCTCTCTTCTTCTTCAATCTCTCTCATTTCTTGCTCATAATTGGACAAGTTTCAAAAGAACTTTCTCTCGGATCATATCTCTAGTTATCTTTTCCAAAGATAGTAGCTTTGAATATAGATTATGTCTTAGGAAGAGAATCACCAAACTCACTTAACTCAAAAGCAGCAAGCTTACCAATCAACATATCTTTGGTTACATTTATCACAGTTTGGATCTCCTCAATAGCAACAACTTTGTGTTTGTATGTAGTAGGCAAGGATCTGAGCACTTTAGCAACAATCTCTAATTCTTCCAGTGTTCCACTAGCACATCTGATATTACACACAAATTCATTCAATATCTGCATAAAAGAAGTGATGTTCTCATCTTCACCCATTTTTAACGTTTCATATTTCCCTTTCAGACTTTGCAACTTAGCAATCTTCACATGGGTATCACCTTCATACAAAGTTTTAAACTTTTTCCAGATCTCATAAGTAGTCTTCAGATCCATTACTTTTGTCATCTCAGAATCAGTCAAAGCACTCAACAATGCTTCCTTAGCCCTGATATTGTACTTGGCTTCCTTAATCTCACCTACAATGGAAGGACCATTCTATGGGATGATATACCTATTCTTTGTAATGTTCCAGTTAGGTTCACTAATGCATCTTAGATGACACTCCATTCGAGTCTTCCACAAAGAATAATTTGTTCCATCAAATCTCAGACTATCCTTCTTATATGTCATCATCCTGGATCACCTCAAGGTATTAAACTTCTTCTGAGGAACCTGCTTTGATACCAATTGTTCACAACACAAGGGAAGACAACTGAGAGGGGGGGTGAATCAGTTGTCATAGAAATTATACTTATTAAACTTATTCTCAAATCAAATAAATAAACATGAAAGCATAAATCATCACCACATCAGAAATACACATAACACCAAGATTTTTTACACATGGAAACCCTGTTAGGGGAAAACCACGGTGGAGGTTAGTCCACAAGATTATAATTTGTTAAAAGTATTATAAATGGGGAATGCACATGCATTCAGGCACACTGCCTAGAGCTCACTGCTCAAATACAAAAAGGCTTACTACCCAAAGGAAGACTCACTGTCTTACAGAAACATTCATATTACATCCAAAAGATTTGAACTAAGAAAATAGCATCTACTAATGCCTGATTACAGTTTCGGTTAAGCACATAAACATCTTCTCACTCTTCTTCACACTTTACTTCTACTCTTGAAAGATTAGAACATTATTGGAACATAGCACTCGTACATTTCACACACCACTTACTTCAAATGGTATAAAAAATTCATCATATATATCCACAACCAATAATAACATCAACTACATGTTGGCCCAATAAAATATAAAATGTGTACAAACTATCGGCCCAAATCAATAAACAATTTATCAATGTGAATCGAACAATGTCAACCACAACATAGTAAGGATCCAAAACAACATCCTCAAACACAAAACACCTTAACCAATTATGCCTCGAAGATCCACAACACGCTACAATCACCCTGTCGGCCATGAACATGAAAAACATGAACACAAAATAAAATCACCAATCGTGAGCACAACGATCAATGTGAATGAACAACACACATAGAGAATGATCTAGAAAAATCCAAAAGCATCATGAATCACCACAGAAGCATCCGCAACAACTCAAATTACTAGAATCACATCACCTTCCTTCAAAAACACCAACTAGAGCAACTAAACAACTGACAAAAAACAAATACTCATATCTCGATCAAATCTTCATGTGAACCTCTGAAACTTCATGTGGATAAACTAGATATACTCGACAACAAACCCTTTAATTCACAACCTCTTATCATCAATATAGTGAACTAGCCATCATGTTGAACTTCATTGCATCACCGACAACCTGCAACTTATGTTATTACAATTTTCTCAATATCCTCGACATATACAGCCTTAAAAACATTAATGCCAATAGTGTTGGCATCAATGACAACCACATATAAACAACATCCAACAAGATTGTAGTATACCAATCATCTAGGGTAACATATCGCATAATCACCTCTATGATTTCGACCCAAATTTTGTTCAGAGAAGTCCTGTCATAGCCCCATGAAGGAAGCTTAACCAACTTCTTCCATTCATCATCTTTGAAAAAATAGTCCATGGCTTTGTCATTTCTCTTTCTCCTTGAAAAAATTATGCCCTACCAACAACAAACTAGTAATGGAGATGATAAAATCCTCATTTATCACAAACTTTATACTCATGACCTATAGTCTTTTTTTGTGCCAATAGATAACAAAGTCCACTGATGCCTTAGGATCATGGTCGTGCAACCTTTCCAAGAAAGGCGTAAAATTCTCATACTCCAAAATCCTCCATATTTTGTGGTTCTTCCTACATTTTTCACAAGAGTATTACTCAATTCTACTATGATCACCCCCCTTTATTACATGCATAGTGAAGAGATAACCTGGGAAAATGGTAGACTTAGGAAAATAAACCTGCAAAACAACACCCACAAAGTGTGCAACGAGAATGCAGGAAATAATGAAGATAAAACTCGAGAGGACAAGCTCAATTGTATCCATTGGTTCACAATAAAAACTTAGCATCCTCAGAAACGAGGGAGGACTCCTCCCATGCCTTAAAATCATTAATTCTGACAGCCTCATTAGCAAAAAATTCTGCCAATGAATTTCCTTCACGATAGATATGAGTGACACGAGTTTCCTCAAAGGATCTAAGCATCATTATAGCATCCTCAATCAAATAATCAATATTCCAACATGCCACGTAGACAGTTGACAATGTTAAGAGAGTCTCCCTCAACCCAAAGTTTTGAGTACCCCTCGTCCAGTGCAAACTTGATACTAATGAATACAACCTCAATTTTTGCATGGTGATTGGATTGATTTCCTGAAGGGAGTGCAATTGCACCAAGAACCTACCAACTTAATCCCTCAACTTGTAGGCCCAGGATTTCCCTTGGCTTCCCCATCAAAGTTAATATTAACCCACCTTGGAGGAGGGAGATTTCACTTAGTACTCAATCTAGCATTGATACTTGACTTAACAACCTCAGATGACACATAAGAAATCCTCCACTTAGCGGTTACTAGTAAGTCATAACCATCCAAGAAAGAGGACGTAGCACACCGAGGAGAGTCAAGGTCATGAAGAAAAAAGTTCTCCAAAATAGCCCTTCGGATTTTGATAAAAACACTTTCCACCTTGAGTTTAGCATCCCAAAAAATTTGATTATTTCTTTCTTTCCAAATGCCCCAAGAAATATGTGGTGCCATAAGATCCCAAAGCCTTTGCAAGATGAGGGACGAAGAGGGGAATTTCCACTGATCAACAAAGCTACTTGAGGAGATGAAAACCACACTCCGTGTCAGATCAAGAAAACCCAGTCCAAATTCCAAAGATCAAGAAACTTACTCCAAAGAATAAGAGAAAAATTACACCCAATGAGGAGATGAAAAGCACTCTCTACGTCAAATTCACAAAACACACACCTATTAGGAATAACAAATCCCCTTTTACAAATATTATCCCAAGTCAACACTTTTCTTTGCATTAGAATATAGCAGAAGACATTCACATTAGGGATCAATAATTTATTCCACAAATTCCCCCAAAAAGGATAGGGGTCAGGTTTTTCTAAGTAACTGACAAAGACCGAGGCCACAGAAAAATTACCATTGGCACAAGGGGCCCAAATCACATAGTTAGGTCTTAGAAATTGGGGAATCCTGATAACAACAAGGAACTCCCAAAGAACAATCAATGAAGGATCCCAAGTCTAAAACTCCTTAACACACCATTCTAATCTAGTCAACCACCATAGTACCAAATAGGAATTTGCAAAGATCAATAATAGGAGGGGCCCATGAGGGATTCACCAGTGGTTCATTATCACACCACACATCCTCCCAAAAAAGGATCCTAGAGCCATCACCCAACAACCACTTAACACCTTTAGCAACAAGGTCTTTGCAGGGGGTGATATTCTTCCAAAAACAAGTTCCCAACGGGATAGCATCCTAGTTTAGAAAGTCCCAAGGTCTCCCCACCCTAGAAAAATATTTGTTCTTAACCAAAGAGGACCAACCCGCATCCCCATTCAGGAGTCTCCAAATATTCTTCGACAATAAGGCCTTATTGAAAGATCTTATGTTTCTAATACCCAAACCACCCCACTTCTTTGGCCTTCACACAAGATCCCATGTAACAATAGGAATTCTAGCTTTAGCTTATGCCCCCAACCACAAAATCTTCTCATAATCTGCTCCATCTTTTCTTCAAACTTTGTAAGAATTTTGAACAAAACTCAGAGCATACAAGGGGATATTTTGTAGAGTAGAAGAGATAAGTTGAACCTTTCCCGCCTAGGTGAGAAGAGCTCCCTTCCACCCTACCAACTTCCTATTAAACTTATCCAAGAGACTGAGCCAGAAGGAGCCCGAGATCTTAGAAACACACAAGGGAAGGCCCAAGTAAGTCAACGACAAGTCACCCCTATTGCAAGATAGAATTCTCGCAAGATTCAATTGGAGGAACTTTGGAGTATTGAGGAAGAGCTGACTCTTGGGGAAATTAACATGTTGACTAGAATCCTTCTCATAGCCTTCAATCAATAGCTTAATAGCCCTAATTTCCTAGATAAAAGATTCACCCATCATAATTGTATCATCAACAAACTATTGATGAGTAATGGGCTCACATATAGAACAAGGGGTAAGGCCCCTTACAAAACCAAACATTAACACCTTCTAAATATTCTTTCTCATAGCCTCTGCCATCAAAATGAACAAAAATGAAGAAATAGAGTCTCTCTATCTTAAACCACAAGAGATCCAAAAAAATGGAGAGGGAGAACCATTAATAAGAACAACAAAAGGAGTTGAGATAAGTTGTTCAACAAGTTGTAGAAATATCTAAGAAAAACCAAAGAGAGCCAGAACCAACAACAAGAATTTCCAATTAACCCTGTCATAAGCCTTGAGAAGGTCCAACTTGAGAAAAAATCCCAGCTTCTTATTAGTATTCAAAGAATGGGCCACCTCATGGACCGTAATGATAGAATATCAAATTTGGAGGCCCCTAACAAAGCCACTCTGTTGTTTAGAAATAAGATTATGGAGAATTCTTTGGAGTCTAGTGGCCAACACTTTGGAAAAGATCTTGTAAATAGAATTATAGAGACTAATCGGTCTATAATCCCTAAATCCACTAGCATTAGCAGCTTTGGGAATCAGAACAATGAAGTTGGCATTCAATTCTTTGATCAATTTACTAAAGCCAAAGAACTCTTCAGTAGCATTGATAACATCAGCCACCACAATATCCCAGCAAGATTGGAAGAACAAAAAGGGGAACCCATCAAGCCCAAGGGCCTTGTTACCTTCAAAGGAAAACCTTGCCTCCTTGATCTCATTTGATGAAGGAATTACAACCAAATTCTTATTAAGGTATTTTGGAACAAGCAGAGGAATGACCTCCAGCGAATATTTCACACTATGTTGATCGCAAACCAAATCATCCCAAAAGGTGCTCAAAGAAACCAACAACATCACTGCTAATAGCCTCATCATCAATCAACAATGTCCCATCATCCATAATGGAAGAAATTATATTTGGTGATTTTTTCCAAAGGGCAATAAGATGGAAAACTTAGAGTTTTGATATCTAGACTTGAGCCAAATAGCTCGAGATCACTGCCTCTAGAAATCCTCCTCTTTAGCAATAATGTCATGAAGTTACACCAAAAGAGAGTCTTCACACAACTCAAGCTCCTCTGACAAGCCCTTAGATTGAATTTCCTCCTGAACTAGATCCAAACATTGAATGAGGGCCTTCTTAGAGTAAAAATGTTGCCAAAAGAATCCCTGTTCCACTTTTTAAGATTTCTTTTCACAATGGCCAATTTTTTTGCAACTTTGAACATTGCACTACCATCAATATTCACATGCCACCAAATTCTAATACAATCCATGAATCTAGAATCTCTCAACCACATAGCTTTGAATCTAAAAGGAAATTTCCTTCTACAACCAACCTTATCAGCTACAAAAGAGATAGGGAACTGGTCAGATCCACACCTCGTGATTGGAGAAAGAGAACAAGCAAAATTCACAAACCACAAAGACAAAACAAGAGCTTAGTTCAGTCTAACTTGGATATTATCAAAACCAACTCTCCTATTATACTAGGTGAATATGGTCCCTTTCAATTCCACATCAATAAGAGCATTATCATCAATAAACACCCTCAAATCCATATGACTATTAGGGTGAACCTGTGATCCACCCAGTTTCTCATTATCAAACAAGGGCATGTTAAAATCTCCCATGACTAGCCAAGGAGAGTCTAGAAAAGTTGAACATAATGCACCAAGTTCTTCCTATAAACTCTTCCTAGCCTTTTTTAGGTTTGGAGCATAGATGTTAGAAATGATCCAGGAGACATTGTCTCGAAGATGAACAAATATAGTGTCCACATGATTGAGACCATTCATCACAGGGATACCTTTAACAAACCTAGGGCTCCAAAGCTTAGCTAAGCCACTCGAGGCCCCTTCTAAGCTAACCCCATGAAATCCACAGTCCTTGAAAAAGTAGTTCTTCAAATATTCCAATTTATCTATCTACATTTTAGTTTCTTGAATCAACAAAACATCTAGTTTGTGGTCCCGAATAATATTCTTCAAGAGGTCATGCTTGTGCACATTGTTTAATCCCTTGATATTCCATGAAATGATCTTCATTTGCACAAGGGAGTGCTCTTGAGGGTCTTTTGGACTCCTTCAGCAACATCTCTTTTACAATCCCTCTCCACTCTCTTCTGAGAAGACGACCCTTTTTTAATATCAACTAGGAATACAATATAGTTGTTGGCTAGGCTTCAAATCAAGGGGTGAATTTGGAAGGAAGAGAGATTAATAAAGAGAGAAATTGGGATCTAGTGAATCACCTAAAAAAATTAGAACTTTGAATAAGATGGTAACTTAACAATATAATAACTCTTGATAAGGAGTTGGATTATAGAGTTATAATAGGATTTTGGTAGCATGTGTGAGAATCAAACTAATGTAGTACTAAGGGTAGTAGGAGATATTCTTTCATTGATTACTACCTAGCTTCAAGAAAGGGATATTATTTTTGTGAAGTACAATGACTTGATATGGTGTTGGAATTAGCATTTTTTAGCATTTTTAACTTAGCTATTATTTTTCACTCTATGTCTAATATTGGTGGTAGTGGTGGTACTAGTAATAATAAAGACAAGGCACATGTGAATAGGGAGGAATTTAATAAAATGGTTTGGTTACACACCTTGAGGAAGAGATTGATAATCTAGACTTGAGACTAGATGGATATTAAAATATTGGTAATTAACCAAAGACATGTATGTCACTTCTTAGTATAGAAATTAGAGAAGTTATGACAGTTTTTCTTTTCTATCCACTAAAATCTTTGGCCTAGAAGAATATGTTTTTTCACTCTAAGTTATCTCTAGTCATGTAGGAACATATCTTCTACATGATGATATCAAGGGAAACTAGGTTGAATTCAATTTCCAAATTGGCCATTTTCATGGCTTGAGTGAGAACATATGTTAACTACATAAGGTAGTTATATATTGTGCGAAGGGTTTAAAAGTAAAGATGTCCCAATTTTCTCTATTATAATGATGAAACCTATGTGGTGGAAGTAGACTTCAATCACCTTGTGTGTGATGTTGATTGCAATAAAATTAATTCTTCTATGATTAAGGGAAGGGCCAATGTAATTTTCATTCCCACTCTTTAATTTTTTTTTTGTATAAATCTAGTGTATGGGTTGATATGTTGTAATTATGTTTTTTATTGGAACTGTAGTGCTAGTATAGTGGAATTATGACAATAGTTTTGGTTTTTTTCTTCATCTATATGGGTTGATTGTCATTTGTTAATGCTTTAGTATTGTGTTAAGTATAATGTATGAACATTTTAGTCTCTCTCCAATTTATCTATTAAGGTTTCAATTTAACTATTTCTTTATAAATTCCAGGGTTTAAAAAACACAAATTCATCAAGTTCATAGAGAAAATAAACATTGTAAAATAGTGAGTGAGTGTTTTGAGTGAATGCCTATTTGTTGGTTCTAGGGATTCCAACCTTCACTCAAAATCCCCCATTGTTCGAACCTAGGCACCTGCTATAGTTTCAAAGCTCATGGAGGTCACAGAGGAAGATCTGATGGTGTGAGGTCATAGAGGAAGGTATGGCATGAGGTGGCAGAGTTTTTAGCTCACTACAGAGTCAACTCAAATTTAGAGTTTCTCTGTTAAATTTCACAATGCAAACAAACTGAAAATAACAAACATCAGTTTATATATAATCTTTTAAAAAATCATTAAAATAATACCTTCAAGAAAAGGTAACCTTTTCTTGAATGTATTATTTTATTTTATTTTTTGCTTTATGAAGACCTTCAAATGAAGAACATCTTCACTCGAAGGTTAACATTTGATCAAAGGTCTTTAGGTGAATATCTTCAAGCGAAGGACCTTTTTTTGAAGCAATATCTTCGAACAAAGGTAGTTAAAAAAAAATTCCCCCCATGCCTTCAAAATTTTCATGTCTCAAGTTTGGGACCCATTATTATGGGATTACACATACATGTTTTATACATGAAGCTTGTAATTTCATATATGGATTGGATATGTCAGTGGCATGAGGTTTAATTGTTATGGTGTATATACCTTGGTTTTTTAGGTATGGTTAGTTAGACATGTTAGCAACTATTTATGGTTGTTAGTCTAGCTATGGCAATTATTTCTTGATAGCTATTGATGCATATTTTCTACTATTAGATTCAATGTTTTTGTTTGGATATCGATTCGAGGTAAGAATTATAATTCTATGTGATAGTAAGTGTGACATATCTTTGGATGGGATCTTGTATTTATGCATTGGAATGATGGAGGATGAGAGGATTCATGTTTGAGATGGTGGTCACTTTGATTATTGTTGCAATTATCTTGATGGAGCACATGGAGCACTTAGATTTCTTGATGGTGCATGTTGGCTATAGGGATTGTTCCCTTGATTTTTTAGTTTACTTTTTACCAATTATAAAGTGTATACAAGAAGTGGGAGAATGTTATAAAATGTGTGGTGTACACTTTTCATAATGTTATAATACAAAATTAATATTGTTTTTGATGCATCTAGGGGATCTAGGAATGCATGCATCACATGGGTTAAAAATTCTTGGGGCCACTTTATCTGTTATATGTAATATTCAAATAAATATTTAATGTGGGTTTACACATTGAGAAAACATAGTACCAAAAGTAAATGAGGGGTAAATGGCTTTCTAAGCTCATGGTATTAGTCACATGGTTTATGTAATACCACTTTTGTAATTTTGTGCAAGCTTATGTCTATAAAAACAAGATCATGAGTAGTTGTTGAGGGTGGATTTTTTACTATTTTGGCTAAGGATAGTTTGAGCATCTCTTGTAAGTTGAAAATATTAGGAGAGGAACTATGGATTGGATTGTGTGGTTATATGATTCTCATTTTCTTGTTAATATGTAGTGCATATAAAGAGCTTGACACTTTAGATGTATTCATGGAGATTTTGCAAATGTATTGTAACCTTTTTTCATGAGATAATATATTGAGTATGCATACTTTTGGAGGATAAATTTTTCCCTCTTGAAGGTTTTCCCAAGGTACATCTTATGTCATCTTGATGCTATATTTGTATATTCTTTTGCATATAGATTTTGTATACTTGTTTGTATGATTTTCTCTCTTGGGGTTATGTGGAAAAAGTTCTATATGGATACAAATTTCCTTTCAAATATTCACTTTAATATTTAGGTATGATAGGTGAATTGGAAATATCAACAAATAAGAAATAAAAGTGAGGGGAAATAAAAGGAAATAACTAATTCACTTTAATATTTCACAATGAGATGACATGTGATGAGGGGAAATAGAATCATAAAAAATTAGGTGAATGTATTCATTCCTAGTGAATCCAAAAGGAGAGAGAAGTGGAAATAAAAGGCAAGAAAATGAAAATGGAAATGCAAAATATTAAACCATTTTAATATTTTTAAGTGAAAAAAATCACAAAAGGAAAAATAGAAAAGAGGAGGCTTATGAAAACTATAAAGTGAACTTTATTCATGCCTAGGTGAAAATAAAAGAGGAGATATTTTAAAACATGAAGATAATGTTTGTTGGTGTAAATAGGTGTTATTATTATATAGGTCCTATTTACATGTTAAGTACATTTAGGTCCTAGGAGAGAATATTTCTAGTTAGCATTAATTAAGGGGGAATCTTTCTAGTTAAGTATTAGTTGTCACTTATCTTTTGACATTTAATGCTTGTGTTGTAGGTCATTTAATATTTGTTAGGGTGGTCATCTCATTGTACAAGATTAAGACACATGTCAAGATCTTGTCTAATCCTATCCAACATTTTTCCTTTATAAGCAAGGCATCATTTGTACATAAACAAAAAAAATTGTTCATTGTAATTCTAATATATCACTACAATCTTGAGTATTGCATATTGGCCACATCTTGCATCCATTGTTGTAATTTCTTGTTCTTTCTTTTCTCTCTTGTAGAAGGTTGTTGTTGGTTTTTGTAGGTGATCCTGGAGGCTTATGTGACTCTAACATGGTATTAGAGCTTTAGAATTTCAAAACCCCTTCTCAGATTTAAGGGTTATTTAAGTTTGAGATTTGTAAGGTGCACATTGGGGCAATACGAGCCTCATGGTTGAGTCTAGATCAAGGCCCAAAACCCCCTATTTTCATGTAAAATACTTGATATATTTGAGTGAAAAAATTTAAGATATTTTTAAGGGTTTGCAGATTTTGGAAAAAAATTATTCGTACAATAGTACAAAATTCATACCGTCATACAATCCATATGGTGTTGTACTGTGTCATATTGTCCTTTATGTGCAATCCTTTACTGAATCGACATATTTCGTGAATATTTTCTATAGTGTACAGGGATTGTGTCACCTCTGTGTAATCTATTGCATCATTGGGTACGAATTCTAGTGTCTGCGGTATAATTTTGTTGGTGGTAAATTTTTATTAATTAAATATTATTTCACAAATTTTAAAAATTTTGGTCACCATCATAATATTTTTACTAGAAACCATCTATTTTTGTCGATCACCGCAAAACCTATAGCTCTCGATTCCCATTGAGCCTCACGGGAGGTCCCATGGGAGGCTCTTGGGGGCCACAGCTGGTGTGGGGGGCATACATAGCTACCAACCCACCACTGGGGAGCGTTGCTCTGCCTGAGGAAAGCCACCTCCAAGTAGCAGTGCATTTAAAAAAAAAATCAGTGATAGGGTGATATGCGTGACTAGGCACTAAATTTCTTAAGCCCCTGGTGCTAAACTTGGTCCCCTTATAGCCCTAATAGGGCATTTTTTCCATAGGCCATAACCTTTCGCCCAAGTGTCAAAAATTTATAAACAACATATTAATGGAAAGCTAGTTTTGAGCACTTTACAGTGGTGCAAACCATTTTTTTTTCAAATTTTGCCTCAAATGAATTTTATTGCTAGTCAAAGTCAGTTTTTCCTTTTTGGACTCCTAAGCTGATAAATTTTTACCATGATATCCATTTTTTTTATTCTTGTGGCATTGGAAAGGTATTGAGAAGCTCTACATTTTTATTCATGCACTTTTTCCAGATTCAACCGTAAGTATCTTTTTGGTTGATTACTTGGACATACTGCAACCTGGAGAAGTTTTTCCACTTTGAAAGGCTTCATTTTTAGTCTAGATCATATTAGGAAATGTCACTTTCAGTTTAAGGATCTTATTATGAAAGATTGTTGTAATTTTTCCATCTTTGATCCATCTTGGCATTGTAAATTTGGAATGTAATTTTGACATTGTAAACACACTACATATAAAGTGACAAAAATATTATTGGGGGGATTATTGATTGATTGATTAGGGGGTCTCTTGGTGCATTGTTTTGATCTGTTTCTTGTGCTCTTCTTATTTTCATGGATCATTCTAAGGTTCTTTTGCTAACATCATATAACTATTAAACATGGCATCAACATGCATGACATATACTAATGAATGACGACCACTCTCTATATGTTGAAAATAAAGTACTTAGACCTATAGATGATGAGAAAAAGATAAAATGGATGATTTAACATACCAAAGATCTTTGATATTTTTCATAAACTAGTTTCTCAAGATTTATTATTCCAAATTGAAACATGCAAGAATTATCATGACGTTTGGGACAAATTAAAAACATTATATTTTTTTATAGATGAAGTAAGAGGCTCTTAACTTGATAATGAATTAATGAGCCTTGATCCTAAGAACTTTGAAAACATCCAAGACTACATCACTAAGGTTAATGATCTAAAAGAGAAATGTAAAGCATGTGGAATTGATAAGGTCATTTAGTTGGTCTATAATTCATTGAACAAACTTGGTCTTGATTAAATACTGATTTTGTTTCTAGCTTTCATACTCATAGGTTGACTATGGGGTCTACATATACCACACCTTCATTTGCATCATTTTTTAAGATTTTGATACATGAGAAACAAAAGCTTATCTCAATGGGTCTCATCAAGTCTTCTAAATATTAGTCATTGTCGGCTAGTCAAGTGGAAGAATTAGATAATACTAATAAGAAGAAGAATAAATCAAAGAACAATCCACATTCAAATAAACCAAAGAATACATCCTCTTCCTTAGATAAATCATCTAAGAAGGAGAAGTCTACTTGTTCATATTGCAAGAAGCTTGGGCATGATGAACATTCTTGTTACAAGAAAGATATAATTGATGAGTTGAAACATCTTCTAAAAAAGGATCAGATTAATTTTCCTTCTAGAATGTTTGAGTCACCTTCTTCTTCAAAAATTTCTAAAAAGGACAAAAATCAAACTACATGTAAAGCTCTTTGTATTTTTTAGGTCATGGATCAAGGAGATGACTTCTAGATTCAGGAGTATCTCATCATATGGCATCTCCATAGTCTATATTCTCTTATTTTGAGCCTTGTACTATGTCTCCTATTTTTATGGGAAATAATACATACATGAGTGTACTTGAGAATGGGTCTATGAGTTTTGAGGAAAACACTTTCAAGGATGTTTTGTACGTTCCTCATTTGACAAACAATATCCTTTCCATATATCAGATTACACATGGCAGAGATGGGAGGAATGTGGAGTTCACTTCTAATTTAGTCATCATTTAAGACTCAGAGAGTAGAGAGATTCTTGCTACTAGGATGGTTGATCATTCATCTCAGTTGTATACCTTTTTACATTTTTCTTATGATGGTGACATTACTCCTTTAGCTATTCATCACACTTCTAGTGTGAATTATGATTTAAAGGAGACTTTTGGCTTCTTGAACTTGGGTGTTATTACATCTAATCCCATTCTGAGCCTTGCATTTGATGATGCTCATAGTCATAGGTTTGGTCTCTTGTGATTTAGTGCAATAGGATCTACATTGTCTACCAACTACATGGGATGCATACTTGATAGACATTGGTGGGTTGTTTGTTGAGTCACACATTTTAGATTTGGTAGACACCATTGACTGCATACATCTTCTCTTTGATGGAGATGATGTTGCGAGGGAATTATCTAACCCTCTTGTTCATTCTTTACATGATCACTCTTTGTATCTTGATATGAGTGTGGATACTCTTGGACAACATTTGGAGGAGGCTAATTGAAATAATGGGGAGGAGTGTGGGAGAGAGCGTGCGCAAAGGAATTTCAAATTTTTATATTGGCGAGGAATCCTCTAAGGAGGACGATGGAGATCCAAGAGGAGGCGGTGGTGGCTGGGGTCTGTTTTGGGCTGGGTTGGAGCTGCCAGCTATGGCAGAGTTTGTAGGAGCTAGATTGTCTTTGATGGGTGTGGTAGGGAACGAGGGTTTTGAAGCTGTTGGTGGGGTTTTCATGTCTTAGCAGGGAGTGGAGTCAAGATCAACTCGGTTGGAGACGTTGGATGGATGCTTCTAGTTTTTGTTGTCTCTTGGCTTGAGGGCTACGGTGGATCTCGTGGTTCCCTTCTGGTCTTGGGCTGTGTCAGAGGCTTTCATGGAGATTGGCTTTTGTTCGGTTGCCTCTTGGAGGTTTTGGAACCCATGAGGGTTTGTCATTTCCTTTCTCTTTGGCCCCTGCTTTTTTATGGCTTCTTTTTCTTGTTAGGGGGTTTTGTTATCTATTTTTTTTCTTAAGGGATGTTTGGAAGTTGTTGCTTCCCTAACTGGGAGAGCTCATCATTTGCTTATCTGAGGGTTTCTTTGAATGTTTCAGCTTCTTCTTTGTCCTCTTGGTAGAAAAATGGTGGTCACTCTATGTTTGTTCTCTCCTTGTACCCTGAAGTGTATTCTTATTTTCTGGGAGAGATTCTTTTGCTTTGGATTCCTTTGGAATCTCTTTGGTTTGTAATCTTCCAGTTGTTAGGGTTCGATTTCCTTTGTTTATATCCTCTAACCTCTAGGTTTCTTTGTGGTGAGGGTTATGTTGTTCCTTTCCTTATTGGTTCTATGGCTTTGCTCTTTAGGCTTCTTTTAGTGCATCTTTGGGTTACTCTAGTTTTTCCTATGGAGGTGGTCCTATCTTCTATTGAGGGGGAGATGGGTGTGGCTGGAAGTGACCTTTCTCCTATAGAGGTGGAGTGGGATGCTACTGGTTATGCTTGGAAGTGTTGTTGGGGGATTGATGAAGCCATGTCTTATGGTTGCATGGGAGTTGTTGATGGCCTTCCTGGTGTCTTCTTTTCTTTATCTTCTATTGAGGTGGAGATCTTGAAAAGCAAGCTGATCTCTATGGTGTTTACTCTCAAGGATAATGGTGGTTGTAGCCATAATGGAATGGAGGATTATGGGTTTCTCTCCTATAGAGGTGGAGAGAACAGTTGGTTTTTGAAGAACATTGTTGGAGCCCTGTGCATTTGTGATGATTTTTCCTATAGATGTGGAAAGGGTGTTTTTTTTGGGCTTTAATACTTCTAATTTTGGAGCTTTGTGTCTAATCTATGTTTTCCAAGTTATATCCTCGGGTTCAAGGTCCCTACCAAAACTTGGATGTACAGGGTTGTGGATCCCTTCAAAATCCATAGGTTTGGGTTTAAGGTCCCTATCAAAACCAATGGGTTGTAGTGGGTTGTTGGTCCCGTCAAAATCAATGAGTTCAAGATTCATGTAAATTATTGGTTCGTTTTTGGGCAGCTTGTTGGCTTTTGGTTAGTTGTTGGCTTGTTGTGTCCCTGCTTCATTGTTGGTTGCATTTGATGCTATCTTTCAGGCAGCTTGTTCTTCTTGGTGTGGGTTTTGGGTCCCCTTAAAACCCGACGGTTTCAGGTTCATTCAAAACCTGTTTATCCTTCTTTCAAAAACATTAGGAGGCTTATTTGTCTTCATAGGATGAATATTTATCTTTGAAGTGTGTTCTACATCTATCTCTAGGATATTCTACATTAACATCTTTAGTTGTGTGGCCTAGAACACCTATTTGGAGTTTGTAAGCTTTCAACATTGACATGGAGACACTTGAGCATAGTTCGAATACATCACATATCATTCTTCTTCCCAAATATTCCTTTTAGGAATGGGAAGACACCATGCACATCATGTTAGAAACCAAGATTAGACATGCAAACCAGAAAATACCTTCCACAAGATAAAAACAAAAAAAAGAAGAGCAATTTGCATGAAGCTGTGCAAATGAATAATATTCAGGAATTGAAAAATTACAACGAATGAATTACTTTATAAAAGCAATGTATGCATAACCCTAAAGGTCAAACCTAATGTTGACCTAAAAACAACTCAACTAAATAAATCTTACTTATTAATTAAGTAAACTAATTATTACCTAAGTAAACTTAATAAAGTGTAATTAAATAATTAATTACACCAACACCCCCCTTAAGTGCAACTTAGGGAGATTAAAAAATTATGCACCTAATGCTAGGATGAATGCATGAATGGGTCTCGACTACAAGGCCATGCTAGGTACCCATGTACAAATGTTGTTGGTGTAATTAATATTTAATTACACTTTGCATAAGTTTACTTAGGCATATTTAATTCCTAAGTTATAGGTTTTTATCCTTATCTTATTGAGCTATCTTGTTGCTCAAGATAAGATTAGGTTTATGCATATTTTCTTTTATAATGCAAATTATCTCTTGTAATTAATTGTACTTTGAATATATCAATTTGCACATCTTTTGCAAATCTCTGCTTTTTCGTTTTTCTCTTCCGTGGAAAGTGATTTTTCTGGTTTACAATCAGATCTTGGTTTCTAACTAGTATAAGAGCCTTGTTGTCGGAACTCATATTTGCATAATAATCTGCTTCTCCCTAAGTTGCACTTATGGGGGGTTGTTGGTGTAATTAATATTTAATTACACTTTGCATAAGTTTACTTAGGCATATTTAATTCCTAAGTTATAGGTTTGTATCCTTATCTTATTGAGCTATCTTGTTGCTCAAGATAAGATTAGGTTTATGCATCTTTGCTTTTATAAAGAAAATTATCTCTTGTAATTAATTGTACTTCGAATATATCAATTTGCACATCTTTTTCAAATCTCTACTTTTTCGTTTTTCTCTTCTGTGGAAGGTGATTTTTCTGGTTTGCAATCAGATCTTGGTTTCTATTGGTGTAATTAATATTTAATTACACTTTGCATAAGTTTACTTAGGTAATTATTTAATTCCTAGGTTAATTAATTGTCATCCTTATCTTATTGAGCTATCTTGTTGCTCAAGATAAGATTAGCGTTATGCATCTTTGCTTTTATAAAGCCAATCATTATCATGTAATTATGAATTCTCTAATATATCAATTTGCACATCTTTATGCAAGCTTCTGCTTTTTTCTTTTTCTCTTTTGTGGAAGGTCTATTCTAGTTTGCAAATCTGATCTTGGTTTCTAACATGGTATCAGAGCCTTGATTTGTAGCCCCTTCTCATATTTTTTGAGAAAATCATTGCAGGGTTCGTTCAAGATTCTTCGAGGATATCATGCCTTGAGTCCATCTATGAGGTATTTTGGATCAAATCGGGCTTCACCATTGGATTCAGAGCACTGGAAAAAGTCAAGATTGACTTTTATTTTGTAGATTTTGGCCATCATTTCCCAGATCTGTGAGGGTTTCAGGCTGGTAGATTTTTTGCAAGTTCTGGAGGTAGCCATTTTTTCGGAGCAGTTTGGGCAGAAACAGAGGTCACCATCGCATTTGTAGCAGCCAAAAACCCTAAGAACACTTGTCATTTTGTCGATTTTGGTGCAATTGATCCAGGAGGCAAATTTTTTTTGCCTCCCCAACACACATTATGAGGGTCGCAAATCAAAAAAATGGTGAAAAACATCAAACATTGGCTTTCATTTCTGCGCCTCCAGTGTTAATCTGGCACATTGCCCACCCGCCGCTCGGCAGCCACCAGGTGGCCACCCGTAGGCCACTTAGGCCAGCGGCGCCACCCAAAGGCGGCCAATCTGTTTAGCCCCGCGGACCCCCAGTAGCATAGGCCGCAGTCATATGGGGAACCGGGCGATATGCGGCCGGCCGCCCAGCCCCTTTTGCATACCCGGAAGGTCATATGGGCAACTAGGGGCTCCACCCCAACCCCCAACTACTAGCCCCCTGATCCTGCATGGGACCAGGGGCTCTTTTTTTTAGCCCCCTGGGCGCCTTGCAACCCTTATTGGGCATTCTGGAGCTGCTTTCACCAAATCGGGCATATTTTTTGCGTACGATCTCTGTTTTGTGCAAACAAGATATCGTTGGAAAGCTGATTTCAACACCAATCTAGTGGTGCAGGTTTTTTTACCTGATTTTTCTCCAGATTTATTTTTTAGGCCTTTGAACTCAGATGTTGTTGTTTTCACTCTGGAGGGCATATCTTTTGACTCGATGATCCATTTTTTGTCATTCTTGCAGCGTTGGAAAGTTGATTCAGTCCTCTACACAGATATGAGGTCTATTTTATTTTTTTGTTTATGCATGTATATAATTCTCTCCTTTTACAATCATTGGGTTATTGTAATAAATGAACTGAGATAAAGTTCCTTCAAGGGGGTTTCTTGCATAATAATATGATTAAAGTATGCATGCACTTTGATCTCCATATCCATCTTGATTTGTTGGCAACTCGCATGGGTTATCTGGTTTCTTAGTTTCTTTTGGCCACATTTTTGCTATAGCTTGACACATATCGGATTCATCGGTTCACACTTCAATTGAGAGATTATGTTTCTTGATCCGCATTGGTTCAAATTCTTCTCATATTGAGGGCCATATTTTTTATGGTTAATGTTCCAGATTCTTTTTGGTACTCCTTCCCATGGAAGAGTTTCAGTCACAGTTTGGCATCAGCATCGAGATACATGGCTTCCAGATTTTGTCATCATCTTATCTACTGTTGCTTCACAGATTCTAGGGTCGTCCTATGGGCAGTTTTAGTTTCAATTTGGCATTAACTTCGAGAGACACAAGGCCATGCTAGGTACCCATGTACAAATGCAATGAATGGGAAAGAGGAGAAAAACCAGTGGGACAAACCCCCCCTCAATGAGATGACCTACTACAAAGAAGCACTGAAAGATCACTGGTGGAGCTATCATGATAATGCAACAACAAACTTGATGCCAAGGAACACTAGAAAACTCACAAATTGGAACAACCTTGGAATCTATGAAGAAACAATAGATGAATAAATGATGCCCCCCATAAGAGGGAATGATATGATGAAATAATCTGGAAGCTATGCGTATCTTGATGTCAATGCCAAACTGTGACTAAAATTGATCCATAAGAGCAAGTACCATGAAGATTCTGAAACATTAACCATAAAATGAATGGCCCTCAAACTAAGATGTGAATCGTTGCGAACCAAAATGTCTCAAGCTATGAGCAAGATGTGGCCAAAAGAAACTACATAATCCAGATACAACTCATGCGAGTTGTCATCAATATGAAGATGAGATCAAAGTGCACGCAATGAAACTACACTCTAATCAAATTATTATATAAGAAACCCCCCTGATGGAACTTTATATAAGTTCATTTATTACAATACCCCATGATTGTAAAAGGAGAACATGCAAAACATGCATAAATTGAAGAGAAAATGCAAACCTAGTGCATGAAAAAAAGAGTACATGCACAAAAAAATGTTCACATTTGCCTCCATGATAAAAAATGACCTCATATTTGTGTAGAGGACTTGTTGTGCATGTTTTGCACACACGCCCCACCGTAGGCAGGGACCCCCTTTTTTTTGCTCCCGATAGATTGCTTTGCTCTTGTCTTGTTTTGCGTGCCCCATATCCAATCCCAAATTGGTCACGTGCCTTCAAATGATTAAATTCCCTTGACCAAATTCACCCACTTGGGGTATTCAAATCTACGGAGAAAAGAGGTCCACCATCCCCTTTTATGCTTTTTGTCTTATTCTTGATGATTGCAAACATCCGTGGACCCCCGTCGCTCCCGTTTCCACATTTTTTACTTTGGGGGCTACCTTTTTTGGATTCGGGGTGTGTTTGAAGTGCGTAAATGAACTGCCAAGGTTTCATCAATGTTCCGTTAAGTTTCGACGGTTTCAGAACTTTCCCTCCCGAATTCCCTTCCTCCTTGGTTGTTTGGAAACATCTGTCAACCCCTATCGCTCCCGTTTCCACATTTTTGACTTTGGGGTCACCCTTTTTTGGATCTAGGATGTGTTTGATGTGCTTAAATGAACTGTCAAGGTTTCGTCAAAGTTTGGTTAAGTTTCGGTGGTTTCGGAGTCCGTCCCCCTTTGGCCATTTGGAACATCCAAAGGCCACCTCCCTTCCGGCCTTTGGATTCCGAGTCCTCCGTGGCAGTTTCCGAAAGTCCATCCCCCTTTGGTCGTTTAGAACATCTGACGGCCACCTCCCTTCCGGCCTCCGGAGCCCGGGTCCTCCGTGGCCGTTTCTAGAAGTTTGTCCCCCTTTGGCCATTTGGAACATCTGGTGGCCACCTCCTTTCCGTCCTCCAAAGCCCGGGTCCTCCGTGGCCGTTTTTGGAAGTTCGTCCCCCTTTGGCCATTTGGAACATCCGACGACCACCTCCCTTCCGGCCTCCGGATCCTAGGTCCTCCATGGCTATTTTTGGAAATCCATCCCCTTTTGGCTGTTTGAAACATCCGACAGCCACCTCTTTTCCGGCCTACGGAACTCGGGTCCTCCGTGGCCATTTCCGGAAGTCTGTCCCTCCTTGGTTGTTTTGAACATCCGAGAGCCTGCCTCCTTCCCGGCTGTTTTGAACATTGGGGAGCCTGCCTCCTTCTTGGCTATTTTGAACATCCGGGAGCCCGCCTTCTTCCCGGCTGTTTTGGCTTCCGTCCGCTGTCTGCCTTCTGGCTTTCTTCCGCCGTCTTTCCACTCTCTAACGCTCACACCTTTAAAGCATGCATTAATGTTTATAGCCCAAATGAACTTCAAATATGAATATCAAGATATTTTGATGATGCATGGATGTATCTAATAGGGAATTTGTAGGTTTAACTGACATTTTCCTTAACTCATGTATAAATGTACTTACGACACTTCATGTTTGTAGGAGTCAAGAAGCCTTCCGTAGGTCTATCGGAGAGGCCCATTGAGGTAGTTGTTCTACCTTTTTCTAGATGATGATGATTTCTAATGAGCTTTTTTCCCAATCAGGGGCCACCAATCCATTGATGCCAATTGTCAACAAACTCATTTGATCGAAGGAAGAACACTGCAAGCACATTAAGCAAAAGACAACTTTCAGGCAGTTTTAGCTACAGTGAAAAAGGAAATCAGCTAAATGACGAAATTGCTATAGTGACTGGCACTAGATGACAAAATAGAGAAAAGACAAGGAATGTATTTTAAATTGCTAGATAATGGAGGGTAGGTGAAACCCTATTGTAAATTAAATCTGGGCCATTCGATGTAATTGAATCCTAACCATTTATTTGGACTTTGGAAAACTATAAATAGGGGCTTGCCCCTTATTTGTAAGGGTTGGAGAGCTATTGTAAGAAGCATTTTGTAGAAATAGAAGATAGCATTGCATGAGTTTATGAATGTTTTATTTGATTTTTCTCATCTTGTATGCATGGTTCTACTTTCATGTTAGTTTTAGTATTAGTTTTTCTTGAATGGCTATTATGATGGTGTTGTTGTTATAGTATTTGATGAGCTTCCAGCCCATACTTTTAGCACTTGTTGATGACAAGCTGTTGTGCAAAGTTAGTCTGGGCTTCTTTATTCCATTGCTGCAACTTAGTTCAACTGCATGTTCATGATGTACATGTGCAATTTGAAAATCAGAAAACCTTAGGAGATTGCACTGGTTTTGTGTAGTTGTAGGTTTCTCTTGGTCAAACAAAAACTCAGTTTATGAATCCTGTCTACTTTAGCAATCACCATTATTACTGTTCATTCGTAGCTTAGGATTAGAATAGCTTTCTTAAACCTTCTTTTTTTGTTATTTCTTTTAATTCTTGGTTAGAGTAGGATCTAAAGCATCACCATGAAGCTAAATTAGATGAACTTGATGAGTTTCAGCTTGCTATTTTAAGTGGACAGCCACTGTTCATTCACTTCCAGCACTTTGAAACTGCATTTGCAAACCCAATTTCCCATGCTTTGTAACTCATCCGTAAGACCGCCTTGTGATTCCAACAAATCACATCAAACAACTGAGATATTCCAAGCACTGTCAAGACTTGACATTAGAGACCTTGGGATAGTGTTATGCAATTTGATTGTGGAAGATTGTCTTTCAAGAGAGGTATTGCATCTACGCATTACCTGTGTTGAGAAGTGCATAAAAAATAGATCAACAGAACTGGCACTAGAGGGAGGGCTGACACGTTGGGAATAAAAAGATGAAGGTTGAAAGTGATTCATTTTTTGTCCTCCTCCTCCTAACAGATTAACAGAACTGGCACTAGAAGGATGGCATGACATGTTGAGGCTACAAAGCTAAAAGTTGGAAATCAAAAAGAGCACTTTCAAGAAGAAATATGAGATAGGAAGATCTCTTTTAATGCTAAAAGTGAAAAAAATTTGAAGGCAAGTAGAAGCTGAGTCAAAATGGAGCAGAATGCACAAATTGACATCACTCAACTACATGCAGATTTGAATAAGAGACTGAAGAATCCATTCCAGCAGTTTGCATTGGCGGATAGATGTCGGATCCATTGCACTCACATGCACAATGAGTTGGGGTGTCTGACTTTTTTGAACAGAATTGAAAAGGTCTTGCAAGGAGAAATCCTAGGAAATCTATTTGCCTTTAGCCCTTGCAGACTTGGAGGAAGAATTGACAAGCATGGTAGCCAAGGCATTCAAGGAGCTTATCCAAGAACATTTGAGCAACAAGGATGGACCAAGATTGGTGGAAGTACTAATGGAAAGTTGGTGTAGATTTCATAATGCACCACATTCAGAATTTATGTGTCCATCATGTGACAACATCATTTCTTAAACCAAGGGTTGTTTGGACAAGTTGGAGCAACCAACTCTCAATGAGGAGAAGTTATCCAATGAGGTAGAAGAGTTGTCAACATCTGGAGGACAGCAAAATAAAGATGAACTAAGAAATTTGACACAAGTTGGTGTTGGGACATCAGACATAGAAAATAAAAACCAAGAGGGAGGAGCTGAAAGTCTTGGGACAGTAAGGTGCATTGATGAAAATCTAATTGTAACTAGTTTAGTAGGTTTTCCCTCCATTGAAGAAGAGCAGTCCTCCACTCAAGAAGAGGAACGAACGACAATTGAAAATGAATTAATAGAATTTGTAGCAGCATATGTAAGGACAACCAACACAAATGTTGAAAATCAAGAAGAAGAGGAGGCTGAAAGCCTTGGGGCAGCAGAAGGAGATGATTAAAGCATAAGAAAAATCAGGTTAGAAGACCTCTCCTTCATAAACGACAGTGATCGAGAATCTGAAAATGCATATTTGGGGGAGTAGGAACAACCACTTGCCGTGGCTATCTACCATCAAGCTTCTTTTTTGAATGATGATGAGGACCCAGTAGCAAAAAGATATGAACAAATCGTCTCCAAATTAACAAGGGATTGGTCAGAGCTAAAATACCAGGTGGATTTGGAGGTGTTACTATTACCAAATTGGTGCAGACTTCATGATTCATCACATTTGGAGTTCACATGTGAACTAGACCAAGAAGCCATCAAACAAGTCAAAGAACAAGTAAGGCAGCCAAGTGCCCGACCTCCTCTACTTGCTGCTCAGATCGAAGTAGAAGACCAAGAGCCCAAATCAAGTGATGGCTCAGTTAAAGATAGGCCTCAAGAGGATGTTGGGGCAGCAATAGAAGAAGGACAACAATACAATCTCGGACTTTCGAGCGATGAAGTAGATCAAATGTTGTCCACCAGTCACCAAGAAGTTTTTCCTCTTAAAGAGCAGTTGTGTACCATGGATGATGGGATTTTTGGTGAGTCTTTGGAGGGAGATTGCATAGTGAATTTTGGTCCCCTTGATGAGGTGCCATCAATTAATGACTTCTTTCCATTACGAGCTGCACTACGGAGGTATACTCATGCTGAGGACGAGCACATCCCAGAAGACGGTAACGATGAATACATACTCCTTGAGCCCCCGAATAGTGATGCACTAGAGTTTCCAGATTAGGAGAGGAGCTCCTTCTCCATTTACAACAATAGTGAGCAAGAAGAAATGAGTGAACGTCATGATGAGATACATGAACAGCAAAGAGAAGAAGACAAAGGTGGGGGTATTTTAATGGCTTCTAGCAGACATGACATGCTTGGTCAACTACATGACTTAACTGGTAGTTCTTCTACCTTAATCGTTGTTGATCCTCCCTCATATTCAGATGGCTGCAATAAGATAGATTCGTGTATGTCGTCATCCCATGACACTGAACATTACGAAAATAACGCTGACACCTGGGAAAGGAGATGGGACAGTATGCTGCCCCTTGAAGACAGCAATCAAGAAGAGGTTTGGGCAAAGAAAACCAAATCAGAGGGGGTGTACTTCCTTGAGGAACAACCAGTGGAGGTTGTGGGTCCCATTGGTAGATTGGAAGAGCTATTTGTTGCCCCATCCTTCCAGCCTTATGCAAGCTTAAGGTCCACAGTGCTGCACCTTCCACCGTGCCCGCCCGAGGCTGCCAATGCAACGATCAATGATGTTGTGCTTACTCTTGACTATCCAACGCTGCCACCTCCGTGTGATGACATCCAGGTTCTATCCTTCCTTGCTCCAGTTAATTTTCATAGCTGCACTTATTATTTTGATTATGGGAATGAGGGAAAACAAACATGTTTATGGATTAATCATGGGTTCAACGAGCCTCCTCAATTGCTGATTTTTCATGATGGCGTGATTGAACTTGAGTGTTGCAATGGTGAATTTTTTTTTAGAATATAAAGATAAGTTTGCATGGTTAAGAATGATAACGATTTCCCATTTTCTTGTGCATGCATTACGAAATCCAATGAATGTTAATGTTGGTTTTCCCTGCCTGAACATAGTGCTTTGTAAATATCTTTGTACATAGCCCATTTTGAGTAGTATAGGTTTCTTGTAAATACTCTGCTTTCTTGCTTTCCTTAGGTTAGTTGGTTTGTGCAGGTTGCTTGTTTCATTTTCTTTTTATTTTCTTTCACTTTGTTGTTGCTTTACTCAGGGTCCCTTTGCTTTTAGCTGAGCACATCTGTGTGTACAACAACCATACTTATTGCCTAGGGTTGTTCTACGTATTTCTTTGTCAAACTCTAATCAAGTCTTCAGAGTGGATGGTGAAGGTCTTATGTTAGTGTCAAGCAATCTGGCTGTTTAATTCAAAGAGGATAAGTTGTTGGTTTAGTCTAACTCTGACGTATTCTGAAATCTTACAACTCTTACACATCTTAAGAATTCGACGGTCACTATAGGGCCTTTTGTGAAGTCTAGTTAAGTGAAAAATCTAAAATTCTAATCTAGTGCCACTGTGATTCTCAGCCCTAAGTGCGAGCTTCAATGCTTGCGGGTTGAAATAAAAGAGCTGAAAAGAGAAAAGAAAGAAAGAAAAAATTGAAAATTAAAAGAAAGAGAAAATTCAACTTTTTGGGGGTATTCGAGCAACTCTACCGAGGCTATGGATGCCTGGCTGGTAGTAGAGCAATGTTCGGGAGAATCACAGCGACAACCTCGTCGGGGCTATGGACGCCTGACTGGCAGCGAGGCAATGTCCCGGATGCTTTTGGAGTTGGAATAAACTACATAGCTTAACTTGACGGAGCTTGGGTTCCTATAACAACTGAAGGATGGAAATTAACGCAATTGCACACACTTGGATTTTCATCATACTGAAGGTTGGGTTCGCTAGTGGTTTTGATCCTTTGGTTGGGTGTCTAGTTTGTTTGCCCTAGCGTGATGGTCGAAACCAGAAATTCTGGGTTCGTAATTCCAGTTTGTCATCAAAATGCTCTAGAGCATTTCCCCAGCGAGTCTCCATTTGTTGTGCATATTTTGCACACACGCCCCGCCGTAGGCAGGGACCCATTTTTTTGCTCCCAATAGGTTGCTTTACTTCTGTCTTGTTTTGCGTGCCCCATATCCAATCCCAAATTGGTCACGTGCCTTCAAACGATTAAATTCCCTTGACCAAATTCACCCACTTGGGGTATTCAAATCTGCAAAGAAATGAGGTCCACCATCCCCTTTTCTGCCTTTTGTCTTGTTCTTGATGTTTAGAAACATCCGTGGACCCCCGTCACTCCCGTTTCCACATTTTTTACTTTGGGGGCAACCTTTTTTGGATTCGGGGTGTGTTTGAAGTGCGTAAATGAAATGCCAAGGTTTCGTCAACGTTCTGTTAAGTTTCGATGGTTTCATAACTTTCCTTCCCGAATTCCCTTCCTCCTTGGCTATTTGGAAACATCCATCGACCCCCGTCGCTCCCGTTTCCACATTTTTGACTTTGGGGTCACCCTTTTTTGGATCTGGGATGTGTTTGATGTGCTTAAATGAACTGTCAAGGTTTCATCAAAGTTTGGTTAAGTTTCGATGGTTTCGGATTCCATCCCCCTTTGGCCATTTGGAACATCCGGCGGCCACCTCCCTTCTGGCCTCCGGATCCTGGGTCCTCCGTGGCTGTTTCTAGAAGTCTGTCCCCCTTTGGCCATTTGGAACATCCGGTGGCCACCGCCCTTCTGGCCTCCATAGCCCGGGTCCTCCGTGGTCATTTCCGGAAGTCCATCCCCCTTTGGCCGTTTGGAACATCCGGCGGCCACCTCCTTTCCGTCCTCTAGAGCCCGGGTCCTCTGTGGCCATTTTCAGAAGTTTGTCCCCCTTTGGCCGTTTGGAACATCCAGCGGCCACCTCCCTTCTGGCCTCCGGATCCTGGGTCCTCCGTGGCCATTTCTGGAAGTTCATCCCCCTTTGGTCGTTTGGAACATCCGGCGGCCACCTCCTTTCCGGCCTCCTGAGATTGGGTCCTCCGTGGCCGTTTCCGGAAGTCCATCCCTCCTTGGCTGTTTTGAACATCCGAGAGCCTGCCTCCTTCCCGGCTGTTTTGAACATCCGGGAGCCTCCCTCCTTCTTGGTTGTTTTGAACATCTAGGAGCCTTCCTCCTTCCTGACTATTTTGAACATCCAAGAGCCTACCTCATTCCCGGTTGTTTTGAACATTCGGGAGCCTCCCTTCTTCTTAGCTTATTTTAACATTCGGGAGCCTGCCTCCTTCCCAGCTGTTTTGAACATCCAGGAGCTTGCCTTCTTCTCAGCTATTTTGGCTTCCGTCCGCTGTCTGCCTTTTGGCTTTCTTCCACTATCTTTCCACCCTCTGGCGCTCACACCTTTGAAGCACACATTAATGTTTATGGCCCAAATGAACTCCAAATATGAATATTAAGATATTTTGATGATGCATGGATGTATCTAACAGGGAATTTGTAGGTTTGACTAACATTTTTCTTAACTCATGTATAAATGCACTTACGACACTTCATGTTTGCAGGAGTCAAGAAGCCTTCCGTAGGTCTATCGGAGAGGCCTATTGAGGGAGTTGTGCTACCTTTTTCCAGATGATGGTGATTTCTAAGGAGTTTTATGCCCGAATTAGGGGCCACCAATCCATTGATGCTAATCGTCGATGGGCTCATTTGATCGAAGGAAGAACACTACAAGCACATCAAGCAAAAGACAACTTTCAGGCAGTTTTAGCTACAGTGAAAAGGGAAATCAGCTAAATGACGAAATTGCTATAGTGATTGGCACTAGATGAAAAAACAGAGAAAAGACAAGGAATGTATTTTAAATTGCTAGATAATGGAGGGTAGGTGAAACCCTATTGTAAATCAAATCTAGGCCATTCGATGTAATTGAATCCTAGCCATTCATTTGGGCTTTGGAAAACTATAAATAGGGGCTTGCCCCTTATTTGTAAGGGTTGGAGAATTGTTGTAAAAAGTATTTTGCAGCAATAGAAGATAACATTACATGAGTTTATGAATGTTCTCTTTGATTTTTCTCATCTTGTATGCATGGTTCGACTTCCATGTTATTTTTAGTATTAGTTTTTCTTGAATGGCTATCATGATGGTGTTGTTGTTATAGTATTTGATGAGCTTCCAGCCCATACTTTTAGCACTTGTTGATGACAAGCTACTGTGCAAAGTTAGCCTGGGCTTCTTTATTCCATTGATACAACTTATTTCAATTGCATGTTCATGATGTGCATGTGCAATTTGAAAATCAGCAGACCTTAAGAGATTGCACTGGTTTTGTGTAGCTATAGGTTTCTCTTGGTCAAGCAAAAACTCAGTTTAGAAAGTCTGTCTACTTTAGCAACCACCATTGTTACTGTTCATTCGTAGCTTAGGATTAGAATAGCTTTCTTAACCCTTCTCTTTTTGTTATTTCTTTTAATCCTTGGTTAGAGTAAGACCCAAAGCATCACCATGAAGCTAAATCAGATGAACTTGATGAGTTTCAGCTTGCTATTTTGAGTGGATAGCCACTGTTCATTCACTTCCAGCACTTTGAAACTGCATTTGCAAACCTAACTTCCCATGCTTTGTAACTCATCTGTAAGATCGCCTTGTGATTCTAGAAAATCACATCAAACAACTGAGATATTCCAAGCACTGTCAAGACCTGACATTAGAGACCTTGGGATAGTGTTTTGTAATTTGATTGTGGAAGATTGTCTTTCAAGAGAGGTATTGCATCTATGCATTACCTGTGTTGAGAAGTGCATAAAAAATAGATCAACAAGACTGAATCAGCTTTCTGATGCCGCGAGAATGGTGAAAAATGAATAATCAAGGCAAAAGATATGCCCTTTGAAGTGAAAACTACTTCATCTGACTTCAAAGGCCTACAAAATAAATTTGGAGAAAAAATTGGAAAAATGGACTACACAATTGGAATGGGATTGAAACCAGCTTTCCAACGGTATCTTGTTTCAAAATTTTTGCATATGGGATCAAAAGTTATGGCAAAATAAAAAAAAGGGTTGTAAAATAGCAATTCAGTGTCAACAAAGGCTAAATAGGGGAAAAAATTTAGCTCCTTTTGGTCTAGCCCCTAGTCCGCCATATGATCGTAGGTGGGGCTAGAGCAAAAAAGAACCCCACCGCTAGGAGGGCGGCAGGCAAATGAAACTAAGGTGGTGCTATTGGTGGTGCTGCTGGTAGCACCACCACTCAATAAGGCACCCGACGGTAGAGATGTGGTGGTCGAGAAGAGCCGACGGGAGGAAAACATTAGTGACCAGGGATTGAGACAGAGGTCAGTGAGGGATAAAAGTTGGCGAAGAAAATGCATGGGCTGACAGTGGGAGTGGAGGGGTCGACTGGTCAACGATGTGACAGGATGGTACGCAAGTACCATAGAAATACAACCTGCGAGATTTTTTATAAACCAAACCCTCAAAATAAAAAATTGCCACCATATAAAATTTAATATCCCAAAAACATTATAAAAGCCCGATGAAAACAAATATGCAGAAAAAATTGATTTTTTTATTCCGCAAAATCGTACCCTGTACCTAGCAGGTTGTACGGCCTGTTGGGTAAAAAAAATTGCCTCACGAACAGCCAACACTAAATATAAGTGTGTTATATGTTGATTTTCATCTCTCAGATTCTCTAGAACTGATGGTGAGGTCAATTCAAGATGAAAATGCTCTAGAAATAAGCTTAAGGCATGAAACCCTCGAGGAACCCCGAACGTGCTCTGTAATGAATTTCTCCAAAAAACTGAGAAGGGGTTGCAAATCAAGGCTCTAATACCATGTTAGAAACCAAAATCAGACATACAAACCAGAAAATACCTTCCATAAGAGAAAAACAAGAAAAAGCAGAGCAATTTGCATGAAGATGTGCAAATGAATTGTATTCAAGAATTGAGAAATTACAAGGGATAAATTGCTTTATAGAAGCAATGTATGCATAACCCTAAAGGTAAAACCTAATGTTGACCTAAAAATAGCTCAACTAAATAAAGATTACTTATTAATTAAGTAAACTAATTATTACCTAAGTAAACTTAAGAAAGTATAATTAAATAATTAATTACAACACATCATCCTAATTTTGTTTCTTCCTAAGGGGAGGAATGTTGCTCAACGAGATTAGATCATCTTCAGTATTCCATGTCGAGCTTCTACCATTGTAGGAGACTCACCATTGATGGGAGGGGAGGGTTACATGGTCTCTCTTCTTCTCTCTTATGGGGGGTTCATTTTCCTCGGGTTGGGTTTTATCCCTCCCATGCATCATTGAGAGTATTTTGTATTTCATCTCTCTTTTGGGGAGGAGGTTTTTCCCACTGGGTTTTCTCCTTTTCTCTGTTCATGAGAGATTGCATTTGCATCTATACATGGGTACCTAAGATGGCCTCATAGTTGGAACCCATCTTTGTGTCATTTGCTTAAATACTCCCTAAGTTGTATTTAAGGGAGGGTGTTGGTGTAAATAGGTGTTTTTCTTATCTAGTATTATCTAGGTCCTATTTACATGTTAAGTCCACTTAGGTCCAAGGAGGGAATCTTTCTAGTTAGCATTAATTAAGGGGGAATATTTATAGTTAAGTATATTAGTTGTCACTTATCTTTTGAAATTTAATGCTTGTGTCCTACGTCATTTAATATTTTTTGGGGTAGTTATCTCATTATACAAGATTAAGACACATGTCAAGATCTTGTCTAATCCTATCATAAATTTTTCCTTTAGAAGCAAGGCATCATTTGTACATCAACAAAATAATTTGTTCATTGTAAGTCCAATATATCACTACAATCTTAAGTATTGCATATTGGTCATATCTTGCATCATTTGTTGCAATTCCATGTTCTTGTTTTCCTCTCTTGTAGAAGGTTATTGGTTTTTGCAGGCGATCCTAGAGGCTTCAGTCCTTGAGTGACTAACAATGTCAAGATGAATCAATATTTCACAAACAATGAATATATTTCATAGGAAGGTCAAAAAAATAAATCAAATATGTAAGTTTTATTCCTCATAGTCCTCCTTTATAACTAAATCTATGTATATTTTTTTTTAGGGCCATAGATATATTTAAATAGTAGATAAGTAGTAGATGGTTTACATTTATAAATTATACCTTTAGGATCACTATCAAAAACACATTCTTCTTTCTCATAATTGCATACCTAAGGTGTTTCCTATGAATAGATGAATCCATATAAATAGGACGTATGCTATAACCTTTTGGATCAACAAAATATTCACCAACACCACAAGAAATAAAATTTAATGGACCCATCATAAAAAAATCACTATAAAGTAGATCATCATTTTTAACATTTATATCCCATGAATGATTTTATGTAAGAAAACTGTTAGAACCATCTGTCATTTAGAATAGGTATGGTTGAAGAGCAAAAAATATGCACCAAACCTTTCTTTTGTGATAAAATTTTATAAATCTATGTAAATTATATGGTATGGCTCTCATAGTATGTAACCATCTATGCTTAGGGATTATAAGTTAATTTACCAAGCATAAAGGGGAACAATGTATCTAATTTGAAGGTTCCATGCATGATTGGAAGGATAATAGTACCAACATAATCCATCCACATTATCAAATTCTCTATAGGTAAAGTTTAAATATTTTTAACTTTAGCATGTCTAATTAATTTCTTTAAGAAATATTTAGTGCTTATATTTAGACTATATCCATTGTCAACTAAAGAGAATTTATTATTTAGCTTGTTATGTCTCACCATAATATTAACTTTTATTACATTTTTTTTTGTTATTGAACAGTCAATTTATTTATATGATTTAGATGTAATTTATGTGTAGGAGGAAGAACAAAAGTAGTAAGTGGTAGATTTGGTTGGCTTAACGAAACATCTTGAACTCCTAATTTTTGATGTGTATGTCTAAATAAGTTATAATCATAACAATTAGAGAAACATAAAAATTAGGGTTATAAAGATGTGCATATAATATTAATAGTTGGAAAGGAAGCATCAAATGTTAAATCATGAGAGGGGATTACTAAGAAGAACTAATATCCTCATCGACACTAGGTTTGGAAAAATAGGCAATGAAAGTATAGGTGAAATTCATAAACAAAGTGTGAAGTATATGAGATGAATCAAACCATTGTAAAGTTTTACTACTCAATTGAAGTATAAACTAACTAATCAATAATAGACTATCATCTACACTCATAATTAGCAAGCATGAATGATTTAATATATAATAAAGCATTTGTAGTACCATCACAATCATTATACATAATAGTTCTTCACTAAGGCTAGTAATGTGATGAACTATCAATATAAGCTACATGAGAAGCTAATTAATTAACATCAAGCCGGTGTAATCTATCCATAGGTCCAACATGAGGTATAGAAAAATGATAGATCACCATACTCATAATCATGTATAAAATATGATGATTCTTTGAAAGTGTGTGAATCTATGGAAATAGGACTATCATGATATGACATAGATGTATAATAATTTCTTACATATATGCGAAGAAGGTTTAATCTAGATAAGTGCATGGAAATGGGGTTCAAAAGGGTTGTCAAAAGTTGCCACTTTTTATATGCCCCTAACACTATAGTGTGTATTGGATTATGAGTAGTCGACTTATGACTACCTTAACTCTAAAATAAGTTACATAATCACTATTATAATCATATATTTATTTAGGTCATCCTAGGAGTTATACTTAAGTATCTAAGTTGGCCTAGGTGATATCCTAGGCATAAATATAGTATATATAGGAAGTATAGGTTAGTTATTATCATCATGTTGAGCATTGTGTTCTTAGTGAAGACTATTGGAGGCATCCCTTGAAGTGGATTAGGAGGTTGCCCCATCAAAGTGGCATATTATTATGAAATATTTGCAACATATTTCATATTATATTCTTCTCTTGTGCAATTTTCATTACAAATGGTATCAAAGCATGATGTTGGCACTGTGAAGGCAAGACATTTTTTCAATTTGGAGGTCATTTTGAGAAGCATATATCTCTCATATTTTGGAAGAAAAAAATCTTAATTTTTGGAGGGGTTTTCAACAACATATTGAAGCATCTATAATAAAAAATCAAGAGAAATTGGATCCAAAATAAGAAAAATTATTATAGAATTAAGGTTTCTACCTTTTTTTGGGAAGCACATATCTCTCAAATCTTGGGAAAAAATTCCTATTTTTTTGTGTTGTTTAAGAAAATATTGAGACATCTACAATAAAAATTATAGAGAAATTAGTGGGTGGATGGGTGGGCACCCCTCCAAAAAGGTGGAGGGTATGTGGCATCTTTACCATGGTGTCAGATAGAGTGGGGTTTATGGACTGAGGTGGGTGGTTCCTGGAGTCATTGGCGGATGAAGACATTTTTTCATCTGTATTTATTGCAATGAAAAGTTGGAAAGGTTGTGTGCCTTGATGACAGATAGTTTACATTTTCCTCAAGATTTTCAGTCCTTTGGCTGACCTCGGCATGTTTGGAGGAGCCTCATTTGGAAGGGTGGCGGCTGATCCGTGCTTGGCTTTACTCCATGTTGGGTTGGCTTTTAGGTCGATGAAAGTGGATTTTCTCTTCATTTTTTTGATGGTAAATGGTGTGCTTTCTTATTTTGGTTGTGTGTGTTCGGTGCTTGGGCTTCACTGGCCAAGCGTTCTTGGTTTGTGATTGAGGTGTCAGTGGAGGGGGTGGCAAAATTTGGGGCGGATACCCCAATTTCTTTACAGTCGTCTTCTCGGCAGGCTTCATTTCGAGAAGTGATGGACCAACGCTTGAAAAGAATTCTACTAAAAATGACCCTATGTTGGTGGTGGTGACTAAAATGGTCCTGGGTGTCGGGCATTTGGCAAACAAGGAGTATGGCTGAGACAATTTACATATTTTGTCTCAGTTCTTGGCTTCTCTTCTTGATAACTAGGTTGAAAAAGCCGAGACAAAGGGATTGTTGGTAAAGATGTTCAAGGAGGATTTGGTGGAAGGGGTCGATGATGTCCTATGTGTGGTGGTAGCTCAGAGAGGTGTCTTGTGTCCTTGCGACCTAGAGCACCTGATGGAGTCAGACGAAGCCATAAAATTATATCCATTTATTCTGGATTTGAGTGGACCTAATCTCATTAACCATAGGATGGTCGTGGCGGTAGCAGTTAAGTTCCTAATGTAGTTCTTCAAGTTGGTGGTTGCTGAAGGTGAAGATTGGATGAATGAGTTTAAATGTTTTGCAAAACTAAATCATTTTATGTAAGTGGTTGGTGGTAGGATTTTGGTATCGTAGGTTAGGGTTTACATTTACAATGTTTGGTTGTTGCTCTGGTTTTAACAAAGGTATGGTGGCTATTTTGGTGTTTGTAGGTTGGTAGAATTTGGTAGGTCTGGTGGGTAGTTGTTATTGGACTGATATGGTTTTTTTGGCATGAATTTCTAGATGGTTGATACTAGTTTATTCTCCTGTAGTGGCTGATATCTGACGTTAAAAATTTTATCTTTATTTTAATATATTAAAAAGCTTGCGTATCAAAAAAAAAGTATAGAGAAATTGGAGCCCAATTAAGCGATTTATTGCAGAATAGAGTTTTTAACAAAAAAATTGGGAAACACATATCTCTCATATCTTGATGATTTTTTTCTAATTTTGGGAGGGTTTTTCAAGGACTTATAGATTATCTACAATAATTTTTTTAGAGAAACTATAGCATAATTAAGAAATTTATGCAAAATTTTGGTTTCCAACAAATCCTCTCTCAAGGTTGCAAATTAGCTAATTGCTTGAAAGTGAGATCTAGGTCTTGGTAAGTTCAAGTAAAAAATTTAGATTATTTTGAATTCAATTGTGTGATTTATTGCAACATTATTTTTCTAAAACTTATTCACAACAAAAGGTAGCAAAAGAAAAAGAACAATAACAAGAGATATAAAAAGAACAATAAGTAGAAGCAAAAGAACAAGAACAAGAGAAATAAAAAGAGAAAGAGCAAGAATAAGAACGAGAAGTAGAAATAGTAGAAAAAGGAGATGAAGAAGAAGAAAATAAAAAAGAAAAAATAAGAAGATGAGGAGATGAAGATATTTTATAGAAGAATCCATAATTATTTAGCATTGAGGACAATGCTTTTATAAAAAAAGGGGGGAACGATATGCCCCTAATGCTATATTGAGTATTGGGTTATGAGTAGTCGGATTGTGGATAAATTAACTCCTAATTGAGTCATATTATAATTATTATAGTTAATTAGGTCAACCTAGGGATTATCCAATATTGTATAGGTTGGTTTGGGTGTTATCCTAGGCATAAATATAGCATATATAGGAGGTATAGGTTAGTTATTATCATCATGTTGAGTATTGTGTTCTTAGTGAAGACTATTTGAGGTACCCCCTCGAAGTAGATTAGGAGGTTGCCCCCTCAAAGTGACATTATTTTCAAATATTTACAATGTATTTCATATTATATTCTTCTCTTGCACAAGTTGTGTTATTACATTTTTTTCTAAAATAAGCTAAAACCTAAACTTGGATGAGAAATTTGAGATGTATGTACTCAAAATCTAAATAGTTAAGATTAAGAGGATCAAATGTTGTGTATACAAAAAAGTGTTCCTAGTTTTCTTACTAAAATATAACATATTGTTTGATGTATGCCCCTTTTTTTATTACATACTATATGTTTTAGAATTGCTTTGTAGAAATATAGTTAATTGTAGTGGCCCTCATTTTTTTCTCTATTAGGCTGACAGTTGCTTTGTTTTGGATTGAGACATTATGACACTTGGTTTGATGTTGGACTCATTTACATGATGATAGTTTGATGATACTTTTATTACTAGTGTTTTATTCTCATGTTATGACTGTTATATGGTTTATTTAATTCTATGGATTAATCTTATTTTGAGCATTATGTGATTATCTAATTATGGTTGTCATGCAAATATTTGGTGATTGTTCTTATCTTGTTGTTAGGAAACTGATTGTTATGTGTTGTTGTGGTTACTTGTTTGATGTGTCTTGGTGAAGGGGAATAGTGTCGCATCACTCACTTGTGAGTGCCCTACAATGTTGTGATTTCCCTTTCATAGTGTGCTTGACTGTATGATTATATATATATGTTCAACCATTTTGTTTGCTACAGATTGTAGGTACCAAGAATCAACTCCACCTGAACTGTCAGGTCTAAGCATGCCTTAAAACCGAATGGAATTCTTGAACGAAGGTAGCACTTGGTCCCCTGTTTCAACCATCGTCCTTGAAGAGGATGAGTATCCAATCTTCACACCCTGTCAGTGTTGTCCGTATGGTTGGTTTGGTCTGTCAATGTTGTTTGTGGTCTTGCTTGTCGACTTCACTTTGTGGTGAGGTATTGTTTGGTATTTAGCCATTTGTTTAAATTTGGTCGGTAAATGTTTCTAATTAAATTACTGCATTAAAATAGAATTATTATGATAAAAGGTATTTTGATAAGTAAAAATAAAGGCTTTTATATAATTATAAGTTATGACAAAATAAAATTATAATGTGAAGTTGAAATTAATAAATATGAAATATTAAAGGTGATTATTAAGTTTAAATAAATTAGAATATGTTTTGTTGATTGAATAAAATAAAAATAAAAATAAAAATAAAGATATAAATAGTGGTAGTGGGCAATAAATTTATAAAATAAAATAATTAAATAAAAGAAAGTTTGCATGCAACAACATGCACTGAAGAGCAATTACTATAATTATAATTGGTTGTTTTTTGCAAAAGAAATGGGGGGATTGGAATCAAATCTTGAAACTGTCTTGTATGCTTCTCGTGAATATTTTCTGGTTTAGAGGAGAATTTCATCTTGTTTTTTTTGGGGGGGGGAGGCTTTGAATTGGGGATTCTGTAGAGATTGTTTGGGATTTTTGGAGAAATTGGAGCTGCAACTTAGAAAATCAAAGCTTGGCATCGAATCTTTAGCCATGCCAATCGATTTAAACCAGGTTCTATTATTTTTCTCAATTTTAATTTTGTTTAGAACATGAATATTGAACGATTGTGTATATTTTGAAGCCCCAATTCTTTTGGATATTTTGTTATTTCATCATTCTCCCTCTATGCTTTCTCAGTTCAATTGCATTTATTTGAAAGCTTTTGAATCATTTTCAACAAAACCAATTTGTGCATTCTGTAATCACCGTGTTCTTTGAGATGATACCCACTTGAAGTTTGTAGTCAAGAACACGTGTTCCCTCTTTGCTTTCGAATCTTGCATACTTGTTTACCAAGGCAATTAGAGTATCAAACCCTGATTTGCATATTTTTCATGACTCAACTTTTTCTTTAAAAGTTTATTGGCAATGGTTCAATCCCCTGTCTATGCATCACACTTATCCTTGCACCAACCTGCTATTGGATGATGTTTTATAAGCATTATAAGAGATATTCAATATTTTTTCTTTGCCTATTCCCAGTGGGTTTAGTTCTTAGCAAGAGATATTTAATATTTTTGCTTCGATTTCATTTTGGACAGCCTTGTAGGGTAATCCTTTATATCAGTGTTCCTCTATTATCTACATCCATATACCAGTGGCTATGTTCGATATTATGTGTTCTATGAATTCACTAAATATGCTATAAAATTTGGCATTTTCTATCTTGTGATCAGTGTGTTCATTGCACATACTTGGACTCTATTTTTATATTGATAATTTTGATTGATGGCATTTGATTATACATTTCATGTCGAACTTCATGCTTTCCTCTTAGAATCGGTTGTTGAGAAGCGCCCTAGAGTTGTTCCATGTGTTTTTTTAGTTTTTGTATGTCATTTCATGCCTTGTGTTTTTCTCTTGAAACTCACTATGGTGTTTTCTCTTTAGCTTTGAATATATCTAATAATAGGTAATGTGTATTAATGTGATGGTCAAAGCTTTTTTTTTATACTTTAAAATGTGATCCATATGATATGATTCGTATTTTTTTTGTAGTGTGTAATCATTTCATTATATTTGATGGAAAATATTTTATAATGGCATTTGATACTTACATTTTACATGGAGCATATGATAGGCGTGTTTTAAGCAGTAAGCAATGAACGTATATATATAATTTGTGTTTGGTAATCGCAGAAAACCCAGTATGTTGATAATTCAATTTTATATATATATAAATTGAGGTATATGTATATTTTACATCTGAATATATATATATATATATATATATATATATATATATATATATATATATGTATGTATGTATGTATGTATATCATTTAGGCTAAGGATGGGTTGAGAAGGCCTGGTTGGAAAGATCAAATTCCTTGTCCCCATGAAAGGAATGTTGGTTCCGCATGTGTCACCCTATGAGACCGGGACCTAGTGAGAGGTTTCCAGGACAACCATAGATGGGAGTCGGGGTCTAGTGAGAGACTGCCAGGACAACCCATGCGATGACACTATTTGTATATGTCTAAAAATGGTCATGATTAAGCTTGTTAATTAATTAAATATGATTTATTTAATTAATTCCTCTAATGTCCTCTACATATAAATAAATTTAATTATTTATTTATATCGTTCATCTTCCAAATTCTTCTACCTTAAATTAAATAAATAATTTTATTTAATTACTAACATTTCTATCCTTCGCTTAATTAAATTAAATAAATTTGTATAATTTATTTATATTTAATTATCATCCTATTATAAAGTTTAAATATTTTGAATATTTAAATAATGGAATATTCTCCATCCCATTTTGAATTTCAAAATATTAAATATGTTATTTAATATTTTCCTCCTCACTCTAATGTCATTTTTAAAACATAATTAAATATGAATTATTTAATTATGTAGGTTTCCATTTCCATCTCCACCGTTAAATTAAATAAATCTAATTTATTTAATTCTAACTCATTTTTAACTCACCTTTCCAAATTTCTAACTCATGCTAACTCGCCCTTCCAAATTCGTATCTTATCTTTCAAAATGGAAATTTCTCTTCGAAACTCAATGAAGAAAAAGGGAAACCTTCCATCCTCTTCTCCACTTTCAAAAATCTCCCGCCGTCCGTTCGAAACAAGCTTAATCCGAACCGTCGATCGATTCAGCCAATCAAATCCATTCGAAAACTCTATAAAAACTCGAGAAAATCCAAGCTTTGGTTAATCATCCCTAATCACCCCATATTCACATGCATATGCATACTCACATTTAGGCAATCAGCTTTATGCATTCACATTATTTTCAGCATCACATTCCCACTTTCATGTTAGCATAGATTTACATTTTTGCATGTTATGCATTTTAAATCTCATTCTTCATGCTGTCATTTTGTTGAGCTCTACTTGCTGATCTGAGAGCCATTTCAAAGCAACAAAACGGTGAAGATAGAGGAGGATAAAACGATTTCGAAAGGCTGTTGTTACGGTTTGCACATTTTGTTTTCTTTCTTTCAGCTTTTCGATTTAATGTTTTATTAAAATGTGTTTGAATTTCATTTAAACTTGATCCAATTTTCTCACACACATTAAAATGGTGCCCACCAAAGAACATCAGTCAGCTAAGATCACTACAAGGATGACTTCAATCTATACAGAGGTTCATCGCACAATTGGCTGATAAGAGTTTACCATTCACACATCTACTACATAATAATGTTCCTTTCAAGTGGGATGACAAATGTGAATTGGCCTTTCAAAAAATAAAAGAATATCTAATGACTCCACCAGTTCTCATATCACCAGATCCAGACAGACCACTCATCTTGTACATTGCTGCAACAAAGACATCTCTGGGGGCACTGCTAGCACAAGAAGACTCTACAGGAAAGGAACGTGCAATCTACTACATCAGTAAAACATTAACAAGTCATGAGCTCAACTACACTTCTATTGAGAAGGCTTGTCTGGCAGTAGTCTTTGCTTCACAAAAGTTTCGACATTACATGCTGACCCATACAGTCAATTTGGTTTCGAAGATTGATCCACTTAAGTATTTTTTGAGCAAGGCATCATTGACGGGAAGGTTAGCCAAATGGGTAATGATTTTGAGTGAGTTTGATATCCATTATGTGGATCGTAAGGCAATCAAAGGACAAATTATCATGGATCAACTAGCTGAAGCACCACTACAAGCAGACCATCCCTTGCACATTGAATTTCCAGATGTAGATGTATTCACTGCAGAATCCAAACAACCATGGTCTTTATACTTTGATGGTTCTTTCACTCAACATGGATCGGGAGCGGGCATACTTTTTGTCACCCATCAAGGACACACCATTCCTCGTTCATATCGGCTAATGTTCCCATGCAACAACAACATAGCTAAATATGAGGCATTAATTACTGGACTCAAGATAGCACTGGAATGGAGAATAACAGAGTTACAGGTATATGGTGATTCACAATTGGTCATTTGTCAGATCAATGATGACTACCAAACCAAAGATGAAAAACTATTACCTTATAAAAAGATGGTGAATGACTTTAAGAAGTATTTTGTGGACATCAAATTTACACAGATTCCAAGGCTTGATAATAAAGCAGTTGACGCCATGGCTACGATTGCATCATTGTTACAACTCCCAGAAACTCAGCATCGTTACGAATTTCTGGTGGAACAATCATTCACACCTGCATATGATACCCCTGAAAGCCAAATCATTTGTCACTTGGTAGGATCCAATTCGCCTTGGTACGGAAAAATTTACGCTTATCTCAAAGATGACATCTTACCACCCGATCTATCTCGTAATCAAAAACACAACTTTATCCGTTAATCCGCTCGCTATACCCTCATCGCTGATACCCTTTATCACCGTGGTCTTGATGGTACTTTACTTCGATGTCTTGAACGTGAGGAATCTGACAAAGCTTTACAAGAAGTTCATGGTGGCATCTATGGTACTCATTCAAGTGGACTGACCTTATCCAAGAAACTGATTAGAATGGGTTACTATTGGCCTACAATGGAGAGGGAATCATTCACTTTTGTGAAAACATGTTCAAAATGTCAGATCCACGGGAATCTCATTCATGCTCCTGCACAAGAACTCCAACCGTTTTCACCAACCTGGCCATTTTCTCAATGGGGATTAGATCTAGTAGGCAAGATTCATCCTTCTTCATCAAATGGGCATAAATTTATCATCACAGCAACATAGTATTTTACTAAGTGGATTGAGGTAGTCCCTCTTACTAAAGTTACCGGCAAACAAATATCATCATTCATACTTAACTATATTATTTGTCGGTATGGCATTCCCAACTCCATTATTACAAATAATGGACGTCCATTCAAAATTCAAGATGTTGATGAACTTTGTGAGAGATTTCACATACAGCATAGATATTCAACACCTTACTATCCACAAGGGAATGGCCAAGCAGAGGCCTCAAATAAAACTATATTGAAAATCTTGAAAAAGACTGTGAATGCATCAGGGAAGGATTGGCACGTTCAAATCAATCCTGCTCTATGGGCCTATAGAACCAGTGTCTGCACGCCAAGAGGAGCAACACCATTCGCCCTTGTTTATGGAGCAGAAGCCATATTGCCCCTAGAAGTGGAGATTCCCTCACTCAGAGTATCATTGAAAGGCTTAGCAACAGATGATGAATACAGAGTTTTCCGACTCCAAGAGCTTGAACTTCTAGATGAGAAGAGACAAAGAGCAGCCGATCATTTGAAAGCTTATCAACAAATGATGTCTCGCAGCTACAACCATAAAGTAAAACCACGTACCTTTCAAGTGGGTGATCTCATTCTGAAAGAGAATCCACGTAATCAACAAGACAGAGAGAAGAAAGGAAAGTTCGAGCCAAATTGGCTAGGTCCTTACATGGTCATCGCAGTTTATGGTTCAGGAGCCTACAAGCTATCAACACCAGAAGGGGACCTGTTTGACGAGCCAGATCAATAGCATGCATCTGAAGAAGTATTATGTCTAAGACGATCATCATCATCAGAAAAAGTCCTGAAGAAATATCAAAAAAATCAGAAAAATCCTGAAGAAATATCAGAAAAAGTCCTAAGAAATATCAAAAAAATCAGAAAAAGTCCTAAAGAAATATCAAAAAAAAAAAACAAAAAGTCCTAAAGAAATATATAAAAAAAACCGTCATAGGGTGAAAACGACAAATAGGCAGTCTATTGACAAGAAAAATGCAATAAAAACAAATAGTGAAAATCTGGCAAGCAGAAGCTATTTGTAGCTCTCCATCTATTAGTTCATGTTTTGCACTTAACTTTTCAGTCTTCATTTTCATGCATCTTTTCCATCATCTTAGGGTTACACCAGCACCATGCCATCATCATTTGCCTTGAGTGATAACATCTTACCATGGCTTGATTATTGTATATATTTATTTCAACAAGTTGTGTTGATACCAAGGGAAAATCTTGAAACATTGGGGGCAATCAACTTTCAAATCTTCCCAAAATAGTAAGACAATGACATCGAAGCCAATCATGCGCAAAATGAAACAACCAAATTAAACCAAAATATCCAACCATTGATCCATATCGCAGTAGCTTTCAGTTGCGTACCTTATCATGACTCATATCTGGATGATCTCTAAATCTGAATTAATGTTTGGAATCACAGTATTCCATTTTTGAATAATGGTTGTTTATTTTTCGATATCATTTCTCTGGAGCACACTCAATGATGTACTGAACTAGGGTGGCAAGGAAAGAGGATGATTTTTCTTTGTCTGCTATCTAGAGGTTAATCATTTATCGATTGCAAATATGTCGCGAGACATGAGGATTTATCATTGATGACAGTTCCAAATTTGCATCAGATGGTGGTTAGTCTTTGTCAGTTTATGCAAGAAATGTTCAGGTCATCTCGGTTCAATTATACTTAGATGCTTGTGTTTACTTGCTATATCAAAAATCATGAAAGTTGTACTTAGGTCATCATTGGTGTTAATTTCCCCTCTGATGCTTGTACATCCTTCCAACATTTTAAAACGCTCTATGATGATTTAAGCAGGCTCACTAAAAGGCTCAACAAAATGATCAGCTTCCTCTAGTTGCATTTCATTTTAGGTCATTGTACATAGTTGCATATTGGATCTTGCATCTTGAATTTTTGAAAGGTCAAATGGCTGTCATCTTTTGGACTATTTGTGGAGGACAATACAAACATTTGTATCATCACCATTACATTGCATTTTCATTTCATTTCATCATCAATAGCATTATCGTTTCATCATTTCAATATCAATATCATATTATTAGGTGCATTCCATATCATTTCATATTAGTTTCCTTATTGCATCCACTAGCATCTCATGTTATTTGCATCTCCATTATCATTTTCATCCATATTTTGGGTCACAATTTATTGCATCCTTATTATCATTTCATTTAACATTGCATTTATTATTACCATTTAATTATCATTTCTTTTCATATCACTTTATCATCCTTGCATTTTCATTGTTTTAGTTTCATTGTCGCATCCATTATCATCCCATCATTCCATATTTCATTATCATTATCAATCTATCAGTTCATTATTATCATTTTAACGACACGTTACCATTATCTCATTCATTTCCACTTTGCATTACCATTATCATTTATGGCATTACCATCTCATTATCACCTCATTTCATTATTCATTGCATAATTATCATTCATTCTATTAGTATATTCTTTCACTGCATATCATCTCATTCACCATACCATTTTCATTTTATTTCATATCATTACATATCATTTCTTATTTCATATCATTACATATCATTTCTTATTTCATATCATTTCTAATTGCATTTCATTTCATATCATTTATCATTTCATATCATTTCTCATTGCATTTCATTTCATATCATTTATCATTTCATATCATTTCATATCATTTATCATTGCATTTCATTTCATATCATTTATCATTGCATTTCATTTCATATCATTTATCATTGCATTTCACTTCATATCATTTACCATTTTCATTTTATTTTCATTTCATTTACTATATCATTTCATTGCATTTCATATCATTTACCATTTCATTTTATTTCATTTCATTTATCATCATTGCATTTCAGTTCATATCCATTTATCACTTCATATCATTTATCATTTATCCTGTCATTTCATTTCATTTCATATCCATTTATCACTTCATATCATTTAAAACAATAACATTTCATAGCATATCATTTAACAATTCCATTTCATATCATTTAACATTTTCATTTCATCTAAATTTCACATTTCATTCCATACCATTTCATTTTATCATTTCATTCACTCATACCATTTTCCATCCCATCATAATCCAAAGCACAACATTCATATTATAAAATTTAAAAATACACATCATAGGAAATTCATCTGCATGACATTGGTAGTGCACATCATCAAATCATAATCATCATAAAACATCAAAATCAAACCATCCTGCATATCATGTTAGTCATCAAATCATTTACATGCATAACAAAATCCATAAACAGGTAGACATCAATGCATATCATATCATCACATCATAAATAAACATCACATCATCATCAAAATAATCATCGCCGATGCATATCATCACTCATCAAAAATGATACAAATGTCCCAGTGTCCAATGAAACTACAATGTCCAATACATCAAATATGATCAAATATGGCATATACATGCCCCAAAACATGCTCTGCACTATAAATGTCTAGCTGGTGGATGCTCCTGATGGTGCTGGTCTGGAGGGAGGTGGTCTGCCACTGGTGCCTACATCTGGATCCTGTCGTGGCCCTGTCACTCCCCTGCTCTGGGTATGTGTCCGTGATCTTCTCCGGGTCCTACTGTGGGATCCTCGGATATGGCTCTCTGTGCTCCGGAGGGCATAGCTCCTCATATTTGACCCTGTAATACTCTGCCTCCCTGGCCATCTCCATGCCCTCTACAATGGCCTCTCGCAATGATGCACTCTCCACTGTGCCCATCAATCTCTGAGCCACGCCCTCAGCCTCTATGCCCCATCGCCTGAATGTATCCCTCTCGGCAATCACCTGAGCTAACTGTGGGTCCGAGGCAGGTGCATGTACCTGTGCCTGTGCCTATGCCTATGCCTGAGCAAGCTGTGTCTGTAACTGCATAATAACAGCCTATGCCTACGACAGTTGACTCTGTAGCTGACCTTGCTGCCCCTGCAATGTCTGCACCTGAGCCTGTAGAGTGGCCATCTACCCCTGTTGTGAGGAAGAAGCCAGCCGGATCACTGTCCACCTCCCTATCCCTGTCCTCGGACACCGCATAATCCGCACACCCCTCAGGATATCCAGCCCCCCCGGTGCAGGTCCTCCCATCCCTCCATCATCCCCACCATCATCATCATCACCATCTGATCCCTCCTCTCCGCTCTCCTCCTCCTCTCCTCCAACAGCTCCCTGCTCACCGCTGACCACATTTGCCTGTCCACCCACTCCGAGCAGTGGTACTCTCACAATAGGCGCTGGCTCATCGGGACTGGTAAATCGCGGAAAGGGATGTGTGTGGAAATAGGCAGCATACTCATCGGACATCCCAGCATCCACTACGTCTCGTCTGTCCACCCATGCCTCAGGTGCTAAGGCCATGTACTCTGTATAGGTGGCCTGGTACATAATGCATGGCCCCCATCTAGCCTCATCTCTGCTTCGGGCATAGTGTGCAATCCCCTGCGGCATCCCCTGTGTAAAACCGAACTGCCTCTATACCCGCAATGCCAAAAATATTTCCAAAATAAAAGGAGTCCTCCCTATCAGAAACTGTGACATACAGACATAGGGCATCTTAATATCATCGGTCGCCCATGGCTCACAATCTAAGTACGGTCACCATATGACCATATCGATGTCATCCAGAAGTCGTCTCCAGTAGTCTACCTTGCCCAGCTTGGGCTGGGTAAGGAACTCAGAATACGTATAAATGTAGGGCCTGCCTCGTGACCTCACTCTGGGGCATGCTGGCCTCGTCACAGCAAAATTCTCCTAGGCCCAGATCTGTAACACTGTAACTCCGTAGGATAGACTGGTGGATCCCCTGTAAACCACCTGGTGCAAATCATGATAAAGGTGAGCTAACATGCAGCTCCCCCACACATACCTCCTCGGCTGTAATATCATCTACTTGAGAATCCTGCCCCAGCCTACTGACAACCCCTTTCCCCGGCGATCCGGACAAAGGAGACCTCCGATGAAAGCACCCAAAACTGCTGGCAAGGCTGGATATCCGTGAAAGTCTGCCCATGGTACCCAGTACCCAGCTATCCTTGCGTCTCCATACACTCTCCTCAGAGCATCTGTACCTCCAATCTCCTTGTGATCGTAATACACAAGGGCTCCAACCACGGGAATGCCTAGGATCCTATATACATCCTCGGGAGTCACTGTCACCTCACCGGTCGGCATGTGAAAGGTGTTGTGCTCCGAGTGCCATCTCTCTGCTAGTGCTGTCAACAAACCTTTGTTGACCCTAATCAGCGGCATCACCAATAAGGGTCTCAAGCTACAAGCATCAATCACTGCTCTGTCCGCAGGGGTCAACTCAGGGATCCGATCCCATCCCGTTGAATGTCGCTCCCTAATCTGGAGGTTTTTGAAAACCTCCTATTTTTTTTTCCATCACAACAATCATCCATCATAATCATATCATAATCACACAAAATCAAAATCAGATTCATATCTATCAATAACCTCTATTAGTAACCTATATCAATGAACTATATCAGACCCATATCAGACTCGTATCAATACATCAAATCAATGACCCATATCACACATCAGTCCTATCACTCAAATCACATTTATCAAGCTGGATATCATATCACATCTATCCTATCATCAATTACTATTTGTTTTCTATCGCAGGAAGCAAATTTATCAGAAGTCATATCCGTTCAATCTACTCTTTGTTTTCTAGCCTAGGAAGAAAAGTTATCAATCAATCATTCAATTTTCCTGTCATCTTTATCCATATCAGCATGGTGACATGACAATTTACCTATCTATTGACTAAAGAAGCAATACAAAATCATCATTTTTATCACAACAGTCATTCGGGCTATTTACTAGATGGCCATTCTTTTTACGAAATGCGCGTTTTCCCATATGCGCCGTAGTTTTTACTATATGCGCTAAAACAGTCACCGTATGCGTGTTTTCTCGTATGCGCCACTTCATTGACCGTATGCGCCATTGTTTTCGCTAGATGCGCGCTTTCCCATATGCGCGTCTGTTTTCCCTAAATGCGCTCTATCCCTAAATTTTTGAATCTACCCTATATGCGCGCTAGTTTCTACGGGATGCACTAAACTGGTTTTTTGACAAAATTTAAAAGCTATACCCTATGCGCGTTTGTTTCTACCGTATGCGCCCCTATTTTTTTCAAAAGCGCCTAAAGAATGCTATATGCGCGCAAACGTAAAACCCTAAACTAAATCCGCGGTAAACATGAAAATTTTTGATTCAAAACGAAAAATTTTGAAAGCACAGAAGGTTAGATCGACTCACCGGTGGTCCGTACACTGCTGGCCTCTGATATCGGCGCGATCTCTTGAATCTATGACGATGATACGGAATCTCCATCTCGCAATGTCGCTTTCAGAGCTATAGTTTCACCATAGTCAAAAGTGCAAATAACTTGTCTCTTTCAACCTTTTTACCTTTTAAAGGTCAACCAAGGGTAAAATGTGACTTCATTTTCAAAATGGACATTTATTTTTCTGTCATGAGCTAAACCACTTCACCTCTCCTCCATGATTTACCTCCCGAGGGGGCATCATCAGCAAGAACATTGAAAATATATCAGGGGCAAAAATCTTATTTTCTTTGAAGCAATGTGTTTTACACATCACTTCAAAGAGGGGCAAAATGTATATGTCTAAAAATGGTCATGATTAAGCTTGTTAATTAATTAAATATGATTTATTTAATTAATTCCTCTAATGTCCTCTACATATAAATAAATTTAATTATTTATTTATATCGTTCATCTTCCAAATTCTTCTACCTTAAATTAAATAATTAATTTTATTTAATTACTAACATTTCTATCCTTCGCTTAATTAAATTAAATAAATTTGTATAATTTATTTATATTTAATTATCATCTTATTCTAAAGTTTAAATATTTTGAATATTTAAATAATGAAATATTCTCCATCCCATTTTTGAATTTCAAAATATTAAATATGTTATTTAATATTTTCCTCCTCACTCTAATGTCATTTTTAAAACATAATTAAATATGAATTATTTAATTATGTAGGTTTCCATTTCCATCTCCACCGTTAAATTAAATAAATCTAATTTATTTAATTCTAACTCATTTTTAACTCATCTTTCCAAATTTCTAACTCATGCTAACTCGCCCTTCCAAATTCGTATCTTATCTTTCAAAATGGAAATTTCTCTTCGAAACTCAATGAAGAAAAAGGGAAACCTTCCATCCTCTTCTCCACTTTCGAAAATCTCCCACCGTCCGTTCGAAACAAGCTTAATCCGGACCGTCGATCAATTCAGCCAATCAAATCCATTCGAAAACTCTATAAAAACCCGAGCAAATCCAAGCTTTGGTTAATCATCCCTAATCACCCCATATTCACATGCATATGCATACTCACGTTCAGGCAATCAGCTTTATGCATTCACATCATTTTCAGCATCACATTCCCACTTTCATGTTAGCATAGATTTACATTTTTGCATGTTATGCATTTTAAATCTCGTTCTTCATGC